>JACCIC010000227.1:145000-797500 GCA_018907035.1 Sycobia sp. Sy_11 | reverse complement strand
AGGTGTAATAAAACCCATCACCCATTTAGAAATATAAAAATGCAGCCGTTTAATAGAATGTGAATCCTTTCTTTTTTAGAAATTATAAAAAAGAGGAAGATAATAAAATAGCTGAATTGAGCAAAAAAATTAAAGCTTTTAATGAATTAAGCAGTTCTCAAATGGCCGAGCTGACTAGAGGGCGAAAAAATTAAACGAGCTGACACTAAAATCTGAGTGCGGAAACCTTTTACAATCCGACATTGCGCTGCGTTTGATGTATACAGAAAAAAAACTCGGATCGATTAAATAACTCTTCTGATTTTTCATTTAAAACGCGTGCTTTGAAGAAAATCTACAAGCCTCCTGAAAGAGATGGTATTAGGTTAAACGATATCAGAGATCATTACTTTAAATTCGAATACTATAACACCTTCGATCATGCACGTCAAGACAAAGGCGTAACAATTTAAATTTCTGTAATAACTCTGGGGCATGACATAATTTGGTGTAGAGAGAGTCGGCATTTTGGTGTTAATGCGCCACCAAGGATTCTTTAATATAGGCACCAAGCTTAGGCAAGAAAAAATGCGAAGTTGAGAGTGACGCTTCAGGCGAAGGCTATACGAGAGAATATAGCTCGAAGCGTTTCACTACTCAGATGTTTCATTAAAAATTATATAATGATTTACACCTTCTTGTTTACTTTTTCCCTTCCTCTCCTTCGTTTTTGTGTCCCACCACACCTGTGTGTCAATGCAATATTTTTATTAATGAATACATTCATATAAGGTCAAAAATTGTTTTAATATCAAAGTTTTAATATGTATGCTAAAAGACTAGGTTTTTCAGTATGCATGGTGAGAATGTGATGTGCTTGTAGTCAAGAGACTAAATGGTGAGTGTGCCCATTCATGTCATTCATATTCATAAATTGTGAAATTAAAATTACTTAAGAACTCTAGCCAGGTTTTCTTTTTTTCATTTGTATCAATTACTTAGAATATGACTTTGGTTATAGGAATATGAAAGATCTTTTATTTCAAGCCTGATCTGAAGATTTACATTCACCTATCAAGAGAGAATATTAATAAGAGAATCCTGACTGCTGTAAATACGATTAGAACGATGTTAACGTCCGCGGTAAGCGCCGCAATTCGATCCAAGAGAACAATGGCCAATATATTGTATTTATTTCTATGAGATACATTAATGTTATTAAAGGAATCCACCAGTATATCTTACGTACGTTAAGATTCTTAGTATTAAGCTTGACTTACAATTAATATGATGGTCACAGATTAATTACACCATGAAACAAATTAATTATGTCCTTTAATATCTTTATTCTTTTATTTAACATTTCCCTATCTCAATTACTTCTGTGACTCTCTGGTGGAGGCTATAAATGCTGCAAAACTCTTATGTGAGATATGTGATTTTAAATGAGAGACGATCATTACTCAATGTAGTGAAATGATCAGTTATATTTATTGATATGTTATCGGCCAGTTGATGGTACACTAATAGAATTCAAATATCTGTACATTTAAATGACTTTTTCTTTCGGTTCTTCAGTTACCCCGTCCTACACACAGCAGTATCATTACTCATTACTTTCAGGATAGACCATCCTTATCACTGTTGCTTTATACAGTTCGTACATACCCTGCTAGATGCGTAGTTAAACAGATGCAAATCGAAACGAAGGAAAAAAGGTATAGCCGCAGAGAAAGAGCGGGGAGGAGGGCTGACACTCGCAAGTGCGCGCTAATGAGCGAGAGCAAGTAAGAACTTCCCATAGGGAAGTTGGAACAGGCCACCGGCGCTTCTTAAGAACGCCACGGCTTCTGTCGCCCCGTTCTCCTCAGAAGGAACAATTTGCGCGCGATGAATAAAGAAATTCCCCGGGAAACGTGAATTCGCCTCCCATTACCAGCTATATAAACCCGGACCGCAGCTTTTCCTTATGCCTCCACCACTGCTGAGTCACCTCGGCCCCGAGTTCTTCATTCTTCATTTTCTTCCTCTCGCCATATTTGCGCCACTTGTTATACCTTTTTAGCCTCGTTCGCTCTCGCGCGCTACCCTTTGATATATATTTTTCCCGCGGTTGACTGTGTGGGACGGTCTGCCGCGTGGCCGAAACCGCGTAACAAGCCCGATTATACGTAATTGCACGTAATAATATGCTCAGACCCTCTAGTGACTTGTATACACGCGAGGGTTAGGTCGATGGGACGAGGATGAGGGCGAGGGCACATAGAAAAGCGGGAGAAGCGGTGAAAAGAAGGAATAACGAGATGAGAGGATGGCAGAATTCTGCGGCACCGAACAAAATTGTCCGTGATTAGAATAAGGGAGAGAGAGAGAGAGAGAGGGAGAGAGAGAGAGAGAGGGCGAGAGAGAGAGAGAGAGAGAGAGAGAGAGAGAGAGAGAGTAAAGTCAAAGCAAGAAGTGTGGAGTCAAATACAATATCGACAATCGACGATAAGTCTAATAAAGTAAACATACTCGATAAGAATTATAGTGACACTTACAATACCACTGATATCAATGACCATGTTTCGCGTATAGTTGAAATTACAAATGAAAATAAGACGATTCACATCACCGAATTCAATAAGAGGACTCGATCACAAATTAGCTCTAATACATCACAAACAGACTTAAATACAATATGCAGTCAGAGCAAGACCAACACACTTGAAGCACCCAAAGGTAACTTTAATAAAAAAAACAAAACTGAAACCGAGGAACCATATCTGCAAAATAGCCAGGAGATCAGAAACGTGAAAATCAAAGAAAATCAGAGTAAACATCTAACTGATAAATTACATAAAAAATTAAGTTATTATATGAATATTAAGTTATTATAATGAATTTAAAAATCTATTAGAAAGTACAAACAAAGTAAGAAATCCAACCGAAATAATATTACAGCACACTGATGACTTAGAAGCTTTTAAAAAATTCATAAGTGAGGATGTATACGCAAATGTACGAGACACCAGCATAAAAAATCGTTGTACACGCTTACTAAAAAGCCTTGAAAATCCTAAGGCAAACAGTAACAGTAAGTAACAGATACTGTACATACTAGCAAACACAAACAAATCACAAGAAACTATAATTCACATAGACTCATCTAATTTCATAAAAACACTATCTAATGACTCGCCTAAGAACAGGAATATCGAGGAAATAAGACACCACCTAAAAAATATTCAAAGACCGCACTACATAGCTCACTCAACAAAATCAGCTGAAGCAAAAATTAAAACACTTCACTTAGCCAATATAGCAACTAAATTAAAATACTATCAATACACGTCCAAAATTAGTCAACAAGAAGCCACTAGAATAATAAATTCAAAAATAATGGAAGAATGGAACACAAAATGGAAAGAAGATCCCAGTAAAAATCTTCTCAAAAAAATAAAACGGGAAGTATACAAAAGAAATCCAACCACTAACCTTTACAGAAGAAACCAAACCGTTATAACAAAAATTCGAATCGGCCACATGGCCCTTACTCATTAGCATATATTTAGAAGAGAAAATCCACCTATATGTGAGCAGTGCAAAACCAAAGTGAATATCGAACACATACTGCTAAGCTGCCCAAAATATTAAATACTTCTCGGATAAGAAGCTTAATGAATTATTGAACAACACGGAAAATTGCATGAATATTATAAAATTTTTCGAAGAAACAAATCTAATTAACCACATAAGATAAATTATGTAATCTATAATGTACAATTGGTAATAATATACAATATATACCTCAAATATTTCATATAAATAAATAATTGCTGTAAATATGTTATATAATATGTCACAAATATACAAATTCTAAAAATGACACCATGTATATAGATGTAAGAACATATGTACCTACCTTTAAGTAAGTCGCTAATACCTACATGGGGATGCGACTGTAAATAAATAAATTAAAAAAAAAAAGTGTGGAGTCCGTCTGCCCTCAATATCAGGCTACGAAACTCACTAATCCCTCTCAATATGCGACTATCATTTATGCTCTATAACGCCATGTATGTGCCGACGTAACCGCTGCAGTGACCAGGGCGTGTCAACCATATACGCGTACAATGTCACGTTAAGTCAGCTCCCCTTCCTGCCACTGTTGGTTCGTTTATACATCGTATGTTATGCTTCCGTATTAGTATAGACACATTCTTTCACTCTCTGCCTCTTTTGATGCGGCTCTTCCGCCTATATAATTGCGGAATGACGGAAACAGGACGTTCAAGCGGATCCGCAACGCGTTTGGATCGAGACTCCGTTCCGTTGTCTCTGTGCAGTTTAAAATATATATGATACGTTTGCGATCTCGCATGAAAACGAAGGCAAACGTAGGAAGCCAGAAAGGAGAAGTGAAAAAGATAATGGGAAGGGGATAAGGTACGTAGAGGAAAAGAATGAGAATGGGAGAAGCGAGAACGGATAGTTATGCGTGCTATATTCGCGCATGTGAACTAGTGTGCAAGAGCAATAATAAAAAAAAATATAAAACAATAGAAGAAGAAAAATAAGAAGAAAATGAAACATCAAAGTGACGGGAAGGTGAAAAATGTGGAAATATACTTCGGGCCGCGCGAGCTTTCAATCTTATAAAATGTATTACAATGTCAAAGGGAGGGTAAAGGGCAGTCGGATGGAGTGAATAATTATAATGCGTGAAGTCGCAGCGGACCTGGTGCGCATTTCTTTGCATGCTAAGAACAAGTAATAGTTTGCGCGATGCCTCTAATATTCTTAAAGGCACTCTATAATAAATTCCTTATAAAGCACAAAAAGTAAGCTAAAATTGTACGGAATGCTGGAATTTTGAAGTTGAGAAGGGGCGAGGAGCATTTTTTATTAATATTAATTTAGACTTAATTAGGTAGCTTGCGGTAGCTTATGATAATCTACATATATATTTATTTAATATTTTCGTCCTTTCGTATATCGCGAGTGAATAATGTGAAACGATATTTATCCATTTAAATTTTAATTCGATTGACTTTTACATCCCTGTTTTTTAATCGTGATCTAAAATTTCCATGTAATTAGATATGTATCTAATATTCTCGTATATACAATAACGGGGCAATTTATGTATCGTGAATTTTGTTTATATGCTCATTAACATTTTCTATAAATCTAGGAAAACTTTTGCAATACGCTCATAATGATAATGTATTCGAACTAAAAAAAGCCTCATGGTTGAACGTGATTATTATATTAAAGAAAGAATATAAAAACTGTATAATCAGAATAACGGAAAGGATCAATTGCTCCGTTGATTCGAGCTGTATGCCACTGAAATTGCTATTCAGCCGGATTGCTGCCAACGGGCTTGTCACCATTGTTGACAATCTGGATTTGGTAACTGATAAACCCCTCGCGCCGAGTGCCTCCACCTCCTCTCTTCCCCACCCTGTTTTCATCCTCGTAAAATGTATTACCATCTATTATATATAGCGTAGAACTTGAAATAATAGTTGCACTGTCCAAACAGAAATTTCCATCGAATTAATGAGGCACCTTTCAGTACACACACACACACACACACACACACACACACATCGGACGCTGCATACCGTAAATGTCATGTGGCGATCCCGTAAACAGTGCGTATATGTAAATGAACCTAAGAGTTCCCTGGACTGTCGCACCGCCACATTTTCTATCTATAGATATATAAATTTGAGTTTAAGTACGTGTTTGATATTTTCATCAAGCCATGAACAAAGGGACGGCAAAAACTTTTACTTTACAACTTCGACTTTAACGTTATTTACCTTTCCCTATTTAGATTTCGAGATGAATGTGGTGGCGTAGTTGCCCTCGCGTCCAAGGTAGCCTTTTATACACCAAGTTGACACATAGTTTATGGAACTTTGTTGCGCGCCGTCATAACCTCGGTCAGAACGCAAAGCTCGCGATGAAAAGTGCAGTAAATAAGAGGAAATATTTCAAATATCTCGTGTATTTGAACAAAAATTTAATAATTAGTTTTGTTTATACTCATACGTGCGGGCACAAGGCACGAGGTATAACGAATAATTTGCTACCTTGTAAGTACTATGATAATATTGCATGATATTATATGTTGCTTTCTTTGAGGAATCCTTTTTTTCATTGACATATTTGAAAAGTTTCCAAACGTTCATAAAATAACCAGAAAAAAAAAATAAACTAATTTATAAGTCAACTTACAGTCATTTGAGAATATTTATTACTTTATAAAAAGAATAAGTATTTTCTACTTTTACATATTCTATGTATCAATTTTTTACTATATCTAATGTTAAATGCATCTTCACTAATACTTTTTTTATGACGTTTCAAGTTGTAATATACAAATAAATTATATTATTTGCCATGTAAATTCAAATAATAAGTTTACTGTTGATAGTAGATTAACTTTTATTAAAAGTAACTTTTTATTAAAAGGGAACGTAAACTTTAAAATTCAGGAAGAGTAGCTAGACATAATTCATCGTGGTCCAACATTATATAAGACGCTAGAACGTGGTGCATGCGAGGAATCCTCATCTAAATTTTCAAGCCATTCCAATGATTTACAGGATTTAAAAAATTCTTTAAATTTTTCGTATATTTAACCGCATGAAAGTTGACGAATTAAAAAAAAAAAGTTTCAGAATATTAATACCACACAGACTCGCACAGTGTTCAAGCTTACAGATGAAAAAAATTCAGTGAAGTAATCAAGTTTTTCCAACTATAAGCTGAAGATTTTCTAGATTGAGAATTGTCAAAATTTTTTGTAAAGTATTAAAAATTAGGAAATAATAGCTAGTCATTATATGGTATGTATATTCGCACGCCATGGATAATTTTTTAATTGTTCAGGCTGTTTCAAAACACAATATTTCATAATTAATCATCAAAATCAATTAGGAATCCCATACTATAGAGAATTTTTTTATTATTTTATAAATGATTTTTATAGAAACTAAATATTGGATTTTCATCTTTAGAGTTATGCAGTTATTTAAGCTTGAATGTAATTTAAATTGCAAATACTTGCAATAAAGAATAAATCATTGAAAAAATATTGGAATAAATTTTAAGCTCAAATCAGATATACTAATTAACATACTAATAAATCAAAATTTGTTATTGTAATATTCATCAGATATAATTGAAAATTCAGGCAATAATTGAATAAATTTTACAAAAAAAACCAATTTCAAAATTTAACTTCTTCTGCAAACACTTATTAATGCTTTTTCGCTAATTATGTTTTTATATACGTCTATAGCAAATCGAAATGTATGGCATGATTTAATTTAATTTGCAACTTTAAAAAAATTATTAAAATTATTAAAAAAAGTCTTATTAAAATTCGATTTAATAAGAGTGTCCACTTTTGTTTTTTTTTCTTGATGCAGTCGTTTCCTCAATTATAAAGCTATAGTATACACATAATAATATCAAATAAGCACAGCTGGCTCACGTAGCGCACACATCTTCATAACTTCTTCTATTTTTAAGATGTGAAATAATGATAATTAGAGCAAAGTTCCCATAAGCCCTAATTTAGTGGTATGCGATAAGAAAGGCCCATTCACTCTCTCTCTCTCTCTCTCTCTCTCTCTCTCTCTCTCTCTCTCTCTCTCTCTCTCTCGTTTTCTTGCACCGCTTCCTCTCGCTCTACATTATTTTCTTCTAAGTAATTCTTCATTATTCTTAAGCTGCCTAATTTGAGGTTTCTATATGAGTATGCGCCCGAGTATGCATAAAAAGTAACGTCAGTGCAGTAAAAAGTTGTTTTGAGAGATAATGAAAGGAAGAGAGAGAGAGAGAAAGAGAGAGAGAGAGAGATAATAAAGATACAAAATTCGATTCGTTTAAAAGTAAAAAATATATATAACTGTAAGAAGAAAAAGGTCGAACCCATACGAAACTGTAAAAATATTTTCAGTTTTTTTATTATTATCATTGTCACCTGTCAAATGTCTTTATAAATCGTTTCTACGTCAGTTTTCGTTTCGTTTACCAGAGCATTGAAATTTGAAGCCGTCAGAAACATAGAATGAAAAGCACTGAATTCTTTTGATCAAATTATTAGATTGTATTCGTATTATAACAATATAAACTTATCAAATAGATTTGAATAAAGATACTCCCTCTGATTATATATTAAAAATTATTACTAATTTTATATTGAATCGAATTCGATGATTGAAATCTTATCTCTTTACCTTTTTTTTCATTAAAGCTTTGTGAGCTGCAGAGAGTAAAAAATAATCAGATAAATGTGAATAATATATCTTAAATTCAGGTAAAGTTCAGAATTAAAATAAGAATTGGTTCCTTTAATTGGGCAAGTGGTATCTGAAAATCATGATATAAATTGATTCAATATTAGTTGGAAAAGTGATGTGCAATGCTACTTCATACGCAACATAGTGTATATGGAAAAAATACAACTTGTTATTATATTCAAAATGAGAAATTTTTTTCAAAAAGAAATGTTTTTCTCGAAAAAAAAGAAACGGTAATCACTGGGCCTTAAATACTCGACTTGATAATCAACTCATTCTTCGATTTGAAATGATTAAAAAATCTTTCTTTGCCGAAGATATCCTTCATTAAAATTAATTATTTTGATAGTCTTAAATCGGTATGATCAAGGTGGAGTTGGAATTCAGAGTAGTACCTTATATTATATAATGGGACCCAGATATCTTGGCTTTTAGACTTATAGAGCATACAGATTTTCTGAATGTGGTAATTTTCTGTATTTGGTATGTTCTAGATTAAGGAATATCAAGTAGCTGAAATTATAAGACAAAATTGACATCGAAATCGTTGTAATAAGAAAATGCTGAGCTTTATTGAGCGAGATATCTGATATGAAAGAAAGTTTTCAAAAATCGAGAATGAAGTCTAATGGGGCAACGCTGGTACGCTTAGATAATATTACCTGTTTCTTAACAGAAATTGTTTCAGAATCTAATTTTTACGTTAAATACAGCGAGTTCTTTTGATAGTATTCGTGAATTTTTTCATGTTGAGATCTTGTATAGAATCAGTTATTACAATCACAGTAACAACATTTCGAAGCCAGCTAAGCCGTCATATAAATAGAACATGTGTTTTTTGACAGGTATACGAGATGAAAATTCAAGACTATCATTGCATTGTCATCCGTATAAGTTTAAAGAAGAAAATAATCGAATGCTATTGTACCATAACAATTCGTGTGACAATGCAGCAAGTTTTCTAAATAATACTTTTAGAAGTAAAAATGTTTCTCAACCATTTAGAATTCGATATACGCTAAGTAAAGCTTTTCCGAAGTGGTTCTTTTTAGCAGTTTCGAAAATTATCTTTAAAGGACTATAATCAGCCGAATAACGGCAATTCGAGTTTCCGAGTTGTACAAATACAAAATAGATTGAAGAAAAGCAGCAGGATTTATAATTCTGTATCGACTGATGAGAAATTTTTTATAAGGAAGGTAGGTAATAATTACTAATGTGTTAAAAAGAAAATTAGTTATTTATGATTTGATTTTCTGCATTCATCATAAGTTTTGTTTAACTTGAATAAAGTTTCTGACTTATCAGGATTATTAATGATAATGCTCCTTATAAGTTGCATTAAATAAGAATTGCGCATAAATTAGAATAAATTATTAGACTAATTTTCAATTTTTACTTACAGAATTTTATATTTAATAGATTTATCTACTTGATTGATATAATTTTACATTATATTTATATATGCATCATATTTGAATTGAGAGAAATTCCATATGCAAAATTTACAATCTAAATTTATAAGTTAATATTTTGTTTTTAATCTTTTCTTTATATGAATCTATAGAGCTATAATTAATTTTACCTTTACGTAGACAAGGAACCATAAAATCTTACAAATTATTAATCGTTTATTGAATTACAATCAATAGAAAAGTAGTTACATACGTCGAATAAAACCTTCACACTCGAAATATTTGGATATAACAATAATGATACATTAATACAATAACTAATTTAATTATGGAATACAATTAAGAGCATCGATGTAAATTCAATTCTAGAAAAGTAATTATTGATTGACCAAAACAGTTATTCACTTTTATATTGTTCTTTTCTTTTATTGTTCTACAATATTTTGAAAATTATGTTTAATTTCGTAATGCTAATTTTATAAATATTTTGACATTGGTTTCGATGCCAGTATTTTACAAAATACTGATACATTATGGGAACACGTTGTCTTTAAATTGCAAAATAATAAAAGCATTACAAAGTAATAATACGTTATAAATATTATATGAAAAACTTATTTTCTTTTACAAGAATTAGACATTATTAGCTTGATACCTAGTTAAATCTACATGATTTGAAGGTCCCGATTCACTGAGCACAGGATTCCAATAAGCCCAATAGATCAAATGAGTTTAAATTTCAGAATATTGTTCTTCAATATATTTATTTTGTTATGAATAAAGAGGATTATAACCTAAACTGTAAACCTTTTTCTAATATAGCCAAGTGAATTCCCTCTGTTCTTAATCTAACAAATGTATTTCACGACACATCCTGAAGTTTCAGCTCATTTGATACATTGGTTTCAAATGATGTCTACAGTCACTGAACGTATTTCATACATACTTCATATTATAACCTTAAATCATGTGGATTTAAAGAGATTTCAAGTGTTATATATAATGTTTGTAATGTTTTTTTGTAAATGGCTTTTTTGTAATCAGTTAAAGGAGGTTTGTTTAATAATCATTGAAAAAAGCTTTATGAATACTGGATTACAACATGGCTGTACTTTTGTGACAATATGCCATTCTTCTTTAAATTTAATTTACACAATATCTTTGCTTTATATTTATTTCCTGTTACTATGCATATTCAAGTATCTTTATACGTATATATAGTATATTTTTACATTCATAATTTACTTTAAACAAAAATTTGAATTTGCACAATCATTTTTTAAACTTTAAAGCTATTATATTAATTCTTAAAAAATATTTTTGCAAGTTATAAACTTGCAGTAAATAATGAAAATGTCACGATTATATTAAATAAATAAGTAAATTTCTTAAAAAGGTTGATATAAAATATGATAAATACAATAACAAACGATAAATAAATAAAGATAGAATTAGTAGATGAATAATCAAATTTAATAATACAATTTTGATGATTTTATCGAATCAGTTTCTATATATTTACAATCGAAGTACATCAGAATCCAATATTAATATAGCCATATATTGGAATTGGTAATATTTGCAATATATAATTCTATAAAAAATATAGTTCCATAAAAAAATTCAAGAAACTATTTTCATTTGAATTTTATTTTTCACTCATTAATTTTCAACTAAAAAATTACATTTAGTAGTTCGCAGAAAATGTTTAGAAATTACCGAAAAGAAGGCATTCTAGAAAATTATATTTTATCGTAATAACACGAATGTCGAGTTAAATATAATTATTAAACAAAAAGGCCGAAATAGTTAATTTTTCAAATGTAATCAATCATTTTTCAATTATTTTAAATAATGCTTAAAAAAATTTGTCAAGCATTTGGTAAGCACTGAATTTCAGAATAATATCGCTATAGATTATAGATCTCGAAACAAGCTGCCTACATGAAAATCTCAACACGTCAGTACCGATGATCGAGATTCAGTGACATGCATACTGAGTTACAAGCTTGTCGCTCCGCAGGGTTTTCTCCAGACAGTTTGCCTAGTTCAATCGTAAAAAACAAAGCAAATCGCTGAATGGAGCGGACAATGACATTGAACCGCGCGTCGCGTGGCGGCTCTTGTTTGCCTCTCCGCAGACGAATAAACTCGCGCCATTAATTCTGCAAAGCTTTCTTTATCCTCCCATCGCGGCGAACGATAACACGATCAAACCTACTGCTAGAAATCGTTCGCCGACGATAACAGGACACGTGGGACGGTCGTCCCTGTGGGAGGCTCAACGCTAGCTTGCCAGCGCCACGCGAGGACCGGGCGTGTGAGCAAAAAAAACACTAGAAAAAAGAAAAGTGATAGAGAGCAAGTGACAAAGAGCAAGTGAAAGAGAGCGAGACAGGGGGGGATAATAGAAGAATAATACGCAACTGTAACGGTGATGCAATCCAACAATCGAGGGAGTGCAGTCTCATCAGAGATTAATCCGTGAAGACATATTATTCTTTTATGTATTTTTGTAATAATTCACGTACGAGCTATAGGGGAGCTAAATTTATCAGGAGCATGCATATAGATGAGAAGAAGCATCAGAGATCACAGTCAAGAGACTCCAAAGACAAATTTTTTTTCTCATTTTCAGAATGGATGCACATTAATCCCGAATTCACTATGACTCAAGGAGCCAAAGGGGGTTGAGCGTCGAAAGATATATTATACGCAGGATATCGCGAGATAAAAATTTTTAAGGCTCTCTAGTCGAAAGAGGATGACGAGAAGTCACCAGGGAAATATATATATATATATATATATATATATATATATATATATATGCATGCGCACGATTCGAATGCGATAAGTCGGGACGAAATGAGGAGCTTTTTCTCTCTTTCTCTTTCTCTTTCTCTCTCTCTCTTCTTTTTTTTTCGGAGAGGCTACTTTCTACGCGCACTGAAGCATTTCAGAACTTCACTCAAGTTTATTCCAGATTTCTTTGTCGCTCTCTTATTCTCTCTCTCTTTCTTTTTGTAAAAAGATGATTGATTTAATCAAGATTATATGAAAAGTTCCGATTCAATAGGCCCCGCTTTGTCCGAACTACGTAATTCTGCAGCGCGCTGAAAGAAGTTTTGTTAAAATGCATTTTCTGAAATTGAAAAATGTCCAATCGATATATGCCTCCGGTCATTGCAATGGATCTTTATCGTTACGATTAGGAAATTTAGTGATAAAAATTCCGCACACACACATGACAAGAACGGCATATACTTTATATACTTAAGGCGAACGATTTCGATTTCATATAATAATTATACATACGGGTTATTTGAACGAAGTCTGTATGTAGAATACAAGCACGGAAAATATAAGTAAACAAATTTAGAGCTTCAACGCTCGTTGAAAGCTCCTCTTGGAAAGGTCCGTTCGAGCGAAAGGGAGATAGATGGCTTAACTGATAGATGCGCATTTCTTTGTAATAGCATGTATAAAATTGCTTGAGAGGGGGAGATGCAATCTCAGCTGGGAAATTACTACGTTCGCATATAATCACTTCTGATTATGAATGGGAAGTTACTTTTATTACGCGAAGTCGACAATACAGTTGCCAAAGCATCTCTGCAACTCGTTCGCGAAACGTATCGTCGATCGACCGGCCACGTGGAACTAATAATTGGCTCTCTCGGGCTATGCGTCGCCACTGACTTACCACCAACGAGGAGCACCAGCAGCCAGAAGATCGCCCTACGCGGTTCGCCGCACCTGACATCCATCCCTGACGACGAGCTGGAGGACGCAGCGGCCACGGGATGCGCCCCGTCGCGCTGCCACCGCTGTACACGGCCGCTCCTCTTTCACTGCCGTCGAACACGCGGCACAGGCAGACAATATCCCCTCGCGCCTCCCTTCGTCACTTTTGGCGAGTCCTCCTCGCCGTCGTCCCCGTCCGTCCGCCCGTCCCGATTCCAAGCGCGCGTCCGCTACCGCTCGACGGCGGCGAGCAGCATCCCGTGGATGTCGACGCTCAGGTGATCCGTCCGGGGCATTCGGCGGAACACTCACTGGACACACACCAGCATAGTCACAGGAACGATGGAACGAGTGCTAGATGGACGGGATCGACCAGAATCGGCTGGTGGTTCCACTTATGCAGGCACGAGTTCGCGTGGCACTGTGCGCTGTTACTCGCTATGCATATACACACACATACACACATAAACACACACACACACACACACATATATATATATATATATATATATATATATATGTATATATGTAAGTGTGTGTGTGTGTATATATAAAAATATACAATCGACTAGAAATTGAGGCCCACGACAAGAACTCTACGGAACAAGCACGCGCGCACCCGCGACAAAATCCGACTTGCGACTGACGAGGGGGATGCTGCACGCGCAGAGTTCACGCTGGTATCCGCGTCAGCGCGCGCAGAATCCTTATTTCACCCCCTGTTCACCCCTTGTGACGCCCCCACCGCTGCTTGATCCACCCCCACCAGTCACGACGCGGCGCAGCAGCGCTCTGCACCCCCTCGTTTGATATATATATATATACACCTAGGGCACGTATACACTCGCAACTCGCGAGCGCAGCTCGCCCGCTGCCGGCTGTACGGACTACTATCTCCCTCTATCCCTCGCTCTATATGGCTAGTATAGCTCTATATATCTACTCCAAAATCCTAGCCTTATACACACACGCACGCGCGCACACATACACACGTATACACAATCACACACGCATATATATAATCACACACACACACACACACACACACACACACACACACACACACACACACACACACACACACACATGCATCAGAATCCGTTATATATCTTTGGTCATGCGTGCATGTGCGGCGGAGAATGACTCGTTTGCGCTGGAGAAGCCGGTATACCAAGAGACAACTCGCCCCATTCTCTATTTCTGTCACTCGCTCCTGCTCTGTGTGCGCCCCTCCCTCTCTTTGTCTCACCCTCGTACTCAGCCTTTATCTCGAGCTGATTCAGTTTCGCTCTTCGTTTCGGCGTCGAGGCACTGCTTCCGCGTATCCCCCTCGCCCAGTGCTACCCTCGTTTCGCTTTGCTTTCCCCGCCTTCCCCCTATTACAGTTTTTCCTTGTCCGTTTACCCTGATGGTCCTCTCAACGGCTGTATCTCAGATACTAAAGAGTTTCTTAGGAAATTGAATTGAATCTGTCTCTGGCTCACTCTCTCTTTCTCTGTCTCTTGGGCTTTTCGGCCCGCTCAGCGTTATACGTGCTCGCCTCGTTCGTTACGTTGCAGCTCGTTCTCCTACCCACTCTCTTTTGCTTTGGCCACGCTCGCTCTCCCCGGGCGTCTTTTCGTCTTTCTCAGCCGCTGGTCGGTACATTTGCGGCGGCACAGATTGCCAATTTGTGACGGTGAGCGTGTACGCGCGAATGTGTGAGTTTACGAATATATATATATATATATATATATATATATATATATATATATATATATTCGCTCGCTGTGCAACCAACCGATTGTCCCGTTAAGACGGCAATTTATATGGTAACGGGCCGAGAGGCGCCCCGCGGGCGGCTCGTGCATATCGGTGGCGCGGCGGCGTCCCATCTCAGCGATGTTAGTGGGTGAGGCAGGGAGAGAAAGGTCGAAGGTAGGTCGCATATAACTCGCGAACTTCAAACGCTCGAGACAAGGGAAGTAGGAACAATCTCTTCGATTCGCCTGTGCACCAGAAGACGCATCTTTGGCGTATATGACCGTGTGACGGAGTCTATATATATATATATATATATATATATATATATATATATATATATATATTTATATATAAAAGTGCCTGATACGAATAAGAAAGAAGGGTGCGGAAATTGTTGAAAGTTCGCATACCAAACTGTAATTCAGAGCGGGGAATGATTTATATAATCTGCATGGCAATTGAGAGTCGTTAATAGTCTTGTTAATAGTGTATTCGTAGATTTGCTCATAATATATATATATATATATATATATATATATATATATATATATATATATATATATACATATGCATTGTTTGATTTACAGCTTTTCCCTTTGCTTGCACTTTTTACACATGAATATTACTGATTAAATTAGAACGTGCCGTCTCAAAATTAGCTTGGAAGCAACTAATTGCAGAACGCGAAAGAGAGACAGAGAAGGAGAGAATGATTGAGGGAAGGAGCAAGAGCACACCAAGAATTCCGGTTATTACGTTCCTTGCATTTTCTTTGAAATACTGCGCTGATGCAGAGCAGGATAAATTCGAAATTAATTATATAATATCCGCTGGTTTCTCGAAGATGCAACGCAAAATGGATTCGCGACTTTTAAATTAATTTTTGAATGATTATCATTCAAGTTTCTCGCTTATAATTTTTAAAAATTAAACATGTCGAGGTATTTTTAATTTCTTTCATATAAAATAGTGTTTAATATTTTATAATTTATTGAATGTTTATTTTTCGGGGTGTTTTTATTCGAAAATTTCCCATGACGTTGTGCAATGCAATATAACTTGCAACCGTTCTAAGATAAAATAAGAAACTAGCGTTTCTATTAATCAATTCAATACCAGTATCACATGTTTTATTTTGTATTTCGAAGGAAGCCACTAGAGCTCGTATACCCCCCCCCCTCTCTCTCTCTCTTCTCTCCCACTCTCATTACGTAGTAGAAGAACAATAATAGTAAAAGGCTTCTTTGACTTGCACAATAGAATACCATCTATACAAACATTGAAAATAACGTGTTTTTGGAAAAGTTGGTAAATATATAAAAGTGAGGTGGAAATAACAAATTTTTATTTGTGAAGGAATTGGAAGATTATGATACATTTATCTTTTTATTTTTAATCCACGTTACTTTTTATACTACATGGCTATGAATATAATTTTATAATAAATTAGTAAACATTTTGTTTGAGTTAGTAATTTTGAGTTAAAATTTTACGTGAAATTTTTCAGAAAAAAATACTGGTGACTTTGAGTAAATACCACTTCTAAGATATTATTAAACTTTGGAGTTTATAAGATGTGGTGGATGAGCAATGATAAGATGGCTCTTGGTCACAATAAGAATTAAGCATTGTTTATTTATAAAATTAAAAAGTGTAAATTGCAGGCACTAGCATAATTTTTGTGGGGAGGAATGAGACTTTACTCTGCATGTCCATTTTGACTTTAGATACACAATTTTAAATGAGAAAATGTAAAATGGAAGGTCATAGAATATTATTTTTAAAGTAATATTTTAATCGAGCTAGCTTGAATTAGAAATTATTTATGATTTTTCAGTCGAATATACTTGGAGTTGTATGACTACTCTCAGTTCATTGTAATATTTATTCAAATCTTTTAATGATACAGGAAATAACTTTTTAACATTAATCTTTAGAGGGTCAGGATATTGAAAATGTCGAAAGTACATTTTTTTAGTGAAATGTCTTTAGAGATCTCACAGTTATGATCAAGCCAAGCAACGCTAAAGAAGTACTTCAGGATACACAATTTTTGTTATGCTTGATTCATAATAGTGCACAAGATTTTCGTAAGATACATTACACATAAATTTTGCGCCAAAGTTATATATAATAAAGAATTAGAATTCAGAATAACTTTTTGTAATATAAAATATATATTTCAGAAAATAAAATAATGTAGATTTAATTTCTTGAAATATTTTAATGAATGAAATAATTTCATCAATTAAATAGAAAATTGAGATTAGAAGATGACATTTTGTTATACATATTGTCCCAAATCTTGATATGGATGCCACTGAATTGAAAGAACGTATTAAATTTACCATCGCTATAGATCCGCGAGGGAGGACCTACTGGTCATGACTGTCTGTATGCGAGGGTTTTTGTGGTCCCTAATAAAGACTTGGAGGTTACATTGAAATAAAATATTCAAATTCTCTTTATCGTGTATCTAATTTCATTCGGTGAACGTTAAATATTGTTAAAAATCGATCGAAGAAATTTCGTCTATTAGTCTTGAGCAGTTGTTCACAATTGAAACAATAATGTTCCCCTTTGGGAATGGGCGTTGAAGGTATATGAACGCGACGAGATTCCGAACTTATTATTTTTATTCCTTTTATTTCACGCACAAGTCTTGAAATAAAAAGAATAACAAAAATATATAAAGCGAAAATAGGAGATGTGCACAGAGTGAGATTTCAGAGGAGTTGGCAAGGGTACGTAAGCGAGTATAGTAGAAGAAGTTATCTCCTTAATCCCGCTAAGACAAGTTGCGGATGCAAGTCGCAAAATGGGGCTAAACGAAAACGCCCATTCACGCTTACTATACGGATAACGCAATTTTACATGGTGGTCTTGCCCCCTCCCATTCTCCATCGCCTGCACGCGACGACGACCTGCTGCAGGGGGGCGACTTGCGCGCCACAGTTCCATCGTCGCGGGCGCACGCTCGGTGACGAAGTTTCGCTTGTTAATGATTTCAACGTACGTGTATTATATATATATATATATATATATATATATATATATATATATATATATAAACGCGCGTACGTAGTTCTGTATATAATACGACGTGCACACGCCCCTAATATACTACGGACAGATTATGCTAGACTGCCTGCGACGGCAGAAGCATAGAAAGAGACAGAAGGAAAAGTATTGTCTCTCTCATTTATAAAAATATTTACAAAATATTTGTAGAATAGTTGATTCATGCTGCTTCGACCGACTCTATAAAACAAGCGTCGTTCTATATATGCAGGAATATCCCTTATATGGCAAGTAACACCAGAATATTCTCTCTATTATACTTGCGGTTACATTTAAAGGAACGCCTTTCACCCTGCCACCTCTATCTGTAATATCTCTATGCTCTATAACATCTTTATCAGACAAATTCTGTCGGCAACGCTCAAGTTTCACTCTTTTCCTCATATTTTAGTGCCCGTGAGCGAAAAGTATTTGCGGCTTGTTCAAAAGGCGTGGATGTACAATTTTTTAAAATGTAATTATCTTACTAATTATATTAATATAAAATATTTTTTTTCAAAATTTCATCTTTTTAAATCATGATAATTAGCAATAAATCTCGTTCTCATCTCTTTAAAAAGACTGTTTAATAAACATGACTCGTTTTTAATTTATAAGAAATTAAACAGAATTTTCCCTTGGTTTCAAGTGAAAATTTTTGTGTATTAATGGTTACTTATCATTAATTGTTTTAGAAAGATGTCAATCGAAAGAATAACCAAGTTGAATAATCAAGCGTTGATACATCAAAACGTTCTGTGTATCATGTACATAGGCTAAGAAGCTTTTCACTGCATTTTTAAAAAACACTGACTCAGAAATATTTTTGTATCTTATTTTGATTTTATAAACAGATGATAGTTGAAGGGTGAAATGTCTAAAAATATAATGTAAATTGTATCATCAATTTCATTACTTAAATTGGTTTTTAAACATCTCGCTGGATCCATCTCCATTGAAATGTCAGTGGAATTCTACTCTCTAATCATCCGACCTATACAATATCGAATTTAAATGTAATAGGAGGCAAGTATCCGGCATAAACATATAGCTACTCAGTTAAGGAATATTTGAACAAAAATACATGTAAAACTTACCTGTGCTGTATAAATGTTTATTTTCGAATTCCATAAATATCGGAGAACATGCAAAATTCAAATGAATATGTCTTTTTTATTGATACTGTATTATGTTTTGCTTAATACAAACGATTCGAAAAACGAGTCATTTTTTGAATTTTATTCAGTACCAAGGGTTTTTACATTGTTCCTATTAAATTTTTATGTGAAAGATTTCCTATATACATTTACATTAAAAATTAATGACATATTTATGTCGACTATCTAAATTAAACCAATAAATATTTGTATCTGTCTTATAAGCTTTATAAAATAATATAGTTATATTTATATAATAACAGTCAGACTATACTTATTTATAAACTTCCCAGTAGAATCTGAAATATAAAAACCACTACTAAACAATAAAAAATTGATTTTTTTTTATTTTTAGTAAATTACATTTAATATTTACACTATCTGACATTAATTCTCTTATAGATGAATGTTTACAATTTGTTTTGTTTTTGATATATATGCAACTGTACATTTTGGAACTTGGTTTGATAAATTATATTAGTTTTATTCAATTTATGTCTCGCCATTCTACAATTTTCTCACTGATCTTGACTTATTTTTATTTGCACAGTAGTTACAGCACACTTTTTACAGAAAATGTATCAGCTATTATAACCATAATCATAGAGAAACATATAATAAATGTTATAGCTTGATAAATTTGGTACTCCAAGATCACGAAGCGTGTCTTAAAAAATAATGTTACATATTTAAAGTAAATGTTTAGTAATTTGGATTACAAAAATAGAATTTTTAGATATTTTTGAAAATACTTGTTATATTAAAAAAAGATATAGGTGATTTAGAGCAAAGTCCAAAATATTGACAAATTTATATAGTATACAAAATATTTTAACACTCGCATAATGCACGTTTGATGGTTAAATTGGGCTACATTTTACTGGTATTTGCGGTGGCAACATATAGTTAAAAGAATATCGAATACATGTTTTCGATGTATTGTTTCATTGCTTTTCAGTGGTGTAACTATTAATTTCCAATTTATTGCTGTAGGCATCAGTAATAAAGTCAGGAATATACGATTAGTGTAAGTATATAATTTTACCATAAAAATCAAATTTTCACAATTTCGACGTATTTTTAAATATTAGATAAAACATTGATATCGAACTGTTTGATTGATTTCATCCCTAATTTTCGATTTTAACAATTAACATCTTACAAAAAATTCGATCTTTGCCTTCAATGTCTGCTATTTTGTTATTGTTGAATACAATACTTAAATTCGACAAAACAACCAGAATTACAGGCTTTCAGAAAAATGCTCTTTTCATTTTCTAAAATATTTCATAAAATAAGTTACTTTTAATAATTTTCGAGGTTATTTTTCTACGTTCATATATTACCTAAGTCATTTCTTACGAAGTATTTACATTTTTAGTAAGTCTTGAATCGAATGCAAAAAAAAACGAAATTGTATTGAAGAATAGTAACGATTATTTAATAGATATTGAGAAAGTTAGTGCATTTCAGCACTGTTGTGGAAACTGATTATTTATATTGTGAGATATTTTACACTTGTTCGAAATGAGATAGGTGTTGAATGTAGTATTTAACAATATTTTTATTCACAGTATCCGAAAAATCATTTCAATTATGAAAATTACTAATTCAATAAACGAAAAAGATTTTCTCGATTTTAAAGATTTGTACATAAATGTAAAAAAGGCGAAGCCCGTATTTTTTTTACATTTCACTATTTATATTTTTGTTATTATACGTTTCTATTAATTACGAATTCGAAAGCGGTATGTATAAAATGTAAAAAATAAAAATACGATAAAATGTTTGTCCCCGTCGGTTCGGAGCAAGATACGAAAAGAAATGCTAGAAAAATTGAGCTAATGCAATAAGCGTTTTTCTACCAGTCTCCCCTGTCGCGTTAAGAAGAACGGGGAGGGTAGAAGAGGAGGCTAGCAGTAAAGAGAAAAGGAAGACCGTTGGGGCGCGAGCGCGCGAAAGTCTGAAAAGCGAAATGAACCGAAGCGCATACAATTACCGTGGAGTGTATGAATTTTACTCGCTTCATCCTCCCTCTCGTGCCTCCGTGGGGGAGGGAGAGAGGGGCGTCTCGGACAGCCAAAGAGTAAAAACGAGGGAATGGGTCGAAAGAGCCGGCGAAAGCCCGGGAGCTCGAGGTGGCGTTAAAAGTTGAATGGATTACCTCTAACTCAGCTCTCCTCGCAGGAGCACGAGGGGTCGCGGCGGGGGCCGCTTGGACTCGGTGTTTAAAGGCCAATTCACACGGAAATTTAGTGAGAGAGAGAGAGAGAGAGAGAGAGAGAGTCGGAATAGCAGTAGCGGCGCGGGTTGTAAGAGCGCAATTTATCTCATGCGCGCCAGGACCCCCGGCAGGCTCGGCGGACGCCGCGAGAGCGGGAAGATGTCGTTCTATTAAAATGCTCCTCTGGGGATCGATTAAAGCTCGAGCCGCCGAGTCGGGCCGTACGCGCGCCGGTAGCGCGTACTTTCACTTATGGCAACGTGAAGGCATAAGCTGCCGCCCCTGCCCTCCATCGCCCATGCCTTCCCGTCTCTATTTATCATTTTTTTTTCTATTCTCACCGACTCATTGGCCACGTCCCGAAGGAGCTAAACCCGATGAATTTCAATGCTGTCGAGATGGCTGGTTCAGATTTATGCGGGTAAATCATAATTAAATCTTTTACCGTTCAAGGATTTTTGGATATAGTATTACGTATTTAAGCAATCAGTTTTTAGACAGATATGTGGTATTCAATTTACTACAAAATTTCTACTTGATTTTCTACACATCGTTTCATTATAAAAACAAAATTTTGTCTAATTGTAACAAAAAGAAACAGTAAGGTATAATAATAATAAATATATCAATAATCGTAAATAATAAAATGATAAATAACGACCAACAAACGTCCCTTGAAGTCGTCATTTATTTACTGTGTTACTGTGAATTCCATTGTTCCCTCATTAGTGATATTAAACTTATGAGAACAGCATCTAGTAATTAATAAAAAGGGAATTCGCTCAATACAAGTGTTAGTCAAAATAGCGGATACACGTTTTTAGCAATCTCCTATTGTATATCAATTTATAGACGCAATCTGACGCAAGTTTCATCAAATGTATACAATTGAATTAAACGAGTGGAAAATTGGAAATATCATTATTGGAATGTAAAAACAATAATAGATCGCATGATATTTCTCGCACACGCAACAAAAATTTACCTCAGTGTAGTAAACATCATAAAATAGCCCTTTATTCTATAATTGATTATTAACCCGTTTCGAAGAGCTTCGTTTTGGTTTCTTTTGGTACAAGGAATGTTGACTAAATTGCATTTTTATTACAACTCTAACGAGAGACCTAGACTCCCTTTTGAAATTAGCGAGTATATTGTCACGCTATGCTAAACGTGTTTTATAAAATTATAAACGAATAATATCTGATCAATGCTATTCTTATCATATATCTATTTCAACAAATATGCATAATATATTTTCTCTATCATAAGTCTCAATATTGATTGCTTCAAAATTAATATTTACGAAACAGTTTAAAATTTTACAGCTCTCATTTTTAAATACGTTTACTTAGTTATACACAGAAACTTCTATAATTCTGGTGCTCTACTATGTAGCGTTTAGGTTTTAAGCTTTAAGGCCACATTTCTCTTTAGTTTTTTATATACTTTCCAGGGCATGGAATAAGCTTTTGCTATAAATATCCATAAAAAGTTGTTGTATTTCGTAATTTGATTTGCCACGGATGCATGGAAAATTGAAAAAACACGAAGTGTATACAGACAAATATAAACTTTATACTTAAGAAACAAATTGGTGAATAAATCAATTTAATTTTTGTTTTAAACTACCAGCTGATTATTTCGTCCTTTATATTTTCGAACGAAGAACTTTGCAAAAAATATTGATTAACTTTTAACATCTTAAGAGATGCAACCCAAACTTTATGCTTCTGAAAATGTTAAGCGTCGTGCAAGCGGAAGGAAGTCCCGCGTAAGTTTCTTTGGCAGCAATATCTTGTTTTAAGAGCGCGTTACCCTCCACTGCACATCCTTTAAATAGTTTTTCAAATAGGAAAATATTTCATTTCTATATAAACTATTGGAGCGTTCTCGGGGCGTTGAACAACAAGCTCTGAACTATTGAATTTTCTGCGAATATTTATCTTCAATATTATTATTATTCTGATTCCAGTTAACTTGAACTAACAGTTTCATTTTCATTTCTTACTAATGTTCCGTACTATCTTAAACTAGATCTTTACATCTTATTTATATAATCTAAAAATCATTAACATTATCTTTAGGTATAATGATATTTCATATAAAATTTGTAAGTATTATAATCATTTTTAAATATTATTTAAGTTGGAAATTAAATATAAAAACTCTTCGTCTATTCCCAAAATTATACCCAAACTTATTTACTGGCCTCAATATTATTATATTTGAGCAATTTGCAGCGAAAACGAAGGTATGTTTTCAATCTAAAACCAAGCGGTTGTTATAAAGTTCTGTTTTGTCCATCATAAATACAATTTCTAAATAATATAAATATCGATACTTATCTGTATTTTTTTTCATTTCGTTATTATAGACCAACTGCTACAGCTCAGCATTTTTCAACTATTTAGATTTTAATTTATAAGAATTATGAAAGGAGAAACTTTTTTTAGATTAATGAAATTATAAATAGAAATAATTTTAAATCGAGATAGAATAATGATAATAAATTGAACAATATTGTACGTTCACCCCTACATCATCTGCTGGGCTCATCGGTAAGATGACTGGTGCTCTTGAGGCATCGCTTCCTTTACTTATACGTAACTACGTGAGATGCATTACAAATTTTGAACTGCCGGAGTGTACGGGTTCAATTCAATGATCCACTGAAATTTTCTGAGGCATTAATATCATATTTCCCAGTGGAAAATGAAGTAAATTTCTAAAGGAAATTCAATAAATCTGCATATATAGTATATTTTGTCTTATTCTAGAGAGATAAATTTAAATACAGCGTGCAATTCTGAAAATTATGTTTATATACTGGAACTTGATTTTATAACTTGACTAGATATTATACACTCGTGAATATTTGTTTCTGTTCTTGAATTTATCGAAGTGGTAGTAGCAACTTTATTGGATCATAAGCATAAATTTCGTTTCACATATTCATCGTAATTAAATAATTTAAAATTTACATTACAAATTTCGAAAATAATATGCTCGCAAATTTATATGAATTGCAAATTTCTCTTTAAATGTATCAATAATTGTATTATTTAAAATTAAATTGATTTTTATTTTAGAAAAAATCTTACACTTCCCTCAGTTTAAAACTAAATACTGTTAATCAATTATCAATTTTCGAATGCTATTGACAGTGCAGGTTACAAACTTATACATATGTTATAATTCCTATACTAAAATTGTATACGATTTTCTGATATTTTTAACCACTGAGCAATGGTCAAAAGAACGATTTCTTAAAATTTCTTCAATATAATACGAAAGGCTTTGTAACTTTTCAGCTGTGACGATTCATTTCCAAGCCAAAAACTTTTCCGGTAAATGAACTCGAGGTCAATTATTATACGCCAGGACGTATTAAAATACATACTGGCACCCGTAAACTTTCATGAAAGAGTAATAAAGATTTTATTTTTATTCAACATTTTACTGAGTATAAGCCCTTTACATATAATTCTATTACAATAACAATTAATGTAGGTAGTACAATAAAAAATTAATAGCACCATTTTATAATATTCATGAAAAAATTTATATAATAATAAAGATTCAAACGTGAGATTACAAATGCATTATATAATGTAAATGTTGATAAATTTTTTAATAAATATACAGCACATGAATATATTCTTTAAAGAGGCGCTAGATTGAAAATATAATTCTTTAGTAATTTCTAAATTGTAAAGTACCGTAACATTATATTAATTTAGTATAATGTAATTATTATTATTAAGTGATTAGTATGTAAGACAAATATTAGATCTAGTTAAAAGCAAAAAAATAATATGGGATGCCAGCGCAAATTATAGAGAACAATTGAAGTAAGTATGATAACTTACATTATTAGAAATATGTAAGTGCTATAATCTAGAATACAGTTTGCATAATCACGGATAAAAAAATAAATCTTCCTGTTGACGAATGAAAGTTTATTAAAAAAACGTCTAAGCTGAACCACTGAAGAGTGAAACATATTGGATATAGCTGCATAAACAATTTCTGATAATTAACGGGAATGACGTATCAAATAAGATGCAGAGAAGCTAAAAATAGGATTTGAGATTATCTTGAAATTTCCAATACATTTAATTTCAACATAAAAATGCAGGTGAAAAATGACCTTCAAATAAAGTTCACCCTTTTGATAAGTTCAAGATCCAACCCACGGTGATTCCATACTGGTAAAACATTTTGAAAATATTGCATCGATTGCTTTGCTCTATACCATGTTTTAATTATTCTTGAAGCTTATCGAGCAGCACTAAACATTTATTTTTACTTTTCTGGTAGTCGAACATTGGGTGGAATTTTTACGGTGAATTTTCATTCAGCAGTTCAAGATACGTTGTAAAAACATTTACATTTTTATGTGAATATATGACTATTATTATGTGCGTATACAAAGTCTATCGATACTATTACAGAGCGTAAAAATATAAGCAGTTTTTCTGAGAGCAGGACTTATTCGAATTGTATAGAGAAAGTCCGAATAGTCGCGATATTAAAAGTTTTAAAATAAGTCTGATCAGCATGTCATCTGCTTTTAGCACCTGATTTATAAAATTTCCAACGTTCATTTGAACGAATTTATTTATTGCATGTATTTTGAATTTCAGCCGAAAAGTATAATAAATATATTTAACGTTGTTAAATCCTCTCGTTTCGTACACTCGTTTGAAACATTGATTTTAATTACAAATTTTCTCTTTTGTCGCGCGCCACAGAAGCGGCCTCCATTTTCCTCTTCCTCCGATTCGTCCAAATGCATCGATAATAGGTCATTCCAGTACAATCTCATGCAATCGTTTCATAATTCCTCAGCAGCTTTCTCTACCCCTTCCATCCTCGTAATTCACCCTTCCCATACCGCGGCATTTTAAACTTGACAACCGAATTTCCAATCAAAGTACATATCCGCAATTTGAATCGATTGCCCAACGATATATAGATTTATAATATAGATCTGCGTAATCCACGCTATATATACTATTTGCGGACCTCGGTACTGTCTGTGTCTACACCGTAACCGCGATTTTCTCGCTGCGTGCACGCTTCTGATGGTGATAGTTGCTGGCCTGCTATCTGAAAATAACATTAGACAAATGTCTTCATTTTATTAGATGAAGATTAATATATGAAGTTATAAATAATAGAATAGTTGATAGAGCCTGTAAATATTGTAGAAGAGTGCAACGCAAATGACATCGTAATTCTGTATTGTTTGAAAATACGCAAAAAAAGCTTTATAAATAGACTTTCACGATTATGATTTATATTTATACGTTACTACTGCATTCTGCGATTTTCAATTGTAAAATATCTCATACTGATATAAAGATTTTATCATTAATATACAAAAGTTTTCTGTAAAAGAAGAAACTGTATATGATTATATATAAGTCCATGTTTAAAAAAAAAATGTTCCCATAAGCTTCTAGTACGCTGAATCTGAATCCAGGTTCAGAATTGATTCAATAAATTAACATATAAGATCTTTAGAATATTGCAGGCTAGTCGTCCGAAAAATCTTTTTTCGATTTGGCCGATTGTGTTTTTCTTGAAACAAGTATTCATATAATGCTGGAGCATACGTCGAATTCTTATAATTACCGATGAGTTTGCCCGAATGACTATTTTGCGCGGATACAGCGCATCTTTTAATCTTAAATTTTATATTTTGCGTAAAAAATGTATTCGTCAATAGTGAAAAACGCCTCCCTTGAGAGCTCTAAATCAATGAAAATAGACAAACAAAAAAGGGAAAAAATACTCATTTCATCGACATTGACCATCTGAAAATTAATAGAAACTGATGAAAAAAATGACGATATTTAATAGAAATCTGCAGATTATTTTCCAATAGCTTTGTAATGGGATCAAAATTCTTTATTAGATTTCAGAGAAAATCACGTATACTGCGGTAGATACTCATGTACACGCAGGCGCCCGTATATACACGGGCAATTATATATATATATATATATATATATATATATATATATATATATATATATATATATTGGTACAGAGAGCCAGTCATTAATTATAACATTCTTTATCTTAATGGATGTATTGTGTTCAATATTACTTATTTTCGAAATCTGAAGAAATGAGTACAATAGAATTTGCATATCAGTTCCATTAATTTAATATTTACGCCTGATGATTCAATATTTCAGAATATCGTTCTTTGATTACAAATGTATAAATTTGGTACTTGTTAATATAGTAATTAATGACTCACGATTTATAGGTTTTGTGCAATGGAATGATACTGACAAATTCAAAATATTATTGTGCTCCAAAAGAGTACTATCAAAAACATGGCATGAAACAAATCCCATTATTTTATAACCAATGATATCGTTTCCGCGGTTGCTGGAAGTGCTGGGTCAGAGTGCATAAGAGCCCAACGACTCAATCAGTAGTTATGTCGCAGAAATTAATTTTATTACAAAACGAATGGCCAATAGAAAGAAAGTTGATAGTATTTTGGGAAAGAGTTTACGAGGGTCGGCAGATTATAAGAGAGAAGCCGTGAAATTTAGAGCAAGTGAGAGAGAGAGAGAGAGAGAGAGAGAGAGAGAGAGAGAGAGAGAGACAAGTTGAGAGCAAAGAAAAAGACAAGAGGAAGAGTGAGAGGAAGAAACGACCAGGAAGGAAACAGTGTCGCGCATAGCTCCGGTAGACACCGACGCGGGGTAAACGCGGGGGGAATAGAATAAGGACGTTACTGCCCGGCGGGGATGACTAATCATTCTTCTGTGCCCGGACGAGAGATCGATAAATGCGTCGCTGGGATGCCATTGGAGGGAATCGCATAAAAGGAAGAGTAACGATATAATTGTACTTTTGCCCGTACGCGCGGAGCGACCGAGAAGGCGAGTAGTTCGTTTACTCTTGTGTGTGTGTGTGTGCATCTTGTTGTTGGTAGTGGTGGTGTGTGGCTGTGCCTGGTTCCAGAAGAAGCTGGCGAGAAGCCTTCGTCACCACAACGTGGCTACGAATTGTGCAACTCTGATCTCTTTACGGCTTCCGCATTTTCTTCGGCACACACACACACACACACACACACACACACATCACCCGAGAAAAGTATAATACGTATATAGAATAAGAAGCATGCGCATGCTTGGTAACCCTATGTTACGCCGCGCGAGCCGACTTATCGAAGACACACACACACACACACACACACACACACACACACACACACACCACACACCAACACACACCACACATACGAACACACACCACAAACATTCGAAAGCAACAATTCTCCGGATTTTCTTCCGATTTTTCAAACTGATTGTTATTAAAAAATTATCCAGTACCCAGAGGATTTTAGAAATATCATATTTTTAAACTTTATATTTATTACAAAAATTCTATTTTTTAACCCGTTGTTACTCAAGATAATGTGCTGGCTTTGGTTGATTGGCTCTCTAATGCTGTAGAAAGCATAGAAAGGATAAAAGAAATTAAAATCCAGACTAATTGAGTTAGTCGAAAGTGTAGGTATTAACAATATAGAATTCTCAAATCCGAGAAAATCAATGTAAAAAATCAATATCTAAAATAAGATTTAAAAATAATTCACCATATTTAAATTAAACTTGAGTTGAAGTTTTAGGACCTAACGATTTCCCATTCCCAACATATAATACTTTACTTATTCCTAATTTTTAAAGAAATTGGATATATTCTATAGTTAGAGAGATTTATTATTAATTAAAAACTACACTTTTAATGCAAATTTCTAATGAACCTACTTTAGTAAAAGTGTAGTAGCATAGATTGTATCAATGAAAGTTCGGCTGAATTGACGTGCATGAGTATAGACAAACACTGCCTCAAGTGCGGACAATAAGTCAAAATTCAATCCACAATAACGCAGAAATTATACATTTGTGAAAATAGGTCAACTAGAACATTTTTTACTTAAAATCTTTTTTTTTAATCTAATACCAAAAGCTGTGATTCTCAAAAAATAATTTATTTCACTTACTATATAGAGCATCTAAATTAATTAACTAAAAGAAATATATTACAATTATAAGTAAACAACTACCATAGCTCGGAAATGAGACAGCGACAGGTTCTAAAATTGTACAGATCTCTTTTTGAAGGTACACAGAATAACCTCATTTAATATAAACCAAACCCGTCGTTCAGATTTGATAAACTATTGTAAGATTGGAGAATAAGATGCAGATGGTAAGATTGCAATCGCCTACAAGTTTACTGATAATTAATACATTTTATTAACACGTTATTATTTTTCAATCTGTTTAAGAAAAAAAATTTTATACAATTGAAATAACTTGAAGAAAACTTATTGAAAAACTTACGATCACTTTTAAGGTATATATCTTTTATCGTTATATTCGAGCAAAGCTATCGTTTGTCTTTCTACAGATTGATATATAAAAATTAGATTATCTACATAAAATGCGTTTTGAAGAGTCATGCCCTATACAGTTTTGCATAAGAGACTTCAATACGGCCACAAATGAATAATTAACTTCATAATTCTCTAATTGACTTCATAATTAGTTTTTCAACATAATTTACCATTATAATTAACAATATTAATAAAAAAAAGTCGATATTATTGTTCTAATTTATTAAAAACTTTGTAACACAAAAGGTTTAAATATACGTTCCCATAATTAAATGTAATCGTGTTAATTGGACGCGAGGATAAATATGACATCACTTTAATTAATACGCCTAATGCATTGTGTGCAGTAGCGTGAGCGCACTGACGTTATGGAATAATTTTTCATTCAATAATCCAAAATTAAGAGTTGGTTGAAACACAACAAAATTGTGACGCACAATTTGATATTTTTAATTTCTTACTAAGATTCCAATTTTATATTCAATCCTTAAATTGCATATCAGTGTTCAGGAGCAATATATATATTTATATTTTGATCAATGTATATTTTATAAAGCAACTGTATATTGAAACTTATCCAGGGGGAAGACAATGTTGTAAATAAAATGTTCTGCATTAAAATTGAAAAACTATGTATACGAATTATAATTGCAATTAATTATTTCCTTGAGAGCGCAAATATTCGTGGCAAAATATGATGGACTGATGAGAGAACCGAGGAAAGGCATTAAATGCATGCATGTGCGCGCGCACACACACTCCCACACGCAGACAATCTCCCGCATCAATGAAAAATTTCCTCAGGACCTCGCTCCTCCCTCGCCAAATGAGAAACCATCGCTTAGACGCCTGGCGCGCCCAGTTGTTAAATAACTGGCGTCCTCTTCCGTGGCACGCGCTCTCCGTCTTATAGGGGATCAGCCTTCTATAATAAAGCATTTATATACCCGCGACGAAGTTTCTCATCGTCACTCGCGGGAAGCAGGCGGCGCAGAAATTAAGTCGGGCGCACAGCGCCGTTAATCAGAGCGAATTTCTACGAGTTCCCCCAATATACATATACATATATAGAGTTCCTGGGGTACCCCGAATAATTCCACCCCCCCCCCCCCCGACAGGCTTTCTCGTCTCCATGGATTACTCAGCTCTTATTATCTCTCTCTCTCTCTCTCTCTCTCTCTCTATGCTCCCCTGCGCCTCTCGTCACGGCATGCTAATGTGCAGTTCGTTTACACTGTATACGTGTATATGGCTATATAGCTACGCTTATGAACATCGAGTCCTCTATCTCTCTCTCTCTCTCTCTCTCTCTCTCTCTCTCTCTCTCTCTCTTTCTCTTCTACCAGCGCGCGTCAGAACACAAGACAAAAGCAAGGAGAGGAGGTGTTCGGGAAATGTCCAGGCGTAGAAATGAAGGGTTGAAATTATATATATATATATATATATATATATATATATATATATATATATATACGCACGTAAACTGACCCAAATCGCATATATATATATATATATATATATATATATATATATATATATATATATATAGATTTGTTCGCGCTGTAAACAAGGCCTTCGTACATACAGCGCATATAAGTACACGAGCCTTATAGAGTCCGCGATGCGGAATGCGTGCGGGATGCTCGTTCCAAACTGTGCACCCTCTGATATGTATATATAGGGACCGAGAAAAGGAGGGAGAATATAATCCCTCACCTTCCCATTCACAATGCAGTGTGATATATATATATATATATATATATATATATATATATATATATATATATATAGAAAACGCACAAGCGTGCGGGCGCGAGCGGAAGGGAACGGGAGATGTACCTATGAGGGCAGCAGAGGTGGGGGGGGATGACAAGGGGACGCGTAGGCCATCCCGTGCGTGGCGAAACTATGTATGTCCGATGACTATATAGCGGAAAAGCTATAAGTCAATCCAGCAAGAATATGTGTGTACATCTGGGGCCGTAGACGCGAGCCCACCGCCCCCCTGTAAATATCATTGTAATCTCCATTATAGTAGTCGAAACAGCTGCAGATCATTATTTTAACGTTACAACTATAAGATACTTTTTCGTCTCGGTATAACAACTATACCGAATGAAATGTCGCTATTCTGTTCCTTTGAAGATTGAAAATCTGATACTGTGCTTCTAGCTGTGTATTGCACAAGTTTTCCTTAGACATTTGTAAATCTATATATATATATATATATATATATATATATATATATATATATATATATATATATATATATATATTGCTGACATGTTTCAATGTTCATAAAGTATTTCATGAATATACTGAAGTATAAAAATATTATCAAATATAATGTTCAAACGATGCAAAACTATTGATTTCATTGTGAAATGTTGTTTAACGTCGTTCTATTTATATATCGAAATGCATGTGATAATCAGCGACAGAGATTTATAATGTGTTTCTAAACAAAGCAGCTGTAAATTTTTATAGTGGCGCTCATATCAATCGGCCTAATCGGGATTTATACTCGAATCAACGAATTATAATTGCTCATTCACTCCAGCTATCGTACTATCGTAGACCTCGTCAGCATCTTTTGTCGAAATATTTTATAGTAATAGTTACGAACTTTTTCAATACTTTATTCAAAATAGTTCCATACTATTTACGAGGGTGGTCCCGGAAGTACCTGGCCTGAGCTAGAGGTGGTGGTAGTTGCTTAAAAAATACCACTGTATTAAAAAGTACACAATCTATAAAGAATATGTCTCAAGTGTGAACACGCCATAATGTTTAGTATTTGTTTGACAGCCATCGATAGTAAACGTTTTCAGTGAATTTATAAACATGGAAAAAATTGGTTATCGTTTTGTGATACAATACTTTTATTTGAAAGGCCTCAGCCCAACGAATATAAAAGCTGAATTAGACTCTACTTTGGGTGAGAATGCACCTTCGTTTGGAACAGTAAAACATTGGGTAGCAGAGTTTAAAGGAGGCCGCACGAGCTGCCAAGACGAGCATCGCAGTGGTCGATCAAACGAGGTGACGACTCCAGAAATGTTGAAGAAAATCCACAAAGCGGTACGCGATGATTGTCGACTGAAAGTCCGCGAGGTAGTAGACATGGTAGGCATTTCAAAAAGTGCAATACATCGCATATTAACTGAATAGTTGTAGATGACAAAGCTGTGTGCAAGATGGGTGCCCTGTTTGCCCACAATGGAACAAAAACAGCGTCGTGAAGATGTTTAAGTTGAGTGTTTTTCGCAGTGTTTCGCAAAAATAAAGCCGAAGTTTTGCGCCGTTTCATATCCATGGATGAAACATGGGTCCACCACTTCACACCCGAAAAAAATCAATCAAAACAATGGACTCAAAAAGGAGAATCGGCACCAAAGAAGGCAAGGCAAAGACCGTTTCATCTGCAGGTAAGGTTATGGCGTCGGCGTTTTGGGATACGTGTGGGATAATTTTCATTAACTATCTTGAAAAAGGAAAAACTATCAACGGCGAGTATTATGCAAACTTATTGCAACGTTTGAGCAAAAAAAATCAAGCGAAAATGTTCATATTTGGCTAAGAAGAAAGTGTTGTTCAATCAAGACAATGCACCAGCTCATACATCCGTTATTGCAATCGCCAAAATCAATGAATTAAAGTTTGAATTGCTACCTCATGCACCCTATTCGCCAGATTTAGCTCCCTCAGATTATTTTCTGTTCCCAGACTTGATAAAATGGCTCGCTGGTCAAAGATTTTTCAACAATGAAGAGGTGATGTCAGCAGTTAATGGCTATTATGAGGAGCTTGACAATTCTTATTATACAAAGGATATTGAACTTATTGAAAATCGCTGGAAAAAATGTATAGAACTGAAAGGAGATTATGTTGAAAAATCAATTTTTTTTTTCCAAAATTTTTGAGTTTTATTTGTAGGCCTAGGTACTTCTATGACCACCCTCGTATAACATATTGAAAAATAATTTATTTACAATATTTGGAAACGGGTTTAGAAAATCTTTTATTAACTTTTATTAGAATATTTTATGTTCTTACGGATAGAAAGAGTATTTTCTGTCAAATTAATAATCTCCTCCCATGAACTTCAATTTTTATCTCGATAGCCGTATGAGAAATAAATATTATATTTTTAAAATTATTTTTATTGCTTGTCTCTGCATGAATTTTTTTAAATATCTGAATAACTACTTATTATCTATCAACCCTTAAAATTTGTAGAATTGATTGAAACGTCTATATATACATTTGTAAAATATTGTTCATCAGTAATATGAATTATTAAGTCTATAAATCAGCCAATGAGTGTAACATATAATACTTACATATATAATATATTTAAAAATTTTAGTTAGAGCATAAAAAGTAAACATTATCTTGCAAGGATTATTTAAATTATAAATAGTAGTGTACTTTTTCTCTATATAGGTTTATTACAATGTCTAGATCGCCCAAATAGAATAAAAATTAAAAAAAAGATGAAGAAATGCTAGCATTCTGTTTATAATTATTATATTTACCATTGGTAGAATTATTGCAATATTTATGTATAGATATATATCTATATTTATATATAGCTACATATCTATAGATAAATATTTTTGACCACCATATATTGTATATTGATGTTACCTTTTTGTGCATACGTTACATATCGCCTCTTTCATTTAAAATTAATAAATAAGCAAATAATAAAATTAACTCTGTACTAAACATTAGTCTGTATAGAAGTAATGAATAATTATAGACCACTCTCTATCGTAAATTTTAATCTCAATTTTACTTTGTTAGTTGCAGATCGTTTCATTCTGAAATCTATATTGATCAAGTATAAGCAGAGACTGGGTGTCAGAAGATGGATGAATATAGTTACATATTACTGAAAAATTGTCCAATATTATATAAGAATTCTTTATCTTCATCGTTAATGGAATTTTGAACATTAAAATTAATTACTCTATCAAAAACCTGATTCTGCAATTACATGAGACATGAAGATCCTGTAAGTAAATTCAATTCATTCAAATCTACGATCCAATTTTGGAATATTCTTCTAGCTAGTAGCATATTATCCATCAAAATTGACTATGTATAAATGTTTTCGAACTAGCATTGATAATATATTTTTTTCAAATAATCCAAATCGAATTTTGATGTCACTGGGGTTTACATTTAATTTACTCTCTCGTTAATCATTACTTGTTACTTTATATCTTTTTTTTGATTATTTAATATTGAATAAATGTGCACAGCGGTTATTGAAATTTACTCTTGAATTGATTGTGCATTCAAATCTATAAGTCGTACATAACGATAAATCAGGAATTATGAATGATTTGCATAGCTCAAGCTCGGATGGTATCAATTCGATTCCATATGATCACATCCTTTGATGAATTGATTTATGTCTATAACAATAATCGATACAATAGGTGTATCACTGTTTAAGCATTCAGACATTGTTTAATTATTTTGAAGTTGATTGAACTTTTATCATATATTTTTATCATATTTCTATATTATATAATATATATTATGGTACGTATGCATATTCCAAGTAGTTTTCATATATTATCACAATAATATATAGCAAGAAGGATTCTATAATAAGCACGATAATAGCTATTGTATGTTCTTTAACAAATAACTCACTTAGTCCTAAACATATACTATGTGTTGTTAAATATAAATTATAGAACTGTATTGAAGAAAATAGTTTAAATTTCAAACAATTTTATTTAGAAATATATAAAAATTAATTATTTCCTTTTATTTCACTAATATTATGGCATACAGTACTTTTTTATAAATTTATTAGGTCATCAACATACTCTTTTCAGTATTGTTTGAAATCATGAACCTGAATTTGAGTATGGTTGTTATTTTGGTTATATTTCTACTCCTGGAAATAGTTGTGTGGTTTATTTATACATAGTTTTGATGTTATAAATAGTTTAACTTTATTGCTTGATTTTTTACCATTTTTTTTATTTTTTAAAATATTGATCATAATGAATATCTATTTTTTAGTATTAGAAAATTTTAAATAAATTAGTATGGTTCTTTAATTTGCAATTAGTTTTATAAGAATGATAAAACTTTAATATTAAATATGGATTGATTTTGCCCGTTTTCCATTAAATAAAATGTAAATATTTAATTTAGAGCATCTTTATTTGCTTCTTATTTTTCACGTTCACCCTACTATTTTATTACTTAAAGCATTATTATTTTCTAAAAATTAATCGAATGAAAGTTTATATTTAAACTAATAAAACTTGTTTGGAGATTGAAACTATATTGATAGCTAAGTAAGTAAAAATATCGTTACTCAAAATGTATAGATTAGTCAACATTTCAGAAAAAATATAAAACGGAAATAAATATTATATTGAAAAAATATCTAAAGTATTGATTTGTTAAAGCTCCCATAATAATAATAAAATTATGTTCTCAAAGTGTTGTCTACAAGAATGAATATAGTAGAAATGGATTCGTTGAAATTCCTTTTGATGACAGGTTATTATTTTCTATTTTGTAAAATTCAGATTTTCGTTTATATATAATTTAAAAATTATTTCTTAAAATTCTAGGAGTTATAATTGATATTATTAAAACAATTTCATAAATATATATAAAGTAGCTTAAGCTCCAAAAATAAGGGCATCTGATTGTTTATTATCATTAAGTATCGGACTTTACTGAATTTACTGGATTGTTTGGTCCAATTGAAATCTGTCAATGGTCCGAGTTCAAGTTTTTTGAACTGAATTTTTTTTCCAAAAAGGATTATCTAGTCAATTTAAATAAATAAGTAAATATCGTGTTATATATAATTGTTATCAACAATTCACTAACAATAAACCATAATCCATATTTCTTTACAATTTTAGCTATTTTAAAATGTATTTAATTATAAAATTCAACCAATAAAAGCATCATTCATGCACCCTTCGGTATATATTGTAAAATTCTTTTATCCAAACAGTAATTGTTTACAATTACTGTTAAGTAATTGTAAGACATAATAAACTTTGCGGGAAGGGGCTGTTAAATTCTTACCTGTTTTTTTTAATAATATTGAATGACGAGAATAAATAATAGAAGAGCATTCACCTAAAACATCGATGATTTAATATTTGTTATGAGTCCACGTATGAGTAGTATTTATTTATAAAATATATTTTTATCAATTTTGAGTGAGAATTTTTAACCTACACATGTTATATCTAAATACGCATATTTAGTTTGTCGTCTACTTATTGCAATTTTATATCAAGTTCGTATTCATTTTAATATCTATAATTCGTCTGCTTATTATACTTTTAGAAAAATCTGGTATGTACAGTATGTCATTTATTTCGGAGTTGCAAAATGATGTAAAAATGAACTCGGCTATTTCTAAATGATTTCGTTATTTTTTAAAGCTGCATTTCCATTAAAAGTATAAAATATTAATTGTATATTGTATCCGGTTTTATAGGATAAACTTTATATGGTTATTTTATCTTTATAATTATACTATGAAGCTGATACTACGATTAAGAATTGGCCAAGTTCAATGACGCTATGCGAAGCTCAACTACATAATTGTATTTTACTCGGGTACTATTCGCATAATCCTCAATCCAATTTGATATTCCAGCTTGCTCAAACTTTAAGCTTGTGCAGGACTAAGTAAATAGAGTCCAACGCGGGTTGAATGAATTTCTGCATTCAATTTCAAAGCATGCGCTCGTGTAAATTAGAGTTCTGATGTACACAAGGACATTCTTACTCTCGTAATTCAACGTACCAATGGTGTTATAGTGCGAATGGGAAGGATTAAACTTTTTTGTTTTTGTTTGATTTTTTTCCTTATTATCTAAGCTGTAAGATAGTTGCAAGCGGGCGAAGAGAAGTTTTACACATACGATATATATAGTTACAAAAGAACAAGTGATAATTTATAGTCACATATACCAGTTTTATATATGTATATATATATGTGTATATATATATATATATATATATATATATATATATATATATAAATCATATATTTCAACAATTACAGTATTGACGAAACTTAAAATACATCTTATTTTTCACTCACTTTACCGCACCAGTAAAATCTGTGTAAATCTAAAGATTTGGAAAGTATACAGAATATTGTATGATATACTGCAATTTTGCAGATCATTCTCGATTATTAAAACTTGAAATCTGATAGAAAACATATCTTGGAGGTTCTTTTTATCCACAATCATAGGATTGTTCTGAATACCATTTTTTTATTTATTCATTAGATTTGTTGACAAATTGATGATTGATAACAGATTGTATTATACGTAAATTGAAAATTTGTATAATATGTTTCCGTTAATTTGAAAACATTTTTGTTGTTAAATATAAAATTATGATTTCATTCTTTATTAAAAAAGCTAGATTCATATTAAAACCATTTTAACTTAAAATATTATTCAGAATTTTCTCAGAATATCTTTCTAATTCATTGATAACATTTTACAAATGTCATCATGGAATTTATTCAAATTAAATAATATAGAATTTGTAACATTGAGAATAGAGTTTTTTGAAATTTTGTTTTCTTACTGATTTTGTGCTAAATTATCATATTTGAAGTAAAAATTATAAGTAATTACCATAAGTAATACCATTTTATATTGAAAGTTCATTTATACTTATTTCAATTATATTGTTGACAAGCTAAAAAATCATAAATGACTGTTCAGCATTACCGTTTAAAGGATAATATAATAATAACTGTAATATATATTTTAAAACACTTTGAAGCATACATTTTTATGCAAATACTTGTTACTTTTTCATTAGATTTCATTTAATGTGACTTGAAATTGATTTCAGAGAATAATATGAGAATAAAAGAGATAAAGTATGGATAATTTTTGTTTTACAAAGTTTTTGTTCATTTTTTTATACTAATAAATATACGTGCGAAAATCTTTTTAACATTTATTAAATATTCTATAAAGAGATATAACATATACGCAAAAAATGAAAAGGTAAAATTGTTAGATTAATTTGCTCCATGGCTTTATCATATATTATGCATATTACTAAAATTTAAGAATAATTAATTTTTTATTGTATGAATGGCTATATTAGTTTCAGAGAAAGAAAACTGATCTTCGATTAAAAGATATTCATAGACGAATAATAAAATTTAAAAGAAAAATTTATTGTAATATTATATTATTACATGTTTTTAGATTATAATGTTATTGATAATAGTGGAAATTGATTTTGCAAATTTTAGGTTAATAGTAAAAGTGAAATCAGGATAATTCGATTGCTATACAAGAAATAATTATTATATATAATATAAATATATTCAGTTTCGAATACTTTGGTCATTTTAGTACTTAACAACCTTTTTTCACGTAACCTATCCTTACGTGAGTACTTGAGGTTACTTGAACTTTGTTCTTGTAGTGAACTCTTTGGTAGAGATAAATTTTCGTTTATTTTTCCCGCTCCACATATTCGGAAAATATTTGTTTTACTATCGAATCGGAAAGATAGTTGTTTGAACTCGTTCTTAATAATGGCCTCTTTATTTTTAGATCTTCTACTGTTTGGTCTATAAACTGTACTACTTTTAATTTGTTGATTAATTTCTTTTCAAATAAATAAATATCAGCATTAGGCTTATGGAATACTTCTTTCGTTTCACAATTTACGAAAATACTAATAATTTCCTACATGCAGAGATCTCTTCATGATTAGTAACCATCATTCAACGACTTATTGCTGACATGTTACAAGCGTCAAAAATGTATAGGACAAAATAAATTAGAAGGACACCGAGAAAAATAATAGATTTTTTGATAGGTACGGACGAGGTTTATTTACGAAACGAACAGTTGACGTACAAGGCGAAGCCGAGGGTTGTAACGAGGTTCGTAAAGAAGCTTTTCCGTACTTATTAAGGATTATATTTATTCTGACGAAAACCGAATTCAAGCGAGCAGATACGATAGATGTAGGTTCGAATGAGGAAAAATTTTTTTGGACGACAATCAACTGAATTAATATATAATTCCCAAGATTAGACATATTCGTGAATGATACAATAATTTTGGAAATAATTTATTAACGAAAACGAACTGATTATTCAAAACGCTTTTGAAAGCTCTTCATTGATACGGCACCACATGCTTGAACTTCCTTAAATGAATGTGACTAGGTGCATAATTTTTCTTCAGAGATCCGCTTAATAATGTGTAATCTATTTTCAATGTTGTATACATGATATATAACTCACATCTAGTATAATGCGTATATTATTAATGCCTATAATTAAACATTATATATATATATATATATATATATATATATATATATATATGTGTGTGTGTGTGTGTGTGTGTGTGTATGTATAACAATGGGAGTAAATTATAAAAAAATTTCAAAGATTCGTTATTAGTTTTCTGCAAAGTGTCGTTCTAATTGCAGTTGAAAATAGCAGATCGTGGTGTTTGCTTGGAAACCAACAGAGCAGCAAATTATTTTCTTTGAAGGATCCACGACGGATAATTAAGGACAAAGTATAAGACAGGTATGTTTAAAAATTTTAGAGGTTAAAATTTAGCAATTCCTCAAATGTAAAAAAAAATTTTTTCCTAATTTTCGCTGAAACTGTATTTATAGCGGATTATGCACTAAGGCATACCCATTAAAAATAATTTTGTAATAATTTTCGATGGGGCTCATTGTATGCTGTTTTCTCAGAAATCAAAAGAGCTGAAAATTATTTTATTTAAAAAATCCTCTGCGATAATTAAAGTCCATTATACTATTAAAGTTGCATTAAGTTCAGAAACGTTGATTCCTGCGATAACTTATCCTTGATAATGCCTGACACGCCCGGAGCTAATTTTGCCTAGTTTTGAAAAATTCGTGTCTCTTAGGCATAAATATTCGTTGATGGCGTTTAATATTGATGGCTCTAGGAATGTACAGTTATTCGAATAAATGGTAATTAAGGTATTGTAAGGTGGATATTTTTTAATAAGCTTTCCAAGGCGATAAAATAAATGATTTTAGTAAAGTGAAGAATAAGCAGTTTCTTTATTCTGTAATAATATCATAATACAAAACGCTCTATTAAAAATAATTTGTAAAAAGAAAAACAACTTTGCGATGACTAATTTAAAATTTATTGATAAAAGTATTGAATCATTCTAAAATATTACTATAATAATAAGATACCTCGCAAGTAGTAATATTCGTTTTAGAAAGTCTTTACTATATACTAAAATTCAATCTTTAGGGCATGGCACGAAATACAATTACTGAGTAAAAGTCCGTCAACAATTAAAATTTTGCACTTATTCATAAGCACATAGTTTCTATACGAGTTTCATTGTTTACATTAAATTTCAAACGCTTTTCGCTTTAATGTTAATATGGCGTCTTTTACTAAATTATCATTTTATTGATTATAAAAAGATAAATATTATATCCCAAGACGATTTAAATATTTAGAACAGTAGAAAAATATATTATAAGAGATGAAGTTTGTTCGATTTGATAATATCGAAATCACTTTTTTAAAAATTCTTTTAGCTCCATTATGCGAGCACACATATCTTTATATCATGTTTTAATTATAGTGTAGTTCATTATTGCAATAGAGAAATTTATATTTACTCTGTGTACACTAATAAAAGTTTTGAAATAAAAGATTTATAATTATGTACAGCGTTATATTTCTATGTTCAATTTTATGAAAATTTTGTAATCGTAATAAACAACTAGTTTTAAGAAAATATTGATAATATCTGTAATATAATAATTTTGCATAATTGAAACAATAAATGTGGAAAACAATATAAGATCGCCAAATTTTTAAGTTATAGGTATATTTCTATGGACACGCTTTTTCTGGAAATCATATTGGTCTTAAGCTGGTTTTAGTTTTAATATCTGTAAATTAATCTTAATTGTTCAAAATGTAGATTGCCTTGTTCATCGATTTATCTACTATTATTTAAGTCTTCACTGTTCAGCTTAATCGATTATGCTTCTTTTCGTATTCTGTTTATACTATTGGTATTAATTATACTCTTTTGGTACCCAATGCACTTCGCATAATGTTAACATCCACACTGGTGATGTTAACATCTTATCCTCAAAAAAATTCCTCTAACTTCATTAATTTGTACTTAAAGTTTCGTACCTTGCAAATTATCGTCTTGTACAGGTGTTATAGAAATAAGCTTTGTATCTGCATTCTTTATTAGAAATAGCAACCTAGAAGAAGGCTAGAAACTATCTAGCAGTATTATTTAATATAATTATCTCGTTGCTGTTGCTATTTCGTTCTAAAATATCATTGCCCACTTTCTATAGATTCACATAAGGTTCGCTTTTGTTATCTATTTTGTTTTGTTATATTAAATTTCTATTATCATTATAAATCTTGCTCGATCATATCTACCGCAAATTGGCAGGTATCGACCTGGATGTGTGTACGATTAGATTCTTTATTAAGCTACTACTAAATGTTATATAGTCTAGATTAAAAACTTTCTTTTGTCACACATGCTCATACCGATATTCGAACAGTTATAAAAAATATTTGATGATATTTTATATTATTTTTATTATTCATTCATTTCTATAAAAGAAGCACGGTAGCACAAACACTTAGAAATGTGTTGTTAGTACAACTATAAAATAGACATTAATTTCAGTTGGCATCAAATAAGAAATTCTTAATAAATGTAAGATGAAATTCTTTAACGATACATAAATTTAGCATTGGTTGGGCTCCTGGTCTGCGAAACTCGACACTCTGCCAAGAGATGTTGCCAGGAGCCTGTCCATAACCCGAGAACTTAAAACATTGTTGAGATTAAAAACATTCGTCTTTGTAGCTGTCTTGTAAATGTGTTTCACAAACTATACTACGCGCTTTTGCATTCAGCCCTAGACTCGTTGTACTCTCTGAATATTAGGGGTCGATTTACATGTTAAGGCCAATGCGTAAAATTCTAGTACTTTACATTGTTTTACATCATTGCACAAAATGTCTACTGATATTTTAGACATTGGTTGAATTTTTTGAATGTATAGTATCTGTATAATACCTACTATTTATCTATATTTATATAGATCTATCTATAACATCTATATATATATATATATATATATATATATATATATATATATATATATATTGAGCTTACCCAAGCCTATAAAAAGACTTATACAGCTATATTTATCTATATTCTTTCATTCACGACTTCAGCGTTGTTAATTAGAAGTATGCCTGAGCATTTCTATTATATACTTACGTATCTGATTAGGGAAAATAGTAACGCTTTCTCTATCATCCTATTTTCCTCGTTGCGATAGATAAACTAAAACATACCATAAATTTTGAAGACTAGATTACTTACGGGCGAATAAAAATAAAGTAATATATAACAAAAGAATACGACTGTGAGAAAAGCGGATAGTCTGCAAAGGTAGCAATGAGTAAAGAAACTTTGTAGAGTAGCGACGGAAACCGAGGGGAAGGAAAGAGAAAGGAAGGAGAGAAAGAGAAGTCGAATAATTTCACACTATCACCGAGTTCGTTCCCACAGGATAATCTCTCTAGGTGCATCAGAATTCGATCGGGGACAAAGAGCTCGTGAAGGCGCGCGTGAGAGTCGAGATGACCGCAGCATACACGTTACTCGCTATCTTTACCCCCGCGCCGCAGCTATATCTATATGTCGATGTCAAAATAGCGCTCCACAATTACAGAAACCGAATAGAGGGAAGAGATAGCAAATGATTGCGCCTGTGACCGAAGAGCGATGGAGGAAAATTATATTTGTGAGCAGTAGCTTTCGATTACGCAAGCACGTGGAATGGAGGAAAATTAATTTCAATTAGATTAATAGCTTCGGATTGGTATGTAATGTTTCATAAAGCATCGTGAAGAGATAAATCCACGAGTGTTGATAACCTTCTTTTTTAAATACGATTTACCATACCTTATCTGGTTCTAAATCTAAACATATAGATAATACAACCATGACTTATTTATTATTATTATTATTGTTATTGAACTTAGACCATTATAAATTTGAACTCTAATTAGCTAAGAAAAGTTATTGACTTCTACGGGGAGTTTCGTTTTCGGACGATAGAATACCTTGTCTAAATATATCGGCACGACTTCTACGGGAAGTTTCGTATTCTATCATCCGAACACCTAACTTCCCGCAGAAGTTGTCCCAAGGCACCTGGACAACTTTTTCTACGATCCAAGCACGAAAGTACAATATTTCCTCGTAGAAACCATATATAAGATATACATATTATATTTCGTATATTTTCGCATTTTAAATTAAATACCACGAATATTTAGTTAGTGGTGCCAAATGAAATTGAAGCAGAAAAAAGATCTGCATAATAGCATCTTTTTGATGCGGATGCTGCGATAGCGCCTTTTATATGAAAGAGAAGATAGAGAAAATTAACTACAGAAATACAGATTTATAAATAGAGTATTTGTCATATAGAGATTATTGAATTGTTTAATAAGTAGATTAAATTATTAGCTCTGACGAAGCCGAGGCGAGGGGTAAAATACTATACACTAATAATTGTTCATGTTCATTAGCAACAGATATCTTTTTACACAGGGAACCCTGAAGTATCAAATACTAATTTAATATAAATAGGTAAACGATTTTTTTTAATTGCTTTAAACACAAAAAGGAGTAATATTAGATAAATATTTTAATAGGAAATGTTATATAAAATAAAATATGAAGAGAAGAAGTCTCTAGAAAACTAAATCAGATGAATAGTTTTTAAGAAAATTCTATTCAAAATGTCAATTTTTACATAAAAATCGTAATTTCATATTTTTAAAAGTAGCTGAAAATCAAATGCCTAGAATAATAATAATCAATGAGCACTTACTGCTTGGCAAATATTATATGAACTGACTAAATAGATTTTAGATATTGCAACATTATTTTCATTTTTTAAGTTATATAATCGTTGCGTACATATTCAGAACTAGAATTCTTTTTCTTTTGCGTTCCTATTTAAATTGTTTAAATAAATAAATAAACAATTTGTATTACTTCAAACTAAAAATTTTCACTTTAAGTGTAATTTTTTTTAAAATCTGTAAAATTGATCAATTTTTTCAAAGGTTTATATGCATTTTAATTTTTTTCAACTTTGCCTATCATAGCATTAATTTAGGATTACTCCGTTTTTGAGTTTAGAAGATTAAATAAACAAAAAACATCAATAATGGCGTGCTTTGTTAAAACCAAATAAAAATAGTGACAATCGATTGGCAATAATTTAAATTATTAGGTGTTTTATGTATATTTCTCGTGGTTCAATACTTTATCAGGAAAAAAATCTGAGTTCCTTGGCCCTATATCTTGAACAGTCTAAATTCGTTCATCCAGATTGCTTGCCAAGAATCACGACCATCTTCAACGACTCGTGCCTCCCGCCAAGCAGATTGCAGTTTCACCGCCACCCCTCACCTTTCTCTCGGCTCTAGGTGCGAAGAAGCTATTATCCAGAAGTCGGGGAGATCTGATCGATTGCCCAAGTGGAGGTGGTCGCAGCGGGCCGGGCGCGGCACATCCTGACTATAATCTCGAGCGCCATTCGTAACGAGCGGACAGAGGTAATGAATGTTGATTAGCACAGGGCCCGTTCATTGGCTCTGAGAGCGAGCGCCAACACCGGCACCCTGTATACGGCCGATATTAATACGCGAAGGCTCGAAAACGACTTTACCTACCTAATTGCGGTGGTCGGCCGTCACCGCACACGGTGGCTGGCATAAAGGAGGGCTTGATTCCAGCCAAGCTCGGTCTGCCGGCGCGAATTAGCTTCGGTGATAGTCGTCGCGCGTGTATCGAGGCCCATTTCCCTTTGTCGTGCATGCTCGGCAGCTTTCGCCCCTTATAGTCGGATCGAGACGAGAGAGAGAGAGAGAGAGAGAGAGAGAGAGAGAGAGAGAGAGAGAGAGAGAGAGAGACAGAGAGAGTGGCAGGCACAGGGGGGTTGTTTAGAAACGGCTTGTAGGTACGCGAGGCCGTCCTTGCCGAATTCCAAAGCTACATAGGCTCATCGCATTCATCCTTTATGGGGCACGCGATAGGGCGTGCGTTGAATTTATTTTGTTCTCGAAATCTAAAATTCTCGAATAGAGCAGTCGTTTCAGCGCCCTAATGCTCGCAAGGTCCACGCTCCTTTATCTTTGTGCTTCTTTAAAGAAATTATTTTTCTCGACGTGCCTTGAGTAATCAACGACACCCCGTCTCTGAAAACTCTGTTTAATTATTTTTGGATGATAAAATTTCTCCATTGATAAACAAATTTATCGTCTGTTGTGGAGTGTTTCCTTCAAGCCATTATTATCATATCCAACTTTGTTATAATTTTCCTTTATTAGTATATGTCTTTGTAAAATAAAATCAGATAAAAATAAAAAGTAACTATTAGCTCATGATTAAATGAGCTGATTAGTTATTTCACCCTTAAATTATGGAGTAAAAATACATAAAAAATTGAGTAAAAACTCTTACAATTCTATATCCAGCATTATGTCAATGATACCGAGGATTGTTCGAATTCAATGTCAATAATGCATTACTCAAGTATTATTAAAATATTTTGTGCTAAAAAATAACAATAAATGTCTTTAATGGAACGGGTACTTGAAATCTTGAAAAGAACCTCCAACAAAACCATTGGCGCGATCTCTTTCGATTCTCAAGCATTTTCAATCACTCAATTCCATATTCTTGAATCAACGGGGAAATCCGTATACCGCTTTTTATCTCTTCATTGATTTTCTGCGCTATCGTACAAAACCCGCTCGACTAACCGCAAAACGACTTTACCCCCTCCTCTCCCAGCCCTTCCGCGCAGGCCACCGCCATCATTGCGCCGTCAAACTGCAACAAGCGAAAGTGACTAATACACCTATTGAGCTTTGTGATTGTGCAACTTAGCAGCCAATTAAACTTACCGAAGTGTCGTCTTTGTTTGCGCTATTTGTAAACGAGCTGTTGTCCGCGTTTTACTTCGGTTTTCAGCAACCCCGCCCCCTCCTGCTTTACTTAGGCCACGAAAACTTGCAAACAAATTTTCATTATACGATATCCAACTGTTTCCGATTCCGGTCTTCTTGCTTGCGCCCCCTTTCTTTCGGCGCCCCTTTGTACCCGAGCGACGTATACGATTCTCCCACATAACCCAAGCCCCGAATGAAATACCACGTTGGAACGTGTCTTGCATTGCCTCTGTCGTTACTGTCGTCTCCTGGAAAAGAGATACGTCGTCTCGTCTGACCACGTCTCGGACATAAGTGTATACTTTAAATGAATTTTTCTCTCACAATGAAATTTCCTTTTGAAATAATTAAAAGCAAAAGCAGAATGTGGTTTTATTTGAACAACTGATTTCAACGTTATGAAGATGTATTAAACTGGTATAAAAATTGGATTACATGATTAAAATTACAATTATCTTGTAATAGTTTCAAAAAGTTCTGTATTAAGAACAAATATTAATGGTATTGAATCCGTTTTAGGTTTCTTTTTTTATTAAACTGTTCAACAAAAATAAGAAATTTTGTTTTGAAAACATACTTTAAGTTACCCTCTTTTGTGTTATAATTTATGTAGAGTAATACACGCGTACCTTTGCATTTTTCCATGAAATTTGTATCTAAACTGTACTTTTACCCAAAATATGAAATGGGCAAACATGAATTTAATGAACTCAAATCAACGTGTATTAGCAAAAAGTATACAAAATCATTTTGAGTAGCAACACATATTTATTTTTTGAAGATTATAGTAAATAATATTATAGAGTAATACAATAATTATTTTAATAATTAAGATATTGATTTATCTGCATGCATATTAGTTTATGACGATAGCTTGTTATATAATTATAAATCTGATTTTGTAATACAGTTATTCTCTCTAAATCGAGAAGAAACTAATCTGCGTAACCAATGAATGGAAGTTACACTACTAATCAGAAAGATAATTTTCTACTTTAATATACCATTGTAAAATGATACAATTAGTTTTAGGAAATAATTTTAAAAAAATTACATAAAATTAGAGTATTTTAGAAAGTTATACGCAATGAAGTGCTATTACTTAATTTCTTTAATCACGTTCTAATAATTAACAGAAAACCAAAGACAAATTTAACGTCAATACTACAGTAGCTTCTTCGTTCGGAGTATTGAAATCAGCCAACTGTGAAAATGTCAACACACCTAATTAACGAGAATCTAGCTTCAGCAATACCTCTGATGTAGTCTTAGTACTAATTCTGTTCTTAGCAAGAAGGGCTAATTGATCGTCTACAGCAGCCTTCCGAGGAGCGGAGAAAACTGTAAAGGGATCAAGTAAGATAGAGAGAAAGAGGGGGAGGGAGGGAGAGAGAGAGAGAGAGAGAGAAAGAGAGAGTAATTACGCGGGAGGGGCAGTCCAAGCAGTGCCGAATCAAGGCAGGGCTTGCTGGTGCAAGAACAGTGGGTCCCCGATGCTAGAAGCCTCCCCATAATCTTAAAAAATCTTCAATATCTCGTCAGAAAGAGACGTATTAGGAATTAAGAACTTCTAATAAAGAAAGTAATATAAAAAATATTTTTAGTTAATCCATACGATAATTTCGTAAACAATATCTTCAAACAAGAGAATAACACAGATCCATTAATTTGCTTTTATGAAAACATAGGAGAAAGCGTCATCACTAGATAATACATTTTCATTATCAGTTAGTCCGTTCTCATATCGATACAGAAGCAATGATTATGTGAAGATATAGTCTTGAACTGAATCATTGCAGTAAGTTCATGTCGAAAAAATTTCGGAATATATACAAAGTGAAATAAAATAAGCCTACATAGGACATTTCACATGGTGATTAATAATCGGTTTTTTTACCATTCAGTCGGATATATGGGTGCTTTTTCTGTTGTTTTTTTTTCAAATTAATAATAATAAAGAAATAGATTTAAAAAACTGTATCCTAAAATTAGGAATAATCATCCAACTATACTAATTTTGTTGAATATTTATAAAAATTTTTGTGGCTATTTCTATTGCTATTGGTGAAAGCAAGCGATAGATTTCAATATTGAAGAGAATAACAAATTTAGATAGATCTACTGAACGTAATGAAAAATTATTTTCATTGGCTATTCGTAAAATCGAAGGAGAATTACTCAAATCGTTTAGTTTTAATAAATTGATAAGCATACGTTTACTAATACAAAAAGTAAAAAAATATCTAGTTAATTTCGTATTTGTAATTGACGAAAATAGATTTCCACATACGCTCTAGAAATCACAACTTGTAATGGTGGCTTCGTTATGATTTTAGCGCCAGACTCCGTAAAAGCTAATTCCGCACTGGGTGCAAGAGAGGTAATCGAAACAATGTTTTGTAGCGGGGCTCGTTTAAATCCTCCGAATTATTGGTTCAAACTGAAACTCAGATTGAGCACGATTTTAGATTTGTCATAAGGTACAAAATCTAGAAGTACAGCATGTATTGATAGCGTCATTCCTCCTGTATAACTTCTATAAATCAAAAAAAACTTGACAAACACCGTAAGACGCTCCAACTGGGCCTAGCATCAATTGTCGGCGAGACATATTACAATACGTTCACTGGCCCTCCTTCTTACCACCCATGGGAGCTCTGAACAACCAACCTAGCGGTATATATGAAAAGACCGCCAATCCTTTCGTCACGACACTTTTCGTCCTTTTTCTCGACAGCAGCCGTTCCGAGCCGAGGTAGTGGTAAGGACAAGAGATCGTGCGTTTCGCTCCACTTCCATGAGTCCCAATGTTAACGAAAATTAAGAGAATGCGCGGCAAAACGGTAGCCTTTTTTTGAAGAGTACTTAGTGAACGTGCTCTCGGTGACTCGATGGTATTGAAATGGTTTGTATTCCGGAGCAAGATAAACTTTCGATTACTTTCGAAGCCGCTTAGTGCGACGAGGTACGTCAATGAGAAACTGTTTACTTGAACATTGCGCACGAATGAAAATTGAAATCGACAGTTTCCTTTAGATACATCTTTAGTTGAGTCATAATACTTCAGAGTTTTGAAATAAGTCTTGTGTTTACAATACTTTTATATAGATGTTCGGCTACTTTCAATCTATGGTTTTTCCAGTCGGCTCTTACACTACATTAATCGCGATTGTTCTTAGAAATTTGCTCATTTATAGAAGGTGTAAGACTTTTTCTAGCCATATATATGTATAATGAAAGTTATTATTTTACAAATAAAAAGCTCGAATTATTTTTATTGAAACAGTTATTTGGAAAGATCGTATCCCTAAAGAAGATGATTATTATAATGTACCAGTGGCTATCATACGTACATCTATTCGTAGTTATACATTATTTATTAGCTTCTGACGCGAAGCAGACATGATGTCGGGATGAGTATCTAATTCTAGAACAAGGTTACTTGTTAATCCATCTAGCTCGGGCGCATACAGTCCTATACCCACGGAGTTGCTGCGCTGAGCCGTGCTCTCGACATTAATGCTACTACGCGCGTGTATTACGGAGCGTCTGTATGTAGGTTTACCATGCATTCTGAGGTTGCGCTTCGACCCGCGTATGCGTGTAATTCTGATTTTGACAAACTGCTCGCATATAGCATGGTTGGAAACAAGAAGTCGGCTTTCATTCTGAATGATATTTTGAACTCAAGAAGGTTTATTTATTTATTGCCAAACATTAAGTTCTTATATTTCTATTTTAGATGTTCCCCATCCTATCTAAGTTTCTCATAATATGTTATTTATTATTAAATTAAATAGTTATATTTTAGAGAACATGGACAGTTAGAATTTTATGCAATTTTATACAATTGATTGGAACAAATTGGAATTCACGGAACGGGAACAGCGTATATTGGAAATTAATTCAAGCAAGCTTTTATCGTGTTCAGTTATTTCATCTTCAAGTTAGTCAGTCTTGAACGGAACATTAACCGTTGATTATTTACACTATTGCTCAAATTGGAAATGTACTTAAAAAATAATTATTTTTAATTAAAATCATAATTAAGCAGATTGTAATAATAATCTGAATATCTCGTTATATTAATTTAAATTTTTTTAAATAGGATAGCTTAGGCAAGAGGAAAGTACATACAAAAACTTTAAATCTTAAAAGTTAAACACAAAGTCAGCAATCTACAAATATCATATATCTATTACTATTGCTTAGCTTATAATTTTCGTAATGTAAGAAGCACTATGTAATTGAAAGCTCCGAATATGCAAAAGAATTATTCCTATTGTAACGGTATTACCTATAAAAAAAGAACTTAGAATGCAAGCGTACAGCTAACAGTAGGGCAGCGGAGGCAAAATAGACTATTATAGTGTACTATGGTAGAATGGTCGAGTGGTAATCAAAATGGGCTATGGTGCAAGAACGCGAACTTTTAACCGAGAAGTCCAGTTACAGCAGGAACTCCGTTGTTGGATTGCTATTCGACGAAAGTGCGAGATAGCAGGCAACCGAAACGTTTGACTGTGACAGGAATAATGGAGTAAAGCAGCGTTTGAGCCGATCTGTAGCTACCTTCTACGGGATAAGCAAGACTGATGAGATCCTGGCCCGCCTGCGTCGACTGTTCTCTTCTTTTTCAAGTCTCGCTATCGCCTATTCCTTTTTTCTTTTATTCGCTTTTAATCGCTCGCGTTCTCTCTCTCTCTCTCTCTCTCTCTCTCTCTCTCTCTCTCTCTCTCTCTCTCTCTCTCTCTACATACGTGTATCGAACTTTCCGAGCTTTTACTCCCCCTCTTTTGCTTCTCTGTCCACCTCGTCACCGCACTAACTTCCCTCAACGTCCCTTTCGCGCTTTCTCTGTCGGATCGCAGGACGAGTTAATCGCCTAGAACCATTTCGTTTTTCGCTCTGCCACTCGTATGCATTTCCGCGAATTAAAGTTGATTTACGCACGGTATTTCACCGGGAATGGAAATATAGAAGCACGGGAAAGAGCACTAGCAAAAATTTTCCGAAATTGCCGGGCGTCGCTCCAACTGCTGCGGGCACCATTATGCATTCTCGTTGCCGCGAAAAATTTCACAATGTGGTTCTTGGTACGAAAAATTTGACAACGTCGTTCTTGGACGAACAATGGAATTTATTAACGCAGTAATTAAAAGTTGGTCGAAAATTTTTTCAATTTACGTAAATGATATTAAGCTATTAATGTAGATGCGAATAATAATTACGGCTATAAATAATTTTTATTGTCATACAGAGTTTTTTTAAATCTTTTAAAAGATTTTGCATTCAAAATATCGAGAGGATGAAATGATCATCGAACAAAAACAATGATTTTCTAAAGTGTATCCGATAAAGATTACTAACTCTTAACAGCTGGGAATAAATCATTAAAGTCGGCAAAATCGTTTCTTCAACCTAATGAAGTTTTCAGAAAGCGATAAATTTAAACTTTAAAAAAAATTTCCCGTGAGTTTCAACTTTCTTCAATTACTGATCGTACAACTCTGACTAGTTCGTGAGCGTAAAAAATAATCCGGAATTTGCGACGGCCGTGCATATATGGGTTGGCTATAAATACGTAGGGTCCCGTCTTAAATACATATACTTTCACCATCCAATTAACAGAAGTATGGCAAGTTATTTATCGAGTCAACTCACTCAACTCTCTGTAGTAACTCGCCAACCCCTTTCGTTACGCACTTCAATTGCACACATATAACGAAGCGAGTTTACCGACAGAAAAATAGAGACGGACCCATAGTTCCAACAAGAACGAGAGTGAACGTTAGTAAGAGACCGTTGTAGAAGCGAAGGAATGTTTTAACTCGAGGGCAATGGACCCGTGACTGGCTGCAGTAGATTGAGAAGGAGAGAGTTAGGTAAATATGGATAGGCCGATTCGAGCCAGTGGCAAGCCGAGATCTCGTCTCGGCAATAAAGAATTTTCGTTTGTTGAACGCCTTATCCGGAGCATAATATTGTCCTCAATGTTAGGAAGAGACTCCGTATTTCCCCAAATAATCATAAAGCTATATGCTCGGATCCGAGCTTTCGTACTATTGTTTTATAATGCACATTTAATTGTGAACCCTTGATATGGAAATCCGTTTACTGCCTCGCTCCTGCTGAATTGTACGCAAAGTGCAACTTATGTATACAAGTTTTAATAGTGACCAGGGATTGTTTAACAAAAAATCAGAAGTTTTTCAGTTTATACCACCGCTCTTTGACTCTCTTCCACTAAAAGCCTGAATCTATCTGTCTCGCCTCGCTTTTGTACTAAACTGTCCTTGCGCCTTTGTCGCTTCATTCACTGCATTTGTCTTCTTTGCTCTAATTTTTCAGATCCGTTCTCTATTTCTGTTCTCCCCATTCGTTCGCCTATACTGCCTCTCTAAGACTTCTCGCTTCCTATCTTCCTTTCGGGCGGCTTATCTGCTGCCCCACCCCCTCGTTCGCTATCCCTTCCTGGACCACTTTATGCTCGGTACTTCGAATTGACCCTCGCTCACGATGGCCACATCCATTCGTTTTCAGCGACGTCAAGAGGAAAAAACTTTCAAAACCTGTCCGTTCTTCCAGCTTGGCTGTCCTAGTATTCCTCTTCCTGTTTCATAAGGCGTTTCTTTTTTCAGCTCTGTCCCGCCTTCCCTTCCAACCAAACTGCGTAATTAACCAAGATTTTAATGAGTGTATCTTTCACATATTCTTTTTAGTCTACGTTCTTTTTGCTTTGAAAGCACTGAGCTTGACAAATGTGTATGCTTTCTTACAAAGAATAGAACGTCAGTTTTAACCATATTTTTACACCTGCTTGATTAAGCCTTTTCAGTAATATTTTCATTTTATAAATTTTATTCATAAAATATATTTTACCACTTAGTAAACATAGAACACGACCATGTAAATCATAACACTTCTAGGCAAGAACAATAAGGTTATTTATTTTAATTAATAACTGGTACATTAAACTACGAACTCTTTTATCAAAACAGCAGACTCTGCAAAAATATATGGATAAAAAGATTGGACTTAAATTTAAAGTTAATTAAAGATAATCTATAACAAAAGGGATGTTCAAAAGAACGTATATTTACATGGACATATTATCTTAGCCTATACCATAACTATAGCATAAAATTAATAATTAAGGTTTTAAGAAAGTTTGAAGGGCTTAAGCGGTCGAGGCAAACATGCATGACAAATATTTCATTTCCAATTATATCAATTGTATCAACCATTTCAAAGGTAAAAAAAAATCACATCGCAAATTCCTCTTTGATTAACGCAGTTGTTATTAGTGTAAACCATTATCTTTGCGTTGTCATTATTTAAGTATAATAATTATTGATAAGTAAATTTTATTATAGAAAACTTTTATTTTAAAAATATATACAAGAAGCTGAAATGGTTAATGAAATCAACAAAACTAATTTTGAAATTATATCACATTTAGAATAAATCAATGAGTTTGACGGAATAATATTTACATCAAACTGTACACGTATGTAAAACATATAAAATTTTGAGGAAAAACACAAAATTTTAATAAACTATATAATATTATGCAATTTGTTTGAGTATAGTTTATAAACGGATATATCAATAAGACTTCTGTTTCAAATTTGAAAATCTTGCCTTAAATTTATTTTGCTGGAGTGCCACCCCTCAGATCTGTATTTCCTTATCCTACGAATAATTTTACACTCTCACAAGTGAAAAGAAATTTAGTATAATGTATTCGGTTAAAGAGAAGACGGCGAAGTAACTCCGAAAAGTAATATATAAAGATTTTACTGCATGTATTGAGCACAGTTCTGTGAATGCTCGCCCGAATTGAAAAGCTCTGCGGTTCCACATCCTCATAAAACGAAATTCAATTGCAACAATTTACATCGCCTCTATCCCTCTCCTTCTCTTTCTCGCTCTTATGCTTTAACTTCCTCCCGTCCCTTGGCTTCTTTGCTCTGCCCATCGTCACTCTACGTGCGAATATATATGCATATATGGTACATAGCGTACATTATATATATATATATATATATATATATATATATATATATATATATATATATATATATAAGTCGCCGTGACCCGGAAGGATAGCGCGTCGTGCTCGACAACTTTTGGTAAAAGATCCTCCATTGTTCGCCGCCTCGCTTAACTGTCGTGCAAGGACAATGCCTCGCGGCCAAGTGACGAGGGAAGGAAAATATGGACAAGCACGAGAAAGAGAAGATAGAACAGGAGCGCCGAAATCTAGTTAACTTAACTCTTTATTATATCCGCATCCTGCTGTCGGACAATAAATGAATTTAAAAAAGACGAGGGCACAGAGCAGAGACGAGTGTACCATCTCCGCGAAGCCGCTTCTTTGCCGTGCATAAACATTTGCAATTTTACGTGGTTTTTCTGATCTCCGTTCCCCCCACCCGCCTCCCCCACGGCGAGCTTCCTACTTACTTATTCGCTCTTGTTCTCCTTGCAATTACAGAGAAATTGATGCTTGGTAGCAAACGTGACTTTAAACAACCTTTTAAAAGCCGAGGCAAAGAACTTATTAGAATTGAAAGTAGCAAGGGCGGAGAAAAGAAATAAGAAATAAATGGAAATGCAGCAGTAATAAAGGACAGCAGATAGAGGAAGAAGGTACAGAATCAGAGCCACACAAGGAAAGGCAAAGGTAAAGGGGAGCCTTGAACTTTAAATTCGAAAGGGATAATGTCCCGCCGGTATTTTCCAAAAGTAAGTTGCCAGTACGTATAATTAGCAATGATTCAGTTTTTATTTATTTATAAACAGTCAACTTCCCATTATGGATCTAAATATTTGGTCATAGAAACTTAGGTATGTAAAAAATGCTGACGTATTTGAAGTGACATTTGGATACGACGCTAGAACCTAATTTTTCATCAAATTATTATACAAAACATGGATATATAATAATTTACATGAATTGAAAGTGATATTGGTAATTCAACAAATGGGTCGATTAATGATAAAATAGATGATCTCAACAATTAATATGGAAAAACCAAGAGTAAAATTTGATATATAGAATGTAATTTACAGATATAAAAAAAAGAAATTTCATAAAGAAAAATTTATGTAATTTGTTACATTTATAGATGAAGAAATTATATTATTATCGTGCAATTATATTTTTAATTTCAATATTGTTAAAAATTAGAATGCAAATATATGCAAATATTGTTAAATTTTAGAATACACCAAACAGGATTTTATTAATTTCTATTAAGTACTTAGTGCCTACTTTTTAAATTTTATAATTAAACTTCTCTACATAAGATAAAATATAATATATAACTAATTATAATAAACGCTTGAAAAACAATAGAACTACTGCAAATAATATTATTTACTAAACTACACTTTAATAGTTTAATAAACTTTAATAGTTGCATTATCGCAGTCACTGTGTTAAATGCATTGTTTTTGTCTGCTTACTGTTGTTGTCATACGCGGAAACACAGCTACAGTTATCCGTCAGTATTACGTACAGAAACCATTCCGATGGTGATGGTCGATATAGGTTCATGATAGAAAATTGATTGTATAAAAAACAGAACATTATTAATATGTAAACAGAAATTGCATGATGGCCAAATGTAGGTACTGGCAACTTATCATTTTACTCTCGAAACATACGCCGCTATAGAGAGTTCTTGGCGTTCGGAATATTCATCTGATTTACAGATTCCTCGCTCGGACGAATGCGTTTACAGCGCAATGCCTACGATCAACACCGCAGCTCGCACGTACAAACCGCAGTCCTGTCCGCGAGTCTTCTGTCATATCCTACTACCTACATAACATATAAGATATATATATATATATATATATATATATATATATATATATATATATATATAGGTGTATACAACGGATGTGCTTACCATGAATGAGTATTAACCGCATCGACATATAACATGCGTCGCACGTTGTCTCTCGCGCGTGTTGGCGCGAAAATGCAAGATGATGGCTGGATGAAGGCATATGAAGTATACGTACTCGGCATAGATGGACAAACGAACGAGGCGAGATTTGCCAGTTATGAGATTTCCTATTAACTTGACAGTGATACGAGAAGGGCTGGAAATGAGAAAGGGAGAGAAAAAGAGAGAGAGAGAGAGAGAGAGAGAGAGAGAGAGAGAGATGAAAGAATAGAGAACAGGGGCTACTCACTCAAGCAGATAAAAAAATAAATAAAGCATACTACAGTCGTTACTCTATCAAAATCGCACATTGTGGCTGTTTCATGAATTGTCGAAGTCCAATATTTATTTACCTGGACTGCAAAGGAAGGGAGGCGGGACACGTGCACTGTACAAAATTAGTTCACAAGAGGGACTTGCAAAATTTATGCTGTCTATGTGCGCCGGGCTACTGAAAAATACAGAAGCGTCCATGATTTCTATATTCGACTGCTGGTTGTCAACGTTTACAATCTTTATTAGATTACATTCAAAATGTTTCACTTTTCTTCTTGAACATAAAATTTGCTGTATGTCGAATGAAAGTTTTCAGCTTTCAGTTTTTTTCTGCTTTGTTATAACATGCGGTCTATTTGTTTCTCTAAAATAGTATTTTGAAATGTAATAAATAAAGGATAAACTCTATTTTCTTAAAATCTAAAAACTATTTTTTAAATATAAAACATTTTAACTTGAAATTTGGCAAGGTGCAAGTATAAAGGTTAATCTATCTTTACATTTATTAATACATTTTAAATTATTAGTAATTATGTTTGAATGTAACATTTATAAAAAGTTTTTACGCGTGGCATCAGTGACAGCTGGCGGCAGCTTATCTGTTCTGGCGCAGGCATCGCGGCGCCGCCTACTGAGCATGCGCACATTCGCGCACTGCGTCACAGACAGCTCCAGCTACGTCGCTCTCGATTTTAGTTGTAAAATAGAATATCTTTACTATAAAAGTAGCTATTTTGATGATTATTTTTTTTTAATTTAACTTTATTTTTTCTAAACTTCATAGTGCTCTTGGTTCTAATACGGTAATTCTATTACATCCAATGTATAAATAATAAGAAAAATGGGTTATCAGAAAAGGGAAAAACTAATATTGAATTACGATAATATTATAACGTAAAGACAAACAATGAAGTAACAGTAATTTTAAATGATTAAATAAACGAATATAAAATTGAAAGGAATTACTTAATGTTATTATACATTGGATATAATAGAATTACCGTATTAGAACCAAGAGCACTATGAAGTTTAGAAAAAATAAAGTTAAATTTAAAAAAATCATCAAAATAGCTGCTTTTATAGTAAAGATATTCTATTTTACAACTAAAATCGAGAGCGACGTAGCTGGAGCTGTCTGTGACGCAGTGCGCAAATGTGCAGGACAGATAAGCTGCCGCCAGCCGTCGCTGATGCCACGCGTAAAAACTTTTTATAAATGTTACATTCAAACATAATTACTAATAATTTAGAATGTATTAATAAATGTAAAGATAGATTAACCTTACTTGCACCTTGCCAAATTTCAAGTTAAAATGTTAATTGAATGACAAGTAATAAATAATAGTTAATAAATAATGCTTTGTCTCACATAAACATTCCCGGCTACACATATTTTTTGTGCATTACAGTAAGCAAACTTTGAAAAGTAACTCTTGAATCGAATAACTTTAAAATGCCAAATAATCAAAGTGTAATATACTATTTAATGGGAGGTTTAAAAATAATAAAAGTTTAAAACAGTGTTCAATAAATTGAATTTTAATATATAATAAATGCAAGACAGAAATGCAAATGAAAATCACCTTAGTATAGTCGAGATACAAAATCTTTCTGCAATCACATAGCGCCCTTTATAGACTTGCAGTCCTTCTTATCGCGGGTCAAATTTCGGGCAATAAGCCCCATTCGTCAATCGAAGCCTAAACACTTCGCGCAGCCGGACGGTCGGAGAACCCGAGATGGTAATCGGACACCGTCCATACTTCTTTCAAAATTCTCGAAATTTTCTTAAAACTAAAATACAGTCACCTTATGTGTGAATCTGTAGAAGAGCTATTAGAAAGAAAATTTCTGAATTTTCCGTCACAGCACGGATCAATTGCTGTGCAATCAAAAAATCTTGTCGAAATGAGCCGAGCCAATATTAAGGGACTTTCCCTTCTCCTCATTCTAACAATACCTAGTCCAAAGAGTGTGGAGCAGTTATTCTGATAGCTTGTGTTTCAACTTGACCATGACTGAGCGGAGCTCTCGTCGGGGTATGTGTTGGATCATGGAGAACTTACATTCGAGATTAGCTATCGTGGGTAATGACCACAAGGGACTCTCCGAGGTATATCAGTTAGGGATCGGGCACTTTTCATAAAAGATAAGTTACTTACTGGAGGGCGCTCACTACAAGATTTATGACAATAATTAAAACACGGATATAAAAATATTTTCGTGTGCTTTAAAACAACATAGTGCTATATGTATTAATACTAAAATATCTGAAATGCTTATGCGAAAGCATTAGCCTCATACATTTCTGTTATCTTCCTTAGTGAATAATATTAGGAGGCCGTTTTTTTAGTAATTGACTTCTTTCTAGCTTTATTTAGTTTAGAAGGAAATATCAAAGGTATAAAAAGAGCTTCTTATGAAGATTTAAATAGATAGGTGTCTGCTTGTGAATCCATTTGTAGGCGAAAAGCTTTTTCCATTTGAAAAGAGAAATCATTCATATAGGACAGAAGAACAGAAAGGAAAATAACTAGATTCCAACATTTGAGAATTTGCAACGAAGTCAAAATAGATTTTAAAAATAAAAAAGATGGAAAGTTATATAAGTTTTATTATTTTAAGTACTTTATGTCATATAAAATAAATGTTGATAAGTGAATCAGAAAACGTCAATGCAATTATTTGTAAGTTGCAATCAGCATCTTATGTAATAGGACACAAACACTATATATTATTTAGAATGCATTTAAACAAATTTTGGGACTTTACATTGTAAATTTTTAGAATTCATTCCATCAATTCTATTGAATGATGAAAACATTAATCAGCGTGATAGGAATCAAAAAATATAAAGTGAAATCATTGGAAACAAATTTAATCAAATAAACACATTTTGTTTATTATTTTTGATATTTGGATTGGAAAAACTTTTCAAAGCGAAATGTAAGTACAATTATTAAACTTTCTGATTCATCAAATTCTGATGCTGATACTCTGATATGTAACACAATAGTCACAAGTTTTCGTTCAGGTTCGCATAACGTACTAACATGTTCGAAACATATGAGATTGAATTATGGAAAAATATAATGGTATAATTATGCTCCGTTGGTGCGAATAACTTTTTTAGTATTTATACTTTGAACTTATGAAATAATTATTATAAGAAGTACATTTATTTAAATAAGAATATTAACAACAGTTTAAATTTATATTAGATTACTTCCAAGTTTTATGGCATCCCGTACATCTTTTGTCAAGCAGGGTGCGTGTTCATACTCATTTGGATAATTTAAATTTTCTATCAATGGTACAAATAATAAAATCTCAATAAAAACATTTATTCCCAAAACAGTATAGAGCTTGTTGTCCTAGAATTATCGATCAATTATCTAACATTTAGAAAATCGTTATTGTAAAAGACCATTGTCAACTGAAAATAGCCTTTTTATAATCGAGGAACAAGTTTTGAACTTCAAGTCTGTATACATTAGATATATTTTGATATTATGTATTTTAATTATGGAGTATATAATCATATGTACTTAAGATAGTGACCCACTTAATACAAATAAATTCAATGTAATAAAGGCTATTAATATTATTCAAGTGATTAACAGGCCTGAATGGAATATTAATGTTAGTATGTTATTAAAAAGTTATAAATATACATCGACAACGACGTTTACGCCTGCTAATCTTATATAAAAGCTGTTTTGTAGATTAGTTTTCATTTATTTTATTGTCGAACTTATTATCGAGCAATTAGAAAAATTGGAAATCATTGCTTCCATATAACTAAAAACTTTTAGCTCAGAAATGGCTATAATAACTTTATTGTTGTTGCTGTATGTAATTTCTGATATTGGTAGTTTCAGTAATGGTAAGTAAATTTAATTTGTATATATAAATTGTTTTAAACTTATTAAGGCGTTAGGAAGGAAAGTAAGGAAAATATATATATATATATATATATATATATATATATATATATATATATTAATATATATAAAATTGACCGAGCTTCTTATACGTTGAAATTAGGTATTTCAAAATTGAAATGTTGATTGCATCGCCAAATTGCCTCCAAATGCAACGGAATTAGGCTCAATGAGAAGCTAAGAAGCTATGAGTTTGTTCAATACAAAAAAGAATTCGATGCAAAAAGCAGTTTCTCATTTGAATGATATGCAGGAGTGACAATTTTTTGGACCATTTTCCTTCCCAATCTAGTTCTCGATCTTTTCCATAACTTCCTGTTTTTCAACTTCCGTTGAAAAATTACTAAGGTTTAAGAAAATTATATACCTATATATTTCTTTAGTTGCTTATATATATACAGAATATTTAATATTTAACATTTGATAAAAGTTGTTAAACCAAAGAAATGTTAAGATTCTGTTTGTCGGAATCCAGTTTTAACTGCATTCTGACAAACTACACACTGTTTTGAATATTCTGGTAAAAATGCCACTACAGTATATATTAATTATACAATTTAGAAAGACATTATTTTCATTTAGACGTGAATACGTTGAATATCTAAAGTTTAAAACGACAGCAATTGTATTTTTTACACATACTTGACTTGGTATAAAATGATAAAAAAATTTTTAATTGTTAAACAGTATAAAAAAATTATTTTCATTTAGAAAAATGTAATTCATTCTAGAGAAGATGTTTGAGATGTTAAAGAAGTATAGTGTGAAACATAAATAAACCTATGTTGTACTAGCTTGCTATTGATAGCAAAATTTGAGTCAAGGCTAATTCAACTTTTCTCCTAAAAATGAATATTATTAGTAGAACATAAAATATGTATCTTCTATACTAATATTTTAACAGAGCTAGTGTATAGAATGTGGTCATATTTACATACATAAATTTAAACATAAATAATAAACATACATAAATTAAAAAATTGTACTGATCTTTAATACGAATTAGTATATATTATTATTAGTAATAGTAGTATTTATTATTTAGTGTTAATATTATTATTATTATGATCATTATGGTTATTATTATTATTATTAATATTATTTTTAATAATTGTCGTTGTCGTTGTTGTTGTTGCTGCTATTATTATTATTATTATTCATACTATAATCAACAAACAAATGCGATTAAATATAATAAACTTAGCAAGAAAATAACAACAAGATGAAGTAGAAATTTTATGATAATTTTTAATAATTTTGAATCTATTACAAACGCACCTCATAGAGGAACCAGTAACATAACGAATCATAAGCGCACGCGCTCGACCTTTTATAGGCTCGCCCTTCCATCGGCGATTTCTGGAATTTATCGATAAGCTACAAAAGGTAGAGTGTCGATCTCTCGAGAAATTTCACCTCGCAGCCTTGTTGGCCCGAATATAGAAGCTTTGTTTTAAAGCTTATTAGTTTCTATCTTTTTATAGAAATTTTCATATTGAAAAGTCCCAAATTTGGCTAAAATAAAATATAAATTTCGGATCTACAGCTTTTGAAAACCAAATCGTTTTCCGGTCACGGCATCGATTGATCCGAATTTATACTTTGCATCAAGCAAAAGATGGTATTTTCCTTAAAGCAAGATATATATTTATTTACTCATTATGTGCATTGTAGCATCCTGTTGATGTTGAAATCTATCTTTTTCGACATCCAACAGGGTTGTGACTTAAAAATGATCACACTTGCTTATCTCGGCGTCAAGTTATTAATAATGGAGTTCCAATATTTGTTATAAAAAATTAAAATAATTACAGTGAAGGCGACAAAAAATAAACCGTTAGAAATTAAATAAAAAAGAGTTTGTTTTTTTTGTTATTTAACGTCGCTATATTTATGCTTCCCAAGACCGGTGCTACGGTGCTAACAAAGCATGTGTAAATTATTACAGCGGTGCCTTTGTCAATCGTCCGAGACCGGGATTCGAACTCGGATCACCAAGTTACTAGTCCTTCGCTCTAGCGATCGAACCATCGTAGACCTCTTATAAAAAATTGAGTTATATTATCGAATATGCTACGAAATATTATTCTCTATGCCGTTTAAAGTATTCTACAAACAAATAGAAAATATCAAAAATAATTATAATTATACATTGCGCCCATGTGTAACTTTATAAATCTTTAAATTTTAAAATGTCAGGAAGATTAAATAAATGTCTCTAGGAAATCACTTATGTTAAATGGTTCTAGTTATCTTGATGTAGACAACTGTTTCCCTAAGACATCATGTAATACAATCAATTATGTTATTTTGACTCCTAGCCCTCAATTCTTGGCGATTAGACCATCAATTCTCTGTCTATTCACGTGTAACTGGAGTTTTTTACTGCCATTTTCCATAGATTTATAATAAATACAATTTTATTTAGTATAGTACATTGTCGTAAATTGTTTAAACTTAGCATGATTCCTCATCCAAATCCTTAGCTACTCATATATACATGGATATTATCACTTGCTTTATCTTATGGTAAGTAATTCAATAACAGTAGGGTTAGAGCAAAGGATGGTCACAGCGATAGCGATCTATCTTTACAAACTACGTTTTTGTTAATAAAATAACGAGTTTGAAAAATGATTTAAACTCTTGAATTACTGATTAATAGGGAGTTTTTCATTATACTGCAACGAGTTCGTATAATTCTTATAAATTTATCGAACTCGTGTTGCGAGCTAAGTCCTGCTGTAGGGGGGAAATCAGTGTATGAGTAAAGTAGCTGATGCTGCTTATTCAACGTAGAGGGTAATGGCTCGCACCATTCGAGCTCCCTGAGAAGAAATGGGTGTTGATCCGCTTTTCGCAGCCTATTTTATACAAACATTCGTACATTAGTTCATACGAAAAAACACTTTTCAAAGTGAAGGGACCTGAATTAACATGTTTCGCCGTGCTATTTGCCTATCATAAATTTAGACTATATCCTTTATATAGTAATGTTCTCGTAAACCTTGTATGATTTTTATTATCCATCTAAGTGGTTCCTAATTTGAAAGATTAGGTAATATACGCAAAGCAAGCGGGAGGCGCTCCTCTCTATATGAAAACTATGAATTTGATTATAAGATGTTTTTAGCGCTGTTCTATTAGAAGTAGATATCATTCGTAAAGATTATTATGTTTTTTATAAGTTTTTCAGAGCATACGTTTTGAATCATAATTCTAAGTAAAAATTACAATGATTATAGAAAAAAATTGGAATTTTTATAAGTTTTGACAATAATTTCCTAATTTGATGTTAATTAGTTATATGTTGGCTTACGTCAAATAATTGTAATGTATGATTTTACCTTTAATAATTATATGGATCAATTAATAATAACTTATTCAGTTAAATGTTTTTTATATACTTTTAAATTAAATAAACCTTAACTTATATAAAAAATGGCTTATTTTATAAAAAAGGTTTAAGAACTATTTTCTGATTTCCTTAGTCTATATTAGTTTTAAATATGTTAACTTATTGAACAAAGATTATTAAATGTAAGATATATTAAAATAAAAATTGAGTGTATATATCTGCGTATATGTATATGTTGTTACGTGGTCCTTAGACATTATAGGAGATTCGCCGCTGAGATTAATTGTTTTATTAATCAAATATCCACGCGGTACCGAGTCCCCGTTAACAGAGGAGAAGGGTTCCCTTAACGGGTTAGGTTAATTTACACTTAACCTTTTAAAGGTAGGGTCCTTCCAAATTTTCCACAAACTTACCTTTATCCCTATATTCCTTTTTTTAAGTCGATTATCCTAATAAAGAAAATTCCTAAAAAAAGGGAAACCGACGGTTTATTATAACGGGATCTGTATAAAAATAATAGTAATCAATTTACAAAACAAATTTTAATATAAAAAGTATAATTTATTATCCATAAATAACAATAACAACTTATATATTCTAATCTTACCTATTTTGCACGCACGCTACATACACAGAAGAATACGAGGAAGAAGGGATCATAGAGGGGAGTAAAGAATTAAGTATTAAAACGCCGCCTGACGGATGTATGCGGAAGCACTCCCTCCGCAGAATATACACGCTTACCACGACCTATCTAATAAATCGTCTGCGGAATTAGTATTCTCTCTTGTACATATAAAGGCGAGTCACAGCACTCTATATCTCGCACATATACACGGTATCTATATATTTTTTATTCTTAATAACAAAAAAATTTTTCGTGTGAAAAGCAAATTTTGTAGAAAATCGAAATACTAACCGTTGGATAATCGACGTTGAAAATGAACAACCCAACGTCGAGTGAATTCATCTACCTTCTTTCTTCTTCTCACTAATTAAGCTTTATCAGTGCTTTAGGATTAACTTCTAATTATATTTCAACTACTCCAATAAATCTATAGATATTTTTTTATTAATTAGACCAAAAAGCTAAGTAAAAGGAATAAACTTTTTACACACCTCATAGCACGGAAAACGGTTAATTCTATCATTATATTGTATCTAATCATGCATTAATATATTATATCTAATCCTCCATCTCTCTCTCTCTTTCCTTTTTCCTCCGGTTTCAAAATTAGTATTACTAATTATTATTAAATTAATGAGTATTATTAATTATTAATTAAACTATGGGGATTTGAACTCGGATCATCAAGTTACTATCACCAAGTTCCTTCGCTCTAAGGATAGAGCCACCGTAGGCTTCAAGTATATATATATATATATATATATATATATATATATACTTTGGTTTTACGACAATTGCATTGCCCAGTCTCGGCAGTGCCTTCATGGTTTGCTATATAGTAAACGAGATAAGGTTTCAACGCAGGCCATCATATAGCTTTCTCTCCGGTTGAACTGTTGGCATGTAGAAAAAATATTGATTCAATACATTTAATTACATTGATTAAAAAATCAAGCCACTACATTTTACGAAATTCATAAACCATGAATAATTGAATTGTTCTATATTCTACTGTTACAAACTAATTACTTTGCTAGTAATATCAGTAAAGAATAAGTTTATGAACTGCAAGCTGGGAAAATCCTAGAAGTTTGTCACTGCACAGATGAATCAGAATTTATATTATGCATACTGTAAAATTTATTAATAATTATTATACATTTTTTAAATGAAATACTTTTGTAATTCTTATTATAAATATATACTTTAAAGCCTATTCAATGTTTTAATTCATTTTCAGCGTTGTTCGGAGAATTTCTCGTCAGTGATAATTTGGCCAATCCACTGCAATTTACTTATCAAGTTGCCGTTATGGGGAAAAGAAATGATAGCAATGAGAACGAATTGCGCTGCGGCGGTGGAATCATAGGTGAAAAGTTAATTTTAGCTGCTGCACAATGCTTTGTTACCGAAACTGGAGAGCACAGAGAATTCACATTTTTAATTATAGCGGGCATGACTGATTTAACAAATTCTGGAGGTATTGAAAGACTTGTTGATTTAATTTATTTATACGAAGAGGGATCCTTCCACTTACATGATATTGCCATAGCGCAGGTAATTAAAAATATTTTAACAATAAAAAAATTAATGCATTCACGTTATATTTTGCAGAAAAATTATAAAATTTTATAGAAATACTTTTTTAAATCTGTTTCTTTATTGAACCAAATGTGTGATATTCATAAACAAAAAGGGAAAGATGTATTCAAGGAATAAAATAAAATTACGCAATCTATATTGAGATAAATAAAAGGTATTTAATATATTAAAATAAACTTACAGGCATAAAAAACCCCACTCTTAGTATGAGGGAAAAAGCCGTCTAAAATCTAAGACAACTAGTCTTACCAAATATACTTGGCGCCGCAGATACGTATCTAGTAAACTTAAGCCGAACACGCTCTCACTGTACGCACATATCCACACGTTATCGCCCTTGCACAGTAGACTACTCGGCCGATGGTTACTGTCGCGCTTTACGTAAGCACGGCAGTTCAGGTTCGATGGAGAAGGAGCGTTCCGCGTCAACCTCCTGCTCTGCGTCGGGGTCGTGGCCTCTTAGAATTCCAATAATCCTACCGCCGATGGCAGCCACTGGACACACTTGCCACCGGGAAGCTCCTTGGAGATTCACGCACTATCGAATCTCTGCAAGACCATGTGTCTTCCTCGCCGATGCGCCTATGTTTCAGTCACACACAATATTAGAAGCACTATTCTACGCCTTATCATTAACGGAATTTTGACAGATGACAAATCCTGAACAATCAATTTTTACGCAGAACGTACAAATGCAAAATTACAACCAGATCGAACAGAAGAGCTCTGTTGCGATACAGACTGAGGTCAAAAACGAAGTCCTCTTCAGTCGTCCGTCCGATGCGTTTCGACCCGCGTGATCCGAGCTGGCGGCGGCAGGCGGAGATCCCCTGCAGTCTTCTTACCGTCGTCCGTCCTACCTCAGTATGCCCATGCACGTGCGAAACATCGGCGCAGTTTTGACGCAGCTGTCGGCTGTCATAAACCGACGGATTTCGTTTTCGGTAAATTACTCTTATAAATCGACAGACTACCGAACAACATGCGCCACTCCTTACACTCAGTCGAGAGAGAGAGAGAGAGAGAGAGAGAGAGAGAGAGAGAGAGAGAGAGAGAGAGAGAGAATAGAGAGATACGAGGCGGCATAGCGGTTTATCCCTATAATGCGTGCATCTACTGTCACTGCTTGTGGTTCTTCGTCTGGTACGAAGCCTGGTGTTTGCCCAATCAAGAAATAAGAAGGTGTCAGTGCATTTAAATCTTCCATATCTGCAGTGAGAGGACACAGAGGTCGTGAGTTGAGACACGCCTCTATTTCAGCGGTTGCGATAGAGAACTCCTCGAATGTTAGGCGCTGATCGGCGAACGCTCTCTTTAGGTGGTGTTTGGCAGATTTTACACCTGCCTCCCACAGTCCTCCATAGTGCCGGGTAGTGGGAGGAATAAATATCCATTTTGTGCCATAATTCGCTAAACTAGACGCGACCGAGCGATAAAAGGCTGAAGCAGTATTAAACATTACTTGTAGCTCTCGATCCGCTCCTCTAAAAGTTGTGGTGTTGTCACTATAAAGATTTTGACACGCCCCTTGTCGGCATACGAAGCGTCGGTAGGCAGCTATAAAAGATGCCGTAGTAAGATCGCTTACCAGTTCCATATGTATCGCTGTTGTTGTGAAGCATACAAATAGCCCGATGTATCCTTTGTACGCACGATGACCACGCCCCTTCGTAGTGCGTATATGGAACGGTCCGGCGTAATCTACGCCTGCAGAGGAAATGGGCGGGCCGGGGTCACCCGGCTCGCAGGGAAACTTTCAATTAGCTGATGGGCTAATCGGTGTTTCGCACGTCGACATTTGTCACAATTACGAATCGCAGATTTAACTAAGTTATTCCTGCCTAAGATCCAAGCGTGCTTCATTACAGTACTCGACGTTAGAGTCGGCCCACCGTGTAGTGCTATTCTGTGCGCATTCCGAATAAATAACTTGCTCAGATTCGAATGATGCGGTAGTGTAGGTGGATGCTTTAGATTATACGATAAGTTTGAATTCGTTAATCGACCCCCCACGCGTATAATCCCGTCTTTTTCACTCAAAATGGGATTTAATTTATTGAGTGGACTACCCTTTGGTAACGTTTTACAAGCTCGTAACAATTCTCGGTCGTTACTAAAGGCATGGGCTTGAGCTAAACGTATCAAAACTAAGCGGGACGTCGAATGTTCCGGTACCGTGAGATGTATAGGGAGCGGGCTCAAATTAGTTTTACGCCTGCGAAAATTAAGTAGCGGGCACAAACGGTTAGCAGTAACCCGAATCAATCTGGTTAAATCCGAAGAGGATGGCAGGCGCTGTTCGCTGTGGCCAGTTATCGGCGCTTCGCGAAAGCCAAACAAGGACGTGCCACCAAACGTTCGAGTCGCGCAGTTCGACCGAAGTTAGTCCACGCGTCGCGAGGTCTGTCGGGTTATCTTTTGTCGGAACGTGCGTCCACTCGGCAGCAGGTAAATCTGTTTGTATTTGTGACACACGATTCGCGACAAATGTCTTCCAATGATATGAGTTCTTATTTACCCATTTTAACACTATTTAACTGTCAGACCACATGTACATTGGAAGATTCTGAATGAAATCCAACGATTTTAATTCACAAACTAGTTTTGTTAGTAAATGCGAACCGCATAATTCCTCATAAAAGATTGGGTATACTCACTGTCTTCACCGGCGCAACCTTTGTTTTCGCAGCCAAAAGACAAACGCGAAAACGGCCATCGGATCCTTGTATGCGTAGATAGACGGCTTCCGCATAAGCGCGCGATGAGGCATCGCAAAACCCGTGTATTTCATACGCTTGATCGCCGATTGTACCTAACCACCGATGAATCGAGAAAGTAGGGAGTGCGGCTAGGAGTTACTGTATGTTACCCACCTCTCACGCATTTCTAATGGCAACGGAGAATCCCAATCACACTTTAGTAACCAAAGATCCTACATAATAATCTTTGCTACGACGGTAATCGGGGAGAGCCAACCTAACGGATCAAATAACAGCGCAATGCTTGAAAGCACGCATCGTTTGGATATATTCTTCGGGAAAGTACTGGTGTTAGAAACGCTAAATTTGAACTCGTCATCGCTCGCGTTCCAATGCAGTAGTATCTAAATGTAAAAACAATGTAGACGCATGACTATTTTTGCGCGCGTGCTCGGGGAGAATCTGCAGGTCGTTCGCGGCCCATTTATCGAACTCGATACCCGCGGAGTTAAGAAGCTCGGTTAGTTCTCTACGAATTCGGATCGCTTTCGAAAGATTGTCGAATCCCGCAAATGTGTCGTCCACATATGTATTCATCTCGTGCCAATTGCGCCAGTGTGCGGAGACTTAAAAAGGAGGCACAAGTAGTACCGTACGTAACAGTATTTAGATAGTATTCTATTGCCGCTTCATTTCCTCTAGATGCCCAAACAATCCGTTGTAAATTACGGTCCGACGACGCGACCCGAATTTGTCGAAACATCTTAATGATGTCCGCCGTAAACACGAAACGATATCTACACCAATTCGGGAGAATTAGCGAAAGATCCTTTTGTAGAGGGGTCCAGCTAATAAAAAATCGTTCAGACAATAACCCTCCTGTATTTTGCGTGACGCGTCGAAGACTACCCGTATTTTCCCGTTTTGAGAGATAGCGTGATGGGGTAAATATCATGCTCGGGGATTCTTACACTCCGTACTTGGAGCGACATATGCCCAAGCTGCTCGTAAGCCTGATTAAAATCAGCATAAGACGACGCTAGCGTGGGGTCATTTAGAAACCGGCGGTGCATATGGCTCAACGCCCCTAAGGCCATTCGACGCGTCGCCCTACCTACCTTGGGTAGTTCGCCTTTCATAGGTAAGTGGATCGTATACCGTCCGTCTGCGGTACGCGTGTGCGTATTTGTAAATATGTTTTCGCACATCTGGTCATTCGGCTGAAGGATATGCTTCGACCGCGGTAATTCTTCCAAAACCCAAAAACGTTCCACAGCGCGGTATAAATCATCATTCGGGGAGCAGTGTAATAGGGGGGAGTGGTGTTTATCCCTACATATTCCGCAGCGTCCATTCGGGCTACAATCTCGATAATTATGCCGGCCAAAACAATTGAAACATAGGCGCATGTGGCGCACATCTATACAGCGATCATAAGTTGTTTTGGCCAGGAAGACAGGGCATTTCGAAAGTGCGTGTATCGTGAAACAGAGCGGACATTTTGACACGCTCCCTTTATGCGAGCGCACGACGGGGACATGAAATACCCTCCGCGCTCCCGGTAATCGTTTAGTAGACGAATAGGTCCTATTATCTGGCTTATTTTCCATATTAATCATGCTAAGAGCATGAGCCCGTTTTTCTAAGAACATTGCGAGTTCTATAAAAGTGGGAAAGCGACGTGAAGACTCGGAGTGTAGGCTATCGGCGGACAGATTCGCGATAATAGCTTGGTCTTTTGCGCTCAGTTCCGATTCCCAAAGCTTTCTGGACTCCGGATCCAAACATGCGCTGAGGATGTATATAAGCCACATATCCCAATTTTCGACGGGCATTTTTAAATTCGTCAAAGCGAGCGCAATTCGCTGGCTCTCATCGACAAGGGATCTGATCTCCGAACCGAATTCCCTTTTTATACATAGTAGACTCAACAAAGCGTTCACGTGATTTTTAACCGTTAATCGGGGATTATCAAACCGTGTTTTGCTGCAAAGCCTGCAACGCGGAAAGATAATTCGCACTAGAGACAGTAACGCCCTTGACTAAGTCAGCCGCGGGACCCATAAGACATGATTTAAAATTCTGCAATTTTGTCGTGTTATGTAGGCTCGGTGCCTTATGCACAAGCGATGTGAATAAATCGTTAAAACTCTCCCAATCTTCGTATTTCCCCGCGAATGTAGGGAGATCAAGTTTGGGGAGTTTAGCCGAACGCGAGATCGAACATTGAGTTGCTTCACCCGTAGTCTCGCGACGAGAAGCAAGTGTATTATTTCTGTCCGACTCATCTGCTACGGTAAGCAAATAGTCCTGCGTGTCTTCGAACATTGTTTGCAAGCTTTGAAATACACCTTTTATGAGGTAAACGTCTGTGTGCACGGAATCTTACGCTATGATTTCGTAATGTGTCTTCCGCGCTTCCGCCCATATTTCATTAATAGCAATAAGTCGCGCTTGAACGATATTGGCGTTAAGATAGTATAAGATAGTCGCATGATTTCTCTTTTATCCTCGAGCTCAAAAGCGTGATTTCCGTTAAGCGAGCGTGTTGTATCGCCGTCAGTTTCCGAATAGCCGCGGGCTTCATTGCGACGGACAAGTTTCGATAAACAACGAACAAAAGTTATATCTATTAAGACACTACCGTTTATATTTAAGAAGAAAAGAAAAACAGCTTATTATGACGCAATAAAGTTAATGTATAAGCACTATGCACCTAGGTGGACCAACTACACATGAACTTAAGTTATCTATCCTATTTAATTCTAAACTACGCAGTAAGCTTTTCTAATAGGCTAAACCAATATTTACAAATTATATTAAATATTTACAAAAGAAAATTCTAACCTAAAATATCTAACTACGGATCACTACTATGGTAATTTAATCTTACACCAGAACACACCTTCCTCAGCCGGGGCACCAAAAAATGTTTCTTTATTATAATGTGTGAGATTCATATATAAAAAGGGAAAGGTGTGTACAAGGAATAAAATAAAATTACGCAATCTATATTGAGATAAATAAACGGTATTTAATATATTAAAGTAAACTTACAGGCATAAAAAACCCCCACTCTTAGTATGAGGGAAAAAGCCGTCTAAAATCTACCGAACAACACGCACCACTCATTACGCTCAGTCGAGAGAGAGAGAGAGAGAGAGAGAGAGAGAGAGAGGGATATATATATAATAGAGATACGATGCGACATAGCGGTTTATCCCTATTATGCGTGCATCGCACAACGCGATGACGCGGCGGCCGTATGGGTGCGAACATTTCCGCCCGACTTCGTCCGTCGGACGAACTGATTTTCTTATCTCCTTGAAGGATCTTTACAGGTGTTATCTTCATTATATAAGAGCGCTAAACGGGCTATGTGTCTCTTGAGCATAGATGTCCCTGTCTGAATGGTGACCACTTTCACGTAGCCATCTGGTCCTGAATGTGTTCTGAATGTCCTGTACGAGGCGGCAAAGCGGTTGATCCCTATAATGCGTGCATCGCACAACGCCATGACGTGGTGGCCATATTGGCGCGAACAAAATCATTTAGCTACAATCTGTATACATATTTCTGTTGAATAGAATATGTTACTATTAATGGCATTTTACAAATTTATAAATCGAAGAGATTTGTATAACACTTTTCTAATAGTTTAACACGAAATCTTTTTTTGGCTTTGACTTTGGCTCATTCAAAATACAGAAAATAAATAGTGTTTCCATGAAATTATCTTTTTGATTATTCATAAGTGTACGATTGTAATAAAGTATTACCTTCCTTATACCAGTTACCAGTTTTTATCTTATAAGCATTCATTATATCTTGCGATATGTTTAAAAGTTGTACGTTAAACGGCAATACATCCGAGTGCACGTCCCAATATAGTTCTAAGACGCGTTCCTGCCCACGATCGCATAAACGTGATTCTAAATTTTCTGCCGTAAATTTATCGGACCATATACCCGGTTTATTACTAATTCGCACCGTGCATTTTGAAATTTGCATCGAGATTAGTGGTGATGACGTCGCGAACGAGTTCCTTGGTTTCTTTTTTCCGTTTTCATGCTAACCAAATAATCATCCATGTCACTATTTGTCTTTATGCTTTTTACAGCTTTTGGTTTTGTATTAATATATCTATCTACGTTTTTATTATTCTCATAAATAGCTTCACATAGAGATGAGATCACGTCAAATATTCAGCAAGTCATTTCGAAAATATCCGGCTCACGCTTGCGATCTTTGTGCGACACGGTCCTCCTCCCTCACATTCACCCTCCAAAACATGTCGGTAATATCTGCTTTTACCGCGACCGCAAACTGACGAAATCTAATTAATATACCGGGTAAACTTTCGAGTAAATCTGGTCATTGATCGAGTTGATCGTTCAGACTCAAACCGTTCATTTTCGCGATCGCGTCGAGCACTATTCTAATTTTGTTTGGCTTATTCACATTCGCCATACCGAAATGAGGTAAGTACCAATGACTTGAACGTTTTACATCTTTTCTAACCTTCACCGCATACCCATTGTCTATGAACCGCTGCATTTCTGCGTAATATAAATGTGTGTATGCACTATTGTGATCTAATCGTCTTTCTACTGATACTAGTCTTTTGCGAGCGGTCAAAAATCCATCGGCGGCAGGCGCACGATCATGCTTCGACAGAAAACCGACTTCCCCACGATTTGTATTGTATCGACATGTTTTTTCTAAAATGCTTTGTGCTCGATCATATTTATTTTTATGTATATACCCGTCGTATATGCCTATCAGGTCTAATTGAAAATATTCCTTGATTAAATCGTTCAAACTTTGTTCCTCCGTGGGTAAGTCATCGCGAACCGACGTTATATCTCGTTTCTCACGTTGCATTTGCGTCGATAAAAATGATGTGTGAACTGATTTGGAACTTCTATGTGCATAACCGTGTAGTACCCATCCCAATAATGTTCGAGAAACGGGAAAATTTAAATTACTCATTTCTATTATTTCACTCGACGTAATAAACTGTCGATTATCCTTTCCTATCAATATCTTGACGTCTACATTTTTGTATGATTTTAAATCTATTCCGTTTTCTTTGAAACGCGATACGAGTTTCTCAGACACAGACTGTGATGGCAGTTTTAGATTTTTTACAGTTACAGCGCCTGTTAGTTTAAATTTGTGGTCTTGTCCGGATATAAATAAATGTATCTTTTCAGATTCGCTGATCATAATTTCATTTTTCATACCCTTTAGGGATAATATTAACTTTTTGCCTTTTGCACCGATATCGCGAGCGAACTTATGGTCAATCAAGATAATTGTAGAGCCTTTATCTAGCAACGCAAACGTACTCACCCGTTTTTGCGCTCCGTATACATTTACACGCAGTATCTTTAATAACAATACGTCCTAGCTTAGTCAATCATTAGAAAGCCACGACTCAGTCTCTCCCGATCGAGCTACGGATACTAAATTTACTTGACGTATAATTGAATCTTTAGCAGACGTTTCGATAACAAGTTTTTTCGAATATTTAGGATTATGAAGTGGTGTGTGATTATATTTTTTACAGATAATACACGACACAGGGATTCCGGCATATGAGGCATAATTTAAATCGACAAGCTAAAGAGCATCGACGCTCTAACATTTCACGCTGAAATTTAAAATAATCACCTTATGATTATTTCTTTCGCAGATCACGCACTCCTTATTCCTATTAATGTGTACGTGGCTAGCATTCAAGTCTTTTGTCTCATGACTGATTGCATAAACTTCGCCAGCCTTCTTGTTTCGCACGATTCGACTAAATATTTTAGATTTCTTTACCGGCTCTTCGGAAATATATTCCAAATCGTATATGCCCGCTTCCGATGCTAGTTCAGCCTCTTTGAAAATAAAATCACTGAGCGTTTCTAATTCGCACTGGTAGAATGTTGTACCGTCCGGAAATCGGTTATAAATGTACTTTATCGCAGACGGCAACTTATTTCCAATGATTTTAGTTAATTCCGGGCTTCTTAAATAACCTGCTTGGCCTAAACATTTAAGTGCCACAACCGAATTTCTCAATCTAATCGCGAACTTAACTAAATTTATTTGTTTCAATTCAATTGACGGCAACATTTTCAAATCAGAAACTATTTTCTCGGCGATAGATGTTTTATTGCCAAAGTGCAATTGCAATGTCTGCATGATCGCACTCGTATCATAAATTTATTAACAAACGTTTAAAATAAAATTATTAATGAACGTTTCCAAAGTTCAAATCACTTCAAAACAAATTAAAACTATCTCCGTCCCAATTGCAACAATTTCCCGGGAAGTAATTCCCGGGTTTCAGCACCAATTTGTTTCAAACAAGGATTGAGAGGGAGAATTATAAATTAAGTAACACAAATGAACTGAAACTTATAAAACGATTTAATATTATCTATGAGAATTAACATAAAATAAAAATATAAATCACAAAAATAACAATAACGTAATACTCGCCTTCAAGAAACAATTGAGAAGAGAGCCTAAGAATCTACGAGGATACAAAATGACAATGAATAGCTCGTAAAATCGGTTCATTGTATATACTTGCACCGCTGCCCCACCACCAATTCACACATCTGCAGTCTTTCTGTCGAAAGCGATAAGCAGCGCCGCTCGGACTTGCAACCCTATACTTTTCAAGCGTTGCTCAGAAAAATATGACCATGCCGGCCACGGCTAACTAATTCTGTAGAAAGTTTTCGCCGTGCTCATCCTCTCTCTCTCTCTTTCCGACTGTCTCGTTACAAAGTAATTTTCTCCTATTATATTAAAAATAACAAACCATGTTTCCGCATTTGATCAGCCTTACAGCTGCGGAATAAGGAAAACCTCCAAAGCAAAACCCTGTTGAAAAAATCTTTGGAGGAGAATACTCATTCCAAGAACATAATTTATTATCTTATTCTCTATATAATTCCAATCACTAAGTTTATGATTTACTCGCTTACAAGTACTTATGTTACATTGCGTGAATGTAAACCTTCACTTCCGCTTATATTTAAAATACAAAATAAACTTAATTAAGAAATATAACATAAATATAAATATCCTTCTTCAAAATAATCTTTATTTAATAACTTACGATCAGAAACTATATATAGATTAAATTACATTTAATCTTACATAACATATTAGCCAAATAAAACTATAGAAAAACAGATATATATATACTGTTTGTTACAATTAGAACTTTATTAGCAAAAGTAATAAACACTGGTAGCAACAATATTAAATTTCATGAACATTTCTTTGACAATTGCCAAGCAAAATTCGATATTTTGTACAGGATTTAAGTAAATATACAATGCGAATTAAATTTAATCATTTACGTAAAGTTCAAAGCTATGCTATGATACAAATTGAGTAGGGATACGGTATAATCGTACGTTCTGATTTATCATAACAAATGGAAATGGAAATGGAAAGCACGAGGGTATATACGTATGTGATGCAAACGCTTATGAAGCATACCTGCCAAATCTATTCAATTTTTTCCGACCGAGATGGCCAGGTTCAGTTGAGAGATTGCCTAGACCGAACGAGTTACAGCTCCAATTCATAGTAGCTGGCGGTGGTTGAATTTGTGGATAATGAAAGTCGTGATATAGAAAAATTTTTTTAATAAAATTTTTTTGAAATATTTTTTTACGCTATTTACGAATTAAATTATATATCTATCGCTTAAAAAAGGATTTAATATCCATATATTTATAATATAAAATATATAATCTAAAATAATTATATTATATTCAGTATCATTAAATTCAATAATCTATCTATATATATATATATATATATATATATATATATATATATATAATGAATGTATGTGTGTTTGTTTGTCCTGGATAAACTCCGAAACTACTGAACCGATTGCGTTCGAAATTTAACCACGTCTTCTACACAGTCAGAATAGGTCATAAGATTTTGTTTTTCTTTTTTGAAAATTAGGTAATCACTTTACCAACGATTTGTAATGTATATACTATAGACACACACACACACACACACACACACACACACACACACACACACACACACACACACACACACACACACACACACACACACACACACACCACACATATATATATATAATATATATAGTATGTATATTATATTGTATATAAGATATATACACATTTTAAATACAATTTCTACTAAGAAATATTGTATTGGCGTGTACGGGCGGTTAATTACGATATTCCGTTGCCTCAAGCCGATTTCTATAGGCAATTGTGTGTTCGGATGATAGAATGCAATTCTACGGGGAATATTGTATTTAGTTGCTAGAAAACGACGTCCAAGTATGAGGAAATCAACTTCCATTGGAAGATTCGTGTATGGACGGTAAAATACGATATCTAGATCTTTCCGAACCACTTCTAAGGGGAGTATTGTGTTTAGTCGTTAGGAAGCGATGCTAGCTTTCTCGGGACGACTTCTACTGGGAGTATCGTGTTTAGTTGGTAGGAAACGATGTTTAGGTACGTCGGGACAACTTCTACGGGGAGTACCGTGTTTAGTTGGTAGAAGACGATATCCAGGTATGACGGGACGATTTCCACGGGGAATTTCGTATTCGGACGGTAGAAGACGATGTCCAGATGTCTCTGAACGACTTCTACGGGGAATTTCGTGTTCGGACGGTAGAAAACGATGTCTAGGTAGGACGGGACGACTTCTACGGAGAATTTCGTGTTCGGACGGTAGAAGACGATGTCCAGGTATGACGGGACGACTTCTTTGCGGAGTTTCGTGTTTGTATAGTGGGATCAGATGTCGGGATGTTTTGGAACGACTTTGACGGGGAGTATTTAAGATACTTCTATAAAGAGATTCATTTTCTATCGTTCAAACACGCACACTCCCAGTAAAAGTCCTCCCGGAATACCTTGACGTCGTAAACTACCTTCCCAATAAAAAACTCTCTATAGCAGTCGTCCCGAGACATGTTCTATATTACGAATATGATACTCTATAAACGTCGTCTCGAGGCACTTGGACATCTTTTCTTACCGTTCCAACTCAAAAGTACAATTTTCCTCATAGAAGCCGTATGTAATATGTATACGTGTGTGTATTACATACGGTTGTACATTCTGTATATACGTACTGTATATACAGAAGCGACGATAGGTAAATTACGGTCAATTATTTATAATAATATAGATTTTTATGTATAGAGTACTTTTTACTTAGATATTATTGAATTGCTTATGAAATCGGTTAAATTATTATCTCGTTCGAAGCCGAGACGGGGGATGCTAGTATAATATAAAAACAGTTCAATAATGAACTACAAATTTTAATTATTTGATCTGATTTTCAAAGAAATTATCTGCGAAATCATTAATTGAAACAAAGGAATAATAAATAAGTGTAACATTAAAATAATAATATAACGAATAGTATATATATGAGGTTCATGTGCAGATTTATTTATTATATAAATATAGGGGTGAAATTTTTTCAAAAAATATATATACAATTTATTGAATCTTTTGAGGTTTTACGTATAGGCTGCCATTATTATCATTACGATTAATAATTAAATTTAAAAAAAAACTTTCTCAGTGTGTATTTACTGAAGTGGAATAAATGACTATAATTAATATTCACACTGTAATAGTATTACAATATCTAGACGAAATTACTTATTATACAATTAAATACCATTTTAAAACATCAAGCTTAAATCCTACAGATTTTTATAGCTAAAATAATAAAGATTGAAAATATAGTATTTTCGCATAAAAGCGTAACAAGGATCCTCGGAGCATTTAAACTGTTCATGTTTTATGCAAGTTTATTTAAATAATTATAAGTATAACAACCCTCTCGTGTAAGAGACTCGTTCTTGGGGTTGAGGTTATATTATTATAGAAGTATAGCAGCCAAAACAGTTTCAATACAGAACGACAAGGAGTTGGAAAAATGGGCATCGCATGAATTTGCTCGGTTGGAATAGAATCAGGGACCTTTCGTTTTCGCGACGGATGCTTTTCTGCTGAGCTACCAATGCTACAGCTCGTTTCTTTCTAACTCGTCCTCATATCGCCGAATGGCTAACACTTTGGTCGTCATCGTACGTCTCGGTTGAAACATGGTCGAAAACTGACCAGAGCATTTTATCACAGGAGTGATGGGGATGGCTTTTTCCAGAGAGCTGTCCGACATTTGCATTATTATTTCATTTATCACTATAGAATTCTTCTTTAATCAAATATAATATTGCCGTGGTTTAACTTATATATAATTTAGTGTAGAGATTTCAGAAATTGGAAAATGTCTTCTATGTAATTCAGTTGTAGAATCATAATTAATATATAGGCAATGCTTAAAAGCTGCGAAAACGATAAAATGTCATGCTTAGATTGTGATCAGTACACTGACGTCTTTATTTCTATATGTGAACACGCGGTTTGTTCTTCATGGCAAGGCTATTCGTTAAAGGAAATTCGGTTTCTAGTCATGTCGGATTTTACGGAGGCATTTAAAAAATCGTGTATTGAATTTTTGATAATGATCACCGAACGTCTAGCTTAGTATGAAAGGACTGATAAAACCCACTCTCACGTCAACAGTAAGGCAATAACAATAGTTGTAGCTAATAGTCGAATGCTTGGATGCGATATTATATAAGCTAATTTATAAAGAAAATTATCAGTTCTTATGCAATGTCTAGTTATCTAATCAAATTATTAAATATAAGTGCTGTTTAGCTGCAATGAAAATAAAATTATTATAAAACAAAAACTAAATTTTCAAAATTCACTTCCATTAATTACAAATTCAAATCAATATATTATTTTTTAAGCTAGCAGACGCATTGGGTATCTCCAGCAATCCCCGTTTAAGTCAGCTTAATGTAGCAGATTATGATTATCTAGGAGCACATGGCTATGATCTCCCTGCTACGGTAGCTGGATTTGGAGTGAAAAAGGTCGAATTGGTTTACAGTGGTGAATATGATGATATACCTGAAAGAGTAAAGGTCGAGTTAGATAAGAGACTTAGATATGCACAAGTCTCTATTCAACATTCACGCGAATGCACGTGGGTACATCCTCATAATGCCTATAATATTTTGTGTGGAATAATTCATTCAAGTCCAGAAGAACCATGGGGGTTATGTGATGTAAGTACTCTGTCAATTATTAATCTAATCATTAACTGCTGATTTTTATCATCATCATGTCATTATTTAAACAAAAAACTTGTTGCTATTATTATCCGATAAACAAAAAAAGAAATTATTGATTATTTTCGGATTGAAATTTTGAGGTCTATATTTTTGATTTAAAAATAATAAAATGATTAATAAAGGTTTCAACTGAAGCTACTATCTTCAATTTTTCCAAAATATTAAATACTAGCTATTTTACAAGTATATAAAATTGTAAAATGGAAAAATTTGATAACTACAAAATGATTACTGTTAAACATGCTTTTTTGAGAACTAATCTTCGAAGCTTTTTTACTTAAAGTGGTCCATATTTTCAGAAAAAAATATTCGGTTTAAAACGTTAAGAGTCTTATAACGATTGTCATTTAAATAAATTTTTACACTATATCATAAAAAACTCTTACATTTATATTCTAAGGGGAAATAAATAAGAAAAGTCTTTTTTATTCGGGTATATATTATTGCAAAGAAAAATGTTTTGGCGATAGGTCTAGAAAGATTTGCAAGAAAAATTAGAATTTTCTTCAATTATTCAATAGTGAGACTGAATTTTAACTTTGTTATTCTAAGATAAAATTGTCTATATGCATATAAATTCACACATAGAACATTATTTACATAAATTTTATTTAAGTCATTAAAAAATGGATTACATTATTGTTTTGCGCGAGGCAAAATGAAGGATGCTATTATATATAGCTTTTAAAGTTTTATTATTATTTCGATTTATTTATTATTTTTACTTGGGCTACAAAATACGGGCTTTGATTTATTTTCAAATATTCTTGTTATTATTTTAGGAAATTTTGATTTAGTATATTTTAATAAATTAAAAATTATATCGGGCTATCTTTAAATATTTACGATTATTCTTTCACAAAGTACAGGACATTCGTATTGTTAAGACGTATTTATATAAATGTACTAAAATATAGTTTTGAATATCCAGCTATGTTTTATTTGTTCATTGCATTGGGCGTCCATATTTGAATAAAAACGAAAAAAGAGCATGACAGTGGACCGACATTATAGATCGAAAAACGTAAAAAAACATACGCAAGCAGACCTCCACATATCATTTAATGCTATATATATGTACATATATTCACATGCATACATGTCATTTGCCCTTCTGATTTAAATAGATGTATTTATTTTGCAAAACCAATTTATAATATTAACTTATTAGAATTGTATAATATTTAAATTAATTTAAAGAAGTCAGTAAGAAATAAATCACATTAGGCCGTCGTATAACCAATAATTTAAACGATTTCAACGATTTATATTATACAGGATGAAATCAGCATACCTTCAATTATGCTATCAGTTGAACAAATAAACTAGAACAAATACCTTCCATATTTGAAGAATCGTCGTATTACTATTGTGTACAAATGTTAAAATATATGCTATTTTCTTCTAAAAACAAGATTATTGCTTCTGTCCCATAGCAATAGAAACAATATAATTGAATATAACATAGAAAATATACTTATTACTTACCGTACAATTATAATATACGTAAATATATGTGTTGTATAATAACGTAGTGGTAAGGATTGATTAATCGAAGGAGGAATATGTGGATGTGTGCTCAGAAATAATACACAAGATTTTCGCGAAAAAAATCATAGACAAACAATTTGCTTAGGTGTAAAAACCCTCACGACTTTGAGGGAAAAGCCCGAGCAAGCTATAGATTAATATTATATTTATTACTATTATTGAAATATGTATATACAATCAATGAATCTTATACTAATTAATAAACTAACGTAGTTGGTACCAGAAAAAGCTCTTCTTACCTATTTTTACAATGTAATAATTTGGGGAACAGCCCCAGCAAATATAGCCAAACGTAACTTAGCATTCAAATAAATCCGACAGCACCCTTTGTCAGAGAGGTCGGTAACGGTGAATGTGAAGAGCAACGGATTCAATGTTCAGCGCCTCACGGAGCCCCAACGTCTCAGAAACAGCTATAGCCCTCGCTCCACGAGTGCTAACGGACAGGTTTGATTTTGTGGCGATCGTTTTCTATAGCGCAGATGCGCTTTCCGCAGACCGCTCGCAAGGGTCTCGTTCACTAATCACCGAAACTATACAAAAAAAACACTGCTGATGCGCTAGATATAATTAATCAAAAAGTTATAATTAAGAAACGTGCAGAAAATGATGTAGAACCGAAACAAGTACATAATATGCATAAAAAACACTGCACAAGAGCCGATATAACGCGTCAACGTACGATCCCGATCGATGCCGAAACACTGTCTGCCGCGTTTGCGCGCTACGCTCAGCTACGAAACACGGCGGTGGAGAACCGCACATGCGCACGCACAAGGACATCGAGAATGCTCTTAATACTAGATAGGAGCGAAATTCGAAACGGCACCATAAAATATATCTAAGATTATAAAAGCGTTCAACATACACAAACAAAAATAATAAAATAATTTACTTATGTGAAATTAATTATTGATTTTGTCTATAAACATCTGTATCATCCATGGCCACCGGTAAAATTTTCAAACGAAGCATTTGTGTATGTCATTAAAACTTTTCTGTCGGCTCCTGAATTTTCACTGGCGAGAACTAAATTATGATTACTGTAATTGGCTAATGAACTTTCGCAAATAATACATAAATAATTTACAACATCACGTATGTATATATTATGTAATTTTTTTTCGCCGTACCAAAGGAGTTATATGGCTGAATTGTGTCTGGAAAAATGTGTATATACTAGTTAGTTTATTTTAATACGCGCATCCAAATTTTTTTTTTAAAGCAATGTTTATATAATTCTTTAAGCTTAAGGACTTTTTGGTACAGGTAAATAATGTGATTAATAGTTTTTTATTTATACATTACAGTTTGATGCTGGCAGTCCACTTGTTATAAATAATTTCGTAGTAGGAGTGGCAAGTTCAAATAATTACGACTGTTCCGATCGCTATTTTGGCGGAATGTATACCAAACTAGACAAATTTTATAATTTCATAAAACCAATCCTTCGAGGACATTACAGATATGGAACCATAATCTATGAGAATCGGCAACACAATCCACCACCAGTTAATGTAGTACAGACCGTTACTGCATAATTTTTTTAAGGTTGACATTATAAAGTAATATGTATTGAACTATCAAATATGTTCTAGAGATGATTATTCATTTTTTTTTCAGCTAAATATGCGTTTTCTTCATAACTGAACGATAAATAAATCTAATCTGTTTACAACGAATTTTAAATATATTATATGTATTTAGTATAAGCTACACTATTGAAAAATTTACCTGTGTAAAAGTTTCGATCTTGAAATAATAGTTAAATGCATACAGTATATGTACAATTCATATAATAATATGAATTTCCGTAGAAAATATAAGTTTTGAACACAATTGTTTTCTAAAATATTTTCATACTTTTCAAATTTTTGGAGTTCTTTTAAAGCTTCAAACATTTTTTGTAACAACTATATGTTATTCAAATGGCTATTATTGCTAAATACCACTTACTAAATTTACTGTCATTGTACTTTTGTTATCGAAATTTTGTAGCCTTAGGAACAGGAAGTACGAAATAATTCAGGTACCTTTAAGAATTTTCAGATTCACTAAGTCAGCATAACCGCAATTGAAATGAAAAATATTCAATAGTAAAATATATATATATATATATATATATATATATATATATATATATCTTTTTTTTTATTAAGCATTCAAACTTACAAAGTTTATTTTGCATACATTGAATATTAACAAATATTTAATAGTTACATTAATATAAGATGTAATTTTTAACGCTAAATAAAATTAACAATGCCGTAAATATTGTACATTAATTTTTAAAGTCTAGATCTTTAGATTACATTCTTTCAAAAACGATAAGATACAAAAGCATGCTTTTATATGCGGTTCGGTGATTGTTGGCTCTATAGTAAGAGGGCGTAGAATATTATATCTAGTTAGATTTTGCAGAAGTTTGGTTCTCGGAGTATTGTACAGAAGGCACTGCCAAAGAATATGATTCAAATTTTCATCAGATACATTATCGCATTTACAAGAAGGATTAGAGATGATGCCAATTCGGGCGAGGGATTCAACTAAGTTGTAATGGTTCGCTCTGCTTCTGTTAATGGTGACAATAAGTTCGCGTGGAAGTTTTTTTTTGCATACCATGGTTTACTATTTTCAGTGTTACAAAACAAAAAATATTTTTTCCCTTTAAACTTTGCTTCTTCTAAAATTTTGCGTCTAGTTTCAGTGAGGACTGATTGCTTAAAAGTATAGAAAGTGTCGGAAAATGAAATATTTGTTATATTAGGGATATCTGTCGAGGTAGCCCTTTTTGCTAAAAGGTCTGCATTTTCATTTCCTATAATGCCGATATGAGAAGGGATCCAGTAGAAATCTATTTTGTTATTAGGATTTATTAACTTAAACTGGATAACTTTGTTTTTGATATTAAATACGTATGTATTGGCTTTAGTTTTTAAACTTATAGATTTCAATGCAAACAAAGCACTTAAAGAATCTGTAAATATGGAGAAATCAGAATTAAAACAATTTAAAGCGAAATTTAAAGCTTCGTTAATGGCTATACACTCAGCAGTAAAAATTGAAACACTTTTATTGATGGCTTTACTTATGGAAACATTTAACTTGGGACAAAAGCGGGATGCACCTAAGTAGCAGGAATCTAAGGTTTTGCTTCCGTCGGTGTATATATCGTAGGAATTTTTATTAATAAAATGATCTTGGAACAGTTGATAAGGATTGGGAGAGAGAATGAGTTTGTTGCCGACTTCAACATTTATAGATGTTGAGTTTGTAAGCGTTTCGTACTCGTATTCATATAAGTTACTACTTCTAAAGAAGCTAGTAATGTCGGAGTTAACAATTGAGGAGATACATTGAGTTAGAATTATTCCTTTATTAAAGGCTTGTTTCTTATGATATGATAGTATTTAAAACTGATTTATACAACTGAGAATTTTTGTTAGCAAGCGTTTTTGCTAAATAACAATTACATAAATACTTAGTGAGTTCTTCTAAAGTTGGAAGTTTCGATTCTGCTAATAATATGTTAGTCGGAGTACTTTTACGGCACGCTAATGCAGTTCTTAGAGCCATAAATTGAATGATTTCAAGTTTTTTCATCTTTATAACAACTTTGGGAAAGTAAATGAAGCTACAGTAATCAATCAGACAAAACTATTATATAAAATGATTAAGATTACAGGGCTCGGGCCCCACCATGTGCCACATAGAAACTTTATAATGTTCATGTGTCGCATACATTTTTAAATTACATGATTATTCTGAGGTGTAAATGATAGAGAGTAATCGAAAACGATCTCCAGTAGGCGAGCAGATACACACGATTAGACAGAAACATTTTTAACTTTTAATCCCACGGTTCCGGGTATTATCTTTTTTTTTATTAAAATTAATGAACTTTGTTTTATTAGGTGATAACGTTAAACCAAGCGACCAAAGGTTGAAATCGACAGTTTTTATGGCTTTTTCTATAATGTGTACACTTCTTGCGGTCGACGCTGATTGAATAAAAATGCTTATGTCGTCTATAAATTGCGCAATTGTAACATTCGGCTTTAATTTTTTGGTAATAGAAACAGTATATATTATGTACAGTAATGGGCTCAAAACGCCTTCCTGAGGTACGTCTTTATGTACAGTTCTAAAGTTATCTGCTAAAATATTAGTGTATATAAATCGTTCGTGATATAGAAATTTTATGAATTTGTTTAATTTTGGTGGCGATCCAAGAAAAGCGAGTTTCGATAACAAAATATCTATGTTAACATTGTCGCGTCCTGCGACGTTATGAACAAAAAAAAATACATATATATATATATATATATATGTATAAGTATATATATATATATACACACGTATATTGAACTAATTTTCATGGCTTGGTACAAGCGCCTTTTTCTTATCGCCGAGAGTAACCGGACACCCTGTTGTCGAAAACTGAGCGTCGACGCTGACCTCGGAGGAAAGTTCCCGATCATCACCGAATATTTTCTTAACGAATAAGTTATTTTTATATATTATACGGTTGTATAAGAAGTACTTCAGAAAAGTAAATAAATAGTAAGTAATCAACAATATTTATCGTTTATCCTTATTAACATTATTTATCCGTAATCTCCACTAAACCTAATCGCGCTACCTATATATATCTGCTACTTGTATCTTCTCTGAGTAGGCTAAACGGGTGGGACTCTAGCAGTCCTGTACACGGAAGCCACTCCACTAATTTTTCTGAGTAGGCTAAACGGGTGGGACTCTAGCAGTCCTGTACACGGAAGCCACTCCACTGATTTTTTCTGAGTAGGCTAAACGGGTGGGGTGCTAGCAGTCCTGTACACGGTAGCCACTCCTGTATTTTCGGGAGTAGGCTAAACGGGTGGGACACTAGCAATCCTGTACACGGAAGCCACTCCACTGATTTTTCTGAGTAGGCTAAACGGGTGGGACTCTAGCAGTCCTGTACACGGAAACCACTCCACTAACTCTTCTGAGTAGGCTAAACGGGTGGGACTCTAGCAGTCCTGTACACGGAAGCCACTCCACTAACTCTTCTGAGTAGGCTAAACGGGTGGGACTCTAGCAGTCCTGTACACGGAAGCCACTCCACTAACTCTTCTGAGTAGGCTAAACGGGTGGGACTCTAGCAGTCCTGTACACGGAAGCCACTCTACTAACTCTTCTGAGTAGGCTAAACGGGTGGGATTCTAGCAGTCCTGTACACGGAAGCCACTCCACTGATTTTTCTGAGTAGGCTAAACGGGTGGGACTCTAGCAGTCCTGTACACGGAAGCCACTCCACTGATTTTTCTGAGTAGGCTAAACGGGTGGGACTCTAGTAGTCCTGTACACGGAAGCCACTCCTATATTTTTCTGAGTAGGCTAAACGGGTGGGGTGCTAGCAGTCCTGTACACGGAAGCCACTCCTGTATTTTCGGGAGTAGGCTAAACGGGTGGGACACTAGCAATCCTGTACACGGAAGCCACTCCTGTATTTTCTGAGCAGGCTAAACGGGTGGGACTCTAGCAGTCCTGTACACGGAAGCCGCTCTGGTAGTTTTGCTGAGTAGGCTAGACGGGTGGGACTCTCGTAGTTCTGTACACGGAAGCCACTCCTTTTCGTCGCAGTAGATAAGACTGGGGAAAAGAATCTTAGTACGGGAACATATAGAAGTCAAGTTATGAAGTAGGTAGTAACTCGCGATTTACAGATCGGCCAAGGCTGCCTAGGTTCGGTCTCCATCTAAAACGCGTACACCTCGGCTCACCGGCCCCACATCCCTAGCTAGTAGTCGAGAGACTAGGCCAAAAATAGGGGCAAATTACGGACCGGTCTTTCGCGGAAACAAATATATATGACTATGTATATATAGTGCGGGAAGTCACAACATTGTCGAATGCGCTCTCAACCTCCAAGAAAACTGCACAGACTTCTTTTTGCTCTCTGAACGCTTATTTCATTTTTAAAGATAGATTAACTAAGTTATCGGCACAGGATTTAACTTTTCGGAAGCCACTTTGATTAACCGGTAAGTAATGGTGGTGTTCACCATTCCAGACGATTTTTAATAATCGTTTCGAAAAGTTTACATAAACATGAGGTCATAGATATAGGTCTGACTGAGCTGCTATCGGATTTATCTATAAAATGAACGTAAGAGTCTTTCCAACTATTCGGGTAGTCACTGTAAAAGTACATATCATTATAAATGTCTAGTAATAGAAGCTTATATGTTATTGGAAGAAGCTTGAGGGCTTGAAAACTGATTCCATCTCTACCTGGAGCACACTTATATTTTTAAAATCGAGGGCTAAGTTAAATTCTGAGAAACTATAAGGTTTATCAAAAAATGCATTGTCTCTGCTGATAGGAAGGAAAAGAGGATCAATTTGTACCCAAGGAGGACTGGTTTTCGCAAGAGCGTTCTATATCTTATTCGAGGATTGTAAATTATTGCGAGAATGTTGAGATTTAGTTTTAATCCAACAGTTATTAAATATTCTACACTTATTCCAAACATACGATGAATTGGAGTGGAAATCTAAATTTGCAACGAAATTTCGAAAGCAGCTTTTTTTTTGTTTTAAAAGTTTTTTTGGTTAGCGCACACTGTTTTTTATAGTTAATTATATCTTCTAGGTTCATCGAGTAGTTCCATGTTTTTTCTGCTGCGCTTCTGAGCCGTTTGACACGGTCGCATTCGGGATCCCACCACTGTAGCGTATTTTTTATTGTTTTATTTTGTTTTTTAGTGTGTATTTTTCTAGGTGTACTGACTATTATCGAGTTAGTAATGATTTCGACGAAATTATTATATTTTGCGCTGGGACTAAGATTATTATACTCAGAGGTAAAAAATTTATAGTATTGTGCTGTGAGTTGATCTACATACATGTGCCAGTTAGTTCGAGCATAGCTAAGTTTAAAAGATTTCTTAGAGTAAAAATATTCTTCGAGATTTATGTGTAGGATAATGATCCGAACTCCAGGTCTCATCATGCACATCTACATTTATTTTGTCGCATATGTCTATAGACGAAAATATTAAGTCGAGGTTTCTGGTATAATGTGTATGTCTATTGATGTATGTTTTCAAATCAGTATTATGTAAGAATAAATTGCAGTTCTCTGCAGAACTAGCAAGTCTAACCCCGTTACTGTCTGAAAAATCACAGCTCCAACAAGTATTATGTGAATTAAAGTCGCCAACAAAGATGCTTCATTCTTGATTAATATTTTGGAAAATTGTGTCCCAATGAACTTGAGAAAGCGTAGAACCTGGAGTTCGATAACATACATAGATATTAAGTGCTGGTTTAACATTATTAAAGTGTATATCGCATACTTCGACGGATAAATGTGGCGATACAATATTATTTATTTTGGCAAACGCTAGGCATTGTCGAATTAATATAATAATACCCCCGCCTCTTGAGTGGAATCGATCCTTTGTGAATATTAAAAATCCTAGGAATCGAAGGCAATCCTGTTCAGTAAGCCAAGACTCCGTGCAAATTATGACGTCAAAGTTGGTAAGGTTTCTTTCAATATCTTGAAATCGTTGAAAAAAACTTCTTATGTTCTAATGCAAGATTTTTATTGTTTTTTTGTATATGCCCGTACTATTAGCCATTATATTGTAATTGTTTATATGAGCAAACAACGTCTTAATTTTGGTTTCAATCTTCGCTTGTGCTATCTACGTTATCCGGATCATACAGTCATTTACAAATTCTTTTAATGCGATTTCTTAAATTTTTATCAATATTTTCTTGGTATATGTCACTGAGCATGTTAGAAAGGGCTGGAATATCATACGTAAAAGTATGAGCTACGTTTATTATGTTAGACTTATCATAGGTAGCGTGTAGAAACTCTATTATTTTGAGAAAATCCAGCGGCTATTTATTTATTTTTTTTCAAAAATATCTTTGGCTTGTTCCATTTGTTTCTCAATATCTTCTAGAGATGGAGTATTTTTCGGTTTTTTATTTTTATTTTTGTTCACGGAAATTTTGGGCTCGTTATCTGAGTGAGTTTCTTTATTGTTTGACGTTATGATGCTGCAGTTTTGTGGTTTAGATGCTGTTAGAACTTTGTGAATGAGATAAGGCTCATTTGGTACGTAAAAGTGTAGGCGGAAAAAATTTTGAAGTAGTAGGAACGGGCTGTGTTTCATTACAGGCAGGCAGATTTTTGCTCGTGTCGGTTGATTTACCTTCTTTAGTTTTATTTGACAGTTGTGGCATATTTTTGTTTAGTTCGGTGCAGGAAGGGTTTATGGTCGATTGGGAGAATATTTCTTGATTTTTGCAAAATTTCGCAACGTACCCTTCCTCCTTGCATAAGAAACATGTAAGTTTTTCTGTTGACAAGTAAATCTAATATATTGTATTTTGGTAGTTAATTTGAAGAGTTTCTGGAAGAATGTTTACATCCTCGGGAGATAAGTACATTTGATGGCGATAGCTTAGCACGTATGAAAACTGCGAGTCATTAATACCTGCTCTTATAAAGGAAATTTGCGACACTGGTTTGACGTTTATTTTCGATAATTCTTCAATAATAACAAGATGAGGTATAACTGGGCAGACATTCGAAAGTATGATATGTTTGCTTTTGAGATTAGTGGTCGTATTTCGAGTGTGTGTTTACCTTTGGCTACGCTTCTGTGCGATTCAGTAAGCTTGTTCGCGGTTCGTTTACAGTCAAGATAGATACAAATTCTTCCGTGAGAAATTCTGGAAACGAATCTTATGTTTTTTGGGCCAACAATTTTACCAATAGCAACAGTGTATTCTTGAATAGATATTCCTTCCACGGAATCTAAAATGATTGCTTGCTCTCTTGTAGGAAATTCCGATTGTTGTGCCATTTGAGCGTAAGATACTTTAGGTTCTACATACTGTGAATTATGAGCCATGTTTTTTTTTGTAAGCGGAGGCAACTATTTCTTGAGCAGAAGCACTTGCTCCTAGAGAAGACTCTAGTCTTTAATTGATTTTCGCACTGCACTCACTAATATAATCACTGTATATACAATTACGATAATAGAAGGCACTCGCTATCGCAGTCACGTGGAAACACGTCTGAACGGTACCGAGATTCAACACCAACTACTATATGTATCTTTTGTTGTCGTTCGAAATATTTATAAAGTATAATTATTGCACTATATCGATCTCTATTGACTGTTGAAAATTTTATGGCAATACCACTTATTAGATGCCGAAAGATTGAGTCTAATTAAAAATCATCAAGAAAAATTAACTTGCAGTTCTCACTTAAAGCTGAAGTACGTTTTATAGAACCAAAAAGCATTTCATGTAAATATCTATGTAAATTTTTGGAAAAATGTAATTTATATGTATAGAACTATTGTAAATATATTAAGAAAGCTTTCATATATGAGACACTGTACGTTTAACTTGTTATTTCTCATATGTCAGGTATTACACTACTGCATGGATGTTTCTGTGATGCTTACTATGCTTAGGCTTTAAATCACACCTATAAAAGAATCACCAATGTTTTCACACTTGTCTTGAAATGTACTATTTTTATCAGATGTTAACCGAAATATAAATGAACTTCTGTACAATGTTATTAATACTGAAAGAAAATTAAGTTCTAAATACTTTATAAAATCTGAGAAGAATCTGCATATGAAATCTGAAGTATAAAATCTGACTAGCAATTTAAACAGTCAAATGAGAAATAAATTATACTAAAGTAGGTATTTTTAAAATTGATGTAATTTAATTAGACAAGATTTTCTGCTTTATCTTATTTTTTTAAAAGTCGAAACTACCCGATATCGGATACCTGTACTGCTTTTTGGCCCCCTAAAAAATAACCCGACAAGATTGATTTTTATTACGATGGAAGAGCAGTAATTCTCCCGCGCTAAGATACCACAACATATGAGTTTCGACTGTCAAGTATTAAAAGCCCATTGCGGCCGAACTAAGGGTGGGCAGGCGGTGAAGGTGCGGGACAGCGCGTTGGCATAATTCCGTTAGTAAAGTTCGAGTAGCAAAGTGCCAGAAGATGTGAAGTCAGTGTATGCATTGCCCGAGCCCCCCGCCCCCTCCCCTTTCGTCTTATGTCGGCGCGACGGAGCGAACGACTTGGAAAATGGACGCTGAATACATGCATGGATCCTAGGCGTCGCGTCCGTTCCAGGTCGCATGTCAACGACGCTTGCCCGCTCGTCCGACGCGCGGCCCTTTATTTACATAAAATTGATGGGCCGAGTGGCAGTCGGACCGTCGGCCGCTCTGTGACACACGCCTCTCGTCCTCGACGCCTCGCCCCCCTCTTCCCTCGCTCCGTCTCAGTTTTACGGAGAGAGCGGCAGAGGCGTCGACGACGACGACGACGCAGACTTGGTCGCGCGCCCTACCAGTGTTTTACGAGGTGGCAAACCGTGCCAACTGAGTCTCGTTATATTAGGTTTTACTGCGGGGTGCTCTGCGGGGGCGCCGCATAAATTCGTTAAACCAATAAAATTTTCGCCTCTCCCTCTTACCCTTCGCCCCCCCTCTCTCTCTCTCTCTTTCTTCTCGCACGGCGTATATGATAATGTCCGAACGGCAGTGGGGCGCGGTGCATCGTAGCCCAATTCATTTTGAGGGAGTCAGCGCTCGTACTCCTGTGGCAGTCATTTTCTCGTTCATCCCTTCCCCTCGTTTTAACTTTCATTTATATGTTTTATCCGTTTATAATTTTCTTTTAACGATAATTATGCAAAGTATGACAAATAATCGTTGATTTTATGTGTATTAATTAAAAATTTACTTACGTCGACTGATATTTTTATCGGTTTTACAAATTTTTTATAAACTAATAAAATTCTGTTAGCAGTGTTACTATTAAAAGACTGTAAGCTCAATCAAAATATATACTAGTTGTTATATATGTATATATATATTGAAAATTGACCGCACTTCTTATAGATTGAAATTAGGTATTTAAAAATTCAAATTTTTATTTAGAATTTAATTAAAGTTTTGTTTTATTAAATTAAATAAATTATATAAAAATAAACATTTAAAAAATAAGAGTAGAAAAGTAAGAGTTTCTCCATTGATGATTCTTCTAATTCGATATAGTTAAAGATTTTATTATTCTGTGAAGAATTCTATTCGAGAAAAAGAAAAGATTCTCTTATTTTTTTATTAATTCATGATTCATTATCAAAGTAGTTATTTCGATATTATTATTTATTGTGCCAAGGAGAAACTAATATCTGAAGTGATGAATTTAAATAAAACTTTTTCGATAATCTGTATTATTTCGATAATTCTGTATTTACTTCTTAGAATATATATTATATATATATATATATATATATATATATATATATATATATATTTATATAATATATAGATATAATTTTAGAGTAAGAAAATCAAATCTATGATAATCTTTAATGAAAGACTAATGTGAGATACAAATACTAAAGAGAGAGAGAGAGAGAGTGAGCATAAAGCATAGGTGATCTCTTATAAGACAAAGAAAGAATGAAGTATGGTTGGAAAGTCTTCGATTGATAGATCATGTCACCTTTCTGGTAACAGACATGAAATATTGTCAAAAGTTCGAATTTGATAATTAATTTGAATCCATTTTGTATGTTTTTTCTTGTACGATAAAGTTTAGAAATTAATTTTATTTATGACCAAAAAAAGCTATATGTTGGAAACACCGTATTTCATCGTACTATACCACGCGTTATTAACTTACTTTAAGCGCGATATTGAAATTCAAGATAAACACTTTTTTTAACGTGATTCATCTGAAGTAACAGCATACTAATTATTTCACATGTTTTATATTTAATTTAAAATATCGATCCTTACCTATTTGGACGATACGTATGTCCAATATTTACGTTTGAACGAAGCTTGAGCAGAATACGAACATTGTATGCCTGTTCACGTTGTTTAATTTATGTATATTATGTTTTTTTCTGCACCGCGTTTAAAGTTGAAATATTTTAATCCCTTCTAAAAGGCGATAAATTGAGATTTGTATTTTCAGGAACGGTAGGTTGACAGAATCAGCTATGTCCGACGATGGTTTAACGCGTTACTCGCTTTGGCATTTATCTATTGCACTTTTACTACGTACATCGCTCGCCTTACTGCTCGCTGTGAGCAAGTTAAAATATCTCCTTTTCTCGCTTATTTATTAAGTAAATATTTAAAATTTTATCTTGCTACTTTAAACAATGTTTTCACTTTACCTGACCAAACAAAATCCCATTACTTAATCAATTTTTTGATGTGGGACATTTTCTTTCATGCAAGCAAAACTGAATACCATTATCTTCACCGTCGCAAATACGTCGAACGTAATTTAAGTTTCACCGACTATAAACGCCGCGCGAGTCTCGAGGCGTTAACCCATTGCTTGGATATTATGCTACGGGCGACGGCTCAAAAGCGTCCTTCGATTTTCGATTCCGCGCTGGCTACACTTTCTGTCTCGGGTGTTCTTTTTTCTAACGATCTCAACCTCCCCCTGCGACACCGTTCGCCTTTACCCCCCCCGCTCACGGCTATGTGTGCGACAAAGACGGGACTCGACCACCCATCCCGAATTCCGCGTGGTAGGTCTCGCGCATTTGGCTTCGCGAGACGAGGGGAACTCCTCCCAGCTCCTTATACTATATACAGAAATCGAAGAATTGAAAAATACATTAGGCGGCGAAAAAGTAATGTCGGGCCAGACGACGAATTTTATGGTATGGAAAGCCGAGGGAGAAATATGACAGGGAAGCTTCGCCGTGAAGCCGAAAGAAAAGAAGAATTTGCAAGCACGCGCCACTGCGTATATATATATATATATATATATATATATCACATTTTTATTTTTCTACATTTCGCTTTTGAAAACGATCTCATTTATGGAAACACTCCTTTCTTAAGTGATTTTCATCCCGATCGTCACGCTCCATTTCCATAATCTCCTCTTTAGATTTGTTACGTTTTTAAGCACATCGCCGCCAAGCAACCTTCATATTGAGATTAGGCTTGTCTACCTATACATGGTGAAAACTACTGAAACGAACTAGTATATGCTGATTTCAATTTCTAGTCTGCTTAACTTTCAGTGAATCTGAAAGGTAAGCCGAAATGCAATACAGGAAAGGTTATGAAACCTGTTGTACGAAATTATATAATGTTTTCAAATCCTTAAATATGTCCACATGTTGTTATAAATAATTATAAATAATGAGAGAAATTCTTACCTTTTCATAAAATGCGTTGGTCAAAATCTACAGAATTATATTTAAAATCAAATATTTCGACAATTGTAATATAATATACTATTAAATAATATTACTATTAAATAATTTTTGTATTACTGTTAATTTCCGTCCTAATCATTTTTAATAATAATATTACATACTGTTACAGAATATTCAATATTTAATAATTGAAATTAATTTTGCGCATATTTGAATTATACTCCATAGATAAATTTAGTCTTTCCATTATTTGACAAAAATGGATTTATATTTCGACGTTTTATTCATTTTTTTTTTTTTAATAATTTTGATCAAAAATCATTTGCTAATGATATTTGTGTTTTGAATTATTACTAAATCTCTGAATCTTTTAAATGTCTTCTACTAATTGTCTTTTTCATGAATAAACAAAATGAAAATATTTGTATCTTAAAATGCGACTTATTATTGAAAAATTTAAAAAAATGCAGTTGTGCCAATTATAATGATAAGCAGTTTATATTAACAGTACTCGTAATAAATATCTACAAAACTATTAGAAATAATATTTTATAAAATGTATAACAAGTGTGTACCCTATGATTTATAAGTAATTTAATGGAGTAACAAAAAAGAATGGAAATATCATCCACTCAATCTACCAACCATAACTCGACAAGATAATGTACACAAGAGGTGCCTCCTACCTACTCCCTTTGTTGCGGTTAATTTCTCTCAAAGGGAGAACGATCGCGCTGCCAAAGAATTTCGCGAATCGCTCAAATCGCAATCACGACCGTTTTCCCTGCATTAGCGGCCAACCCTCCCCTCTCTCACCGCCTTGTCATCGTTCTCGACAAACAATTTTGCTCGGCGCGATCCCACGCGCGAGGCTGGCCTGGGCTCTGTCATTTTAATGGAATTCGCGGCTTTCGAATCGATTCGCGCTCGTTTTTCCCGCAGTCGCTCTCTCAGGCCACTGCGCGTATATTATATGTACGCATGTAGGAACCGCAGTCCATCCCTATTCCATACACCGACGGACGCCACGTTCACCACGAATATGTAAGCGTCCTCGTATTTCAAAGTACCGACTTATTCCAAATTTGCTTTTGCAAGTTAAAGTTTCCATTAACATTATCAATGTCGCAAAAATAATATAAATAGCAAAATATAATTTGTCACGACTGGGCGGCTTTTGTTAATATTTATCTATGTGCAACGTTTTATGCCCGATCGAGCCAGATTTTAAACAAATCTTCTATTGCACTATGTTTTTGTTTTTACCAATATTTCTGCTTTGTCTGGTAAAATTAAGTCACATCATATCATTATTGTTTAGAAAACATTATGGAGTATTGCTTTATACACATGAATTTTCAAGCTATGTAGGTTCAAAAGGAATGAGTAAAATTAAGTCACATCATATCATTATTGTTTAGAAAACATTATGGAGTATTGCTCTATACACATGAATTTTCAAGATATGTAGGTTCAAAAGGAATGAGTAAAATTTTTTGCATCATTCCAATCTCTAAATCGCAACTTTAGGAGGATTTTTCTACTACGGTAACAAAAAGTTTCGATCAACACTAGTATGCAAATGAATTGTCTCCCTCGTGAGACTTACTTCCATCGCCTTACTCGAATGTAAAATGTATCATGAAGTAAATAATCAACTTTCACAATAGTGATTAAATATGCTAAAAAGCCTGTAAGTGTTTTTTGGCACTCTAAAGGTGCCGTGATTAATTAATTATTGATGTCAGAAAAAATAATTTAAGTTTTTTATAAAAATTAAAATATTGTGTCTTTTCTAAGTAATAACAAAGAAAAAAGAGATTTGTATTAAGCAATTTTTTTGTTTTATGAAATGCTTACATTATCCTGCTGTTCATCTCGACCTACGTTTCACGTTATAGTTCCACACTTCGTATTGGCAGCAGTACTGAGCCACACATAGACCAGAGTTCTCAAAAATTATTACTAAACCATAAAATTATTTCTTGAGCAAGCAACGGACTTTCCAACATATATACAATGTTTTGTTTATATACTTGAAAAAAGCATCAAGTAGTAATGAGTTACTTATGTAGCTTTGAATTATTTATTCATACAGTTCGTATGTTGCTAACAATGAAACAGTAGCTCCGTAAAGATTGGACCAGAGTCTCTTTTTTCCCCAAGCTCGTAAATGTACTTCTATCGGAACTTTAAGCTTGCGCATAAGAAAACCAGCGTTATAAATAGAGAATTTTTGCCAAAGAGTTTTGCTAGATGTAACGAATTCAGACGAAGAATATGTGTTCACAGACAAAAAAACTAAGTGGAAATATGCGATAAGAGTAGGGGACGAGATGAGATGGTTGTCGCGCCATGTGGTGCAAAGTAATCTGACTGCGCGGTCACGTTTCACGCCATTCGTACAAAGATAAGTGTCTTGATCTTGCCTTATAAAAATTTTTTACGCATTCTCGTTGAATATTTTGCGATCTCCCTTCGGCTTCAATGTAAGCTTTAGATATTCGATATTTATAAATATTTATTGTCCCTGAGATTCTATTACGGTGTTACGTAAGAATCTTTTGGTTTCCTATAGCTTTTGTCTTCTTAGCACAGGTTCAATACCGTAGTTTTAACAATAAAACGCGACAAAAATTGATATAAGCCAAATTAAGTCAAAATTGATTAAATTATTCGAGAAATAATTCAACATGCAAATATACTATTTATGTCCTGTAAAAACATAGCAAATCTTTCTGATGGTACTTAATTGAGATTCTAATGCATTTATTTATCTTATTCTAATTCCTATATTCTCGTATTCATGTGCAATCAAGAAGTTCTCTCGTATACAGCATTCTTTGAATGTATTTTTCCAAAAAAATTATATGATCTGAAAAGGCAGAAAATACGATTTCGATTCCCAAGTTTATTTTTACAGCGCGCAAATATCTTTGGCGAAATATTCCTTGCATTATTCACGCTTGCCAAAAATCTAGAGGCGCAATATTAACGATTCTCTCGGGCGATTTCCGCGACAAGTATTTGCGTCAGACTCGCGCCTGTATTATCTAGCTGCCCAGAGAGTCCTGGAGACCGTTCCCGGCACACGACCAAAAAGGCATCGCGGGCGGCCAGCCGAGCTGGCTAGGTCGGTGGGTATGGCATCGAGCAACAACCGTGACAAGTCGGGCGAGTGATTGGCTATAAATTGCCGAGTCTCTCGCGGCCCTCCATACCAGTTTCCAGGACTTGTCACCGTTCCCGCTTTGCAGCTCTATTTTTTGCGCGTCCCCGTGTGTGTTCAACCGCACAGAGGGCGAACCAGAGGAGCGAGGGGTGGCGGGAGAGGGTCGCAGATGGGTGGAGGATGGTATAACGTCGAGCGCGCTCTCGGCGGGGTTTCCGTCCCGCGTTAGAGGCAACTGACGAGGGGGACGAGAGGTGGCTCCGCGCGAGAATTACCGCGCGCACACGTATCGCCCTCGCAGCGGGTTGCCGCGCGACGGTTGCACACGCTCGCGCCAAAACGGGATTACGTTTCGCCAGAATCTGCACTACTTCCGGGGTTGGGGGGAGGAGGTGGAACGAAACAGCAATGTCCTCGCCTGCGCGTTCGCGAGAACGAACACGGACGCGAGCGCGGGCTCGCGACTGTCTGTCCCCGTTTCGAAGCCCGCTATACGCTGTCGCAGAGTAAATTCTTACGGAGGACGCACCCCGCACCGGAAGGCGTGCGCGCCCCATGAGAATTGCTCGCGGGAAATCCAAAAACTATATGCTCATTGTAAAAAAGACAGATAGGGCGAGAAAATGAGAGAGAAAGAAAGAAGGGAGTGGGAGACGTAAAATTTATAATGCTCGGGTTGAGACATAGGACTTTCAGATGATATAATTCTTTTTGGAAAAATACATTCAAAGAATGCTGTATACGAGAGAACTTCTTGATTGCACATGAATACGAGAATATAGGAATTAGAATAAGATAAATAAATGCATTAGAATCTCAATTAAGTGCCATCAGAAAGATTTGCTACGTTTTTACAGGACATAAATAGTATATGCAAAGTACTATAAGTACTGTAAAATATTACAGTAAGTCATTCATATTAATATCGTAGAAAAGTTTAAAGTATAGCTAATACCGAAGTTTTATTAACATTCATTCATGTTATAAGTACTATATTGTAAAAATATATCTTGAAAAAATAAAGCTTATCGGAATATCTATCGCCATAGAGCATTTACTCAGCACTAAAAAGAACAAGTTGTTTAGGAACACATCGTAGACCTCAGTCGCTGATTAGCACCGGTCTTTGGAAGCATAAATAGAGCATCGTTAAATAACATAAAAAAAAGAAAAAAGAACAAGCACATAGCATAGGTCAGTAACTCATAAGTTAAAGAGTAATGGATCTAGAATTGATCCTTATTGAAGAGAAAGATGAGTCTTAATCTAAGACAACTTTTCCTACGCAACAATTCAGCAAGGGGCAGATTTGATCTAATGAAAACAATGAAAATCCGCTCACGTCGACTGATGCTTTTTTAGGTTGATGTTTTTAGAGTTAATGTTTGTGGAGGTAACTTTATTTAATTTTTTACTTTATCAAGAAATTTTTTATATTGCACCAAATAGGATTACTGCTCATCAGATCGATACGATTGCCCGGTTGATGAATAACACTGATTGTCAGCAAAAGATTTGTGATTAACAAATGGTTGCTGATAGTTTTTAGATTTTATTGCTCTCAAAGGTATGAAGATGCTCTAATGACTGACAGAGAAAAGAAGAAATAGAGAGAGAGAGAGAGAGAATATATAAAAAAAAGGTAAATCGAGTCATAGGAAATTTTGAAAACATTTTTCACTTGTAGTTTAACGCCACGATGGCGATTTGAATTATTTCTCGAATACTTTAATCAATTTTGACTTAATTTGGCTTATATCAATTTTTGTCGCGTTTTATTGTTATAACTACCGTATTGAACCTGTGCTAAGAAGAAAAAAGCTATAGGAAACCAAAAGATTCTTACGTAACACCGTAATAGAATCTCAGGGACAATAAATATTTATAAATATCGAATATCTAAAGCTTACATTGAAGCTGAAGGGAGATCGCAAAAAATTCAACGAGAATGCGTAAAAATTTTTTATAAGGCAAGATCAAGACACTTATCTTTGTACGAAGGGCGTGAAACGTGACCGTAATTAATAAGAAAATGTAATATTATCATTCAAAACGAGTACTTGTAAATTTAGTGCTCTTAATATTCCGATAAATTTCGTAGCTCTCTTAAATTATTTCCTAAAACAGTTTAGATCGACGTAATATTCAAACATAAATATCATATAGGTATTAAGCACTCATTTCTCCAATACTATAGTATTCGATTAATTTTATTGATTTCCTTCGATTATTGTCATTAAACAATGTTTTATAAGAAACATTATTACATTTACCTGAAAAGACTGTTAAAAATGATCTACGCAAATAAAATTTTGTTGCTATGCTAACGTTATGACTTTCGAACTATAATACAGTACTTACCAATGAGCAATAAATTTCTATTTCTACATAAATTATTTCGAATTACAAATTAATTATATAGAAAAAAAATCGTTTCTGCCCAAGTTTGCCCATTAAAATAGGTTTTTCACCATGGAAATTCAGTTTCCGTGCATTTTTACTATGATATTAACTATGCGTTCACTATGAGAAATATTCGGAGCGCTTCAAGTCCCTACTCAGTGAATAATGGCGATGCACATCGAGCGCGATCAAACAGTATTAATTTAATTTAGAGCATAAAATCTTTCTTGGCTACTTAAGTTTATCATGAATTTACTGCATCATTTATCCAACTTATTTTAATAAAATGTACTTTTCTCCCGCCATATTTATTGTCAATCTCCTGGTGACGTTTCCGTTTTACTTTGCAATATACACACTTCGTAACAGTTCTCTAGTTTTGGATTTTCGATTGCCTTTGTCGGGTAATTCAGTACCTTTGCTGTAGTAGGCGGTTAAGTCATTCTTGTTGTCGGAGAAGGTCGAAACTGATACTGCACAGTGCGTCGTCGATCGTATAATTTAGGAGCTCTTGGTACTCGTTACCTATCTTTCCGTATCTATCATTCTATCCTTTGTTCCTAAGTAAACGCAACCTCCTATATCGCTATTCGACTAGGCGAAGGACTACTTCTCTCTAAATAGGACTTCGTCTAGTTCGAAAATCAATTGCCTCTTGGTTACAATGAACTTAAATTGTTTCATTAAAGAAATCCACTGCAAGAAACCATTGACTGTATTTTATTTACTTCCCTTTTATTTTTTATTAAATTAAAAAAATTGTTATAGAAGATAATTCTTGTAGATATCAAATTCACTTAAAATATAATTTATATAGTTATTACTATATAGTAATAATTTATAACATATCATTCTGTATCCTATTTTCTTAACCTGCGCAAAAATTTATTAAACTATTGAAAAACCGAAAAACCCCTGAAGTAAGCATCTGAAATGACTATTGTCTGTGGTAATATAAGTATTTACCTTTTATTTCCAATTGTAGATGTGAAAAATTATTAATTTGCCCTAACGATATAAGACACCAAATACAGGAGCGCAATTTTATAGTAAAACGATCAATTAGGAACTACTCATTTTAGAAGAAAATTTATATCTTCTTTTTCGTTCGACAGAACGGATACGCGAATAAGTCACAGTATCAATAAGCTTATATACCGATAATAAGACTGAAAAGAAAAGAATTAATCATTTTAATTTAGCAGTTGCAAAGGAAACTTGACCATATTTGCGACATAGATTTTTTTCTCAATTATTGGTGTAAGAGTTTTTTTATCGATAAATAATTTGGATTTGAAAATATTTTTATTATTATTCTATAGAACATGAAAGGAGATAAAGAACTCCTATTAAATTATTGTTTTTTTAATCTAGTTAGCTATGTAAGTGAAAAAATTTTCGATAGATAGTACCTCTATTATTTCAATAAGATTATTTTTATTGACACTATAAACCTCATTTGTTGACTTATTATGATTATTATAAAATAATAATAATAATAAATGATTACTGAATGTCGACAAGCCTCAGACCTTTGACATTCTACTTAAAAGTCCAGCATACTTAATCATATACATAATATAACTATAGTTTTCGACTTTATTTATATCGTAAAGTGATATTTTTCTGGTGACGATCTCTAATTTTACATAAAAGATATTTCTATATATGTAGAATAACTGTAAACCATCGAGTACACTGATCGAGTGTTGATTCTTTCAGAGTTCGGGAAAACATTTTTAATTTAGGGCAATCTGACTTTTCTGGATACTGTACGATATGTTTGTGCAAGATAATGTATGTCCGATGTACGGATATGCATTCAGAAAACAAGTTATTCAAGAAAGTTTAGCCTTTGCATCACTTTTGCACAAAACACTTGCCCCGAAGTTTTATTCAAAACGTGCCTGTTGAATAAAAGTATAATGAATAATAAACTAATTTCCCTATGAGAAAAAAATAAAAGTAATAAATAAAGATTTATTACTATGAGAAACTTACAATCTTGAAGCGTAAATAATTATACTGCAATTTTGTGTGCCTATGAACACACATCTGGGCTTATCTAATTAATATATTGTTCTTTATCATTTATAATTATATCATCATATTAGTTGTTAACAAAATAATATTATCAACAAACAATAACCTGTATTAAAGATTTCTGACGCGACGATAGTCTGGCTCGATTTTTCATTCCAAGAATGTAAGAATATTCTTCTTATGTGCGTACAAATCGATTTTACCAATAATTTATTCGCTGCTTGTTTTACTATGCACCGAACAAAATGTTTTATACGCCATCTCAGCTTTTGAATATTCTCATAACTATATAGAGAGGATATTCGAGAAAAATCCACCGATTGAGCATATATTGCAATTGAAACAGTGGCAAAGTTTCCCTTGGCGGGCGCAAGCCCCCCCCCCCCCCGACTTCCGAGTCGGCCGGAAGTCCATCTCTAATTCGTGGCTAAATGCTGGAAGCAGACCCCGGAAGCCGCAAACTACTTTTGTTCACCGCCCACCGCTCGATCGTCCCTTCCATGTTTTCATCGGGCCATGGAAGAAATTTACGCAGCGCTCGCGCCTGAACAGAAAAATATTCCTCCCTATATATTTACTATAGCGGACGCGCAGTCGCGCGTTGCTCATTTCACGTATAGTCCGTGCATAGAGGGAATTGAGGAAACACCTCTGCCCTACGCCCTCTTTTGCCGTCCGCCGCCTGCGACCGCCAGCTCGGCTGAGCCACTTTCGAGAGCCGAATGTCCAACTACGGTCGTATTTTGGTGGAAAACTTGGCCCGATCCCGCGGCTGGCTTGCGGGACGTCGGCTTCTCGAGTAATTTAAAAAGTTTCTGCTCCATGACACGGTGCGATAACAAATTATCCCCGCTCCATTATCCGCAAATGCGATTATGATAAGAAAGAACGAAGAGAAGTTTAATGCGGCGCGGCTGTCGCACGGGCAGGAAAGACGAGAGGTAGAAAGGGACAGAGGAAGAGAGAGGAAGAGAGAGTCATAGAAGACGATCCAGTTAGCGTGCGTCTTTGCGAGTTACATCTTCCGGCGCGTTCGCGGGCGCGGGTCTCGTCATGCAAAATCGCGAAGAAATAGGGGCGAAGCACTTTTCGTCTTCTGGGCTGCAGTTGAGCTTCCGGTGACTAAGCAACGAGCGATTATGAAGCATACTATACATTATGATTGCATTGCTGCTTATATCGTGTAGCGTGCATTTTTGTATTAGTGCTTTCGACTACCAATATCCAGAAAAAGATCTTTGAAAAATCTAAATTTCTTGAAAATCAGGTTAATCCACCGATTACTGTATAATGGACTTATTAAAATACACTTATTAGTTTTATAAAAAAACGATAATACCATAACATGCATATCATAAAAATTGTTATATATAATAATTTAAAAATGGAAGATCTTTGAGATTATTTCACAGAAATCTTATTAAGAGAAAGCATTCTCAAAACATATGAATTATTTGTAGAAAATATCTACATGAAATCATTGTCAGATATAAGTGATTTAAGAGACGAAGAATAATTTTCGTGTGGAATATGAGTAACAATGCAAGTAATCTTTAAATCCAATTTATAAGAAGATACTTCAAGAAGAAAACGTCAAATATAAAGTCTGTATAGGCAAATGAACCGAAGCCTGAACAACATACTATAGAAATTATATGCGAAAAATGTTAAAAGGAATTCGTTGCAAAAAGTGCATTTGTGTAGATGAATGAACAAACAAAAATTTTGAATACGGGAAATTTAGAATAGGGTTACAGATTTGGAGAAAATAGACCATATCTATATACAATGATTTATTGTATCGCATTGATAGAGAGATATTCATATGTATTGTACACGATCTGATAAAAATGATCTAAGTAAAAATGACCATCAAAATAACCCATAAATTGAATTGACACCTATCATATTTATACATAAAAGTTTATCACATTTGAACATAAAAGTTTATAAAAACCTGACCATAATATATTATTAAAGAATTTTGCTAATATGATTCTCTTAAAAGAATTCTCAAGAAATATTTTATTGAAAATCTTCGAGTTCCAGAGATATATTTCAAAACTAATTTCAACGATAATATAAGTAAAAAGTTAAACTAGAGTTACGTTAATAATCGTTATTTTTTGTTAGATTTTTATAAAAAAAAAGTTTATAAATACCGATAGATGTATGCCAAGCGTGTCAAACTATCGAAAAGGTTGATTAATATATGCATCTATTTTTTAATTAATCTTCTTCGTAAAAACTAAAACTGAAATAATTATAATTGCCTCTAATATTTGAACAATACCTTTAGACTCACTTGATGAATCATCAGGACTGAGTCAATTTCCAGACTTCTCTTAAGGTTAAATTCCGGACGTTTCTTGAAAAGAACGATAATTAGAAACGGTCCGAATGCCAGTTTTAATCAGATGGTAGTATAGTTTGCAGCGACCAGTCAAGATGTGCATTAAAAGCCATAATATTTTGATGGTCATATTGAGTAGATATCCCATTCTCCTTGTGTTTATATAGCGCACACATTAGCATTATCGTTGATTGTTGACTGTAATTGTGCGTGTCCGACATTAAGTTATGTTAATATTCACTACACAATCTACGACAGTTTTTATCGAAGTAATAGATAAGGAAATTCTCACTGGTTAGATCTATTGCGAGTTAGCAAAATTATTTACCATCACTTAAAAGGAAATGTATTGCAGTCATTGTGATCTTGGATATTGTTTTCAGGAAGACAAATCTTGTAAAATCCGCTTGGAGAAACTTAAGAAAATTGATTGACTTCAAATCTTTTAAATAAAATCCAGACGTTCAAATTATTTCAACAGTTTCAGCATGATATTTAAATTGATTTCAATCTCCGATATCAAACAGTGTAAAGTTCCCAGTCCTAATATGGACTAATTTATCCCATCGAAGTCGAGAGATTATGGGGAGCTTTTGAATCAGCTCTTCCATCAGCGAGTTGTGATAATTTTAAATTTCACCATAAAAATATATTTAAAAATAAATAATTCATAAACAATAAAAATATTTGATAAAAATTTAAAGTTTGCTCTATAATTATTAAAGTGTATAATTGAATAAAAATATACTAGTCGTACATGTATATATTTATTAGTTTAGTAGAGTCTAACTTTAGTTTCAAAATTACATTGACCTAATGTAATTAAAAGTCATTGAAGTTCAGAAAACATAAATTAATATAATAACATGCTATAGAAAAAGAATATGTATAGTATAATACAAAATTAAAAATAGTATAATTAAAGTTAACCAATAATTCATTTGGTTTGAAGGTAACTAAAATTTATTGAAATCTGTTCCTCAAAATTAGAACTGTTCCTTTCTCAGTTTGCGAAATGATAGCAAATTTTGATGCTTTACCTTGAACATTATTGACACATTATCACAATATGATTCCTTATAAATGTACAAAATTATATCCAAAGCTTATATAAAAATAACTTTGAAATTTTATTTGTATTACTATAGAAATACATTAGAAAATCTTATAAAATACATTACACTAACACAATAATATAATAAGATAATTTATATTAGAAAATGTTTGAAATATAATTTGATCTTCTATCAAACATCAAATTACTTATATGTGTACGTATTTTGACGATATTAAAAACACAACATTCTCATAGTTGAAATTATTAATGTTGTAAAATTATACAACATAAAATTATTGTAAATTTCTACAACAAAAATGATTATAAATAAAAATATTATGCAAAAATCACATCTCATTTAAGCATCAAAGACTAATAAAATCAGTAATGAAATGAAGTTTTTGTAAAAGCATGACTCCAATATATTTGGATATATATACATACATACATATATATATATATATATATATATATATATATATATATATATATATATTACGTATGTCCTCATACGTAAAATTAATTTCATCTTCACTACTGAGACACATTCAAGTCAATTTGCCGATGCACTCAAAGTGCAATATTATTAGATCATCTAGATTCCATTCGTGTATTTTCTAAATAGATTCAAGCAAAAAATCAGAATCAAGTAAAAAGGAGACCTCAAGGGACATCAAAAGCCCATTTGCCCCGCTGCACGAGCACTTCTTTCTCCCTGTCACTATCAGCAACGCAGGCGCCGTCGCCGCACCGACGAGGAACAACAGACAGGCAAAGTGGATTTCTCAGTGGAACTCACCTGCCCTCTCCAGAATTAACAAACTTAAAAGCCATCGCTAGCAGAGAGTCCTTGAAGAATTTCTTCACTACGTGCGCAACAAATTTTTTCCCCCCTCCTTCGCGCGTTCGTGTCGGCCTTCCACATTAATTTAAGCCCACGAGTATGCTGAACTTGTTACAAACACCGGCGTAGCTGCCTATGAAGAATGGGCTGAATGCTTAAGGATTCGGAAAACGGGTCAGCAGCTGTTACGAGGATGCTGCTTCTGTCATAAAATAATCTCGCGCTTGCCTTTTTCGTCATATCTTTAAAAGCGCTTTACTTCCAAATGCGCGATTTAGAAGTTATAGTGCACATCGTTTAAAAGTTGATCAAGGTACTGGTGTATAAAGAACGTGGTCTATAATCAAAATAATAATAACAACAATAATAATGATAATAATAATAGCAACAATAAAAACAACGACAACGATAATGGAAAAATAATTTTAATAATAATTTACAAATTGGAAAATCTTCCGTACAGGATATGATCCCAGCAGAAAAAGGGCGCAAAAGATTAAAGTGTTAGCTAAAGTAACAACTAAATTCCTCCAACATCAATGTGAAAGTACCATGCCACCAAATTGTCCAATACGGAATAAGAGACATACGTACTGGCGAATAACAGAAAATGCTGAATTCAGAAACGCTTTCTTGTAGCTGTAGAGAAAGGTTGAACGAGCCAGAAATCGAAGCAATGCGGATAACATATACCATATAGTATACTCCTGAGGTTTGACATAGACGACAACAAGACAAGATGTTGAAAAAGATTGATAAACGAAGTTGATACTTATCCCTGGAACAATGGCTACGAAATTGTAACTAATGATGACAAAAGATGCTGATATGATGGAAAGGATTTACCAGAGATTTTGCTAAAATCATTCGGAGAGAATAGACGAGGCAGAGGATCAGACTGAGACTGATATCGCTCTTTTTACGCGCGAATGGGTTCTCAAAAATACTAGTAAGATGAAACAAAATAAGAAGTTCGTCCTCAGCGGATGTTCCGAAAGACCAGTCGTTCCTTGATATTGTATAACATTCTTTTGGAATTATTCAACAAGATCTTAGTGGAAGGCATATTTAGCAAATTCTAGAAGAACGTTCGATTGTTCTTTTTAGTAAAAGGTTTTTCGAAGGTTCTTTTTAGTAACGATAAGGGAGATCCCGAATTACCTTCTTCGCACAGTCCTCTCTACTTTCATAATATAATAGGAAAGCTACTTTAGGTTTTGCTTAGAAACAAACTGACACAGGTGATTCAGAATGCCGAAGATTTATTCGACCAATAGTATGGAGCTAGAAGGGAACGATTGACAGTCGAGGCATTAAGAATATAGTTCATATCTAATGTAATAGCCATACCGGTTTCAATACGACGAGGTCAGTAGTTGTCCTGGTACGCATACACCGCCGATTTGTAAGCCGTAGTAATCACACTTGACTACCAATTGGTTCAGCCTAAGCTGATCCAAGTCATGAGATGCGGATCCATATGGATAGCAGAATACGGACTGCAGCTGGTACTGCAAAAGACTGATTTGTTGCTTTTAATTTGCCGTAGACTAGATACGATGGTTATAATGATGTTAAGAACTGGAAGACTTGCTTTTAAAAATGAGCTCAAGTATCTAGAGATAACTGTAGATAAAAAGTTATGTTTTTGGACTCAGACACGAAATGCGACGTATAAAGCATCAGAAAGGGCCGAGGCTTTGAGCAGACTTATGGCCAATACGAATGGTTATATACAAAACGTACGTACACTCTTATGGAAAATAACTCAATTGATTTTATTCTACGAAGCCGAGGTATGGACTGATGCGATGAATATTAAGAAATGGAGAACTATCATAAAAAATATTCAATGGATGAGCGCACTGAGAATCGTGTGCTCACATGAAACCGTATCACAAGAAGCTGTTTTCGTAATAGTGGGCATAATCCTAATTCGCCTTTTAGCGGGCGAAAATAAAAGAATTTACGAACTATGTGTGGTCATCCTGAGGGAGGACGTTTCGTTCGGAAAACGGTCGAATATATTCATATTGCTCGTAAATTACGCAACAAATATCTTTCGGAACAAAAGAATAGATCAATGTCTGGATGATTGTATGAGTCTAGATTTGAATGTAGAATTGCAAATGAATGTAACACTAGCATAAAAGAAATAAATGTGTTTTATCACGCAAGAACTGATGTCCAGACTAAAGTAGTGTGTATAACTGCTAAAGTTTGTTTCAAGTCACACATATTCTCTCACGCCTATATATAGAAGCACTGACTAGTTTCAACAACCATGAATAAAAATAAAGTAAAACTAATCTACCTAGAAAATAATTAAACATATGTAATATGCATGTCACAGGAACCGTGATGACTCCCAAAGTTATTTAAAGAATTTTACTTAATAATAGAAACCAATAGAAATAAATTAACGTATTTGCATAGTTTTAAAGTCTGTTATTTTACGAAAGAAGGTCTGTTTATTGTTGGCATTCGTCGAGGAAGGATACCTCCTGAAGAACGATAAAGAGCTATTAATCGTCGTCCGATCTGTTGTTTAGCGACGATACGCTTTTTTCTAGGAAAAGGAAGACATCTTTACGCAATTTAAGAGAATTTGGTATATTTAGTGTAAAAAATGCTGTTGCTATTTAAGTAGTAAATTACGCCCAGCGTTATACGAGAAAGCTGTCTACTAATACTAGGATATTCCTGAATTTAATTCCTTCAGGAGAAGTATATATAAGTCTTTTCTCTGAAATACATTATAAGAAACATATTAAGCCCAACTTGCACCTCGATTTAAAAGTTGTATGTTTAAATAGATTAAAATTGGCTAAATACATATATTATAAAAGCGAAGTATCACATAAAACTAAATAATCGTCCATTCTAAATGAACATATGATACTTTGGATAGAAATCGGTGCTCTTGCTCTATCCAAAATCAATTGAAAATTTACATTTTTATCACACTTGCATTTTAATTACACTTGAGAGTAATGTACAATTAAGTGCAATAAAATAAGAGAGCTGCGAAAATCAATACGAATATAGTAAATGTCGAATATATACAGCTAGATGAATCAAGACCCCAATCCAGTTTAATAGAAGATAAATCATATCAATAGAATTAAAAGATTAAGTCACTACTTGCAGCTATATATACGTATAGCATGAATTAATTATAAGCGAGTTTTTCTATTTGTTTCTTTTTCTGCTAAAGGGGATATACATAGAGCTTTATTTTATATTATAATTATATATATATATATATATATATATATATATATATATATATATTCATTTTATTATTAAAAATTATTCCTTTTTTCACTTGGTTGCAATCATAATCAAAGCATTCATTACTAATTATTAAATAAACAAATCATTAATTCTGTTTAATATATTAGATAAACTATCGAAAATGATCTGTATGCAGAAATTATAAATTAAATATATCAAGGATATTCATCCTCGCTACACTCCTATGAGGACCATAGGCAACACTATCTATTTAGATCATCACCGTCTTAACATATAAATCTACAATATAAATATAATTATGTATACATATACCCTGAAACAAAAATAATAGTCAGAAAAGGATGATCCAACACACTTACAAGCTAATTTAATCATTCCATTAATTGAGGGCCAACAACGTACCGAGCCGATTCGGCTCCTCTTTAGGGAATACTTTAATTGTGCTTTTGTCGACTGCTTATATTCAAATTAATAAATCTTTTCATTGGTCTTAAAGTCGAATTAAATTAATCGAAAATAATATATAATAATATCAATATATATATATATATGTATATATATATATATATATATATATATATATATGTATATATTTATTAATATTAATACATCAATATACAAAAATAATAAAAATAAAAAATTAAAATTAAAAATTATAATGATAGTCAGACTGTCCTTGTATAAAATCATCCCCGTAGACTGATGACTTATAAGTCCTTGATGAGGAGTCGTACCGAGCTCGAAACGTTGAACTACGTCTTCAATTAGATAAGGGTGGTGGGGGCAGTCAGACTGCACTTTACTAAAAAAAAAAAATTTTCAGCTAATATTTTATTTTCAGATTCTAATAACGGAATTATATATATCCTATCACCAATCCCTCTTTTTGTTATATTCCCAACAATAATATATAACTTGCTCAATAGAAAAGAAGAATTTTTTGAATATAAATTAAGGATTCTTTTTCACTATATTTTTTGGAAGAAAATAACTGGATAATATTTGAGTAAAAGAAAATCTTGTCATTCGCTAATAAAAATGAGCCTAGTCAAAAATTTTACTATGCTACATACATGATTTATTTGTTAATAGTGTTGAAGTTATACAACGATTGATAACTTGTTAAAAAATTGTATGAAATATAAGAATATATTTCACAGGATAATGTTATACCAATTTGAAATTATATAATAGTTAAATCAAATATATCAAAATGTATTTACATAATGTATTAAAATTATAAAATAAGTCTGTACATTTGTGACTTTGTGTAAAATATTCTGCGAAAGAAATATATTATTAAAAATATCTTTTGATCTTTGTCAACTTACGTTACAAAATAATAACTAAAACGAAAAATTTATTTTTCTGATCATGATCTGAATTAGCAAATATTTTTGAAACTAAAATAAAGAAGAAAAAAATCAGTGTAGAAAAAAATTATAGATGAATAAGTAAGGCTCCTACATAATAAATTTCACTCTAAGAAGATATTTTCTCTCTCTCTCTCTCTCTCTCTCTCTCTCTCTCTCTCTCTCATTGTCTCTCGATGTCACTGCAAGAAAGAAATTTATCCTAGTATTTTGCTTCCCTCCTACAACATCCACGTTGAAAAAGCCACCGAGACGTGAGTGATCAATCGTCCGCGTACGACTTTTCCAAAGTTCCCACTTTCAGCACTAAAGCAGAGCGTATAAAGGAAGGGTTCTCTACACTCTACTCGAAACCCGCCGAGTAGAAGAGCAGCCACTTGGCAGTGGTAGCCAAAAATTTCTAATAGGGTAGATTTACTAGATAATGATTATAGACTTTTATGAAGCCTTTTCCAGATGCTGGAATTAATACTGTTTCACAATTTCATTACCTTTACTGCATGATCTTATTAGATCATGTCATGCCTTTTAATGAATTTCCATCGAAAATAAGAACCTTATTCTCTAAGAACTTCTGTAAGCAAAAATAAAACAACTAACGAATTTACTATCTATTAAGACTGGTGTCAACAATGATTCGTTCATGGATGCAATAAAAATTTCTGTTAACTACAGGACAATTCGCGAACATTTAGTATTATTTATTCTTACGTGAATGATTGCGTAATTCTTACATATGCAGTATATCAGGGTTGTACAATAATTTCGCCTCGTTACTAAGTAATGAATAGAAAACAGTAGTAGCAGAACTCAAATGACTTTAGATACTTAATTATATTTATTATAATATCATATTATAAACTCATAAAAATCTCAGCTAAAATATTTGTTATCGTTTTCTAGAGTAAAATCATACAATACTATGTTAAAAAAAGATTCATGTTACTTCTTTTTAAGATGACATGCCATTTCCAAATCAAACAAAAAGAATTCGGTTTAATAATCGTCCCACACTATAAGTTTGATTTAGTCGTTCAATTAAAGCATATTGAATTTTTGCTTTACCACAAATCTCTAGAAAGACATATGAAAGAACCTTTTGATGAAATCGTATCTTTTATTTTGTTCAATCTATTGGATTAAAAAGTTTTATAAAATTTACTGCTAATTAATAGTTCTATATATTTACGAAATCCTGTGTTTGACTTGGAAATCCAAAATTGTAATCCCAAAAGCAAGAAATCTCCTGGCGTTTCTTTCGTAAAGAATGCAGATACGGCCGACGCGCTTAAGAGATCAACGTTACTTTTCAACGATATTCCTTAAAAGTGATCATATAAATAGTTTTAATTAATAGAACACTTGTTCAGTTTCAAATATATACTAACTGGGAAGTTGAAATAAAAACCAAAATTTTAAATATTAAAAGATGATTGTTTAATTAACACAGAAAATATAAATCTAATACAAAGAACGTTTAACTTTCATCGAGCTACAACGAGTAAGCAATAAATCTCGAGCCACCCACAGGCGCCTTTTATAGACTTATCGCCTTTCTTAGCCGTGTCAAATTTCATAGCAATAATCTCCACTCTGTAATCATAGCCCAAAATTTTCGTGCAGCCGAACGGTCGGAGAGCCCATGGTTCCAAACCCAACGTGTTCACATCTTTCAAAAATCTCGATATTTTTTCCTAACAAGAATACAATTCACCTAAACATGAATTTGTACAATTATTATTTTTGGGAAAAATATCCGATTTTTCCGTCACAGTATGGATCAAATATTTAAACCTCTTTCGAATATCTGAACATTTTATCGTAGTAAGACAACTCACCTGCACAAGGATGTCTAAAAATTCAACCCACCTATGCATAGATATTTAAAAATCCTATTTAGGTAAAATATTCGATTTTCCCGTCACGGCACGAATAATAAGTGTACCTATGTACACATCGTGGAGCCTTTAACAAGAATTTTTTTTTCGACTTTATCTTTATAAAATTATGCTGTACTGAACCTTTGTTCGATGAACTTTTATGCCATGATTCATTGCTTACTTTTGTATCTCGAATTTTCCGTACATGTGCTTATGCGTAGTTAAGCACTGTCTATGACAATAAGCTTTATATAAATTCTAAAGACCGTAATTCTAAGTTACTAAAATAACTTTTTTCTTTAGTTAACGTCATTAAATTACACACTATAAATAAATAACATAATTATTACAAAACCATTTTAGACACGGTATGCCTATGGATAAACATTATAGTAACTGAATACACAGTACATATGAACTTACAAATAATAGCGATAATATCGATTCTATCAAATACAACAATAACTATATGCTACATAACCATCGACTCAATCTCTTATGTAATGTAAAATATAAAATTACGTAATATAAATGTGAAAAAGGTTAATTTTTATTCTTTTCGAATGCGCATTATTTCAATCTATAACAAAACTGTTTCACTAATGAATAGATTTGAAGCTATAAAGTTAGAAAAAATTAAATTACGTCTCGTCGAGTGTTACATTAGTCGGAATTTCAAGAAATATCAAAGGAATTATGAGGGTTACATTCTCAATGTCTGGAATAATTTCCCTTGTAACCTCCCCGGTCGCTATCTGCTGTATGAGAGATATTTGGTCGAGTCTTCTGTCTGCGGACTGATGTTCAGCGTGTGTCTTGAATTCAAAATCTGTACGTTCATTTTCCGCTGCCTTTCAGGAAATAGAATTTTTAACATGTAGCCCTTGACTGAGAGAGTACGATAGAGAAGTACAGAGGTAGACAGGTCTCGATGTAGAGAAGGAGAGAGACAGAGTGAGAGAAAGAAAGAGAGGGGGAGATGTAAAGAAAAATGGAAGTAATGAATGAAAGCATTAAAGACAAAGCTCATTCCCATGATCAATGATCATTTTTTTTAACTTTCTTTCAAATTATTTGAGAAGAATTATTTCATTATCTAAACCTAATTCCCTTAATATGATTAAAGCTTATAAAAATCTCGATGACTGTTTGCAGAAATTATAAAATACAAGAATCATATAGGGACTACATCTTTACAAAACTCGCATGACAATATATAATTCAAATGCTTCTCTCTAAATTAGAAACAGTGTGGTACGATCGGTTAATTGCCAAATCAGTTAGGATTTTTTATGAATGCTGATTCATCATTGTATCCAAATTATATTCCATTTTTTCATATATAATTTATTAACAATATATTTGCTTTTAGAAATGAAAGTAAAACATATAATGAAGGCAAAATTAATATCAAATGAACTTACAAATCTATCGGTTAAACCGGCAGAATTTAAGAAAATATATTTTTAACAAATTATTGTATAAAGGTATTGGAAATAAGGATGGAAAATCAGTTATAGCCAAACATTATTTCAATTTCAGCCATAAATACAATTTTAATAATACAAAAATTATTGATATCGAACCAAACAAATTTAAAACAAATTTTCTGAAATAAAAAAAAAATTCTGAAATAATCTATATCTATCTACAGAATCATAATGTAATTTGAAAATGGACATCTTAAATTTTAAGGACAATTTTAAAGGAACTTAAAATATTCTCCGCTAGTTTACTTTCCTATATATTCTATTCATTCATCATTTGTTACTGTATTACTATAGTTACAAACGGTCCGATTTTACTTGCAGATTTAAACACACAACTTAACTGTTTATTATTCGTTCAATTTTAATTTTTATCAATGTAATATTGTTACTCAAAATATTGATTTATTGTGTTATTGTATTTTCTTACTATGTTATATTTTAGTGAAACGGTTAATTTATCTGCGTAATTTACAACATTACTTTTACATTAACGTTCATTTTTAATACGATGCTATGTTGAAATGAATTTGTAATTATTAATTATTATTTGCATCATGTTGGTTCTTTTGTTACATCTAAAAAACAAATTCACATACTTGTTGTAATTATTTTCTGCAAAATTAAAAAAAAATTAATTACTTAGTTTTTATTCCAAATTTTTACTTTTATATTCTTTTCCAACTACACTCACGTTCTGCTATTTCAATGCATTATTATATAACGATTATATAATTATTTGTGTCCGATTATCAACATACGTTAATGTAAAGCATGTAGTAAGCGCGGCATATAGATTTTACAATGCAAGGAATGTAGAGCAGAGAGAGGATAGTAACTCAAATAAGCTCCGCAAATGAGCCGTGTAAACGCACCTATTGATCATATGTAGTTCGCCGGTCGGATTAATTTTCAATTAGAAACGATTTGCAATGATTATAATGTTACGATATTTTCTTCTATAAAACGTAGAAAAACAAAATTTACACTTAGAATGTAATTTTAAGATTCTTCTTTCCAGAACCATCTCATGAATCTATTACGAAATAAAATTAAAAAAGGTTGAAGACTGAAATAATAATTATATAATTCAGCAAACAATTGGTGAAAAACTTTCAGTTTTTTAGATAAATAATTAACGATTAATAATATAAATGATTAACTAAACTATTAATATAAATAATAATTTCAGTTACAATGCGTTGAAGCCCTGATTATGAACAAAGACCAGGCACGATTACTAAAATTGCTATTATTATGATTATGAAAAATGAAACTATTCACAATGATTTATCACACGATACTGACAAATGTATGAGCAATAAGTTCGTCCAAAATTTCCATTCCCATCATTGGACATATATATATAAATTAATATTAGTGAGCATTGTCTAATATTTACAGGAATAATCTTGAAAATTTTAAGCAGAATAAAGTATAAACGATTCACATGAGATGACCTGTTATGCCAGGCATACAATGATAATCTACCCTACTTACTTCTATACTATTAAAATTCTTTCTTGTAAAAATGACGTTCGATGTAGAAAAATAATGATACTAACAAGTAGATGCCACTACATTTGAGTCATGGATTTGGTTCCGATTGAATATGTTTTTAACAGATTAATTTATGAATAATAATAATTAGAATAATAAGTCTCAATGTTTATTATTGACACACATTTGCAAAGCAAGGAGAAATCTCTATAGCAGCCTCGTCAGGCTGTAGAATCCTGAAGGTTGCCACCGTTGACCAAAAATAATCACGCTCGGGGCCCTCGTGCCCGTACTTGAGGTGGTGAGTCGCAGGCGATTCCACAAGACACGTTCAGGTTTAAAAAATAGACAATCAATCGAGAGATATGTCGACGTTTCATATAAACAAAAAGCCACTTTTCTCTCTAACGGCTCGCGCCCTGATCTCGGAAAAATACAAAAAGTCGTACATTGTCCCAACACCCCTCCACTCACCGCGTAACATAATCAACCCTATCCGGTTACAGTGCCTAAAGCAAGAAAAGATCAGAGCCATTGAATATCGTATGTTGAACTATCAATGCATTTAATATAACTCATATTACAATATATATCTATACACATACACATATACAGTCATACATATATATATTCCAGTGTGGAGTTTTGTTGCTTTCTCCCATCTGGCGCCTCCCCAGGTTGCGGATAGGGGATGGCTCGCTACAATTTGTAGCGGGCACTGAGGAAATAAAATACTCAGGGCGGACAGAAAAAGCTAATAGGGAGGGCCTCCCGAACTTAAGGACAATTATGACTAATGTTTGGTATAAACAACGATATACCCCAGGGAGTACCTCCGGCAAGACCGGTCAATCTCCTCACCGATTCCGATAGAGTGCAAGCTTCTATGGTCGGTGGTAGCCCATCGGATTCTGGGGAGGGCAAATCAAACATAATCATAGACAGTACATTGGGTACTAAAGGAGATGTCATGATGGATCAAGAAACGACGGATCGAGAAATCTCCATCACGCGCAGAAACAATCATCTGGAGCTACGTGGTGAGAAGATAAGCCGATTGTTGGATTTTGTTAAAAATAGGCATAACGTGCACAAGACCATTAAGGATCTTTCTCATTCTATTAATGCCTCATACAAATGCATCAGTATGGCAGAGGATGATCTGTTGCAGTATCAACGTCCTGGTACTCATGAAGTGGTGAATCAGACTACGCCGAGTCTACGCTCTGATACCAAACGAAGCGCAGCAGAAGGGATGGATTCCACTCCTAAAACCATAGGTGGCAAAAGGACGAAAGAACCATCATTGGGCTTAAGGAGACCACTAGAGTCGGTTGGAGTACCTACAGGGTAGTCTGAAGCCAAGGAAAATCAATGGCAGACCATCAAGCGCAAGAAGCCTAAAGGTAAAGATAAAGAATTATCTAGTACACGCAGGCTTAATGGACAAAATAGGCCTAATTCCATTTTGATTAAGGCCAATGAAGGAGTTATATACGCGGAGGTACTATGTCAAATAAAGAATGACCCGGAGTTATCTCATGTGAAGAATGAGGTAAACAGGATACGCAGAAATGCAAGCGGTGTCCTTGTACTTCAGTTGGAACGGACAGCCAAAGATGCACATGAGTTTGTTCGCAATGTTGAAACTATGGTTGGCCATAGCGCATCCACTTCGGTCCTGACTAATCTTATTACTTTGGAGATTAAAGATATAGATGAGGTCACTACAAAGGGTGAAGTATTAGAGGCTCTGAAAACACACCTCGAGCTAAAGGAGACTAACCTACTAATCGCTCGTTCCTTGCGCCAAGCTTATGGGGGTACTCAGACGGCGGTGGTGTCTGTACCATGTAGCCACACAGCTGAGTTACTACGTGCAGTGCATGTTCGAATCGGATGGGTCAGCTGCAGAGTTCGAAAAAAAAACAGAAATAAAACGCTGCTTCAGGTGTTGGCAGATTGGCCATTTAGCGTCCGTGTGCTCGGGCCCTGACAGAACTAAACTTTGCAGGCACTGCGGTGGAAAAGACCATCTATCCAAGCTGTATGTAAACGAGCCCTGCTGTTTACTCTGTAAATGTGAAGGAAAAAAGGAGATTAACCATCCAGCATACAGCTAAAAGAGCCCGATCACTGTGGAGTTTTTAAACAAACATAAAACATGAGAATACTCCAACTGAATACCAACCATCGCGTAGCAGCTCATGAACTGCTGAAACAGACAATAAAGGAGCTAAGAATAGACATTGCTGTAATCTCCGAACCATATTGTGACAGGGTCAGACCACAGCGCTGGATAAGTGACACAAGCAATAGAGCTGCCATCTGGATTGGTCAAAATAGGCAGGTACTAAAGCAGTCGAGTCATCGGAGCGAAGTGATATCCTGGGCTAAAATACAAGAAATATACGTCTTTATTGTATATGCTCCTCCAAGCTTGACGGACAAGCAGTTTGAAATCCTTGTAGCTAAATTAGTTGATGAAGCCGTGGATAAGAAACCATTGTTAATCGCTGGCGATTTTAACGCATGGTCCACAGCCTGGGGAAGCGCTTCAACAAATAACAGAGGTAGTATGCTGCTTGATGGCCTTAATTCTCTTCAACTCCACGTGGTTAATAAGGGATTTGAATCCACTTTCATTATGGGTGATAAACAATCAGTCATTGATGTAACATTCGTCAGTGATGACTTGATTCAGCGGATCCTTAATTAGAGATTAAGCGACCTTTACACCCACAGTGATCACAGGGCGATCTTATACGAGATTGCAGAGAACAAAGTAAAGAACGAGTGCCCACACGGAATGGTACATCAGATCGCTAGGCTGTGAAGTGTTCGCCACTATAATATCAGAAGAGCGTTTAGAATATGGTGCACCAGGCCATCTGGCAAATGCACTCATGAAGCATATCTCTGAAGCATGCGATGCATCGATGACTAGGACTAAGAGCGGATTTAAACATCGTCAATCTGTCTACTGGTGGACAAATGGAATTGCAGAATTGCGCAAACAATGTCATCGCGCACGTAGACTTGCCCAAAGAGCCCGCACCCATCGTGATACGTTTCATAGTTTATTTAAAGAAGCACAAAGACCGCTTGTCAAGGCCATTAAGGCAAGCAAGCGTCGATGCTGGCTTGAACTGTGTGCAGAGGCCAACAATGACTTATGGGGATGACCATACAAAACAGTCATGGCACGATGGAGTAGGGCACCAATACAACCTACTAGCACGGTATTGATTGATAAGATTGTTTCCGCTCTCTTTCCCAATGACACCCATGGGACTGTACTGCGCACGCAACACTCGGACGATATACTTCCTACAACAGAAATGGAGCTACATAATGCTTACCCTAAGATTAGAGACAATGCTGACCCTGGCCCTGATGGTATCCCTAATGCTCCAGTTAAGTTGGCGATACAGAAGAATCCATCTATATTTCTAAAAGTATATAATGCTTGTCTTTTTGAGGGTATTTTTCCTGATTGCTGGAAAACTCAAGGGTTAGTCCTGTTACATAAAGGCCACTTGATGATCCGTCATCATACAGGCCATTGTGTATGCTTGATACGATAGGTAAAATATTTCAAAAAATAATATGTAGCCGACTGGAAGCATTTACTGAAGGATTGCACGGCTTATCCTCACGACAATTTGGATTTCGGAAATCAAAATCCACAGTCGATGCCATTAAACTGGTAGTGTGTACCGCAAGAAATGCAATCAGTGGTAAGAGATGGAAGAGTGGTACTAAACAGTATTGTGCCATTGTCGCTCTAGATGTCAAGAATGCTTTTAATTTAGCTCGCTGGTCTTCTATTATGAATTCTCTTAAAGAGTTCGGAGTACCTGGTTATTTACAGAATGTCGTGGCCAGCTACTTTGAGAATAGGATAATATTATACCGAACAAATGAAGGCATTGTATCGCATAAGGTTACTGCGGGAGTCCCCCAGGGCTCAGTTATGGGACCTATATTGTAGAATATTATGTATGATGGCGTGTTGAGGATTCCACAACCGCCTGGTTCAATAACAGTAGGGTACGCCGACGATATCGTTCTAGTAGTGACGGCTAAGACCCTTGATGAACTCACTGAAAATGCCAATGAGGCAATCAGCAACATCAGTAGATGGATTAAGTCGGCTGGTCTACAATTAGCGGAGCACAAGACAGAAGTAGTTCTTATCAGCAGTCGTAAGAAGGTAATAGTATTACTCTTAAAGTTGCTAGCTGCCGCATTAGTTCTGCGCCATCTTTACGATACTTGGGTGTACAGCTTGATGCCAGGTTAAACTTCAAAGAACATCTAAATATATCTGGCGAAAAAGCGCAACGAGTTTCAGCTGCCTTGTGTCGGCTCAGGCCTAACATTGGTGGCCCACGCCCAACCCAGAGGAAGCTATTAGCTTATGTTGTTAATTCTGTCAGCATGTATGCAGCACCAATCTGGCATCATGCATGTGGAATTAAATCGTATTGTGAGCTGGCCATTGCGACCCGTCGTCGCTCCTGTATACGTATTATTAGTGGTTACAGGACAGTATCCACCGACGCTGCTGAGGTACTTGCCGGAATTCTTCCTTTCGATTTAGCTGCAGATGAACTGGCTAGGCTGCACAACATATGTAAGGCCGCAGTGGATTCTCTACAAGGTGCTAAAAACGTGGAACGTCATCGTTCTATAGAAATATGGCAGAAACGATGGACCGATTCTAGCAAAGGCCGATGGACTTATCGTATCCTTCCAGACGTACACAGATGGATCAACAGGAAACACGGGGAATTAGATTTCCACCTAACCCAGTTGCTGACTGGACATGGTTGTTTTAGGTCCTATTTCCACCGCTTTCACCTGGATAATAATGATTTCTGCCCCATCTGTCCGACTTTGGTCGAGGATGCCGAGCATATATTAGTGAGCTGCCCTCGTTTTAGAACACAACGTGAGCAGTTGATGAAAATCGTCAATAAGCCAATAAGACCAGAGAGCATCCTATCAATAATACTGGAATCTTCTGAAAACTGGAAGGCAGTAGCCAGTTTCGCAAAAGAGGTGATGACCAAACTTAGAAATGCCGATAGAACTAGGCGAATGGCCCAGGATGAACCAGGCTAACTGATTCTATTTTAAGATGCAGAGGACGAACACCGAACCCCTGATCACCTGTGTGGATGGGGGACGTAGAATTGTGTCATAAGAAGAGAAGTCGTATAGGCTAACTAACAGCCCCGCCGAAGTAATATTCCCGGATAGTTCCGGCGGGATACTGGCTTCGAGAGGCCACTAGTGCAGAGTTTGCTCTGCCTACGCCTAATAAAAAAAAACATAAAAAAAATACATAAATACACACATAACTTACATACATACATACATACATACATATATAGTATAACTAACGCGAACAGAATGAGATATGTTTAATTATATCCAAAATAAACCCTATAAAGCTTGTAAACCTAATACACTCTCGTTCTCCATATACGAGGGTCGCTTGATAAGTCTGTGACTTCTCGAAAGGTGACGCTGTTCTCGTAAATATTTTACTACTCTAAGAGACTATCAACTCATACAAGTAGGTATACAAAGTTTTAAGTCAATACATTGGTTAGAAAATTTATGATAATCTTTTGAATTTAGTGTTTCATTGTCTTTACAAAAGCATGGGAAAAAACGAATTTCGAGTGGTTATTAAACATTACTTTCTGCGTGGAAAAACAATTAAGGAAACTGAAGAAAAGCTTAAAAAATATTATAAGGACTCTGCTCCATCACATGGAATGGTTCATAAGTGGTTTACTGATTTTCATTGTGGTAGAATGAATACAAGTGATGTTGAGCGCTGTGGCCGCCCAAAAGAAGTGACTAATCAAGATATCGCCAATAAAATCCATGATATGATACTCGAAGATCGTCGATTAAAGCTACGAAAGATTAGTAACACTGTCGGAATTTCGACCGAACGCGTATTTCATATTTTGCATGGAATTTTGAATCTGAGAAAACTATCTGCAAGATTGATGACGCGTTTGCTGACAGTCGACAATAAACGGTCACACATTGTTGCATCTAAACAATGTTTAGACATGTTTCAACGTAATCCAATCGAATTTTTGCGCCTTTATGTTACTGTTGATGAAACATGGATTCATCACTATACGCCAGAGACGAAACGGCAGTCAAAAATGTGGACTGAACATGGAAAACCTACTCCGAAAAAGCAAAAACTGTTCCATCAGCCGGTAAGTTCATGGACACAGTTTTTTGGGCCTCACGGGGTATAATACTAATCGATTACCTACAGAAGGAAAAAACAATTACAGGACAGTATTATGCTTCATTATTGGATAGATTTGAAGCCATACTGAAAGCAAAGCGGTCCCATCTAGTAAAGAAAAAAGTGCTCTTCCACCACGACAACGCACCAGCTCACACGAGAATTACGTTAGCAGAATTACGTTACAAATTATTTCCTCGCTTACCTTATTTTCCAGATTTAGCAACGTCCGATTATTTTCTATTTTCAAACATGAAAACCTTGTTTGGTGGTAAAAGATTTTCATCGAATGAAGAGATTATGACTGCCACAAATAATTAATTTGAGGATTTCGACAAAAGTTACTTTTTGGAAGGCTTAAAAAAGATTGAATACCGCTGGAATAAATGTATCGAATTGGGAGGGGACTATATTGAAAAATAAAAAAAAATTGTTCAAATAAATTGTCTTTTCATTTAAAAGTCACGGACTTATCAAACCATCCTCGTATATGGTATATTCGTTTAGTACATTAACTCTAATTCAATTATATATATTATCTATTTAACTATTTTCGTCGAAAATGCTTACTGCTCATAGCGGTTTTGAAAAAAGAAGAATATTTCCAACAAAAAATTTCTACTAAATCTATACGCACAAGGATTTCGTTTCAAAATTATTGTCAATTGAAGTTCTGTTTTTTTATAGTTATTAGAGACTTCATCTACATCTTCTATCACTTCGGGTCGTGATCCCAGGATCCTTAACACTTTAGACTTTAACCTACAGATCTTTAATGCATAGACCTTTAATCCATAGATCTTAGTCCCTAGTGCTTTAACCCATGGATCTTAACATCTAAATCCATAAACTCTATTCATTTAATCTTCTTCATTCATCTCCGATATCATTTCTTTTCTATCTTAATCTTTTATTTCTTCTATATCTTGTCTATATTATAAAGGAATCTTTGCCTTGTATGCGTGTATTTAAAAAACTTTAGTACGGTTCCATTGACTATATGAATTATTTTATAATCTCTATATTGATCGGTAGATGCTTTTTTAACATGAATTTTTCAAAAAAAAAATTTCTTAGAATCATATCCACAAAAAACGATGAGATAATCTCCAATTATATTTATGTTTAATAGGATGCTGACTATGAACATCGTAATGTATTGGGTGAAAATTCAATTTTCATTGCAAAAACCATAAGAATGATAGTAATGATTACATATGTAACTTTAAAATTTTTATCTAAAATTTCAAAAAGGCTACAATTAGTTTAAAAAAAAAAGATTTTTCTTGGAAAACAATCTTACGATCTCTCGATTGTAGTCGATATATCAAAGTTTTTCTTAAAAAGTAATGTTGGCTCATAAATTTTTATTTTAAAAACTTTTTCTATTTTAACAATAGTTATATAAAGCAAAGTGAAAGATGTACGAGCGTTAACGATTGAAAAGCAAAATTGATACTCGGAATTAGAATATTGTAAAATGAATGCTTCCGCGGTAGAACAAAACAAATTTTGGATGAGAAAGCTCTGAATTATACCCAGTTGAGTAACGAGAATGTGATTAATTAAATAAGCGTTAGCGGAAGTTCTTAGTGGCAATTTCCTTGGAACTGTAACTCAAACAAGACATCCAGAGACGAAACGAAGGAACGATTGAACTTAGGTTATGAAGGAGTTGGAAGAAAAGCGGGGCGGGGGGAGGGGTTAATTAAAATCCCGTTACGCTCCGAATATACAGTTTCTGTACGTAATTTATTTCTACGCGATAAAAAAAATAATTAATATTAATCGATGAACTTAAATTTAGTCAAAAATTAGACATTTTTTTATTTTATGTAATGATAACAAATATAATTAAATTTAAGTAAATATTTAGTGACTATTTTTGCTTCAAAAAAAGTTTTACTTATTTGCTTATGTTATGAAGTAAAAAAAAATTAAGAAGTATTGAAATTAAGAATATAATTTTTTATCTTAATTAAATCGGTCCATTGACAGACACGACTCAGATATTTATTTGAATCTGCTAAATTATTTTTTAAGTCGGAATTTTTTTACATATTCACATATATAATCTCTGAATCAATGTTACTCAATTGTTCTTTGAATCTTTTATTCTGAAAATAATCTCTGCGAAATTATCAATACAAAATCTTGTAAAGATCTTCAAAATAACTGTATTAGAATTGTTCACTAATTGCGAATCAATGCAGAAATATGGAAATACCAGTAGTCATACGCGCACCTCAATACAGCGCCGTAACATTAGATCTGATGCGCCGGGCAATCTGAGAATCAGAATGAAAATTAGGTCGTGCAATCTACGGTTAAACTCGAAGCCATATCGTAATGATGAATGGCGGCACGCTCGCCGCGCCCATGTTTCTCACGTTAATGGTATGGGAGGTCATATGTATATATACATATATATTGCATCTACCTTAGTTCGCAAAGCCGTTTAGCCATACGGAGCCCAGGCAATTATCCAATCGATCAAAAGGGAATGTTAACGAAGCGAATCCCTTCGTCGCGTTCTACGCATCTAATGCCATGATGGTGTTTATATATATATATATATATATATATATATATATATATATATATATATATATATGTATGTATGTATGTATATATGACGGTAGACCAAGATTCTCTGGTCGTCAAGCTATAATTTCACCGATGCCCCCGCGCCTACACTGATGGAGAGAGGGGTCGGAAAGGATGAAGGTACGCGAGCACGTTACTATGAGCACATCAAACAGATATCCGTGCATGTATGTATTTCTCCAATCAATATATGTATATATAATATATATAATATATATATATATATACGTATATATGTATATATAATCATATAGACTACACGAAGCTCGAAATAAACTCCTTATCATTCTTCCTTTCTCGCACGTCATTTGAACAAGTTTCTTATAACCCCCTCCCCCCGTACGTACGAAATTTTCTTTGCATATAGTAAGCTTTCAATCATTCTCTCAATTTGAGGACCTGTAATTGCATACCTATGTATATTTCAAATGATATATATGGCCTGTATTTCATTATATTAAATTATTATACTGCTTCTATAATGGAAATGAATTTTTAGTCGATTAGTATTTAATACAATGCATTTATATATACGCTTTTATTGATTAATATTGTGCAATAAACTTCGTTTCGTTTTAATTATAAATGATATATATATATATATATATATATATATATATATATATATATATATATATAATCTATTCGTTCGGTTTACTGTAATATGATAAATATTTCTGTTTCCAGCGTAATCAAATGATCTAAACTGTTACTGTGATTCTTAATTTAATTATACATCACTAGTTCTGGAAAAGCTATAGGAAATGTATAAGGAATAATTTTACGTTCAATACCGTATGAAATCCATATTGTTCGGTAATTTACAATTTTTTACAAATTCATCCACTTAAATGCGTTGGTGAGCAAGAATTAAAGGCACATATGTAAGGAAAAATTCACAACTCCCTAGATGATATAAGAGGACAAAAATGTAATTGCTGTCTCCGGGCGCCCTAGCGGATTATCTCCTTGGGCGCTAGTCTCTTTATCTACTTTCCTCTCTTTCTCGCACTGCTCTCTGAGCGGTCCCGTGCGCTTCAGTATAGATAGCGAGCTTGTGCGCGCAAGCCGTGCACCCCCTCCCCCTTAGAAAGGTGCGAGCTGGAAAGCGCAACTTTATGAGAATTACCAAAGCGAGAACACACCACAAATTTTCGGATACCGAAAAGTCACCTTGCTCTATAATTCCAAGTTATCGCCTTCCCAGCGTACGTATATTTGAAAAATATATTCTCCTTACGCCGGTAAGCCACCGCTTCCCCACCTCGGTCATTATTGGGATGCTCATATAACATGATTCCTAAAAAGCATTAGAAAAATTCTTGCTTTAAAATTTGACAAGATTTTTTGTCTGAAGCCAAAAATTTATCGGTCACTTTGTTTTTCATTTGTTTCGAATGTATAGTCATGCTTAGTATTTTACGCGAAATGAGAGATTTTATACAGATAATCAAATATTGATAAAAAATCCATTTTACATTTGTAAACGAACTAATGAATGTTTTTATTAGACAGTTTAAGCTGCAGAATTTATATAATTTTTTTACATTATTGTTATTAACAAATTAGAGCATTTTGTACATGGAAAATGCTGTCAGTACATTTTCAGTTCACTAACATTTCGTCGATTTTTATTGCTAAACTTTGTATGCAAAATTGACTCTTTCAGAATCTAACTAACATTCCAAAATTTTTCGATTAATTTCCACGCACGACTTTTTTTTAAACTTGATTTTTTAGTAATCATTCATACAATTCATATAATATACATAAACATAGCACAAATGATCATATATTTTAAAATTTATTTTACTAATATAAGAATGAATGACAAGCATTTTAACATTTTCATTAGATAATAGGTATTTTGTTAATTATTTAATATATGATACGAATCTTATATACGAATAGTATTCAAAATTTAAATTTTTTTGTGTTCATTTTATCGACAATTAATCATATTTCTGCTAGACTAACTAAACCAGGGCGGGAAAATATTCTGCTTTTCAGATGACTGCTTGACATCATAGAAAAAGAACAATTCTTGCCTGAAACATTACTTTTGTCCCATGACAATTCGATATACTGTACATATCTCTCTTCAGATTCAACGTCAAATTTTTATGTAAACAAATTGGGCACATAGCCACACTTTAAAGAATTCTACGCAAGAGAGAATTCTTGAAAATTTCATTATGACAAAACATAGTTTCTCTTCTTGCGAAATATAAAAAAAAAAAAATAAAAAAAAGCGAAACGTTAAAATGGGAATTATAAATAATATAAATATTTTGCTATGAAATGGTAGAATCATATGTTAAAGAAAAGATTTACTAAAAATATTAGATAGTATTGATGTTTTTGTATGCAGTGAAGCTTGACTAGCTCCGAATTCACAAACGTTTGATATTGGACAAATTGGTCAAGGAGATGGAATCTTGGAAAAAATAAAACTAAAAATTAAAAATATTTCACTGCAATTAAATCCCGACGTATGGTATAGACCTCCGGGACGAGCTGTATCTGAAATGGAAACGAACATGCTAATAAATATTAATAAGAATACTCGTACCATATTATTAGGCTACTTTAATACCTATCATACTTTGTGGCATTGTTCAATAAGTGATGTAATGGACAAAATATATTTATAAGCAAATGAAATTTAAAAAATATATGCGGTAGCAATACTAATTTCTATATCTATATAGATAATTCGCGCCGTGCCGTATAAAATCAAACTAGGATCTAATAACAACTTCTATGAATTGAGTAGATAAAATAACCATTAAAGAATATAATGATATATAAGGGTAGAATCCTTATCCGGCCCTTTCTTTTATTGCAATAAACAAACAGTTTTATGAGTAAATTCGTTCAAAATACACTCTATTTTTACAAATTTACAAACTGTACTCGAATTTCTAGAAAATTATTATCTAAATTATCTAAGTGAAGAATAGTGCGGTGCGTCTACAAATATAAGATGTGAGCCATCTTTGAATATTATTGGAATGGCGATTGCATTACATGTACCGAAAAGCACATCGAAACAATTTACAAAGAAAAATTTTAATAGAGTTGTATGGTAAGATATCGACTGCGTTAAAGCAATTAGATTGAGAAACACAGATACACGCACGCATACGTATGCACATATTAAATATAAATATAAATATATATATTGAATATTAAATTGAAGATTACTTAGTATAATTCGAAATTTAGTGTTACCTAAATTGGTTATTAATTAAGGAATGATTTGATTACCGCGAAGAATTTTTTGAAAAATAACCCTAATATAATCTTCCAAAAGGCCGACAAAGGTAATGTAACTGTAGCTTCCAATAAAATTGATTACATAAATTGTATAAATAATATATTAAATGATGATAGTACTTATTTGAAGATTGGTAATCCACATATCATTAAGCTACAAAATAATTTGAAAGAGTTATTAAATAATTGGAAAAGAAATGAATATATAAATGATACTACATATAAGTATTTAAAATGTGAAAATGGAACTGTGGCAAAATGTTATGGGCTTCCCAAGATTCATAAAGAAAATCTGACATTTAGAATAATAATATCTTCCATAGGTTTCCCAACTTATAATATTGCTAGATTTTTGTCTAATATATTGGTTAAGATAGTTGGAAGAACTAGTTCTTACATTAAGGATAGTTGGTGTTTTTACAATGAAATGAAAGATATTGTTATTCCGAAAAACTACAAGATGATTTCATTGGATGTAGTATCTTTGTTTACAAATGTACCTTTAGAGTTGTTAAATGATATTATACAGGAAAAGTGGAATGAAATTAATTTGCATACAAAATTGACAATGAATGAATTTATTAAAGCAATTAATTTGGTTTTTAATAACACAATTTTTTCATTTGATAATAAATTTTATGAACAAAAATACGGATGTCCAATGGGGTCGCCTTTGTCACCGGTTATAGCTAATTTAGTTATGGAAAAGTTGGAAAGTATAGCCTTGTCAAAATTGCTTTTTGAACCAATGATATTTAAGAGATATGTTGATGATATCTTTACAATTGTTCCAGAAGTTTTTGTGGATGAAATGGTGGATGTTTTCAATTCTGTACATGACAGAATTAAATTTACAAGGGAGGTTGAAGTAAATAGTCAGTTAAGTTTTTTGGACGTTAATGTGATTAGATGTAGTAATAATAAGGTAAAACTTAATTGGTACAGAAAGCCTACTTGGTCAGGTAGGTTTTTAGATTTTAATTCACACCACCAATTCGGAAACAAAATTGGGGCATTGAGGGGTGTCATTGACAGAGCAATTAAATTGTCACATAAAGATTTTAGACAAAATAATTTACAGATAGTAAGAGAGACTTTTATTAATAATGGCTATCCAATTCAATTTATTAATAGATTGATTGCTGAGAGATTGTTTGAAATTTATAATACCGAAAATAGACATAGTGCAGGAATTGATTTTAACGGAGGCAAAATTATTGTCTTACCATATGTTCGAGGATTATCTGAAAGAATAAAAAGAAATTTTCGGAAATATAACATTCAAATTTTCTTTAAAAATCGCAATAATTTAAGTAGATTGTTTAATAATTGCAAAGATAAGGATGATTTATGCTTAAAATCAGGAGTTGTTTACAAGATTAATTGCATGGATTGTGATAAATACTATATTGGACAAACAGGTAGATATTTAAAAAAGAGAATTTATGAGCATAAATATAGTTTACGTAGCTCACATATTACTTCTGGTTTAAAAGAGCATTGTTTAAAGTTTTTACATTCTTTTGATTTTGTGAATGTGGATATTTTGGAATATGGTATTAATAATAAGTATAAACGGGAGAGTCTTGAAAGTATTCACATTTCCAAGAATCGAAATAATGTGAATTTAATGTTAGAGTCTGGTAGATTGGACAGTGTTTATCATTCCTTATTAAATTGATTGGTTTTGGACAATTTGTGTAGAGGGGGAATTTATATTTAATTTACTAAATTTGGTGGTGGGGATGAGTATATATAGATTAGAATATAAGGTTTAGATTAGTCCCTGATGAGGAGCCGTAGCGAGCTCGAAACGTTGGACAAGTCTTCAATTAGGTAAGGGTGTTAGGGACAGTCAGACTGCACTTTACTAACAAAGAATTTTTTCAGCTAATATTTTATTTTCAGATTAGTCTACGGGGGTGAATATAAACAAGGACAGTCTGACTGTCATTATCATTTTAATTTAATTTTTAATTTAATTTTTATTTTTAATTTTTATTTTTTATTTTTATTATTTATTATTTGTATTTCTTATTTTTTATTTTTTATTGTTATTTTTATTTTTTATTTTTTAGTTTTTATTTTTATTTTATTTTTATTTTTATTTTTATTTTATTTTATTTTTGGTTGAAATTGATTGGACTGTAAGACCAATAAAAAATATTTATTAATTTATTAATTAAGGAATTGAATCAACATTATTCCATATCATTACGGACACAGCTGCACGCAATTAAAGCAATGTTGAACTTCTCCATTACGTTTGCAGGCTTAACTTCACTTCCTCTCATATCTGTTTCTACTGGCATCGCGCATTCTCTAGATTTCAAGGTTAATGAATAAGGATTTAATACGTTTCATTGAATATAAATATTTTCTTATTTTTTTATATCTATTATTAGTAAATCAAAATTCTTCTATTCAGAATTTATAACAATATTAAAGAATATAACATCACGAAGAAGGAGAACGTGTTTACTGTTTCTATTAATGTATTAAAATAACGTCATGGCATTATTGTAATTACAAAATAATGAGATCAAACTCAGAAAATTTCATTAATAACATTTTAATAATTCAGAATTCTTTTTTATCATAATAACTCTGTTTTCAAATTAGAGATTCTTAATTAAATTCTTAATTTTCATATAAATAAAAAATTAATGTTACCAACTTTTTAAAAATTAAAGCTCAATGAAAATCAAGGCTGATTTTATTACTCTTTATTACTCTTTTATACTCTTTTAACATTTTTATACACGTTCAATAAAGTGTTTTGTCATTCACGTTAAGGAAGTTCCACGCTTCTTGATTAATAATATCGTATACCATTACAATTATAAAGCTATTAGTTATTGAAATCGAACTAATAGAAAACTATATATTACCTAATTGCAATTTTAATTTTAACAGATGCTTTTATAGAAATTTGATAAGCTCAATTAAGTATTCCAATCTTATGCAATTATAGATATAATTACTCTCTCTCTCTTTGATATGTGCAATCATAATCAAACTTTGTAAATAACTGGACTTAAATTTCATCTGCAAGATATCAAATTTCTAACAATGATATAGGACTTTTTTCACCAATAAGCGAGGCATGAGTAACTTCATATATTTAAAGATAAACTATAACTACATTATATATGTACTAAGTTTTATTATTGTTTCACTATGGTTTAAAGTTCAGTAATTCAAAGCCATTATATTCTACTTTATTGTATGTTATCCAAGGATCTTAAGGATATTTTTTTTAAATATGTATTGGCGCAGACCCGCAGCTCTGCAAGGGTTCGGTTTTCCTCCTAATGCGGGTGACTGCTATACTTTCCTTCGTATCGAGCTATGCGCCAAAGACCGAGCGCCCGCATTTTCAAGTACTCTAAATCAGAAAAGAATCTATAGATAGACACGTCCGAATGAATAAGTACGTTACACGCTTTGTCGCCAGCCTTACTGGAATAATATGCAAATAGTTGCACGGAAAAAGGGGTGCATTGCGCATTACCCCGTATACGCGTAGAGTTCGCGTCAGCCTGAAAGATACGGATAAAGCGGAGAAGGTATGAGGACTGGGGGGGGGGGCTGAGTGATAGAGGAAAGGAGAGGTATAGGGTGATCCCGTCACTTTTCCAGGAAATTACAGATGGAAATCTGGTTTAAAATCTGCCTAATGAATAGATATACCGCAATCATTTGACCGTCGAAATTCAAATAATTCGTGTGATGTAGCTGGGCCTGACTCGCGTATCCTATATCGCACAGCGACACAAACAGACGCGCGCGCGCGCGCACACACACACACACACACACACACTTAGATACGGATGCTCCGTTAGCGCTTGGCTGCGCGACGCGTCGTGGAGTCTCCAACCTCCCGCTCGTACAGTTCTTCCCCCCTCCCCCGCACGATTTACGGGAATGGCGCAGTGACCAGGCAATCCGGTTATATGGAAACGAGCTCCGGTGGCGCGCGGGCGCGTATATGCAAATGTGTCGGTGCGTGCCGGTGGAATAGAAGCGCGCTGGAGCGGGAGTATAAGTCGAGCGTTCTTCCATTTTCAGAGTAATGGCTATCCCGAACAGTGCTTTTTTTGTCGTCGATCAGACTTTTAGCGGACTTTGTCTTCGTAATCTCGTTTTTTTTATCCATTTTATTATAATGCTATGTACATAAACTAAAAATTCGATAAAAATTCAATGAAAATAGGCGATATATTGAAAATATTGTTAATTCTACAATTTTGACGCCAATGTTGGCGTCTCTCTTATTCAGAGTCAAAGTATTTAAGAAACTATCTTTATCTGCTTACGTTAAATACCTCAAGCTATAACCAATGCCTTTGTCCACTACTTTCGATTTGCAACAATTTGTGTACATCGGAGTATCGTGAATATTCAATGAAAACAATAAGGTTATTACGTTCCCATAGAAAAGTTCTTCGTACCTGTGGAATAGCGAGAAAATGTTGGAATAATTGTAAGTGAATCCAAAGAAATTTGCAATTGTTTGCAAAATGGATTCATCTTAGATGTCTCCACTTCTTCATGCTCTTGTTGAAGGAGAAGAACAGACGATAATAAATGGCGAAGACAGTAGTTTTGCCAGCCAATTGGACATTTCCAAATTTGATAACTGGCTAATTCAAATTTGTTCTGAAATACACTCATGCCCGCGCTAACTTTTAGAATATGAATTTTGTTCTCGGACGCTTCTAATCCTGCTCTTTGAATCTACCGTAAAATTACTTTGAAATTGAGAAAAAATCATGTATCTTTTTTATCATAAAGATCTTACCAAATCGCTTCGCTTTAGTGTTCTTCCTGGAATTCAATTATATACGACGAAATATGAAAGAGGCTATTCATTAAATATACAAGCCATTTCATTAAACTTTCTATTATTTTACTATTTGAATTTTACAAACAGTTTTTCAATTTGAAACATTTAGTTTACATTTCGTACTGATAAATTACTAGAACGTACAAGAAAGAAAAAATCGTGAACATTCAATATATTTACTAAAATCATCTTACTTTGAACAAAAAATTCATGTTCATTCGAATCAGAATGGATCATCTCAACGCTTACACGATGAATTAAATGCGATATTTGAAAAGTAATGCAATTTCGGATTAATTATACGAGTTCATTAATACTGAAAAATCTTAAACGATATTTTGTAAGTTCCTCAATGCCAAAATCAAAGCCACTTTTGAAAAGCGTTAATTTACTTTTTTTTCAATCGCTTGTGCTTCCTTTCTTCGCCGTTCGAGACGTCACGCTTCAGTTTGTCGAGAGCCTTGTCTACCTTTAATTTCTTGACTTTATGGCTGAGACTTCAAAGAATCCTTCCTCTTTCTCTATTTCTTTATCTCTTCTTCTATCGTTTTTTCTCTTTCACTCTCTCCTGTATCCTTACTCTTTTTCGTAAGTACGTTAAGCACACTGCATTCGCGTGCATTCACTGCACAAGACATCTTTGACATAGTGCAGCTGCTTCGTTCGCCCCAAGTATTTCCTCTAACTATTCTCTCTCGGTCTCTCTCTCACCCTCTCTTTTACTCTCTCTCTCTCTCTCTCTCTCGCTCCCGTTCTCTCCTTTGGTCTTAACTCCTTTTCCGGGTACCCCACCCCCGAGAACCAACCCCTAAGCGCTTTTCACCAGGTCGCGTTTAGCACGGCAGAGGATGGCGATCCACGCGAAGTCCCCGGAGTTCACTCGTTGCTCGTTTAGCACTCACTCGAATTTCAAGGCTAAAAAAGTTTATGCGCCTGCTGAATAAATTTTCCATGCTCGGCCTGTATGCTCGGCAAAGCTAATAACTGGAAAAAGCCGATGGCTTGGAATGAATAATTCAACTATACGGCCAACGGTATTGATAGAAATTATGTGTTTCAATACATTCGATGCAACAGCACGAGGAAAATATCCTATTTTTCGTCTTTTATCAGGATAGAACGGGCTGAATTTGTTATTGGTAATATGAGATCGGCATGGTGTTGAAGAAGTTTGGACGTAAAGCAGATTTTATTTATGAAATTTATTAATAAATTTTTAAAATTAATTTGAAATATACTTGTTATGATTGACTATTTTCATTTCCAACATTGCACTTAAAAAGAGTGCTCTTAAATAATTAAACATCATCGGTTTCTGTTACAATATGTTTCTCTAATTATGTTGCGAGTCTTATTTACTCGTATGAATGTACAGTACTCATCTTTAATAACGATTTATAAACTTAAAGCAACAGATATTTGTTGAAAATTACTTTTTAACATTCTAGCGTAATAAATGTAATTACAGCTTAATTATTACGTTTATTGTATAAAGAATATTCCATTTCTATCGGACATATATTCGATTTTATAAAATCTTCATTGTTCTTATGTGCGAAAATCCAAGGAAAGTCTATTATCTTTCATTCTCATTTGTTTTATCTTTTTCACAATTCTTATTTTCTAGTTATTCATTCTTTTATTTCAAATAAAAACAAGTTTACGAAAACATTATCTTTAAAAGCTGACGTGTTTTAAAGCGTGCATTAAAACTTATTTCAATTATAATTGATAAAATCGTAATCTGAGTAACGAAGCTCCTTTGCCCAATAAGCGAAATCATTCGTGTGTGCAAGCGGATCCACCTTTCGAGGTGGGGCAAGTGAAATCGAATATTCGCATGAGCGAATTGCTCCAGTAATAGACGCCTCTATCTCTCTCTCTCTCTCACTCCTGGTTCAACGTTGGAGATATACCTCTGTTTAGATACGCCGAATTGCATAGTCATATATTATTCTCGACGACACTGCCTGATGGAAGTTGTACCGCTCGAACCGATGCAAGGCGTCTCTCCCCTGTTATCACGATTCGGCCGCGGCATGCTGGAGGCTGGGATTGCGTGTTTTCACTTTCAAGAAATTCGGTATATATGGATGACTGTCAAGTTTCCCACGATGCAATGACAGATCTCTCTGTGAACAGCAGAATTTCCTTCCCTTTCAATTCTTAAAATTACTTGTGGAACCTCTGATCGAGACCCTTTGACGACTGATTTCTATGCCACCGTTACAGTTAGTGCTTTTTTCAAAGACGCAAGTTAAAACGTGCGTTTCTGACTTTTAGCGAATGGGATTAATCATTGCTTAATGACCTTAGCACTCAGGTAAATTTCATTATTCATTCTTTTTATGTCTAATAATGAAATTTGGAAAAGTTACATAAACGCCAGACAATCTGCGATTGTAGTAAATTAATGAAATTGTAAACTTATGAATATAACTTATATATATATATATATATATATATATATATATATATATATATATATATATATAAGAACTTCAAGAATAGTCAAAAACAAAATTTGTAAATATAACAAAGTAAAAAAAGGTAATTTAGTAATATGAGTACATGAAAAAAATTTAGGACCTAAATTTTATTTGGCTAATTTTAACCTTGTCTTACCATTTTCAAATGATAAAATTATGTATAAAATGCTAAATACTTTATAAATATATTTATTTTTAAAGTTTCTTTAAATTAAGTGTACAAAAAGCGATATAAATAAAAATTGGACATTATATCAATATTGAAAAAATATATACGTAAAAATATATATTATTGTAGTAAAAAATATGAATGAAATTTTTCTCAATATAATATACGAGGGTGGATTGTTGAGTTTCCGGCCTGACCAAGAAATGGCGCCACTAGGCCTAGGTTTGAGAGCAGACTGAACAAGACGTCTCTGTGTTTTTCGTAAAAATGGAAAAGCTGAAAAATCGTGCTGTCATCAAATACTTTTATTTGAAGAGGTTAAGGTCGAAGGAAATTAAAGAAGAGATGGACTCAACACTGGGGACATCCTCCCCGCCATATTCAACCGTTAAGCAATGGGTTTACAAGTTTCAAAGGGGTCGTGTGAGCACCTCTGATGAGCCTCGCTCAGGACGCCCCATTGAGGTCACAACTCCAGATATGATCGAAAAAATCCATCAAATAGTGCTGAAAGACAGCAGATTAAAAGTGCGTGAGATATCTGAGATCTGTAAAATGTCATTGTCTTTACAATAATATTCTAATTTGATTATTATTTTAAATGTTCGACAGAGCGCTAATTATCTGTTGATAAAGAAAATTAGAAAAAAAGTAAGATTTAATTTATATTCAATATATCATTATAAATTTGTAATATATGCGTTTTGATGATATATAACAAATGACGTAAACATCTTAGAAAATAAAAAATTTAAAGAGCCTATTGTTGCGTATTTAATTTCGATGAATGTTTATCGACTATTTGAAGCCATGAACAAAATAAAATAATTAAAATATGATAATACAAGGATTTTAAAATTAGTGAATGATTAATTAATGTGTGTAATAAAATTTTCTATGTACTATAAAATCTCATACTTTGAATAATTTTCATTTCGATTTATTTTAATAATTTTTATCGTAATTATAAATTGTTAAATTCTTTATATTTAAACTCAATGCGTGGGATAATAAATATTTTTAGCTCGTTTTTCACGTAACCTATATAATAATTAATTCACAACGCTTCATATTTATTATTAATTACTTCAACGTGGCCTCTACCTTCTCGAACGCTTGCACCAGTTAAAACCACACCCTACGTATTTACTCTTATCCTCTCACTTTACGTTTTTGTTTAGTCGTAACTCAATTACTTTAGTAAAAAAATTATGGCGTATATACTGCTTCGAGGATTTTCTGTTCCTTTACTGCACCGGGTAAATGGAGGGGGGAGGGGTAACACGGACAAACGTAAAATCCATCATGCGGGCCACGCTTTTTAATGTATTTTTTTTGCAAGCTCGCCGTTTCTATCCTATCGCTTAGATCGTGACAAACGTCTGAATGCCACAAGAGTGAGAGAGTTATCGTTGTAATCTCACCTTCCAGAAATAAACATCCGTTGATAAAAGCGAAGAACAGAGACAACAAAAAATTTCCCAAACACGTTATGGTGAACTCGAGCCCCTTTTTTGCCCTGCTTTATCCAACTTCCCCACGTCGAACTTGGATAAATCGATGCTTTCTTTACTTTTTATCGGTACTCACGGTCTTTTTTCTTTACCGGCAACGCTCGATTTTATTTTCCTTTACAATGTTTTTTGTGCTCACGCTTCGTCTATACGAATAGACGTACTCCCCAAATTTTTTCTCCACTTTTGCACGCATAACACAGTATCATTCAAATGTATACGTGTGTATATATACGTGTCTGTATATACACGCGTGTGTATGTAAAGAGAAAGAAAGAGACAGAGAGAGAGAGAGAGAGAGAGAGAGAGAGAGAGAGAGAGATCCGATAGCTGTACGGTGATACGTTGCACGCGGTTATCGTTCGCGACAATAAATTAGAGTTTCGGTCTGCGCGAGACGCATGACTATAATTTCCCTATCGCCCATCAACGAAATCCGCCATCATTTCGAGAGGCTTGTGTTCGGAAAATCAAGCAATGTCAAGAGGGAGCCAAATGTAACTCTGTTCCTTTATCATGTTACTAATAACACGTCAGACCAAAGTATTCGAGACTTGCTCGCTACGCTGAAAACGAAAATTTGATCGACATAGCACTGCGAACCGCCTATAATTTACGGATCAACAATGTATTCGAGCATATCAAGTGCAGTTGAAAGGCACAATATAAATTATATATACGTCGGCGTTGAATAATTTCTATTGATCGAGCTTTACGTATCTACCAATGTCAATTCTAGAGAATATTGTTCTCGAATATCGAGATAAACTTAAAATAATATTTACGTGGAACAAAAAGTAGGATAGATAGCTTCGTATTTGTCTACATTTCATATATTAAGGTCCAGTTAGGCTACTATATTCTATATCGACGAGCTATTCGAACAACAATGAGAAATAGTTCGAATGATTCATACGTAAACTTTTTGAAACAAGTTGCGTTTTCATCAAAAAATCAGGGAAAATTTAGTTCGGCACCTAATATATAAGGGTAATACTGTTGGAATGTTGCAAGGCCGTTGCGCGCAAAACTATAGCACAGAAATATCGTAGAAGCATTTGAATTATAATATAAAAGTTTAATAAACAAACATCCCACAAATATCAAAAAATTATGTCAGTTATAGTTTATAAAGCCAATTTTGTTATGTCTTTATACATCTGTCGTTTTATATAAGATCCGTTTGCTGTGCGTTTAAAATATGGGCTTTACCTGTACTGTGGTAATATAATTGCATTTTAGCGGCTAATTTACACTAATATATATACAAAGAAAATTAAAAAATATCTATCCATAGTACAGAAAGAACATTTCCATATTTCGGCTAGATTACTCTAATATTGATTTGACATCGCAGGGATGCTACAGTAGAATGCTAGCTATATTGCATATCATATTTTGCTGCGATTTCACAGGAATGTTATCGAACCATGAAAATATCTTTGGCATTTCCATAGTAAAAATATCGAGGCAATATTGCTGTAATATTTCGATGATATTCTTGCAATATTATAATATTAAAACATAATTATAGTGACCAATATGTCCAAGATATTTTGATCATTTTGAAATTATTGCAATATTGCAAGCGAGCTAGGACATTGTGCAATTGTATAACAATCAATTAGCTACTTTAAATGATTTACTTAGAGTTTTATCAAAAATAATGGTTAATGAATTTCAATAAAAGCAATGGCCAATGTTGTCAATACTGCCTTGTAAGTTATATAAAATGCTTTTGAAGGAAAACCATAAAATTTTAACTATATTATTAAAATAAATTTGCATAAAATATATATTTTCCATTATCCGTATAAATAATGCTGTACAGTGTTCCATATCTATATTTTATTTTTAATGTTATAAATATCATTTGATAAATTTTATTTGAATAACTTGTATGTCAATTGCGAAATGATCATATATTATTTAATCATTACTCAAATAGGAGTAGTAAAAGAAAACGTTTTATATTCTATTTAATGGAGCTAATTTTACTTAGCCACATTAAACTCTCTTATAAATTGGGCACCGAGCAGAAGAGAAAAACAATGAAATAGAGGGAAAGAAAAAACGACAAGTAGCGAGACAGCGCGAGAGAGACAGAGAAGAAAGAAAATAGAGAGCAGAGAAGGGAGATGAGGGAGAATGCAAACGAAAAACAGAGGAAAACGAGGATCGTGGGTCGTCGGAAAAGTTTCTTTTGCCCAAAGTTCGGCGGACGTGCGGCGCGCGTGCGCCGTGTCAGCGTCGTCACACTTGCGGTCAGTAATAAGCGCAGGCGTAGAGAGCGAGAACAAAAATCGAAAAGCAGAGAGTGAAAGAGAAAGGATACAAAAGGGCAGAACAAAAGGAAGTATCTCGGCGATCTTCTCACGTAGCACAGTGCAATAAAACGTTTATGCATCCGGCTTGGCGTGACTGCACTCTCGAGTCTTCGGTCATCGGCCTGCCGATGCGACGACTCCCTCGACAATCCGCGACGACTGAAACGCCCATCGTGCGAGGACGGCCTCTCAGCGCCGCCGTCTGCACCCTCTCTCTTTCTCTTTTCGGCGACGGCGCAATCGATAGTCGCAAGGCATCTCCTAGGCTGCTCGCACGCTTTACCATCGGCCCCTCTTTATGACTGCGGCCGCGCTGCGAGATTTCGGCTCGCTAGAAATCGCCGCCCCCCCCCTGCCAATCCAATCCGTGTCCGTTGAATCGAGGGGTGGAATCGGGCGCACTGCGACTAGTTAATATTTACCTCGAAGCCCCGCCGACCGGGCACGAGCGTGGCCCTATACTGAATCTTTCAGATGACGATGCGCGAGCCCCTCCAACCAATTCTTTTACATCTGAATCTTTATAACGCATGGCATTACTTATTGTCCAATCGCACTGTTTAACCGTGTAAGTTGCATTATCATTGTCTAAATCGATAAGGTTTGACGATGAGCAGAAATTAACGCACTAATCGGTATACCAGGTAATTGCAAATATATTTTCTTTGTCTCGTCAAATTTGATATCTTTTAACGTCAATAAAGTCGAATGTTGAAATTTAATGCAGTGAAAGAATTTCGGAGCCTAGGCTTTCAATGTAAGTAGAAGCACTCGATCCGATAGTTTTGTGGTTTTTATTTACGTACGTAAAGCGTTGACCGGTGTATTGCTTCGATAAAACCACACCTGTTCTCGCGATATTTCTAGGCTAAGAACAACCGCTATAATAGATACGTATGAGAAACATGACATTTTCCCGACAAATGAAATATATGAAGCCATAAATCCGCGACGAAATTCAATTTTCTGCGCAGAAATCCAACTTTTTTTCCTCCTCGAATTAATTTACATTTAAATCCCCTATTCTGGGGTGGGAGGTCAACGTCGCATAATCCCGCATCACGTCATTTTTCTATGGCGCTTCGCGGCGCTATTTATTTTACCTCCGCTGGTCGCTCGACGACGCGTCGCCCATGCCTTATACTTACGTATACTTGCGCGAATATCGATTACGGGCGACGGCCGATCGATTTCGTTACGCCGCTGGAAGAATGGAGCGGCCGAGGCGATCCTTCGAACAAGAGTGCCCGGTAATACTACGCAATTTATAAGAGGGATATATAGAGCAGAGTCCCGTTCACTCGCCAAAAACGGAATTGAGCCCCCCATACACGGCGAGGTGCCGCGTTTGCACGGCTCGTAAAATTCAAAACGCTCGCGGTGCAAACGGACATCTATACAGCGAAATATCGGCGTGAATCCTTAACGATGACAATACTAGATCAATAATTGATAATCAGATTTTTTCAGTAATTTATGCTAAAACGTAGCGAAGTTATATCGGAATGAAACTACGGGTTTTTATCTATATTATACATAATTGATTATGTATAATTGATAATGTATCAAGTAGCCATGAAAACAGCATTAATCATATGAAATGTTATCAAAAATGTAAGGATATACAAATAAATATGAAAACAGTAGAAACTATTGGCACAACAAAAACTTATTGAAAAAGAGAGTTTAAGATAGCAACCTGTTCTGAGATTTTTAATGGATAGAAGTATATATTGCATATCTAATAACATAGTTTTTAGAGGAAGCTCAAACAAATTATATATCATTAATAACGGTTAAGTTTTTGAGCTTATTGCTATTGTATTACTAGCAAATTTAGATCACTTAATGGAAAACCAAGTAGAATTTACATGCAAGGACAAATCTATGGCTATAACTGTGAAAAAAATATTTAAAATAAATTTAGTTGATTTACTAGCTTATAAAGTTAATAAAATTATTATATCCAGATCTTTAAAATCTGATTATTATACAATTACAGCTGATTGCTCGCCCGATGCATCCCAAACTAAACAACTTTCTCTTACAGTTCGTTCTATCGATGTATCTGATAATAATATAAAAATCAAAGAACATTTTCTGCAATGTTCTAGATTCTAATTATCCTGGTTATGTTATAATGGTCATATTGGAAAAATATGGACTTAAAATAAGTAATGACAAAGGTCAAAGATATGATAATGAATCGATTCGGAAAGGTAAAAATAATGGAGTACCAAAGGATATATTAGGCTTTAATCATTTGACTATAAATGTAACTTACAGTTGCTATGGTTTAAATTGTGTATATATGACCAGCATCTACTTCAGTAAAATGTATTCCTTTATTTTTATTAAGCAATTTAAATCTTTAAAGACATTTAATTTTACTGAAAAAGTTTACAAAATGTTGTAGTATAATTAGTATATGTAAATAATACATTGATTTGGCGCAGTGGATTTGATATACCTGAATATGAGTGGCTTTGATATACCTCATATCTATTTATCGTGACGATGAATTATCGTTTTAATTTCTTTTTCGCATTGAACCAAAGTTTATTGCGTCTGTAAAATAATTTTTCTGAGCCCTTTTCTTTTATAAATTTGTTAGTTTGAGTTACAACATGCAGTTTCAACTCAAAGTAATAAAAATATAAAATATTTATTATAACATTAGACTGGATAATCGATATAATATAACATTATATTGACCTGAACAGAGACGAGAAAATAATGAACTTTAGCACTCTTTTGGCGCGTTTATATAGATTCGAGGCCCCGGTTCGCAGGTTCAAATTACCGGTTATAATCCCCACTCGTTGATCGTAGCCGAAACTCTAGTGCAGCCTGACGGTCGGAGCACCCGAGGTGGCCAACCGAAAACGTCAACTTCTTTCGAAATTCTTAAGATTTTCACAAAGTCAGAATATGATTTACTTAAACGAAAATATGTAGAAAGGCTTTATTAGGTAAAACCTTCGAATTTCCCGACTTAACACGGAAATTGCTTATAGAAAGCATAAAAATTTACCTCTTTCGAAAGCCTTTTGTAAATTTTCCGCCCCCTCTTTGTGAAACCGTAAAAGTACTAATTTTCAGTCGTCGTCCCGGTACGTAAAATGTGTACTGAAATTCCTTTAAGAAAATGACGATATATTATTTCAACATTCCCAAATATTCGACAACGTCCCGTCTGTGCTTTATATTATGTTTCAGCATTTTAGACAACGTACATTCATTTTCTTCTACGCAATGCCGAATCGGGATCACATATCAACCAAGTTGACAATTGATATGTATACAAATTCGCACTTACAACTATGAATCTGAAAAATATTACGCATATAATCGAACATTTGATCTTACATAATATTTTACTTTAACTTCTACAAAACAAAAATGTATTTATCTTAACATATAAACAAGTAAATTTGATAAATGTATCACGCTTAACACATATGCATGAATTTATAGAAAAAAAAAGAAATTCAAATATTATATTAATTTTATCATGTTTAACACAAATTAAAATTTATAACGTAGGGAAATCTTTCATATTAAATAAACTATAATTCTTAGATAATAAAATACAATCTTATATTATGAAATTGAATAAGCTTTTAGTTCAAAAAAACAAAACCTTAAACATAAAAGCTATAAAAACTTTAGTATAAAATCTTTAATTTAAAGTATGCTAATTTCGAAAACTTAGTAAGCGCAAATCACATATTTCTTTAATAATAGAATTTTTCTATTAATAATATGTACGCAAAAAAACGTATGTCTGTGTATAACATATATAACAGCCATAATCTAGTATAGAGCGCACGAAGCTTTTGTAGAGTGTTAAGAGAATTTCAGGACTGGAGTCCCATCAAATACCACATAAATATTTAATAATTTTTTTGTACAAGACTGGTTTGCTGCGAAAAAGACATCTCGTAGTCGAAAATAATTCCTAAGAATTTGACAGTATTGGTGGATTTAATGATGTGGTTTTCTACTTTTATTTCTATGCTACCTGGGTCCATGTGTAATTAAAATCGATGTTACGGACTCACAAGAACTTTATTTTAAAAAGGTAAAATTGTTAGTGTGTAATATAATGTCTACTTTAATATTTAATTTGTAACTGTAGAGATATTTTAAATATATTATTTAATAATTTTATATCTATTTTTTAAATGGTTTAGTTCGTAAGTTTAAATATATTCTTAAATGTTTTAGTTTGTAATTACATATATATATATTAAGAAACGTTTATAGTATTTAATTTAAAATTATTATGAATTCAATACATATATTTTTACGTTTTAGTTTGTAAGATTTATCGTAATTCTGTTAAGTATTTATGTAGAGTTAAATTTAATAGTTTAAAGTATAATTGTAATCGAGAACTAATGCGATAAAAATAAAATCTTTAGATAACGTTTCTCGCATAATAATATATAGATTCGATATAATATATATTTTAAATAAACAGAATATGTTCTCCGTATCGTCATATCGAGTCCCACATAGAAAAGGGAAATGTAACGTGATCTCTCGGACTCTTAAACTTCGGACAAAGCGGCTTCGCGTGCGTCAGCAATTCAACGAATTATAATGTTAAACTATTGTACAGCAGAGATTGGAAATTTAGATATTCGTTTTAAAATAGTAAGTTCACGAAAAATTACTTCGTAATTTTTTATTATGCAAGAAATAAGACTCATAGTTACTAATATTATAGTTTATAGAAACGATCGCGAGCGAACTCTCACTATAAGCCCAACTATATGTACACATAAGGTACATGTTTGATCCGTGCCGTGACGGGAAAACCGAAGATTTTGCCTTAAAAATAGCTTGTATACGGAATCACACATAAGGTGAGCGAATACTTGCTATAGGAAAATCTTGAGGTTTTCAAAAGAGGTAAACAGGTTATGCTTCCTAAAAGCAATGATCCGTGCTGTGACGGGAGCTTCCCAATATTTTCGTTAAAAAAGCTATTCTACGGACTTATAATGAGATAGGTCGTATTCTAGCTTTGAGAAAATGTTGGGAAGTTCGAAATCAGGTGACGTGTTCGGCTTGCTACCTCGGGCTCTCCGACCGTCAGGCTGCGTGAGAGTTTGGGCTGCGTTCGGCGAGTGAGGCTTATCGCTCGAAATTTGACCCCATTGAGAGGGGAGTAGAGTTTATAAAAGCGCAGTATGAGCGCTCGAAAATACATTCTTTTTCTGATCTCTGCTTAGTAAGGTTGTTGTATTAATCATCTTTAGTTTTATTAAATTCAATTTTTAATTTATATATACTTTGTATTGTCTTCTTTTTCTTATTCTAATAATCAAACCTCCCAGCGTATTGTTCAATTATAAAACTGGTGCCGAAACCCGGGATTATTTTCCGGAAAGCTGGGAAGTTTGTTGAAAGTGTATTGTATTTAAATTAATTGAATTTGTTTGTTAAATTTACTCATCGATGGCTCCGAGAAAAACTCGTGCGGCTGCTGCCACCTCAAACACCGAGGGTCAACCGATGGAGAAGAGGCCGAGAACGAATCGGACTTCTAAGGCGACAACCGGAACATCATCTCGACAGCGCACTAAGACAGTGCCAGTGACGCCTAATGTCGCAAGGGCGACATCCACTCCGCGTCCACGGCAAACTGTTGCTTCCAATGTGCCGATCAACGAACCACCTTTCGAGGAGATGGACGGCGAGAGCCGTCAATTGCCGTCCACGGATTTTGCTGAGAATATGGCAACTAATCAACTACGAGGTTCGACTTCTATTCTAATCAACGAGGAGCAGCCTGAGGCAGCAGCGGAAAGCAGAGCAGCGGGTAACGAGTCTACAATAAACGCAGCAAATTCGGTGAGAAACTTCCAATCCGCACCTGCGTTTAGTGATAATGATGCGGCTACACGCCTTGCGAATGCGTTCGAAAAAACGATAAGTGCTCTTCGCGATGCCTCGTTCGGTAATAGTAATTCACGTTTCGTAAATCGTATGACAACTGCAAAAAGTTTGCCAAGTTTTTCTGGTGATCCACTAGACTGGCTGCAGTTTAAGGAAGCATACGATCTTTCGTCGGAATTAGGAGAATACAGTGCTCGCGAAAATGTTGCACGTCTGCTAGCCGCGTTGAAAGGAGAAGCGCGCGAATTAGTTAGTACGCTTCTTGCAACAAGCCGCGACCCCGAAAATATAATAAAAACGTTAGAGCTTCATTACGGCAATAAAAAGGTCGTTGCTGAAAAGATTTTTAATGATTTGAAACACCTGCCCGATATCGAATCCGGTAAAATAACTCTCGTGCGTTTCGCAACAAAATTGAAGAATGCGACAACTGCGTTTAAGTCATTTAATTTAATAGGTTATTTGTATAGCCCAGATTTAATAAAATCAATAGGAAATAAACTTCCGTCCGCCTTGAAGTATGCTTATAACAGACAAGCCGCTAGCGCGTCCGAAGAAAAGTCTGATTTGGAAAAATTGAGTGAATTTCTGTACGCAGAAGCCGAAATGGCTAATGCTGCCGGTATCTTCGATAATGAAATTTGTACGCCCGTTAACCGTAAAAATGCGGGATCGCGAAGAGAAGACAGATATATTTCTAGAAATGTTTACAATACGAGAGACGATTCATCCCGTAGAAATAAACGTACAAATTTTGATAAAAAAAGATGTATAATCTGCGAACGCGGAAATCATTCACCATCGGAGTGTGTATTATTTACCCGTGAATCGATTAGTAAGCGATGGAATTTGGCAAAAAAGCATAATTTGTGCTTTGGTTGTTTGCAATCGGGTCATTCTCGTGTCAATTGTAGCAGCGGTAAATGTCCTAAATGTGATAAAAATCATCATGCGTTGTTACATAATTTCGAGCACAATGATAAAAATTTAGACTCGCGTTACGTATGCGAAAATCAAAGAAATTTGGATACACCTGTTTCACGTATTAATATGACAAAAGATTGACTAGAAACGTCCAATATTTTATTAAAAATTTTACCCGTTCGAGTAGTAGGTGTCGAATGCATTTACAATACTTTTGCAATGCTGGATGAAGGATCCACAATTACTTTAATTGATAAAAATTTAGCGAGCAAAATAGGCGCGAGAGGTCCATCAATAACATTATGTTTGAAAGGGATAAATGGTGAAAGGGTTCAATCAACGTGCGAAAAAATATGTTTGAATATTATCGGTGCGTACGGTGAATACCCTTTACGAAGTGCAGTGTCTGTTGAAAATCTCAATCTCTCATCCCAAACAATTACTGAAAATTTTCTCAATAATTTAAATAATATGGTAAAAGAAAAACATATAATTTCATATTACAATCCACGGGTAGAAATTTTGATCGGACAGGACAACTGGGAACTCATAGTTACACGAGAACTTATTTTAATAAACAATACAAATTTGGCGATGTCTCGTTCGTTACTAGGATGGGTGTTACACGGCCCGACTTCTTATGTTTCATTGTTGAAGCGCATTAGGCCTGGGACCGTGAAAAAATCGTTCGTTTGTGATGCACTAGCGTTGCAGAAATCTAATGATCGTGATCTTTCTCTAGACGAATTAATACGATATTACTTTAAGCTCGAAGCTATAGGCGTAAGCGATGGGGTAAATATAAAAAATAAACAAACTCATGCAGAAAAAATACTTGAGAAAACATGTCGTCGTGTGGGAAAAGCGTGGGAGATTGGTCTCATATGGAAACAAAATCAACCGCAGATCGTTGATAGCATGACAACAGCTAGAAAAAGATTGTTTTCTTTAGAAAAAAGGCTAGATCGAGATGTTCGTTACGCAGAATTATACTATGCAGAGATGAAAAGGTTTATTGATCAGGGATATGCAGCGATAGTAGAGAAAAATGTTGAAAGTTCGCGCGTATGGTATTTGCCGCACTTCGGGGTATATAATATCAATAAACCTAACAAAATTCGCCTTGTCTTCGACGCTGCCGCTAAAACCGATGGAATCAGCTTGAATGACCAGCTTGATGCCGGACCGGATTTATTGCAGTCCCTTCCCGGAATGTTTATTAGGTTTCGGCAATACACGGTCGCGATAAAAGGAGACATATCGGATATGTTTCTACGCGTAAGAGTGAGAGAGAGTGATCAAAGCGCGCAACGATTTCTTTGGCGGGGTCGAGATAGGAAAAATGCACCGCGCGTATACGAAATGAAAAGTCTAATCTTTGGAGCTAAGTCTTCTCCATGCTGTGCGATTTACGTAAAAAATAAAAATGCAAATAACTATATTGATATATTACCAAAGGCTTCAAAAAGTATAGTCCAAAACAGTTATATGGACGATTTTTTATGTAGTTGCAAATCCGAGCAAGAAGCATCTTTACTGATAAAAAATGTCATAAAAATTAATTCTGAGGCAAATTTTTTGATGCATGGGTGGGCGAGCAATGTTTCAAAAATATTACCAATTACGTCGAAGAATGATGAATTACAAAAGGATCACGCAACGCGCTTGTGCGACAAGGAAAAGGAACGCGTCTTGGGACTCTATTGGGATACAGTAAATGACGAATTAAAATTTAATATCGAACTAAGTAAAATACCGCGCGCAATAATGACAGGAGAACGGAAGCCTACCAAGCGAGAAGTACTACGCGTAGTAATGTCAATTTTTGATCCTTTAGGACTTCTTTCACCGTTCGCATTAAAATCAAAAGTCATAATGCAAAAAATTTGGTTAAGTGGAATACAGTGGGATGAAGTCGTGCGGGACGATGAATATACAGATTGGATTGATTGGCTTAGTAATCTTGATTGTTTGAAACAATGTTATATTCCTCGCTGCTTAACGCCGATAGATTTTAATCACGGAAAAGCAGAATTGCACATCTTTTGTGATGCGAGCTTGACAGCATTCGCAGCTGCCGCTTATCTACGGATTGAAAGTAGAACACTCATGTTTCACTTATAATGGCGAAAAGTAGAATCGCTCCATTAAAACCTACAACAATACCGCGCCTAGAGCTGCAGGCAGCATTACTCGGCGCTAGATTAATGAAATTCGTTCTAAGCGAATTAGAAATAAATATTCAGCGCCGTGTTTTGTGGACAGATTCCTCAATCGTTTTATGCTGGATTCGCAATGAGCCCCGATTGTATCAAATTTATGTCGCCAATCGTCTAGGAGAGATTGCAGAGCTTACACAAAGCTCAGAATGGCGTTGGGTTTCGTCAAAACAAAATCCCGCGGATAATGCAACGCGATTTATTAATAATATTTGTATCAACAATGAATCACAATGGTTCTCGGGACCCGAATTTTTAAAGTTTGCAGAATCTGAATGGCCTCAAGAAAAGGCTATAAGCAAAAAAGATGATTTTAAAATAAAGAATATAGAAAAAAGAAACGTGTTTGTAATGACTGTGCGCAATACGTCAGATTTTTCTCTACCTTTAAAATTATTGGGATGGCAAGGCCTTTTAATAATTGCGCGACGCGTGCGGAAAGCCTTCAATTGCTGGCGACACAAAGAGAATTTAAATACACTGGTTCAAAATATACAGTTAAACGAACAATACTGTTTTAGATTTATTCAGAGTGAATGCTTTCAAAAAGAAATAGAAGCTATTTTAAAACGCGAAGATCTGCCAAAAACTAGTAAAATTAGGAGTTTAAGACCATATTTAGATGAAAATCAAATTTTAAGAGCCAACGGACGAGCGATACTCATATCGAGTGATGATTTCAATAATACGCCGATCATTTTAGATGGCAAGCATGACGCGACCAAAAAATTAATAGCTGAATATCATCGAAAATACTACCATGGAAGCACAGAGACCGTACTTAATGAGCTTCGGCAAAAATTCTATATTATCGGCTTACGTAATACTTTAAAATCTTTGATTAGTAAATGCGTTGTCTGTCGTATACGTCGCGGCAAACCCCAAAATCCGTTAATGGCAGCATTGCCCGTCGGTAGATTAGCTGCTAGACAAAATCCCTTTACTCATTGCGGGATTGACTATTTTGGCCCCATGAACATTAAAATTGGCCGCCGTAGAGAAAAAAGATGGGGCGTACTGATGACATGCTTAACCACGCGTGCAATACATCTAGAGATAGCAAGCTCTTTAACTTCAAGTTCGGCGATAATGGCTATCCAAAGACTGGCGGCAAGACGGGGTATGCCGCTAGTTTTATATAGTGATAACGGGACGAATTTCAAGGGCGCAAGTAAAGAGCTTAAAGATGCAATTAAGCAAATAGATAATAATGAAATGAATGGATTCGCATTAAAAAATAGAATAGAATGGCGTTTCAATCCTCCAGACGCACCTCACATGGGAGGTGCGTGGGAGCGATTGATACGTTCTGTTAAAGTAGCCTTGAAAGCAATACTAAACGATCAAGTACCAACGGAGGAAGTATTATACACGGTTATAACTGAAATAGAGCACTCTGTCAATTCGCGTCCTCTTACGCATGTCTCTCTTGATCCGAGAGATAATGAAGCGCTTACGCCGAATCATTTCTTGATTGGAGCATCATCGGGAAATATGAGGTTAGGTAAATACGATTTGAAAAATGTATGTCTTAAAAAAGAATGGAAAATAGCCCAAGCTTACGCGGACGCGTTTTGGAAGCGCTGGCTTCGGGAGTACTTGCCGTCGATTATGCCGCGTAAAAGGTGGAATGAAACTAGTGCTCCGTTAGAAATAGGAGATATTGTATTAATTATAGATTTACAATCTCCGCGAAATCTTTGGATTAAAGGTGAAGTAGTACGCGTGTTCCCGGGCTCCGATAATGAAGTACGAGTTGCAGAAGTACACACTCCGAAGGGGAATTATATCCGCGCTACACATAAATTGATAAAATTGTTAGGAAAAAGCGAGGTACAAAATAATTAAAATTTTGTACGGGGGGAGAGTTGTTACGGACTCACAAGAACTTTATTTTAAAAAGGTAAAATTGTTAGTGTGTAATATAATGTCTACTTTAATATTTAATTTGTAACTGTAGAGATATTTTAAATATATTATTTAATAATTTTATATCTATTTTTTAAATGGTTTAGTTCGTAAGTTTAAATATATTCTTAAATGTTTTAGTTTGTAATTACATATATATATATATATTAAGAAACGTTTATAGTATTTAATTTAAAATTATTATGAATTCAATACATATATTTTTACGTTTTAGTTTGTCAGATTTATCGTAATTCTGTTAAGTATTTATGTAGAGTTAAATTTAATAGTTTAAAGTATAATTGTAATCGAGAACTAATGCGATAAAAATAAAATCTTTAGATAACGTTTCTCGCATAATAATATATAGATTCGATATAATATATATTTTAAATAAACAGAATATGTTCTCCGTATCGTCATATCGAGTCCCACATAGAAAAGGGAAATGTAACGTGATCTCTCGGACTCTTAAACTTCGGACAAAGCGGCTTCGCGTGCATCAGCAATTCAACGAATTATAATGTTAAACTATTGTACAGCAGAGATTGGAAATTTAGATATTCGTTTTAAAATAGTAAGTTCACGAAAAATTACTTCGTAATTTTTTATTATGCAAGAAATAAGACTCATAGTTACTAATATTATAGTTTATAGAAACGATCGCGAGCGAACTCTCACTATAAGCCCAACTATATGTACACATAAGGTACATGTTTGATCCGTGCCGTGACGGGAAAACCGAAGATTTTGCCTTAAAAATAGCTTGTATACGGAATCACACATAAGGTGAGCGAATACTTGCTATGGGAAAATCTTGAGGTTTTCAAAAGAGGTAAACAGGTTATGCTTCCTAAAAGCAATGATCCGTGCTGTGACGGGAGCTTCCCAATATTTTCGTTAAAAAAGCTATTCTACGGACTTATAATGAGATAGGTCGTATTCTAGCTTTGAGAAAATGTTGGGAAGTTCGAAATCAGGTGACGTGTTCGGCTTGCCACCTCGGGCTCTCCGACCGTCAGGCTGCGTGAGAGTTTGGGCTGCGTTCGGCGAGTGAGGCTTATCGCTCGAAATTTGACCCCATTGAGAGGGGAGTAGAGTTTATAAAAGCGCAGTATGAGCGCTCGAAAATACATTCTTTTTCTGATCTCTGCTTAGTAAGGTTGTTGTATTAATCATCTTTAGTTTTATTAAATTCAATTTTTAATTTATATATACTTTGTATTGTCTTCTTTTTCTTATTCTAATAATCAAACCTCCCAGCGTATTGTTCAATTATAATCGATGAATTTCGTTTTACTGAGTGATAGTTCTAAGCGAATATCGCGCAGGTTTGTTTGTTTGTACATCTATAACAAGCAATTATTTCAACTGTCGGATTTTCATTTGTTATTTTTATACCGCAGATTTCTACCGATTCTTCTGGGCTTTTAATGTTTGTAATTTCACAGAAATATAAGTTTTTTCGGATTAGAATAATAATACCTCCTTCTCTGCATTGAATTCTGTCTTTTCTGAATGATGCGAATCCGCTGTAATAAGTTGACTGCTTAGGAGAGAGCCATGTTTCGACACAGATTAGAATATGTACTTGCTTGAGAATGTTCGGAATTTCGTGACATCGATGTGAGAAACTTCTACAGTTCCAATATAGTATTTGTAGAGCATTTTTTGTAGATTGTTATTCATTTAGTGTTTTTAAATTAAGTAATGTTTGATGACTGAGTTTCACTATTTTTTGAAGAATAAGTTCTTTCATACTATAATTTTATATTTCCGCGTATTTCGTCGTGTTTTAAATTCCTAATCCTATTATCGTCTATTCGGCCTTGACCGATTTTCGCTCGGTATTTTCGCGGTAAAACGAGTAAAATAGTCGCTATCGACGTATGTATAGATGCATCAAGCAGAAAACCGGAAATAAAAAGGAAGTTCTGAAAACAAATTTCAAGATACAGTTGGTGTATATAAAGAGCAATGTGCCACAGATAGACGAGTGGAGTCTTCCTTAAACCTTCATAGTGAGAAGACGTGTTTATAAACAGTGCCGTATAATACACAAACCACCCACGTAAAGTTTGCGCGTGTTTCTACAGAGGAGCCCTGCCCCCATACGCGCTGCTTCATTAACGTGTTTTTGCCCTGAGCAGCATGGCCTCCCCGCTATAAACTCAATATCATGAACCAAAGAAATAAATTCGACTAAAACAGAAAATACAATGACTTACGCTTCGACTACACAGAGCTATCAATTTCCAAAAAGAAAACAAGCTTTAATGATTGATTGTGTCGAAAGTATAATATTTATATAATATACATGTGCAATTAGTGATATTATGTGATCTAAAAATATTCTTTATCCTATTAGAATCTCTAATAATTGTGTTTGTGTTTATCTTAGTAAGACTTCGACCTTAAATATAAGTAGTACGAACACTTTTGATTCTTAGCAAGAAGATAACGATACTACAGCGCAAATGATTCCACGTGAGCCTATTCAAGTAAGCGAAAACTATTGAAGACTGATCATAACCGGACGAAATCCTCAGTACGGAAAAATATATTACTGTAAGAAAAAGATCAACATGATATTTGATGCACATGATATTTCTTCACATACTGGTGTGAGAGGGCGAGGTCTTTTTTTGGCTTCCCTTATTTCGGCTATGAATATCCGGTGCAACAATTCTGGTGATGTTACTCTTGCCGTTTTTGTTGCTGTATGCCCGTGATACCTGTTTTCTCCATCAGATTCGTCTGATCAGGAAGACTCCACTCGTCTATCTGTGGCACATTGCTCTTTATATACACCAACTGTATCTTGAAATTTGTTTTCAGAACTTCCTTTTTATTTCCGGTTTTCTGCTTGATGCATCTATACATACGTCGATAGCGACTATTTTACTCGTTCTACCAAGTTCACGCGGAAAACATATATATATATATATATATATATATATATATATATATATATATATATATATATAAATCCATCGCACCACCGTGGGGCGCAAATAGGTCGCATCCGCCGTTGACTCGCTGCGTATACTACGATATTAGTATTTCAAGCCTCCTAGCGCTCTTTTTGCACTTGACATTTACAATTTCAATTCGCGAATCATTTCCGCCGACAAACGACGTTTCCGCACGCACGGCGAGAGGAGAATTTGATTTTAGCATCCATCTCCGCAATTCAATTCAATTTTTCTATCAAGCATAATATTAGTTCACTTTTTAGATATTATCAGTTGTTATTGAATATTTTATAGCTCAGACAAGCAAAGAGCCAGACGATGCAAAAATTCCACTTTTACACGTGCTGCGGACGCTTGAAATATGTTATTGTGTTAGTGAAGTTCTTTAATTAAGTTTAGTGTGAAACTGCAGAACGACGTTGCGTTATATACTGCGCACATCCTGAGGATGAATAATGTTTTATAAGGCAATGAGAGTAATAATTAATACGTATCAAATCCAAAAATTATCTTCTTTTCATTTATTTATAAATTTAGTTAACGGAAGAATAAAATTTAGTATAAAATATTTAATAAGGATATATTCATATATGTTTATAAAATAACGGTAAAAATCAGTTCCTTCGTACTGAAAATCTATCATCTCTAATTAAATAGATACTTTATTAGATAAAATCAATAGATAGAAATTTTTATTTTGCTAATGCAATAAAACAGAATTTTGAACAAACATCTCTATTAAATGACAAAAAGTGTTAAATAACCATAAATGTGAACGCTAGACAAATAAAGATACTTCTGTGTTTAATTAAAAATATTGATGAAGAACTAAATAAAAGCTAGGTATTAATATCTAAGTGGATATTAATACATAAGAAAACACTAAAAATACATGTTTATATAGTAATATAAGAAGTACATATAAGGCTTTTCATAAAAATATTAACATCAAAACTCAGAAAATTTGATTCATAAATATTTGATCTGTTACCCGTTAGTTTTTGGAAATTGTATTTTTATCTAATTGTCTAATTTTAATATAATTATTATTATGAATCCGTTATTCTTATTAAATTCCGATCTGGCTTATTGTATATAAACTAAAGTTTATTGTTTATATTCTATATCGTCTATATTCTGCAAGTTCATTAGTTTCGTTGAATTTTTCATATAAAGCGAATTCTAACGAGAATTTAGGTTTGAAATATCTCTAATATTAAAAATAAATTGTTAGCAGACAAACCACTAGTTTCATTAGTTCATACTTTACTGTAAATACGTATTTTAAATAACATTATAATAGAAGTAACATAACTTGAATCAAAATAATTAAAAGAGTTATCTTTAAAAATACCTATCCTATTACTTTATATACATCCATTTTCATTGGAAGCACTTTTTTTTAAATTAGTGAAAATACTTTTTTAATAATATCCATACAGCTAATTATTACACTCGCAACGTGGAAAAGTAATCATGGTAAAAATAGCCTATCTGTAGCATTTTGTTTAACAATAATTAATTGCAATTTATGCTACTTACCAAATGAAACCCGTAAAATACGAATAGTCAAATATGAAAAGAGCTGCGAGCCTATATAAAGTAACCCATGCAGAAAAAGAAACTAAAGAAGATACAGGGAAAAAAGGACGTAAGCGACGAAGCAAAAGAAATACTTGGCTAGCTACGCGACCACAAAAGATACCGGGATAGACCTATGATAAGAAGAGCGAGAAATACTGAAGACGATGTAAAAGAGAGTAAGACAATGAATGATTTATGAGAAAAAATAAGCATCGAACGAAAATCCATAATAGAGCCTCTGTTAGAGCCATTTATTTGCTTGCTTGGTCAAAAGAAACTCATATTGGAATTTCGAATCTTCTCGCGGCTTCGTTGCCTTATTGCATCGATTACTTTAAAGAATTTTTCTCTGGAAAAGCCTCCTTCTGTAACAGAAATTGTTCACCCTATTCCAAACGAGAAATAAATTCTTTCTTGATCATAAATAGTCACATTTATGACTGATACGTTTTTTTTACTTTGGGATTAAGAGTGTACGAGGGTGGTCTCAGAAGTACCTGGCCTAACAAATAAAATTCAAAAATTTTTAAAAAAAATATATTTATTTTTCAACATAATCTCCGTTCAGCTCTATAAACTTTTTCCAGCGATGTTCAATAAGTTCGATACCCTTTTTATCATAAGGATTGTCAAGCTCCTCATAATAGCCATTAACTGCCGTCATCACCTCTTCATTGTTTGAAAATCTTTAACAGGTGAGCCATTTTTCCAAGACTGGGTATAGAAAATAATCCGAGAGAGCTAAATATGGCGAATAGGGTGTACGAGGTAGCAATTTAAACTTTAATTCATTAATTTTGGCGATTGCAATAACGCATCTGTGAGTTGGTGCATTGTCTTCATGGATTGTTCATGATGGGATTATAATTCAAATGTTATTTTCTGGTCTATGGTATTGTAGAAAGGCCTGATGCATTTTCATGGTATATATAATTATAAATGAACTGCTGTATTATCTGTATCAAGAAAGTACTATAAGAGAATTTAATATTTATGTTTAATTAGATTTTTTCCTATTTTTCTGTTTCTGATAACGTGATTTGCATAGAGCGCATTTTTTGATTTCAAAGAACTCAAATTTCTTCTTATTGAACTTCCATATATTCTAATACGAATCAATCGCGTTAGAGGACAGTTTTTTAATAAAATATTTCATTCTTATTTTCATAGTCACCAATGCTGATATTATCTTAGGAGAAAAAAATTAAATTTTCAGAAATTTTTTAAAGTATTGCTCATAATATCAACCAAATTATATAAAAGATTTTTAAATTATTAATACTATAAGGTCGGGACTAGGTCCAGCTTCTTTTTACAAATATTCTATATACAAGGGTGGTCCCAGAAGTATCTGGCCTGGCCTAGAGGTGGCGGTAGTTGCTCATAAAATACCATTGTATTAGAAAGTACACGATCTATAAAGAATATGTCTCAGGTTTGAAGACGTCATGATGTTTAGTATTTGCTTGACAGCCATGAATAGTGAACATTTTCAGTGAATTTGTAAACATGGAAAAAATTGGTCATCGTTATGTTATACAATACTTTTATTTGAAAAGCCTCAGCCCGATCAATATAAAAGCTGAACTAGACCCTACTCTGGCCGAGAATGCTCCTTCGTTTGCAACAGTAAAACATTGGGTAGCAGAGTTTAAAGGAGGCCGCACGTGCTGCCAAGACAAGCATCGCAGTGATCGACCAAACGAGGTCACGATTCTAGAAATGTTGAAGACAATCCACAAAGCGGTACTGGATGACCGTCGACTGAAAGTGCGCGAGGTAACAGACATGGTAGGCATTTCAAAAAGTACGGTAGATAGCATATTAACTGAACATTTTAAGATGACAAAGCTGTGCGTAAGATAGACGCCGCGTTTGCTCATAATGGAACAAAAACAGCGTTGTGAAGATGTTTCAGTTGAGTGTTTGGCAAGGTTTCGCAAAAATACAGCCGAATTGTTGCGCCGTTTCATAACCATGGATAAAACATGGGTCCCTACTTTACACCAGAAACAAAAGAACAATCACAACAATGGACTCAAAAAGCATAACCGGCTCCAAAGAAAGCAAATACCTATTCATCTGCAGGCAAGATTATGGCGTCGGTCTTTTGGGATGAGTGTGGGACAATTTTCATTGACTATCTTGAAAAAGGAAAAACTAACAACGGCGAGTATTATGCGAATTTATTGCAACGTTTGAGCGAAAACGGCCGCATTTGGCTAAGAAGAAAGTGTTGTTCTACTTTTCCATGTTAAACATCATGACGTCTTCAAACTTGAGACATATTCTTTATAGATTGTGTACTTTCTAATACAATGGTATTTTATGAGCAACTACCGCCACCTCTAGGCCAGGCCAGATACTTCTGGGACCACCCTTGTATATAGAATATTTGTAACTAGAAGCTGGACCTAGTCCCGACTTTATAGTATTAATAATTTTAAAATGTTTTATATAATTTGGTTGATATCATGAGCAATATCAGCATTGGTGAGTATGAAAATAAGAATTAAATATTTTATTAAAAAACTGTCCTCTAACGCAATTGATTCATATTAGAATACATGGCAGTACAATAAGAAGAAATTGAGAGTTCTTTGAAATTAAAAAATGCGGTCTATGCAAATCACGTTATCAGAAACATAAAAATAGGAAAAAATCTAATTAATATTTTAACATTTTATTAACAAACCAATTTCGTATTACTGACAACTTGATATTAATATAAATTTTATGATTCAAACCTCGCTGTTTGGAATGACAGAACTAAATAAATGTTTCATAGATAAATATTAAATTCTCTTATAGTACTTTCTTGATACCGATAATACAGCAGTTCTTTTATAATTATATATACCATGAAAATGCATCAGGTCTTTCTATAATACCATAGACCAGAAAATAACATTTGAATTATAATCCCATTATCAAAACATAAATCATTATCATGGATGTCAAGTAAATAGGTAACGAAGCTCAATGAAATAAACCAATTGACTATAATAAATCGAAAATTTTACGACTTTTAGCGCAGTTGATTCCGTCCCTTGTCTACATCAACTTTGTATTCATATTGTATATATTCTATTTCTGAGCTAAAGGAATAATCATAAAGAGCTAAATCGAAATCATTGACTAAAGATGTTCCATATACAAAGCTACGTATGTATGTTATATGCAAGTTGTTCAAAAACACATTCTCTCCAAGATATATATATATATATATATATATATATATATATATATATATATATGTATAGTAAAACATGGAAAGTTTTTATAGAAATAAAACAATTTTCACATCTCTTACATACCTGATTATTCATATATATATATATTGTTGTTATATATTATAAATGTTTGAACACAATGAAATGAAGGTAGGTTATATTGCAAATTAAGATATATTCATATTAAAAGCAAATAGTTTATGGTACATTCATTATCACTAAAGGCGGTGTACTCGTATTTACAGGTAGCCTGTACAGCCCCTGATTCGTGTATGGGTACACGTCTGATTTAATACGTATACAGGGTTCCTGTCTTTTGTGCCAGACTTGCCTGAAATGATTTCTATTCGGAATGAGTAAATCAGAGGGTAGAAAAGGTAAAAAATAAATGCACGCACGTTCTACCTAAATTTTGTTACAAATTGATTATTTTAGGTCAATACATAGACATTATAAACTTAAATGTAATACATTAATCATATTATTATTTTTTTTAAAAAGTAAGAAGATGAAACAAAGCTATTTATTTCATATTATATAAATATATAGTTAATGTAATAAATCAAATACCAAATATACATTTTCTTAATTAAAATATTTAAAGATTATCGAAAAATGTACTTCAGAAAAAGGACTCTTATTTAAAAGTGTTTCTGAAAAGGTGTACATTACCGAAAAGTGCAGGATTTTTAGGACATTCTCAAGCAAACCAGTATTGATAACAGAATACAAGCATTTTGTTGATTTTTTCATGTTTTTTTTTTTTTTTTTTTTTTTCGTTGAATAGTGGGAAGTTCATCCGCCAATTGTTTGACGGCTAATGGCTGTCGCCAACTGAGACTACCACTGGAGCCGGTTCCAGGTTATGTACGATTCTAACCTACTAAACCCACTAACCATATCAGGTTACAAAATAGATGCTCAAGAACAGTTAGCTATCGCCATTGTATTCCTTTCCCCCTGATTAATCTTCTATGGTTTCCACTACATTCAGTTCTCTGCAATATGCCAGAAGACTGAATACATCCACTTTGGCAAAACTGTCGTGGTCCTGGTTATCTGCTCCTAGCCACTTTCTGCGACATTCCGTTAAGTTAGGGCATGTGCAGAAGAAATGCCTCGGAGTTTCCTCCTCCTTCCCACACCATCTGTAGAGGTTACTTTGTCCTCTGATCTTGTGTGTATAACACCGTAAATTGCTGTGTCCTGTTGTAAGTTCCAGGATTAGCTTTGCTTCACGTTTATTTAATTTGATGATCCCTTTAGCCCATCCACAGTTCTTACTGCCGAGAAGGTCTTTGGACCATATATATCTACGTGAGTTTTCCCACGTTATTTGTTTTACTTTCTCAAGGCTTTTCTCTATCACATTGGATCCCTCTTGGTAAGGTACAGCGGTATCCGTTACCCGATGGCACCCCGATGAGCATCCTTGTTTGGTCATAATGTCTGCTTTCATGTTTCCCTTACGGGTCGATTTTCTCGGTATCCATGTAACACAGACCTTATTTAGCCTGGTCAAATTGTCTAGAGCAATTTTAGCTTCTTTAACCGGTAGTTACGTAGTGCAGGATCGATCGAGGGCCTTCAGCGTTGCTATGCTGTTTGCGCATATGTTTATGCATCTGCCCTTAATTCCCCTTTGCATTAAAGTACAGGTTTTAATGGCAGCTATTTCTGCCTGAAACACTGTGTTGTATTTATTCAGTCTAAAGGCTGAATTTAAACTGCGTGCAGGTCCATATGTACCGAATCCAGTATCAACATCTGTTCTGGATCCTGCTGTGAACCAGATATCACCTCCCAAATTTAGGTCATTATTCCAATCCTCTCTGCTCGGTACCCTGATCTTATATCGTTGCCCGAAGCAGAGAGTTTTGTTAGTACGATCCTGAGAAAGATTAAAAGTTGGACCTCTCAGTATTTCCCTGCAAATGGTAGTGTGCCCAGTTGCGGTACTATCCCACTGACCGCTGCATATCATTCTATAAGACGATCTGGCAGCTGTTCTTGTTATTTCCAAGTCCAGGCTGTCCAGACCTAGCATCATCCTGACAGCAGCAGTAGGGGTACTCCTTTTTAATCCAAATGCTCCCTTTAGCGAGATTGCCTGTATATGATCCAGGATTCTCGCAGAGGATTTATTCTCGATCACCTTCCACCACACCAAGGCAGCATAAGTCAATATTGTTTTATATATCCATAAAACTTTCTGCGGTTCAAGCCCCCAGCACGTGCCGATAGCGGACCTACATTGCATCAGCATGTTGATGATCGTTTTACTCTGCATTCGTAGGTGTTGTCCCCACGATAGTTTCTTATCTAGGTATACACTTAGGTATTTAACTCCTTCCATATACGGTATACCTTGCCCGCGGAAGTTTACGCAATATCTTATTTTGCTCTTGTATTTTCTAGTAAAGGCTACAACTTCGATCTTCTTTGGATTGGTCCCCAGGGATCTCTCTTGATACCAGTCATTGACCTTTACCAGAACCTCATGAAGAATTTCAGGTAATATCTCTTCGTACTTGTCCCTGACAACTGCGAAATCATCTGCGTATGCGACTGCGAAGAATCTTTCCTCTTCAAGCATACGCAGTAAGCCATCAGCTACAAGATTCCACAGGAGAGGTGAAAGTACCCGTCCTTGTGGACATCCTACGTTGACTTTACCTCTTACGAGTTTACCTTTCCATTCACTATATTCCTCTCTATTACTTAAGGAACTCATAATCCACCTTCTAATAGAGGGTGTTATTTCCTTAGTATATAGAGCGTTGTCAATGGAAATCATAGTGGTGCTATTGAAAGCATCTTCTATGTCTACGAAAGCACCTATTACAGTTTCCTTCGAGCTCTAAGCCTTCTCAATGTGTTTGACCACTGAGTCAAGAGCTGTCTCAGTGGACTTTCCCGTCGTGTAGGCATGTTGCCTACTTGAAATTGGGCTATTAATCAATACTGTTTGCCTTATATGTAAATCGTGTAAAATGCCTTAAATGTACTACCCTCTCCATCGTTTTTAGCATGAATGACGTCAGACAAATTGGTCTGAAGTCTTTCACCGACGAGTAACTACCTCTCCCAGGTTTGGGAATGAAAGAGACACGAGATGTCTTCTATACCTCTGGTATATACCCAGTTGCGATACTGCCTTTGAAGATCCCCATAATAAGTTTTAAAATACTTTCACATCCCATCTGTAACATCTTAGGGAAGATGCCATCAGGTCCTGGTGTCTTATATGGTTCAAAGGAGTAAATCGACCATTTTATCTTCTTCGGAGTCACAATTTGAACAGCTGTTTTCCAATCTGCACCTACCAGCCGTTTCGTGATGGTGTGGTATATTTCATTTTTGCAGTTCCTGATGAAGTAGGAAAGTTAGCCTTCAGAAGTAGTTCAAGCGTGCCCTCTTCTGTATTTACATAACTACCTGCTGCATCTCGTAGATTTTTCAGTCGATAGTTATTATCCTTTGTTAGGATTTTGGCCAATTTGGCTACATCAGACAGGTTCTCGGTCCCTGAACAGAAATTCGTCCATGCTTCTCTTTTAGCAATGTTTAGTTCTCTTTTGAAATCGCTCACTGTTTTCTTATATATGGACCATCCCTCAGAGTTTTTCCTCTTCTTCGCCCTATTGAATGCCTTGCGTGCTCTTTTTCTCAGCACCTCTAGTTTCCCATTCCACCAGTATGCGCTGTTAGGTTTCCTAACAGGTTTCAATGGACAGTTGTTTTCGTAAGCTCTGGTAATTGCTGTCTGGACTTTACATAATGTCCAGTCCACTTGAAACTCAGTGCCATATTCTCCTTTAGATGAGCAGTGCTTTCACGCAGTTCATCTGTTCCCAATAGTTCCCAATCTGTATCTGTTGGTTTTCTCCTCGGTTCCATTCTTGTGTTAAGCTATTCCAATTGGAATGTTATGGTCCTATGGTCTGACATGGATGATTCTTTTTCCACCTTCCATCCATGTATAATACTTTTTGCTTTAACAGATGCTACAGTAAGGTCAAGGACCTCATTTCTGTTAGCTGTTATAAAAGTGAGTTCATTTCCTCGGTTGACTATATCTAAATGACTTCCGATTAACTACTCTAGTAAAGCCTCTCCTCTCGCGTTGATATCGGTGCTACCCCATGTCACATGGTATGCATTAGCGTCAAAGCCAATGATCAAGTCCAGATTCGAGCGTCTGCTGAATTCAACCGCCTTTCTCATACTAGAGATAGGTATATCCTCATCGTGTGCAAGGTAGTCTGAGCAAACTATGATACTGCACACATGTCGGTCTTTGCTCTCGATTTCTATTTTCATGGTGGTGCAGTCCCTGCAGCTCAGTTCATGCAACAGAAAACCATTAATTCCGTTGATGAAAATGCAAGCTCTCGCGTTTCCAACTCTGGACTCCACAAAAAGTTCCCCTTTCGCGTTAATACCCCTAATACGTTCCCTCCAAATCCAGGGTTCCTGTATTAGGGCTATGTGTGTATGCATCTTTCCCAGGCTTCTCGTTAAGATTGCCGAGGCGCTTTTGGAATGGTGCAAATTTATTTGGGTAAATCGTATCCCCGAAATAGCCATTGAGGATGCTATTTCTTAGATACGCCTTCCGTGGAAGTTTCTCCCTTTGCTTCAGCGGTACTTTGTCGAGACAGTACCTTAAAGGTGACCGTCTCAACCCCCGACGGAGAGTTTAAGGTTTCTGCTTCGGAGGGCCTCCAGTGATGGTTCATCTAGACCAAGAACAAGACTACCGTCGGCAGACTTGTTCATGATCGCCCATCTTGATGGATCCACTCCTTTGTTCTGTCTTCGGACCAACTGTAGGAAGTCCGGGACAGATTCTATCTCCGCCGGAATCTTTGTAATTACTTTTATAATTTTTTAATTCTTCCGGAGTTCCTACTCTGACTTTGAGGTCCGAGTCCCCCAGCTTCAGATTCTCAGCCTCCCTTTTCATCCAGGCCTTGTCCTCGCAGACAAAGACCACTGTTCCCCTTCTGGGAAAGGATTCTTTGAATCTCGGTGCGAAATCGTCATCGTCAATTTCGCAGATTTTCTTCACCACTGCTTTTTTCAGTTACGTGCAGGATTCTGCAGGCATTTCCCTACCGAGATATTCACCACACGTGAGTGTCACTCTAGGCAGGTGAGATGCTGCCCATGCGTACGTGACTTCCTTGCGTTTTTTGAGCGGTTTCTTAAGCCCCTGCTCAGTAGACCCAAGGCTGGTTGAGGATCTCCTCTTACCCGAATCAGTGGCTGAAGCAGCTGAGGCCGACGTAGTCATTACGGTTAGTACCCGTCTCTTTTCTGCCTGCCTCCGCTTTCTCCCCGCCCCCGATCTAGATACAGGTAGACCCTCTTCCATCGCTTTTTGTTTTAGGAGTTTCCTCCTTTGTGCTCCACTCAGGTTCCGGTTCATGCCCGTGCCTTCATGTGCACTCGTCTCCCTCTGATCAGTGGCCTGAACAGGTCTCAGTACCTCCGAGATGGTTTCTGTCGGTAACAAAGCCCGACTTTCTTCCATCTTGTGCTCCCCCTTTATTTCCATCTCAGTGTTCTCAGGTTTTTGCATTTCTGTTTCCACGAGTATTGCGAATATATATAGTCCATCTGGCATGGACCGCTACTACCGGGTAAGGCCTGCAATACGACGGGATTCGACCTGGTTTCCCGAAGGAACCGTTGACGACACATTCACCTTTGTGCCATTCAACCTTCAGCACGGTATCTAACACTTTGGATTAGGGGCGAATTAGCAGACCGAGATTCGCCGTTTCTCAGCCGCAGGCTGCTTCTTAGTTATCCAAGGAGCCTTACCCTCTTCCCAGACTCTCACATCCATAACATACCATCCATACTTTCGCAATCATTCTCAGGATACCCGTTTATAGGGATCCTCCCATCAGGTAGTTCGGAGAGCCCGTTTATAGGGATCCGAATTCCCGATCCAAATACTCGTGAGCCAGGGAAGGATACGGAACTCTTCGTGTTGTACAGATCTAAAAGGATCTAGTACATCCACCAAGCGCTCCTTCTTGCTCCCCCGGCTTAAGCCCTCTCACCCCGTCACGGTCATGTAGCCCCTAGAGAGAGTTTTTTCATGTTAAATTAATAAATAAATCAATCAACTATTTTTTATATGTATCTGAGTACATAACAGTTTTACGTATATTTTAAACAAAATATACTTAAGACTAAAAAAAATATTAATAAATAAATGGTTGAACGAAAATCCAGCTTAAAAAATAATGAGATCATTTACAAATAGCCGGCATCATTTTGTACATCTGGAACAAATAGCATAGCTACTTTAAATAAAATTATAATAAGCAAAGAACAACCAAAATATAAGTATTTAAATATTACAGGAAGAGGTTAATTGTTATTCATAATCCATAAAAATATATTTTACAAATAAATACTTATTTTCATAATTTATCATTGTTAAAAAAATAGGTATGAACTTGTTTGACCTATAATTTTTAACATGCATACTACAAGGGCGAGAGTTTTTGTAACAATAGATAACCTGTCTCCTTCAATCTGAAGTGAAGCCATAACAGAATGGCACTCTAGCTCTATATACCGATTCTACACAAGCCTGCGGCAGCTGCAGCGAAATCTAGTCTAAAGTGTCTCGCTACATCACATAGGCATAATACGGAGTATTGAATAATAGACAGCTAGATAGGTCGATATCATGCTGACCAAAGAGCTCTTAGTATGCAATGTACGTAGATTAGAATGATTATCACTTTGATGTATTATGGAGCATTGAGAATCTGCAGTAAGGATTGTATATACATTAGATCACATATTCACTGAATAGTTTCTGATTAATATCATTATCTGTAATATTCGATATATTATTCTTTGGTTTCTACTTTATTCATTACATATGTTTCATAGCTTGTATTTTATAAAAACATTGCATACTGTTATTATTATTTATGAAATATTGTCAATTTTAAATAATTATCTATAATATATAGGTATCCTCTTAATTTATATTAATAATTAATTATCACAAAAAAATTAATAGTACCACTTATTAGAAAAATTCATTAAACAATAAAAATAAAATTGATTTACGCAACATCTATTCCTACATAATTTACTAATATTCCATTTGATTTTATATGATAAATATTCAGCTTTAAATAAGCTTATAAAAGGAACATAAGAAATCTTTTAATTACAAATTGTGCTTGTGTCAACTCTTGTAAATGAAATTAATAAATAATTTTATCGCTCTTATAGTCTTTATAAAAAGAATATACTAATATCATAATAGTCAGACTGTTTTTGTTTATAATCATCACTATAGAATCTGAAAAGAAAATTACCTTTAAAAAAATATTAAATTAAAATAACATCTAAAAATAAAAATAAAATAATCTATATTTAGTTTAGACATTGAAGATAAATCGATGAACCGGAACGATTCAAGATGTCGAATATTAAAGGTAAATTTAAATTTTGGTGATAGGGGCAGTCAGGTTGGCCTTTACTAACATAGAATATAAATCATTTTATTATTATTTTTTAATTTATTTTAATTTTTATTTCATTTGCATAGTAGTAATTTCCATTTCAGATTCTACTTGAATGATTATAAACAAGGACAGTCTGACTGTCATCAATTGGTATATAATATTAATAGTACATTATTGAATAAAGACTGTAAGACCGATAAAACATTTGCTAATTTAATTACTTATGAAATTCTCAATATGAGAATAAATAATCAAAAAATGTAAGCACAAAATAAGCTATTGTTTCACTATATATGAATAAACGCTACAAGGCAATTAGTAAAGTGCATTTTATTGGAACTCAAATTAAATTTTCTCGAAACATAATACAAATCTGGCCTACATAGCAAAGCTAAATTATGGAGATTTCAGTGAAGAAAAATAAAAAGAAGGGAAGAAAAGAGGAGATAGAGAAGATCGAACAGGGTGGGTTATATAAAGGGAGAACAGAGCGCAATCGAAATTCCTGCATCGACTTCGATTCTTCGATTTCCCCTCCCCGCGAGGCTTATACAGTTACCTGAAGCTTGCCATACGCTTCAAGAAAGGTAAGCGAGAAAAAGGAGGCGAGAGAAAGAGAGAGAGAGAGAGAGACAAAGAGAGAATAAGAGAGAGTGAGAGAAATTTCGCCCTGCGTCGTTTGGTTACCTTCAACGAGCGTCAACGAGGTTATATAGCGAGAATATAAATGTCACCTTCCGAGCCCGACTGCCCTCCCGTCCGGACGGTCTGCCCAATTGTATCCGCCATCCCCGCCCTACTTTCCTACCCAACCACTCAGTCGAGCGAGCGCAAAAGAGGACTTTGCCTTTTAATCTCGCAGCTTTTCCTCTTTTAATCTCGTTCTATCGATCCGCCGACGCCGTCCATCGAAGTCCGTTGCAATTTCTCCGTTTCCTCATCCGCGCGGCCATACGCGTCCGTCGACCCATTCGCTTTTTCACCCCTTTCCAGGAGGGCCCGCGTTGCTCGACCCCTACCCCCCCCCCCCGCCCACCCAGATCGGTTCGTTCGTTCGTTTCTCCAGGATCTCTGCTCCGTAGAGAAGAGTACGTCAGCTCGCGAGCTGCCTTTGCTCGATAGAAAAGGGGGTAGCGCTGGAGCAGTAATGTGCGTACGTGAGCGTGCGAACCAAGACTGCCACGTCCAATTGAAGATCGAGATATCATCTCCGAATCGAGATTACCGCGACATGACTTTTTTCCTTCTTGCCTCGATCTCGGCGACTCCCTTTCATTTTTCCTGGGCTAGATTCTATCGAGAGCAACATGAAATCTTATAGAAATAGCATTCATCGCATGCACGGGGGCCGCATGATTTTTATTAGTTGCCCTTTCTCGACTGAGGGACGCTCGTAAAATAATACATAACTTCGCTTAGCTTTGCAGTATTATACAGCTTTGACTGCGTTACTTTTCACGATGCAAAGCCGGAAAAGATTCAGTTCTACTTGCCTTCAAAAAGTTCTCTCATTTCTCATGTGCATCGATCGATCTTATTCGTCTTGTGAAGAGTTTTGGTAAAAATATCAAAAAATAAATTTTAGTATGCAATTTTATTCAGATTATTTTGAAACATAATGACAAGGAGATACTGCGACATATGCATGAAGGATTTAGTTCGTACAGCGAGAGGTAACTCTGATTACCTCCTCAATAAGTCTTGTAACGCTTTGATACATTACGTTTTCGTATTATGAAAATTGTAAACTTCCCTATTTAAAATTATCTTATAAGAAACCAAGGTTTTTTCAGTTTTATCACATTCACTAATTAATAAAAAAATTATTATTATTGAAAAGTAATTATTATGCAATCGCTGAAGAGAAAGATTGAATAGTAAGTTTTACGCGTGGCTTTACTCCTCCATAATAATAGATAACCAATTATTGCAATACTTTTTAAAAATAGATATGTCATATTTCGGGATGGTAATTGAGATCGATAAATTTAGAAAAATTGAATTTACAGGAGTAAGCAATGCTAGAAATATAATCGAGAAAAAATATGTCTGGATTCTTATCTAACATTTTCGCAAACTACATTTAAAAAAATGTAGATTTGAAGTCTAGTATAAAAACGATTTCTGATATTATAAGTCGAACAACACCGTAGTTAATTAACAGTCAATATTTTTACTTTACTCTGCTAATAAAACGCCGAAATGATAGCAGATAAAAATCCCTCGTAAAAAACTCTATATTCGTAGAGCAGAGAGTATTTTCAAGTGATGCGAAAATTTTGTAGGTCGCGAGGCCCTTTCGAAATTTGATAACTCAAGAATTCTACGAGTACCCGCAGTTGGAGCCTGTCCAAGTCGCAAAATCACGTGCGAGTTCCCCCGACCCCTCCTCACCCGGCCGAGCGTCTCTTGGCGTGGACGCGCGAGATGACGCTAATTCGACAAGGACGCGAATTCTGTAATTCGAATAAGAGCGTTTACTCTCAGAGCGGGAGATTTTCGACGAGAAGGGGTGAGGACGATAACTTCGGTCGTCCTTAGCACGAGGCGAATAACATAATGCCTCTTAGTTACCGAGCGCAAAAAACTACGTAAGTACCTAACCGACGTATCAATTTCACTTATACGCGACCGAAATTGTTAATTCGGTTTACGCCCTCATCCCTTTTGCCCAATGCTCTTCTCATGCGGCACGGTTGCAACCGCAGAATTGTCGTTTTTGCTCCTCCGACGCATTAGTTGCTCGTTTTCGTTTTAGTGCTGGGATACGTTATTATTCATTAGGGTATTCAAACCCATTGACCCTTTATTTTAAAAAAACTTTATATTTCTGAATATTTCACGTTAATTTATGTCTGGAATTGTACGCATAAGCCGTATATAATGCACATTAAATTAAACCAAATTTTTTAAATGTATAAAACATAATTTAATTTATAATTCTGTATACTTGGGACAGAACTTGATTTTGGATAGTTATGTTTATGCAACAATTAATTTTGAAGTAACAATTTTATTTACAGAAACTTCTTGTTTAATTAATGAAAGCCACGGTAACTATCCATTAGAGGCTATACGAAAAGATGAATGTTGAACGTTGATGAACGTTCTACAACTGTAGACTAATATTTTTCATTGAATTAAAAATGATTGATTATATAATTCAGAATAAATAATGAAGTTTAAAATTATTATAGTATATCATATTAATATTTGTTGTTCCAACAAAACCTAAGACGATTTATTGTACGATGAAAAGCAAAACAACCAAATTCCTTCAAACATAACAATTCAAATCAGTTCCTAAGATGAAACTAACACATATCGTTTAGTCTAAATAAGAATTTTATAGGTGCTAAGCTTATTAAACCTTGCTCTTTTAATGCGTCAAATTAAAATTTCAGAGTTTAATCTGTACTTGTGAGATGTTAGTTTATGGCTAATAATTATTTGCTTCGGAACTATATGGAATCTGACGGATAATATGAAAAATTTAGGAGTTTTCTATGGGAAATTCGAAATTATGTTGGAATTCCATGTAATAACATGAAATATTTTGTTTTTCTATGCAGTGTTCTGAATGTACTGATATTTAGTTCCATATGAGACGTCGATATATCCTCGATAAATTCGATATTCCGGCATCTAAATTCGTTTGATTAAATTCAAATAGAATCTTATATTTTCATTTAATCGAAGGAAGATCTTGCCAGTTTCGATAAAATTTTGAAATCAAAAGATCTTCTTTCCAGCCAAGATTCACAGAAGATACGTCTGAATATAGTTTAATCGAATACTATCTTCGCGGATTTAATTAAATTTAATCACATTTGATATTTTATGAATGTCTTGGCGATGAAATTTTAACTCGTATTTGACAATTTACGACGTCATATATAACGAGGATCATTTCGGAAAATTATTGTGCGAAGAAAGAAAGATTTTCTACCTCTTTTTATTGCATACTATTCTTTCGATGTCGCACTGTATCAATTATTACGATAATATCACAGTTTTCTTTTTCATTGTCCCGTATACAAAGGTGAGTTCTGTCCAAGAGTTTACAACGCTGTAGCTAAGGAAAAATAAATAAATTTCCGAAATTTATTTATTTCAATAAAAAGATTAATCGAAATTCTGTAAAAGCTCATTTTTATAACGCTTAAAGATCTGCAAAAAGAAGTTTGATGAAATTAAACAAAAAAAAGTTTCTTTTTTAAGAAATTTAATTTCATGTAAATTTAATTTTTGAACAAGAAACTAAGTTCTATAAAATTTTGTGTATACTATTAATATATTGATTTTTAACGAAATTTTTCATTTTTGGAAATTTAGATTTTCATAAATAAGATAATCGTGTAATTATTTATATTAAAAACAACTATGTGATATTTTTAAAGAAACGGTCTGGAAAAAACCGTGTTAAAAGTTGTGATTTCCAAAACGAATTTTTAAAAAGTGGCAAGGAAAAATTGAATTAAACATGAATCTAATTAAATTAAATTATTTTGAAGAATATTCTTTGAATTCATGTGTATGAATCGTTTTGTAAAACAATCTTTTACGCGATAACGAAGAAAATTGAGAAAACTGTCATATCAATAGGTACGGAATTATTATAAACATCTCTTGTATGTTTGACATTACATTTATATATATATATATAAAATTAATATGATCATAAAGTTGATAAAATAAAACTCACAATTCTTATAAATATTCGTGATTTAATTATTGGTATCAAATTAAATTGAAGCAAAAAGAATGGTCTGCAAAATATTACCTTTATATACGAAAATTAGGATAGATAAAATTATATATAGGAATATAGATTTATACATAAGAGTATTTTGTACATAGATATTATTGAACTTTTTAATAAATCGGTTAAATTATTATCCCGGGCGAAGCCGAGTTCGGGGATGCCGATACTAAATTGTAATTTATATACTATTAATTTTATTATAATATTAATTAATCTTAAAAATATATTTGTAATCTATATGATGAGAATAGGGCTATGAGAAAAGTCAACCAAAACGTCACAAATTATGATATGACTAAATACAGATATCAAAAGAAATTGATAAAATATTTCGTTATAACTATGGACAGTATTGATAATATTGATAATATTGATGATAAAAATTGACTATATTGATAATACACCATCTGCAATGGAAGTACTTAACGACTTGTGACAATCACTCAGGATACTACCATGTAGAAATGATAAAATTGAGTTCTCGCTGGCTCTACTGGGCCAAGCAATGGATATAGCGATATGTAAACCACCCTAGCCGAACAACATCGACTTGGCTATACGAAGATCGATGGCTATAATATTTAAACCGCAATGTTTAGGACTTCGCCTTTTTAAGTCGTAGTTAAAATTAAACATTTATTTAATAAGATTAGATCCCTAGCCAAGAAGGGATGGGTGAATTTAAAAGCTCCCAGCATCATATGTACTAGCCTGTTTAACTTGAAAAGAATACACCCCAATCCCAATAGAGATGAAGGCTATGAACATCGACTCATAAAACTAAAGTCGATGGCTAAAACCAAGACTAGAGCATACAAGGCATCCAATAGACAAAATAAACCTTTGATCTAATATTGGACGTTGCGAGCTATTGATTTTATTATAAGAATCATTCCTCGTATAATAAAATAGATTTAGTATAATGTATCTTTGTCTCTCATTCGACAGGATATTTATTATTTTTATTTTTATCTTATTTTCTGCATCTAAAGTACAACTTTTTTACTTCAAGAAAGGAATACGAGGAAAGCAAAGCAATAAAACAAGAAGCGCGGAGAATTTCTGCGATGGCTGAGACCGAGATCGCGCTAGGAGAACTACTGTCCAGCTGGGATTTAAGACGGCGTCAGTGCGCATCGGGTATTCGAGGGAGTGCCGAGGGCTTGCGCTCTCTGTGCGGGCCGGACGTTGGATTGCGAGAAAAAGGGCGAGCTGCAGAAGGAGCGGTTCTAGTCGGCGCGTATACGCGCCGCAGCAGGGCGCGCGTAAAACCAGCTGGTGCGGGCTGCGGGTCGTTGAGGACCGTTGATGGACGGAACACGCGCCCCGATAAGGGATAAAGCTTAAAAAGGAGAAAAAACGAGCTATCAAGAGCAGGCTGCGCGAGCTCTTTCATAAATCATTGAAAAATGCGCTCGATCAAATGAGCGCACGATGCGTTTTATATATGAATTAACTATGTTTACGATCTGAGAGTAAATCGGAAATTGATAAACAGTCATGAAAGTGAAAATAATAATAAGAATCAAATCTGACAAAATAGGACTTGGAAATTAAAAAGAGTATCCTGCTGATCTAAGTGGACCGTGACATAGCATGCACTGTTTATACTTGTGAATGTTACAAGCTGGTTTTAGGATGTACTGAATTTTGAAGAGTTTTATGTATAATAAATATTTCGTACTACGGCTATTAAATTGTTTTTATTGATAAATAGTAAAGTATGATTTTCATAAACTGACAAGTCGACGATTCTAGTATGTTTAAGGGCAAACTTAAGTTACATAAATTTCGATAAATCTTATCTATTTTCACGACTTCATTATGTTTGATAGAGTACATAATCATGTAACTTTAAAAAATTGAATAATTTTAGGTTTACGTTTTTTCTTATCATTGTTCAATTCACATATAATAAAGTTTTTTGACAAAACAACATTTAAAAATGCTCAAAATTAGATTATCTATTCAGCGGTGGATATTAATGATATATATATATATTCCAGAATATCTAAAACTACTCATAGTGTACAAATATTGCAAGTTGTTCATTTGCAAGCATTGCATTTTTTCCGCTCTGTTTATTACTTCAAATTTAGATGTATTCTTTTGGTATATGGAATTTCAAATCAGCTGAAATTCTTTATCATGTATTGGAAACTAGGTTTTTGGCTTTTCCATATCAGTACGTATTTTTCGTATACGTTTTATACGCACGCAGTTTTATCTTTAAAATCTTTAGCTTTAGTTTGAAAATCTTTCTCATTCGGTATTTGATATGTAAAATTGGATAAATCATTAAGATAAACATTCAAAAATTCATTGTTTTAATCAATCCAAATAGAGAGCTAGAAATACCCTACTATCGGTGGCGGCCTGCACATTACCAGTATCAGTATACAAAATATTTTTATAATGTTGTTTTGGCAGTGCAATGTTCGTCCAAACAGATAAAAACAGCAAATGTGTTTTTAGGAAAACGCTGAGAGGTTATTATAATGAGAAAATCAAAATCGCGATGTATGCATGTATGGAAAATATATGTCTATTCTAAAAATAGCATCCGTAGTTATACTCAATACCGGATACATAGAACGTAGAGAAGTAGGTTATAACATATTCAATTGATTTTTCTTACTGCATTAATCAGTTTATTCTTTTAATTTATTTATGATGAATTCTTGAGAAAAATCCAGTTGTTACTTGTAATTTGGATATAATATTACTTTGTATATTTATTTGTCTTTTTCAGTTATCTCTATTTTTGAAAGGAAGTCAAAAACCTTTTTCTATTTTACACCATTAAGAGGGGTAAGTACATCAATTCAGAACGGTAAGTAAGTATATCTTTATTATTCTGTCGGATGTATCTACTGCTTGACTATTTAGCAATTATTTAAATGAGAATCAACAGACTTTGCGAATTCAGAGTTTATCGATCAAACACAATGGGATAATGAACGCGTCGAAACAGTAGAAGTCAGTTCATGGAGGGGGTGCCAAGACTTTACATATAAGTTTACAGATCCCCTAAATCTCGCGGGCGAACAATCTTGCCAATAGGGACTGTTTTTCACGGAGAGGGAGGGAGAGAAAGAGAGAGAACGGGAGAGCGCACACGGGCGCCGACAGGATCTGGCGCGGCACACATAAACGATTGCCTTTGTACTTTTTCTCTAAATTCTCAAAAACTCTATACGCGAGCCGCGCGGGCGCGTTGGGCGTGCTAGTGACAAATTTGGCACGGACGCAGTAACGGTGTCAGTGCTGCTCTCGGGCTGAAATAATATACAAAGCTGGGCGAAACAAACGGTCGGAGAAAAAGGAAAGAGCAACGAGTTACTTCCCTCTCCGAAGTTTCCAGCAGCCCGACGCGCTTGCCGTACAACGCGGCACGACTATGGCGGAACGCCGCGCGCGCAGCTCTGCTGGTGTAGGAGAGGCGACGGCGGGTGGGTGAGGGATGGGTGAGAGGTGGTAGAAAAAGTCGCGCCCGCGCAGCGAGGGAAGAAAAGCGGAAAGAGACGCGAAAAGAGACGCACATAATTTATACAAATTTTGCTCTCAGCCATGAGACACTGCAACAATTTTTCCTCGATGCTCTATTGCGCATTATGGCCGACTTTTTGCGAATCCGCGAAAACGGGGTTATGTGATAAGACTTCAGAGGAAAGAAATTGCTGGGTATTGGGTATTTAAAAATAAGTTCTATTGTTAGGAATTTTTATCTTTCAATTTTACTGTAAAATCTGTTCCCAGTATTTCACAGTCAAGTTCACTTTGATTTACTGTTAGAAATATATAGCGTGATATTTTAAAAATTATCTTCTACATTTCTTTCATTGAAAATTTATATTTCGGTCCATTAAATGATTTTGTTATCGAGGCAACATTATTAAATTACTATTAAACGTAATAAATAAATATTTTTGAAGAAAAGTTTAATTCAGTTTATTTTTTAGAGTAGCAAATGATGTACAAAAATTTTTGTTTTTTATACAATTAATATAATGTGCAACATTTTTGCATAATAAAACTACTATTATTACTAATTTAAGCTTCCTTATTAATATAATTCATTTTCCCATCTTTTTATTTGCTTCCAAAAACTCTGCCATGTGATGAAAAATGAAATAATGAGGTTAATTCGTCAATAAAATATCTTCAAAATTATATAAAAGTATAGAAAAAAATACTATAAAATGTACAAAGCCGTCATAAATATTTACTAAATTCAAATTATATTTTTTTGATAATACGACTGGATATTTGTTAAAAATATTATATTATACCTTTTACATTAAAGTTGCATATACCTATATTTATCTGGTAACTCGTACTCTTTTGTAAAAGTTTATTTAGATTTGTATGTTTTCTAAGAATATTTTTAAAATAGTGTAATTCCTAAATTATTACATGATTTTATGAAGCTTATACATCAGTCCTGATTTCAAAAGGTATTGAAAGACTCCTTTTAGAAATTAAATCATTTTCATCTTTTGAAAGGAAATCTAACAGTTCAGAGAAATAAAAATAATAGTTATTATATATACAAGGTATCGAATTCAATTATAAATAATTGCGTGATTTGATTTTTATTCATTACATTATTTATATTGTATTTCAAAGAAATGGGATAATTTTTTTTCTTGTATAAGATTGATTCGAAATTCGCGCTCCAACCTTCGTAGCTCTTAAAAAATACCTCTGTTACATAGAAATATATAATGGAGCGCAGTTTTGTCCAAGCAAATGGATAACTACAATGAAAATATACGATATGTCTGTAAGAAACGACTTTTTCCACAAATAAAGTACATTTAAAAGTAAAATAACGTTTTCAGAAATAATACTCCCGATAGGCGAACGAGTTGCCCAGAGCAATATGCGCTAGTTTGTCTAGGCCCGGCTGTGCAGGGACGCGTTCACCAAATAAAACTCCCCGCGGCATCGAACGCTTTAGTAAAAGAACTCGGTCTCGCTTGGTACATCCGCGCCGAATAGACGTATCTCGGCGCCGCGGGTAAACGAAAAAACACTTTCAGCGCCATTCTCTCGAATCTTCACCGCTTGCTTGCTCCGTATTTCGTTTCGATTACGGATTATGACGTTCTGTAGCGTATAGCCTTCTTCCAGGTGTTGCGCCGTCGCTAATTTCGGGAAGAATTTCCTTGCATCGCGGTGAAGTGGCCGAAGTCGCAGGGGGGACGGTCACGAGCGCAAATCGCATAGCACGAATACAAGATCATATCCCCGAGCATATACTCGCCATCACCGTATATCGAAGGTGATTTGAATGGGTAGACTCCCTCGTCGCGGTTCTTTGTGCGCTTTTACTGCGAGCCAAGATTTTTTTTTCTATTTACGGGTTGTAGTTTACAAAGAAGAAATAAAGAAAAATCGACAAATCTGCATTATTGTTAATTTACATTGAATTATTCACATAGGCTGGATAAAAGACTCGTACAATACTCAAATGTTAAATTAAATAGATATTATGTTGTTGTCGATGTAAATATATATATATATATATATATATATATATATATATATATATATATATATATATATTATAAGATAAACTGATCTGTAAATATTATTATCTGTATATAGATTATATATACATATTAAATATATATACATATATATATATATATATATATATATATATATATATATATATATATATATATACCAAGCTGATTCGACCGCTACCCCAAGTCAATCATATGCTGTAATAATAGATTGTTATTTATGCGATCATCTATCTTTAAATCAAATTAATTTTTTGTAAGCATTGTAAATATGACTTTTATTTTTAACAACACAATTAACCATATATCATGAAATTACTTTACGTTATAATAGAAATGATATACTTCTAAGATGACAAAGATGATCCTAATTAATAAATATTTTTTCATTGGTCTTACAGTCCAATCAAATTAATCGAAAACAATACGTAACAACATCAATACACATCTACACCAACATCAATACATCAATACACAAAAATAATAAAATCAAAAACAAAAATAAAAAATTAAAAATTAAATTAAAAATTATAATTACAGCCAGTCCATCCTTATCACCCCCGTAGACTAATCTGTAAATAAAATATTAGCTGAAAAAATTCTTTGTTAGTAAAGTGCAGTCTGACTGTCCCCAACACCCTTATCTAATTGAAGACGTAGTCCAACGTTTCGAGCTCGCTACGGCTCCTCATCAGGGACTAAACTAAACCTTATATTCTAATCTATATATACCTTATCTCCACTACCAAATTTAGTAAATTAAATATAAAATCCCCCTCTACAAAAATGTTCAAAACCAATCAATTTAATAAGGAATGATAAATGCTATCTAATTTACTAGATTGTAACATTAAATTCACATTATTTTGATTCTTGGAAATGTGCATACATTCAAGACTCTCCCTTTTATAGTTATTATTAATACCATATTCCAAAATATCCACATTCACAAAATCAAAAGAATTCATAAACTTTGAACAATGCTCTTTTAAACCGGTAGTAATATGTGAGCTACGCAAACTATATTTATGTTCATAAATTATCTTTTTTAAATATCTACCTGTTAGTCCATTATAGTATTTATTACAATCCATACAATTAATTTTGTAAACAACTCCTGATTTTAAACATAAATCATCCCTATCTTTGCAATTATTAAAATACGTACTCAAATTATTGCTATTGTTAAAGAAAATTTGAATGTTATATTTCCGAAAATTTCTTTTAATTCGTTCAGACAATCCTCTAACATATAGTAAGACAATAATTTTGCCTCTGTTAACATCAACTCGTGCATTATGTCTATTTTCGGTATTATAAATGTCAAACAATCTCTCAGCAATGAATCTATTAATAAATTGAATTGGATAACCATTATTAATGAAAGTTTCTCTTACTATCTGTAAATTATTTGATCTAAAATCTTTATGTCACAATTTTATTGCTCTGTCAATAATACCCTTTAATGCTCCAATTTTGTTTCTGAATTGGTGGTGTGAACTAAATTCTAAAAACCTACCTGACCAAGTAGGCTTTCTGTACTAATTAAGTTTCACTATATTATTACTACATCTAATGACATTAATGTCCAAAAAAAATCAACTGATTATTAACCTCAACCTCCCTTGTAAATTTAATTCTCTCATGTACAGAATTAAAATCATCCACCATTTTATCCACAAAAACTTCTGGAACAATTGTAAAGATATCATCAACATATCTCTTAAATATTATTGGTTCAAAAAGCAATTTTGACAAGGCTTGTTACAGGACTCACAAGAACTTTATTTTAAAAAGGTAAAATTGTTAGTGTGTAATGTAATGTCTACTTTAATATTTAATTTGTAACTGTAGAGATATTTTAAATATATTATTTGATAATTTATATCTATTTTTTAAATGGTTTAGTTCATAAGTTTAAATATATTCTTAAATGTTTTAGTTTGTAATTACATATATATATTAAGAAACGTTTATAGTATTTAATTTAACATTATTATGAATTCAATATATATATTTATACGTTTTAGTTTGTAAGATTTATAATAATTCTGTTAAGTATTTATGTTAAATTTAATAGTTTAAAGTATAATTGTAATCGAGAACTAATGCGATAAAAATAAAATCTTTAGATAACGTTTCTCACATAATAATATATAGATTCGATATAATATATATTTTAAATAAACAAAATATGTTCTCCGTATCGTCATATCGAGTCCCATATAGAAAAGGGAAATGTAACGTGATCTCTCGGACTCTTAAACTTCGGACAAAGCGGCTTCGCGTGCGTCAGCAATTCAGCGAATTATAATGTTAAACTATTGTACAGCAGAGATTGGAAATTTAGATATTCGTTTTAAAATAGTAAGTTCACGAAAAATTACTTCGTAATTTTTTATTATGTAAGGAAATAAGACTCATAGTTACTAATATTATAGTTTATAGAAACGATCGCGAGCGAACTCTCACTATAAGCCCAACTATATGTACACATAAGGTACATGTTTGATCCGTGCCGTGACGGGAAAACCGAAGATTTTGCCTTAAAAATAGCTTGTATACGGAATCACACATAAGGTGAGCGAATACTTGCTATGGGAAAATCTTGAGGTTTTCAAAAGAGGTAAACAGGTTATGCTTCCTAAAAGCAATGATCCGTGATGTGACGGGAGCTTCCCAATATTTTCGTTAAAAAAGCTATTCTACGGACTTATAATAAGATAGGTCGTATTCTAGCTTTGAGAAGTTCGAAATCAGGTGACGTGTTCGGCTTGCCACCTCGGGCTCTCCGACCGTCAGGCTGCGTGAAAGTTTGGGCTGCGTTCGGCGAGTGAGGCTTATCGCTCGAAATTTGACCCCAGAGAGGGGAGTAGAGTTTAGAAAAGCGCAGTATGAGCGCTCGAAAATACATTCTTTTTCTGATCTCTGCTTAGTAAGGTTGTTGTATTAATCATATTTAGTTTTATTAAATTCAATTTTTAATTTAAATATACTTTGTATTGTCTTCTTTTTCTTATTCTAATAATCAAACCTCCCAGCGTATTTTTCAATTATAAAACTGGTGCCGAAACCCGGGATTATTTTCCGGAAAGCTGGGAAGTTTGTTGAAAGTGTATTGTATTTAAATTAATTGAATTTGTTTGTTAAATTTACTCATCGATGGCTCCGAGAAAAACTCGTGCGGCTGCCGCCACCTCAAACACCGAGGGTCAACCGATGGAGAAGAGGCCGAGAAGGAATCGGACTTCCAAGGCGACAACCGTAACATCATCTCGACAGCGCACTAAGACAGTGCCAGTGACGCCTAATGTCGCAAGGGCGACATCCACTCCGCGTCCACGGCAAACTGTTGCTTCCAATGTGCCGATCAACTGCACCACCTTTCGAGGAGATGGACGGCGAGAGCCGTTAATTGCCGTCCACGGATTTTGCTGAGAATATGACAACTAATCAACTACGAGGTTCGACTTCTATTCTAATCAACGAGGAGCAGCCTGAGGCAGCAGCGGAAAGCAGAGCAGCGGGTAACGAGTCTACAATAAACGCAGCAAATTCGGTGAGAAACTTCCAATCCGCACCTGCGTTTAGTGATAATGATGCGACTATACGCCTTGCGAATGCGTTCGAAAAAACGATAAGTGCTCTTCGCGATGCCTCGTTCGGTAATAGTAATTCACGTTTCGTAAATCGTATGACAACTGCAAAAAGTTTGCCAAGTTTTTCTGGTGATCCACTAGACTGGCTGCAACTTAAGGAAGCATACGATCTTTCGTCGGAATTAGGAGAATACAGTGCTCGCGAAAATGTTGCACGTCTGCTAGCCGCGTTGAAAGGAGAAGCGCGCGAATTAGTTAGTACGCTTCTTGCAACAAGCCGCGACCCCGAAAATATTATAAAAACGTTAGAGCTTCATTACGGCAATAAAAAGGTCGTTGCTGAAAAGATTTTTAATGATTTGAAACACCTGCCCGATATCGAATCCGGTAAAATAACTCTGGTGCGTTTCGCAACAAAATTGAAGAATGCGACAACTGCGTTTAAGTCATTTAATTTAATAGGTTATTTGTATAGCCCAGATTTAATAAAATCAATAGGAAATAAACTTCCGTCCGCCTTGAAGTATGCTTATAACAGACAAGCCGCTAGCGCGTCCGAAGAAAAGTCTGATTTGGAAAAATTGAGTGAATTTCTGTACGCAGAAGCCGAAATGGCTAATGCTGCCGGTATCTTCGATAATGAAATTTGTACACCCGTTAAACGTAAAAATGCGGGATCGCGAAGAGAAGACAGATATATTTCTAGAAATGTTTACAATACGGGAGACGATTCATCCCGTAGAAATAAACATACAAATTTTGATAAAAAAAGATGTATAATCTGCGAACGCGGAAATCATTCACCATCGGAGTGTGTACTATTTACATAAATAAACATTTTTAAAAAACCGCTCAAATGTATAGAGCTTGGCAGATCTGTAAGATAGCAAGTATTCCAGCGTTAAACAGAAAATCAATATAATAAGGAGATCGTTCAGCACAGCCGTGAATTTAAGCGAATCTCTCTCTCTCTCTTTCGATATATATATATATATATATATATATATATATATATATATATATATATTTATATTTATATATATATATATATATATTTATATTTATATATATATATATATATATATATATATTTATATTTATATATATATATATATATATATATCTTTCTCTTTCTGTCAGCCTTCTTTGTATAAGATAAGTACAATCATCTATCATTCACTTATCATAATTCTGAGTATTATGATAAAGCAGAATTTTCTATATTTCCATCACTTTCTGTAAAGCCTTATATTCATGAAGCGTAGTTTAACTAGACATTATAATACGAGTTCCGAAGATCAGAGACTCGATCATCGAGCAACTGAAAAGCAGCGGAGCACACCAACGGTTGCTTTAATATTTCGAACATCACGAAACATTGACGGTATATACTTACATCCCCTATATATATATATATATATATATATATATATATATATATATATATATTATGTGCGTGTGTGCGGATATGGGAAAAAGTCCCAGTATCGAAGCGAGTCTTTCACATTAGAGATCAATCGTAATCCCTGCCCTGTCACTGTATGCGATCATCTACACACAATGAGACGGATATTTCTCTCTTTACATTTTTTGAAATTTGGAAATGGGGTAGGATTCGAAAATGTAAATAGGGAGTATAGCTTATAAAAGATATTTAATCGAGAGGAATAGGAATGGAAAGGTTAAGGATAACCTCCGGCTATACACATAGACACCAGCATTATATCTAAGATCACAACGCAGAGTAACACGATTCGATGCTGACCGTAAAATAAGTCCATTCATGAGTAGCGGCAAAAACTAGTAGAATGAAATCCCCGCAATGATAGGTATAGAATAATTCAATTCGCATTAAAATTCCAATTAGTAAAAAGTATTTTATATAAACATCGATATCACTATAAATAATTTAAATAACTTACCATAATTTATCTATTCTCTCCTCTGTATAAAAAGCTGCGTCAAAGCAGCGTTCATTTCACAAAGCTTATATTTCGCCAACCTTTTTGTTCGCGCATCACACTCGAACAAAAAATAAAATAAAAGAACGAAAATCTTTAAGTATGTGTGTGTATCTGTATGTATATACGTATGAATGTATGCGTGTAAAGCGAGGGAAAACCTACTAGGTTACAGCTGTCCGTCGGACGAATGTGCAAGAACCCTGCCGTAATGCGGGGAAAGCCCAAATTGTAAATCAGGGCGTTGCACTTTGCGTCGGTCCGGTACCTGCGACCGGGCTCCTCGGACGCCCGACGGTCAACGCGACTGAAGCAGTAAGTCAGTCTGCAACTAGCAACCTGATAGTGAATTTGAGTATTGTGCGTCGTGCTAAGCAATTCTTAATACTTCAATTGCCGGTCCATAGTGTGGCAGTCGTGTTCCATTTGAGTCGTAGCAATCCCGCGCAGTCTTGAGTGTGTGCTGCCGTGCGCTCGTGTACGCTTATTTGTGTAATTGCGTATAAATGCGTGTCAGTGCTTTCGTGTGTTTGTATCTTCGTGTATAGATACGTGTCAGTGCTTTCGCGTGTTTGTATTTATTTTCGTGTATAAATGCGTGTCAGTGTTTTCGCGCGTTTGTATATTCGTGTATAGATACGTATCAGTGCTTTCGCGTGTTTGTATTTTCGTGTGTGGATGCGTGTCTGTGCTTTCGCGTGTTTGTATTTTCGTGTATAAATGCGTGTCAGTGTTTTCGCGCGTTTGTATATTCGTGTATAGATACGTGTCAGTGTCTTCGCGTATATATATAAATATACGTAGCAGTGTCCGCGCGTCTGCGTATTCCTGTGTATACGCGCATGTGGGTACGAGTACTTGCGTATTCGTGTGTGTACGCGTATTTGTATATTTGTGTTTAAATACGTGTTGTGTTTTCACGTATTTGTGTTGTGCGTTTACGTACTTGCGTGTACGTATACTTGCATGTACGTATATATATACGTACGTGTATATACGCGTATTTTGTGCAGAAACTTGTGCTCCTGTTAGGTTGCACTGGTGACAAGCGGTCCAGATACGGAAGGCGCTGTCTGGGTGAGCGCACGAGTGCTTTAAGCGGGCGCCACTGCGATAACTCGATAACCAAGGAGTTATTCGGACACACACGGGGCGAGAGCTGTACTCAGTTTCCGAGACGTCGGAGCACTGTGTCGTGTCGATTTTGGTGTCCCGCTTCCCTCAAAACCACCTCGCCCGACTTCCAGCGGCAGGTGGGGTCACCGCCGATACAGAGGTCGGCTGTCGCGGTGTGATCCGCGCTCACGCGTTAAAAACAGTATATTTTAAGTGTGTATTTTATAGGCGTGCGTATATGCTGCAGCATCAAAGGTATGTTTTTTAAGAGCGTTTCGTAGTATCCTTAGGAAAACTGTCAAATTACTATAGTCTTTTGATTACTCGCGTTCTAGTTTTGTAATAATTTGTTAAAGACTATTTGTAAAGTTATAATTTATTTATCAATAAATAATTATCTAGTATCACTTGATTCGGCTTTTCCCCTTACTCCGAAGGGGTTTTTACGCCCAATCAAGCGTGATTTTTATTGTCCGCGAAATTGTTGTATTTTATTTAATTAGCCCATCTACTCATTCCTATTTCCTTAAAATTATTATCAAATCTACGTTTGCAATAAACATTGGTGCCCCGGGTGAGGATTGAGTAGAAAGGTTTAATTAACACTAATTTTAGTCAATATTTGTATGAAGCAAGGTATTCAATTTTATTGTATAATTTAGATTAATAATTATCTTAATAATAAAGTGAATAATAATAATAAACTTAATAATAGTAAAGTTAGTTTAAATAATAAATTTAAAGCTTAATAATAATAAAGTTAGATTAAATAATAGAGTTAAAGATTAATAAAAATAAAGTTATTTCATTTTCTTGCGTCGTTTAATATTTTATATACATTGTACTTTTATTAGTTTTAGCAAATTAGCTTAATAGATTATTTGATTTTTTATTCTTTATACCTGCTTATACGTTATACTTTCTTAGTTTTGTTAAGTTATATTAGTGAGTTATCTGATTCTATTAGCTTTGTACCTTTTATACGTTATATTTCTATTAGTTTAGTAGGTTGTTATTTATAAGTTATTTTATGTGTGTGAATGTTTAATTGATAATACATGTCGCTATAGTTATTTTATAAGAAAATTACGTTAGTCATTAGTGTAAACGATTTGTCTATAGAATCGCTGTAAGAGGGCCTTGTGGGATTTGAGCGTGTATTATATTTAGTTACGGTTTCGATCATAATGGCGCCAATACAGCTAAGAAGGCTTGTAGCTCTACAAACCGCCCATAATTGTGAAATTGAAAATATGCAGGCCGAGTTGAAGGATCATATTGATAGGCCGCTGAGTAAAAGCAATCTTTCGACTAGGATCGACGCGGTGAAAGATATTTGGTCAGAAATTCGACAAACCCACGCGGAGATTATTGCTCGTGATGATGCCGGAAATGATTCTTATCTCGTTGACAATGTGTTTAATCAAATTCGTACAACATATCAGCAATTGCTCGATTCACTTACTGATAAGATGGATCAACTCGGGAGGGCCGATCTCTCGACTTCGCTTCCGTCGGATACTGCCAATGTAGCCGGGGCTACGCTTGTCAGGCCTAATCTTCCGAAACTCGATCTCCCAAAGTTCTCTGGCCGGTATGAGGACTGGGAGAGTTTCGCTGACCTCTTTAATACGCTCGTACACTCCGAGATCGCGAGTGATGCTACTAAATTCAGTTATTTGAAACTTTGCTTGACCGGTCCCGCTGCTGATTTAGTAAAGGATGTGGCAACGACTGACGCGAACTATGCGACAACATGGCAGGCATTGTCGGCACGATTTTATAATCCGCGACTAATAGTAAATAAACACCTACATGCACTTACGAGACTACCACATTTAAAGGGAGAGTCCGCTAATTAGCCCATCTACTCATTCCTATTTCCTTAAAATTATTATTAAATCTACGTTTGCAATAAACACTTTTTTTACAATATATATATATATATATATATATATATATATATATATATTAGGAGTGTGAATAAGTCTTTCCCGTTTTTTGTAAGAGATGGCGCCACCAATACTGTGCGAGTATTCAATGGTTACATATGTCATAATCAAAGCTTATTCATATGTCAACAATTCCATACTAACACATTAGTTAAAATTTTTTCGCATCATAAATTTTTGATATCGTGAAAATGTCGAAATTTGAGTCGAGTCGACGTCATTTGCGGGAAGTTTCACTTTATTGGCTTCAATTTGAAGAAATCTGCTGCCGAGACGCATCGATTGCTTCAGGAGGCTTATGGAGAAGGTTGTGTCGACGATTCAAGTGTTCGCGGATGGTTTCGACGCTTCAAAAGCGGTGATTTCGACGTGGAAGACAAGGAGCGTTCCGGGCAGCCGCAAATCTTTGAAGATCGAGAATTGGCGACTTTGCTTGATGAAGATTCTTGTCAAATGCAAGAAGAACTTGCTGAAGCATTGGGAGTTGACCGAACAAGCATTTCCAAGCGTTTGAAAGCCATGGGAATGATCCAAAAGCAAGGAACTTGGGTGCCGTACGAACTGAAGCTGAGAGACGTCGAACGGCGTTTTTTCACTTGCGAACAGCTGCTTCAGCGACATAAAAGAAAGGGTTTTCTGCATCGTATCGTGACTGGCGATGAAAAGTGCATACGTTACGATAATCCGAAGCGAAGAAAATCATGGGGACTACCCGGCCATGCATCATCATCGACGGCCAAGCCAAATATTCATGGCGCCAAGCTCATGCTCTGTATATGGTGGGACCAGCTAGGTGTGGTTTACTATGAGCTTCTGAAACTGAATGAAAGGATCACAGGCGAGGTCTATCGACGACAATTGATGCGTTTGAGCCGCGCACTGCGAGAAAAACGGCCACAATACTCCGACAGGCACGACAAAGTTATTTTGCAACATGACAATGCTCGCCCACATGTTGCACCGCCGGTGAAAACATACTTAGAAACGCTCAAATGGGAAGTCCTACCCCACCCGCCGTATAGTCCAGACGTTGCTCCTGTCTGATTACCATCTCTTCAGATCGATGACGCATGGCCTGGCTGACCAGCACTTCCATTCCTACGGGGAAGCCAAAAAATGGGTGGATGACTGGATAGAGGCCAAACCGGTCGAATTTTTTCGCAACGGGATTCGTATGTTGCCAGAAAGATGGGAAAAAGTTGTAGCTAGCGATGGCCAATACTTTCAATAATTCATTTGTAACCATTTTTTCACAATAAAGGCTGAAAATTTGAAAAAAAAACGGGAAAGACTTATTCACATACCTGATATATATATATATATATATATATATATATATATATATATATATATATATATATATTACAGACGACCGACGAAAAACATTTCCAAGTGTTTCGTGACGACTTCCATGGAGAGTATCATATTCGGACGATAGAATATATCTCGGCACGACTGCTATGGAGAATTTCATGTTAGTGTGATACAATAAGATTTCCAGGTATCCGGGGACAACTGCTACTGGGAGTTTGGTGTTCGCGTGAAGAGAATACTAAACTATCCGTAGAAGTCGTCTCGTCATACCTGGACATTGTCTTCTACTGTCCGATCACGCAACTCCACCTAAAAAAAATATTCCAAGGCATCTAGATATCGAATTCTACCGTCCAAACACGAAACTGTCCATAGAAATCGCCCCAGCATATCTAGACATCGGATTCTACCGTCCAAACGCTAAACTCCTGTAGTAAAAATTGTCCTGAGGCACCGGGATATCGTATTCAACTGAAATAAAAGCAAAATAACGGTCTGCGAATACCACATTTTTTAAGCAGACGCTGTGTATCACGCCTTTTTATATTAAAATTAGTTATCACAAATTATCTTTAGTATTATTTGGCATACAACTATTTTCTAAGAGAAGATAAAGAGAGAGAGAGAGAGAGAAAGAGAGAGAGAGAGAGAGAGAGAAAGAGCGAGAAAATTACAGACAAGCGATGCATACGAAGGCAGGACTCGGATACTTCCATTTAGTTGACGGGTGCGATGCGAGCGAGTATTCGCCAGCTACCAAACTTGATGCATGTGCAGAAATTACGCAGGCTTTTGCGTACGTTCACCCGCGCTGCCCTCCACAACGAGTTTCCTTTCCAACCCCGCTCACTCTCATTCTGCGCAAAGCCTTCATGGATAAACCAAGGTATCGAACATATAATATGAATTTCTATATATACATACATATATATATATTCAAATGCGTAAGTAAACTGCTTTGATATCTAATAGGATCTATCTTTTTCTGTTTTCGTTTCTAACGAGCGCGTAACAATCATACCGTTTTTTCTATGGCGTACCACGCGGTTTTATGTACTTTTGGCTCGACAGCGGAAAGTAACGTACGCGCTGACTATGCAGAAATTAACCGAATTCGGTGAATCTGATATCGAGATTTATGTGCGCCTTCTTTCTTTTTCAGAGAAGTTCGATACTCGTGAGTGAAAAAGGCAAAGTTCGTCCTATATTACGATTTACGTATTATCAAATAAAGTTACTTATTAATACATTTAGTTACATATAATTTGGGTTAAATATAAATAGTGCATTCTGCAAGAAGAGATTGTAGAAGGCACGCTTCGCTGGGGTGAAAAAAACATTTTGATCGCAGAATCAAAAACAATTTAATACGAACAAATGAAAGATAGCGAATTGAATCTTATGACTAATTATAATAATATAATTATCATTATTATTATTATTATTACTATATACTTATTAAATTCGCTATCTTATAGATAGCTAATTTAGTCTTATACTATGTGTCTCGACTATTTTCAAAAATCAAGGGAAGAACTTTGTACTCGTATATTACAAACAAATTTACTGTAAGATACTTATTAAACTAATCTGTAAGTTAAACTAACTTAACAAAAGTAGTCCAGAAATAAAATTAAGCGTTAATGTTTTTTGACATATGAGTATTTGATAAGGAAGGCGTTACAGAAAATAGCATTTCCTCCTCTTCATAATTAACTGTGAAAGTAATCTAATCAAGTTTTCAAAGAAGATCAAAAAAACCAACAGGATATACGTGTAAAATTTTCTTTAGCTTTGATTTGTTCATTATTAATGTCCTTCGTTATTTATATCTTAATAAATACTATCGACAAATTTTACATTAATATAATCCATATAATATATAGAAAATACAGTGACTTCAAACTCATAATACAATATAGCAATAGATTTAGTAGCATGTTAATAGTGAACAAGAATATATGACGAAACAAAATAACGAACAGTAATATATTTAAAATAAAACTATTTGTCATTTCAAATTGTTTACCATGATTTAATTAATTTTCTATTTCATTTACTAATGAGAAACTTTAAGAATTACTTAAATCCGCATTATTTGAAGCTTTATTAAGAAGAACGTACAAAGTCCAAATACACCTCTCATAGGATTTCAAAGAAACGAATGGATCAGTATATTTATTTTATTATGAAAGTATTTACGTTTATATGCACCGAATCTTCTGAAGAAAACGTTTACAGATGCATTTTTTATTTCCGATTGGAAATATATATATATATTAAACTAGGAATCTGTTCCTTTAGTTTCTCTACTTTTTTCTCAACTACGTGGGATATATGAAAATTTATTATTCTTTATTCCATAGTATTTTCAGAGAAATCTTCAATCAACGATATTCAATGAAACGATTTCTTTGAAAAAATAAAAAATTTTTCATTGAATGAAAATAATTTAAATACGCCTCGATCTGTCTAGTAAAGAGTTCGTTTAAATCTCAATATTTTTTGATTTGAAAATTATTATTTCATTGTATTTCTTTAAGTAAACATATGATTGAATTTATTAATTTTTCTAAACATATTAGAATTACATTTGTCAAGAGAAAAAAAACCATGAACACGTTACAATGAAACGTATATGTCATTATAAAGCTTCCGGCACAGTTTTAGTGTTGCTGATTTATATCAGAAATAACTGAATGGTATTACATTAATATAAAATTTTTCTGAATAAAAATAAAATAATTCATTCTAATTGGTATTCTATATACAATAAACTTCTGCTCAATTTTGTCATGCAGCTTCCACTTCCTTACTGTATTTCAAATGGTTCGAACATTTTTTATTTATCTCGTGGAAAATATTTGTTTACATCTTTTACACAAAATAACAGTAATAAATAGAAGCGAGACAGCACGAAAATAAAATGAGACAGAAAAGCAGCGGCGCGAATCACTCTCCGAATGCTAATCGATTAATCGTGAATGTATGCGCTCTTTTGACACAGATACACAGCTTTAATGGCGACTGTCGCTCGATAGATTGGTTAAACGTGAAGCGCACACGTGCGTGTCTGCTTGCTGAATAAAATAAGTACCTTGCGCGCTGACAGAGTAAGAGGAAGAGAAAAAAGAAATAAAGATAGCGTAGAGCAACGGTGAGAAGAAAACTATCGATAGCGTATTAACAGGATCCCCAAGCTATTTAACGAGAGAGAAAGGTGTATGAGGAGGCACGAGAGGTTGGGAGAAAGAAGAAAAAAAAGAAACTGCCCCCTCCCGTAGAAGGGCAGAAATTGGCGGGGACTCGCTGCGTCCCTCGCCACGCCGCCCTCGGACTAAGCCGGGCAGGGCAGCCCCCGTAAAGAGTGTACACGCGCACCCGTACAGACACGGGCAAAAAGCAAACGACGTCGATATAATGCAGGGCCAGAAGAAAGACAAAGGCCGGGATAAGCCCTATGCGGATCCGCGGCGCGAGTACTTGGACGAGATTTTCAGCGACGAGGAGGAGGAGGCGGCAAGTGAGATTAATGGCATATATATATATATATATATATATATATATATATATATATATATATATATTCAAAAAGTCTGTTATCAAGTAAATTATTTTTTTTAATCGAGAAAGTATCTCTTTCAACGAAGAAAGTATTTATTTCACACAAGAAAAATACACTTAAATCAAATCACGTCGTCTTAAGCCTAGTAAATAATTTCTTAATTTAAGAAAATTATTTACTTGGTAAAAACATATATATTTAATTGATATCAGAAAAAATATATATATATACATATATATAGTGTGTGTGTGTGTGTGTGTGTGTGTGTGTGTGTGTGTGTGTGTGTGTGTGTGCAACCGTACATACATATCTACGTACAAACAGCTACTTGTGAAATCACGTTAACCCTTCGACCGCTTTCTCGCAAATATATATATATATATATATATATATATATATATATAAGTATTTTTTGTTTAACTAATAATTATTATAGTATTGATCTGAAGTTTTTTATTTGTTTTTAAAACTATTAAAGTTTTATATTGTCAGTATTTAAATTCTGTATATTTTTTAAATGTTTTTTATGAACTTTTGTTTTAATATTAATTATAGCTGAGATTAATTTATTTCTTCAATTATTTTCAATGTACAATATTATTTTTACATTATTGAAAATAAATTTTAACACTAAACTTTTTTTAGAGGAATTTACGTATTATTTATCCAATTTTGTAGAATGAATTAAAACAATAAATAAGAAAAGTGCAAGATTTTTCTTAAAATTTATGTCTTTAAGAGACAAAATATTTCAACATAATATGTAAATATTTCAATACATTATAGTATCGTCGTGGAGGTTAATTATTTTTCTCCTGAGACCACCCTTTGCTTCACTGAGACGGTAAATTATCTGACGAGTTAAAAATCAATTTACACACACGTGCCCTAAATTGCATTTATTTATGATCGGAAGATCACAAAACTAACGTTGAACTTGCAATTTATATGTAAGAGTGATGTAAATAGGATTGAATTATTTACTATAAATTTAACTTTATCAAATTTTAAACAATTATAATGCACTTATATAACAACTGAAAAAAAAGATTTTCTCTCGAGTAGCAAATTTCTCGATTCCAGACATACATTTATGCTTTTTTTGCCAAAATAAAATTATGTTATTAACCATCATCAGCTACCTCTTCGCTATTTCATCTTTATGCATCTTCTGCCGTAAAGCTTTTTTTAAGCTTCTCCAATTACAACGGAAAGAAAGTTAATCATTCTTTTTAGTTTCCCTTTTAATTACAACTTCGAATGCAAAGAGAAAATTCAACTTTGTTCATAAACTGTAATTATATCTTTAATTCCCGCGTTATCTACAAAGTAAACGAATAATGAAGCTGCTCATTTACACACACACGCGCGCGCACGCACACACACCTAATTTTTCCTATCAATGCAGTTCTTTATCAGATGCATCTGTTAATAAGCAAAAAATGGTGTAAGAGCGAAGGGGGGTAGGGGGCAGGAGCGCGGTCCCATGCGCGACGCGGCGCGGCTGGTGACACAAATCGAAATCCATACCAGATGCACCGTCGCGTCGCCATGGAGCGAGCAAGCGAGCGAGCTCGCTGTCGTGAAATTCGCCCCTCATTCAAACCGGATGAACTTTTAATTGCAGGAAAGCGCAGCCTGGAGGAGGAATACAATTTATCGAGAGCCACGTATGCGAGGGAGGAGCTTGAGGAATTAGTGAGTTTCGATTGTGACGCTCTCGCTGTCGGCGCCGGCGACACTCGGGCGCGGCGGACCGCGGCGAGACTTAATTAAATGACGATTACTTCGACTAAGTAAAGGGGGATGGGCTGTGGGCGAGGCTCGATGGACACCCTCGACCCGCCACGTTCGACTGACGCGTTGATAATAGCCATTTTCTATAAGTCAAGCGAGTCTTCGTTCGCGAGTCATGGCTCCTAAATATCCAGGACCCCCAACGAAAACTTAGCACGTTCAAAATGGTCCCATCGAGAAGTTGACTCGACTAACGAATTTGCACTGCTGAGTCTTACAGATAATCTTATAAAACTGTGATAGAATTTTAAAGTGTTCAAAAATGCAGACATAATCGTTTGATAGTACTTCAAGTATTCTTACTTAGACTAACCGACTGCCTTCAATTTTCTCACACGGGACCTGGAAATGCAAGTGGAACTTTTTCCAGTCTTCGTTGGGAACGTCGATATATGGATCAAAACTTCTTTCGTTTTTTTATATTGTATTACATTGTTATTATCATTATTATTATTATAAATATAACGATAGTAAAGACGGAAGAATTGGCAATATAGCCCATCCTTAATCGGAGCAAATGACTCGTCAAATTTATATATTAAGTTTAAAATTATTTACTAATTTCATCATCTCATTAATTTAGTAGAATAATTATAGTATCGTTTGAATTAGTAAACATCATATACATATTCTCAAAAAATATTTGTCAATTTTCACAATGAAAATAAAATGTACTTTATTTTACTGCACTTAGCTTGGTTTAAAATTATCGGGAGCGAAGATTAAGTACAGAATGTATATAAAAACAAAATACGGAGCATCTAAAGAGACTCGATACCAAATAGTTAACCGCGAAATTCACAAGGCCTTAATATAGTTAAAAAATCGATATTGACCCGAGATTATAAATATTCTGCATTTAATGATTTCTATTGAGCTCAAAATATAAAATAACTTTTTATCTCAATGCAATATTCGCTTATAAGTGCACTATCGTTTTTACCGGGGGGCCGAAAATATCGAAAATGAAAAACTTTATTTAAATACAAATAGTAAAAAAAAGATATATTTTTTTTAAACAAAATCGAGGCTGATTCATAAAGAAGTTAAAATTCGTAAATAAAAGTACAGGCTCGTAAAAATATTATGGCTCTAGTATAAAAAAGCGGATACTTCGAAAAACTGCGTGTCATAGAAAATCCGTGGAACGATGCAGGTTACTGTACCCCCCGCCCTCGGCCACTTGCCGCGGCTCTTGTAACGACGGTGTATGCTCTCATATGTTTGATATTCTAAATATATACGCGCGTATCCTTTAAAACGAATCGGCGACAGCCGCATTTACTTTAAACGAATTAATATTTAAAAGCGCGCGTTTTCCATGAAATGAACGTATTTGTGTATGAATTTGCAATGAATCGTGCGCAGTTTGTAATTTCAATTACTTTCGAATCGTAACCAAGTAATCGTGGTATTAAAATATGAAAAAGAAATGAATTTTCTGAATATAGAATTATTAGTAATTCGGTTACGAATGTTGTAATGATTTTGATAAAAAAAAAAGACATTTTATTAATTGATTAAATTATTACAGTAGGCTTTTAACAGAAAACTTTGTGGATAATGAATTATAAATGTGTAATACAACCAAAAAGTGAATTTAATTCGTACCTTATATTGGGCAAAACGTATTTCATTAAAAATCATTGCTTTTTAAAGATTGATCAAAGATACGGCGTATTCGAAATAGTTTTTATATTTAAATATCCATAAAAAAGAATTTTAAGCTTTTTTCGAGTCGTAAATACTTTATACGGCAAAAATCTTTTTGCACTTTACAGATAATCCTCGTGAAAGATCTGACAGTATTAAGCGGATTGTGCTATAAGAATTGGAACGAGCAGTGCATATCAGCAATTCAAGAATTTTTCGAGAACCTCAGAACTCCAGTACTTACTCTATTTTTTAAAAATGACATACTAACGGCAAAGCTATCCTTCCCGGAAAATCCCGTTGAGGAATTAACATACTTTGTTAGAAAGCCACTCGAAATGTTCAGTCCCGAAGACTTTCGGGACAAAGTACTCTTTGGCAGTATTAACGACAACGTCGAGGTCTCGATTTTGACGATCGTCAACAATGTCCTGTCTCCAATTTTCACCAAAATTAACACTTGGCCTGATAGTATCCTTTTTAATCTATTAAAGACCACCGTAAGAATGCTTTTCTCGCATTAAATTCCTTAAATTGGAAATTCGAAACAAGAAACGTTTTTTACTTCTGATGCGCAGGAATTACGTAAAAAACAATTTTGTTAGAAATCTGTATTTACCTTGACAAAGCTAAAATGCAGAGATGTAAATGACACATTAATATTAAAAAAATTAGGCATAAACCTCCCAAAGAATTTTATATGACTTTTCAACAATTTAAATTGCATTTTTTACTACAGAATCATACGCATCGGCGTAATATATTGCCCGGAAAGCACACAAGCCGTAAATAAGCTAAATCAGAAATGGTAACATGATTAGCAAATTGATCATAAATTTAGGCGGTGTAAACTTCATAATGACAACGACCAATATAAATCGCTTCAGAACGGTAATAGCCAATATATTTTGGCTGGTTCGATAAATATGGAATTTAGGCTTCTTGAAAATTTGTTTCGTACATCGAAAAATATTAAGTTGTAATGTGAATTACAGCGATGATTATTAAGTTTGCTTTCATTTTTACCAAATATTTTGTCATAATCCGCGTGTAATTCAATATGCATAAATTATGAAATTAAAATGTGCTCCTATTACGATTCCATGTTCATCTATACGATGTTACAGAAAATATATTCCATATTACATTATGAACTTATAGATTTATAAATTATTATTCTTTTCAGTTAAATTTTCTGTATAAATATGTACAAGCATACTGACATTTTTATATTTCTTTTTATCTACATTAAAATTTTTATAATCAACAGAGTTAATACGTACTAGAATCCTTAAAAAAAAAACATAATTATTGATAGCTAACCAAACTGAAGATTAATCCAAAGAGTTTCAAATAATAGTTGCAATATATAGCTTAGTAAAATCCTACACAAATGTTATAATTAACTTAAAAATCAAATACTGATCGTTAATATTAGCTACTCTAAAATCATCTATTTAGATACCAAGACTAACGGTAAATTAATATCTATCAAATCTGTGATTCTCATCGGAGTTGCTCAGCTTCTGAGAATTTTTTTTACTATATTTTTATTTGACTAATTACATTTTAGGTTTTCGTTACCTTATACCATCATATAAAATTATAATCATATAAAATTGCTTATCATACATAAGCAATTCTATAATGAAAATGTAAATGTAAATTAACGTACGTTAAATATAATTTCAATTGTGTTCTTTATAAACGAATGGAAAAGCTTACCTGCCGAAACTATGATGATGAATCCATTTAAATTTCAAACGAAAAATAATGTCAACTGAATTAATAGTGAGTGAAAATATTTTTCTATTAATAATTGAAAGGATCATTGTTATACTTGTAAGAAAATTCTGCGGTTTATCTTTAGAAAATAGATGTACGGCAGCGAATCCGCCTTCACTATCCGCGTATGCCATTAAAGTTCTTAAAAAGAGTTAACAATGCTGGATCTCTTTTGCCGAAATGGCGGAGCGCGCAGCTGTCACTCTTAACTGCTCGGCATAGCGCATTATTATCAAGCGCAGTTAGTGCCGTCGCCTCTGCGGTGACCAAGCGACTCATATCTCTCGTCTCCCCTGCCTGCCCCCTCTCTCACTCTCCCCTCGTATCGCTTTTAGCAATCAGGATATAACAGCGATCGAGCGCGTTTTCCAGCTCTCTCGGCACGCAGTCCCGGCCAATCTAACTTGATGACATTAGCGAACAAATTTGTAACTGCTTGCTTTCCGGGCGCTGCCCCACCCCCTTCGCATTCCCGCCGTCCCGCGCGGGCATGGCGGAATCGCCGAACGGCGGCGGTGCGCAACGTGCCAGCTAGAAAATTAATATTACCATAATTTTGGCTAAAACACATTCCCGTCGGGCGGAGTGGACACGGGGGCGGGTGGGGAAGGGAGAGGCCAAGCCGAACTTTATTCACCGCAACATAGAATTATTACTGGGCGAAGATCGTATCTTTAACGAGGATTTCATTATGTTGACTTTGCTATTTTCAATTTTTTTCTTGTATTCTTTGATACTTAAATAGGCGCGGTATTTTGTTTTCATGACCCAAGTTTTTCAGACTAAGCTGAAATTAAAAAGTGGTTATGACTTTGGCATTGATTTTCATTTGGGGTGCAGTTATTACCCCTTTTCGGATGGGAATTAGGGATTCATTACATTCGTAACATTATTATGCGTTCTAATCAGCAATGATTAATATGGAAGATATTCCAATTTTCAACATTTTATTATTTTAGGCATTACATTCATGGCGATTACGCATAAAATAAAGAATAATGTGATTTGAGGTCAAGTTTTGATGAAGCTAATGATTTTTTTATTGGAATTTTTTTCTCTTTCCATAATATATCATCTATCACATACACGAGTTTTATTTCTAAATATAATTAAGCACTAATTTATTTTAATAATTTATCTCTACTATTTACATGCTTTTATTTAAATAACCCGATACAAAACAACATACATGGATATCTGCATTAATCAAATATTTTGTTTGAATATTATACAAACACGTTTGTAATAATTTAATTAAACAGTATTTCATAAGTGCTAAAGTGAATAAAGCAGGAAAATAGCTGAATAATAATCCATTAATCAAATAACTCGCAAAACTATATTTAAACTTGAAGAGTCTAATTCTAATTTCCAATTTAAAGAATTCGAATCCACGCATTGACAGGCGCGAATGATGCGGACGTACATATATAAATATACAAAAGTCATCAATTTCCTGAACGAGTAAACATGCGTGAAGGAGGATTTCTGCTTGAACGTGCAGAACTTCCTCTGCAACCTGACCGATCTCAGATACAAAATGCTCGGCTTAACCGTAATATATCAGCCGACGGAGGGGAGCGAGCTGACCATCGAGGAGGCCTGCGCCGATAAGGAATTGGTAAAGCGGCTCGAGGGAATCCTGGTCTACTGGGCAAGGCAAATCAGAATTGCCCTCAGTGACCAGGATCAGATCACCGGCGGCGACCTGCTCACCTTCAAAGATGAATACGACTTCTGGATTTATCGCTGTAAGTCCATTCATATATACATATCGGTGTGTGTGTGTGTGTGTGTGTTGTGTGTGTGTGTGTAGTGCATCTAATATGCCAATTTTGTGCGCGTGTGTGCATTATTCGTTACACTCATGCATTATGAATGCATGGTGTAACCGCAATTTCAAATTCGAATAAAATCAAAATTATATTTGAGTACACGTAATAGTAATGTTTATATTTCGTTCAAAACAATTTAGTAGTCATACTTAAATGGTGGCACCTCTTATATCTTATTTTTATATTATAATTCAGATATCATAATAACAAATATTCATTATTTTTTAACGTAATTAACAACAAAAAAAGCATATCGCTTAAATTTTATCGGTTCAAGAAGCTAGACTATTTTCTAATACCTGAAACAGAGTAAATTTTTTCAGAAGTTGATAAAAATAATTAAACGAGTAAGTCCATTGAAATTTTGAGCATTTGTTAAACATCTCTATATCTTCTATATGCAGTTTCGCATCAAAATATGTTATCTAAACAGAGATACAAATCGACTGTAGTGTGGCTGATGAATGTTTAAAAATTATCATATAGAATCAATTGAATTTTACACAGTAACTTCAAACTTTACTAAAAGAAAATTAGGTTGTCCTATAAATTTATTTCTGAATTTACAGTAGATTCATCTAGATTTGTCTATCTATTTTAGATTAAATTTTATTCTTAGTATGGTATACTACAGAAAAAAGCCAACAAAAAAATTATTTTTTTGAACTTGCGAAGTACTATTGTTATTTCTAAAATATATTGATTAAAATGTAGTTAGTTAATATATAATTGTTTAGATAATAAATTTTAGGAAATAATAATATAAGTTTTCATTAATTGCAACGAAACGATTAAAATAATATGAACTAATATAGATTACTGTACATTTGTAGGAGCATCCTGTACTTCTATATGTAACTGCATTAGTTATGTAATATTAGATCAAAATTAAATCAGTCGGATTTAACTTGAAATGGAACATTAGAACTTGAGCGAGGTGTCATATACTTGGAATTAGGTATATTCTAGATACGCGATATGAAATTGTAATGTCCATTAGAGAGAATAGCGATTTGAGATTGGGAAAGTATTTGTTTTTAATGATTGTTTAACAACCGTATATATATATAATCAAATATCGAGTCTCGATAAATTTCACCTTTACGCTTCGATATAAATCTATATTCCATTCGTTCATTTTTTTACGCTGTTTTAAGTTCCTTCCGTCCTCATTCGCGAGCTTATCGCATTTGCGAAATTTCCACGAGAGCCTCGTGGAAAAAGGTATAAAAATTCGAGGCAGAGGCAGTAAAGAAGATAAAAAGGAAGAGGGAACGAAAAAACGAAGGCGGACCGCGACAGGAAAGGAAAGATGAAGCCAAACTCGTCCTCGATGCCGGGATTATCCTCTCGTGTGGCATATTATCCGATCGATAATATATAAGAGAACCGCGGCGGAGGAGGTTGGAAAACACGGGCGATTTTAGCGCACTCGCGGCTTTTCTCAGCCGCTACGCGGGTGTCGAAGAGGTGCGAGAGTTGAAGAGGAGAGCGCGAGAATGGGAATCGTGCTTGTCAGTCCATTTCGTGGTCGAGTGGCTTTATCATCGTCCGATAAATATTGCCCGTTGATGAGAGATCGAGAAAGAGAGAGAGAGAGAGAGAGAGAGAGAGAGAGAGAGAGACAGAGTCAGTGAGTAGTCACGCAACATCTTCGTCTTTTATTCCGCGTATCACCAAAGAAAAGTCGTATACACAATACGGGCAAGGCTGGAGGCCCGGAATCAAAGAACGAGACGGTCGCGTAGATGATCGCTGTACCCTCGTCAACCGATGGTTTACGGTACTATAACAATACGCATTAAGTAGAATGAGGAAAATTTCGGCTCGTCGGCAATAGCATCACGCCGGGTTGCGAGGGACGGGACGGGGAAATGAGAGAACTCATGGATTTCATCCAGATACTCGAGACGATACAGCCTCTAGGGGTGGCCGCAATGGGAAGGGAACCGGGTTGGTATAAATTTACCATTTCTGCTTGAACAGCGCCGAGGAACTGTACGGTGCCGAAGTGAATTACTTTTTAAGAAAATAAACAGATAGCGAAATTCACATTCTCGGGCAAGAGTGAGGGAGGTTGAGGGATAAATTTTGCCGTGGTAATGTTGTTACGGGCCAATGGGAAAAGCCGGCGAATTCAGAAATTCAGAATTGACGATAGGCTTCTGCACGTTCCAAACAAATCCACTATTAGTTCGCGCGTCTAAGTTTACGAATTTGGGCTGACCAAGCAGAAATGTTTATTAGTTAATATTCGATTTTTTCTCATCTCCATCAGTTAATAAAAATACTTAATATAAACAATCTGTTCTAGTATTTAATAATCTTTGTACTCTAAATAATAAAAAAGGAATACAAAAAATTAAAAAGTATTAAATAAATGAATATATATATATATATATATATATATACAAGCTTGCGTTTAGTTTTCAAAATATTAAAAAACTTATGTTTACAGTGTATAAAAGAATTATGAAAGTTTTCTATATTTTTTTCAGAAGAATGAGGATTTTATATTCAGTAAAAGGATTCTGGCCCTTGTCACGATTTACAGCAATAATTGAATAGCTCTTCAGAATTCTAAGCTAATGCTATCGGATATTCATTTTCGGGTTTCACAAGTCCTAAAGTATCAGTTTCGTCATTCAAACAACGCTAATTTCCGGTCGAAATTCACAGACACTCCTGAGTAGCATTTATTGTCTTTCACCGTTAAAGAGAAAATTTATACAACAAGTGTTACATCAATTACTTAACTTTTATTTAAAAGAATTTTTCTCAAATTCAATTGCATTGCAGTCGCCCATCCTCTATCTATTCATAAAATAAGTAATTTTTTTTTATTTTTGAAGTATTAAATTTCAAAATATAAACAAAAAATTCTTGTTCAGGTGTATTATACTAACCTATACTATTCGAACGACAGCTAATGTATCCAAAGTAAATTATTGATCTATATGCTGAATGGACTTTTGAAGATCCATTTTTTCTGAAATAATGAAAACTAGCCGTTCGAAAATATGATGTATCGAAATAAGATCTGATAATTGTCTTCGCATCTCAATATCTGACATATAGTTAATTGCTTAACTATGATCACACCGACCTTAATCTAATTGCAATTCTGTTTCTCAATAGCCCAAGTTTGATTTATTGAGTAGCGTATATATAGAGACATTCAAACGAAAAGGTAAAAGAACATTGAACAAGTGATCATCAATTTGAAAATGGGTGGACAGAAGCTTATTTTAGGCGGAACACGAATTCCACGCGTTTTTTAGATTTACGTGCGGTTGTTGGTAGATTAACGATTTGATTGTTACTTTTACTCTCTCTGTGTCTTCCTCTCTCTCTCTCTCTCTCTCTCTCTCTCTCTCTCTCTCTCTCTCTCTCTCTCTCTCTCTCTATCTATCTCTCTCTATTTATCTCTCTTTCTCTATTTATCTCTCTTTCTCTTTGTCCCTTTCTACCTCTCTCACTCACTCACTCAATCTCCACCGGAAAATGCCGAGACGCGCTCTTTGTATAGCAACTGGATGCAATTTTGATACTGTCCGATACGCTGCGTCCGTGCCGTTATCCACGAGTCGCAGTACCTGTAAGAAACTGAACAAATCCCGATGGATCGCGCGAGCTATCTACGAGAGGTGGGGATACGAAAGAACAAAAAGAAAAAACGGTTTCGAGGGGTAACAGCTGATACAAAACCACTGGTCCAGTTGTCACCAAGCTCTTCCCTCTTCTAGGTAGTACATCCCACCTACTATAGCACAGTACCCCACCCCCGTCTTCGTCCACGTACATCTACTTCTAGCCATTTCTTTCCGTTCCTTTCTTATTAGCTTTCGAATTTTATACTTTATTTTACACTATATATCCACATATGTTCCACAGAAGTCCGTTGTTATCATCCGGAATCCTTTACGCTACTTTTTGCTCATTTATTTTTCTTTCTCCTAGTACTATCATATATATATATATATATATATATATATATATATATATATATATATATATATATGTATAATTGTGCGGCACTCGTACGAAGTACACTGAGTTTGTTTATATCTTTCTTTACCTTCATCAAGTACATATGTAGCGTTCTTTATTAAATTAAATCTATTTCAATAAATCTACAGTTTTTTTTTATAATGAAAATGATTTTTATAAAAGGTTTTGAAAATTTTTTATAAATATATTTTATAAAAATATATTAATATATTGTATAGTATGTATTATATTTAATATAGACGTATGCCTTGACTCTCTCGTTGTACACCCTCGATAGTTTAATATATATGTATTCGATATAGAAATGCTAACGATGAGCAAACTTAATCTAATTCAACTTGTCTGTCGAGAGCCCGTCCCATGAAGTTGATTATAATCAGACTCAAGCGATCCTTGAATCGAAGTTTGAAAGACGTGCAATAGGTCTCACACGATAGCAATATATGTGTAATATGCATATAATATCTCGCGTAGCGAGAGAACATTAATTTACACAGCTCCTTGAGAGAGAGAGAGAGAGAGAGAGAGAGAGAGATAGACGCTTCGCATGGCTCAATAATAATTTTCCGAACTCTCGTGCGCGCCCAACCGCAGACGACAATCTTCGCGGACTGATGCAGCAGCTCGAGACGAAGGCGACCCAACGACTGCGTGCAATCCTGGCCGCGGCGAGCTCGACCTACCTGAATCAGCTGGAGAGCCTCATCGAAGAGATACGCGCGGCCATCCTCGAGACCAAGTCGAACGTCGAGTTCCTAAGCATATTAGAGCACGCGTATGCCGACCTCGATGCCTGCGCCAGCATCACCGAGTTGAGGCAGCATCTGCCCGGGATAATTCAGCTATGCCGCGTCGTCTGGAAGAACTCGCCTTTCCTGGGGAGCGAGAAAAGGATAATGCGACTGTTCGAGGTGATCGGCAACCAGGTGGTGGCAGTCTGTAAGAGGGCCGCCTCCATGGAGGAACTGTTCGCCGGCAACACAAAGAAAATTATAAAAATGTCGTACGACAGCATTCTTGCCTGTCAGCAGTACAAGGATCTATATAAGCAGGTGAATGGTTTAGAGTTATTATTTCAATCAATATATGTATAGAGAAAATCCCGATTGCAAAAAAAAAAACAAAAGCTGTATATATATATATTAAATGTATACGTTGAATGATTTTATAAATTAGTACGGTTTCAATACTGTAGATAACAAACTGTAATAGCTGCGCTCGACATTTGAATGGTATACTAATCAAATTTCGTATTAGTAATATATTAATTTTTTTAGCAATTCAATGTGGTTTACCGGCATTAAAACTGTATCGATCTTTTTTAACTTTAAACATTTTACTTTAAAAATAAAGCAAATTGATCTAATGGAAATTCTGAAAATTTTATTCAAGGCAAAATGTTTCACTGAGGTGATATTCAAAACTTATTCTTCCTGATTTTAAAATACAAATTGTAGCTTCGTCGCCTAATTCCAGCTTATATCTCTAAAAAGAATCTTTACCTATTACAAATGGTTCCTAAATAAAACTTTTCCGTATCCGGTAAGAAATTTACTATTTTTTGAAATTCAGTTGTTATGTAGTAGGAAAGGAAATATTGTTAGTGTCTAATCGATCGATAAGTGTTTTTTATTACGTAATATATGATTTTGTATCTGAAAAAGCGTGCATTTAGATGCAATTAATATGTGTCAACACTGGTGCCCCGAGTTACAAATTTACGATGCTGTGACAAATATTAAAACTCAAATCGTCAAATACCCGCCCCATCGATATATGTAATTGTAATGCTGATGCAGAAATTCTAATTAATTTTATTTACAGTATATATACATTTATAAAGGCTGTAGCCGAAAAATTATTTTTTCAATATCATATTATTCTGGTGCGACATTGAGTGGAAGATTTATATTTAAAAAGAATTCGATAGACAATTAAATAAATACATTATACGTCGTATGAAAAAATATGACAAGTTTTACTTTTTTGGATTATAATATTATTTAATAAATCATATTATAATAGCATTTCAATATGTTTAAAATCAAACCAACTAAGTGTCTACTTTTTCAAAAATATTGTTTCAACAATTCAATTTCGAAGTTTCTATAACAGAGAATTTTAAAAGCTAAACCTGAATTAGCAGGACTACCGTCAAAATAAAAAGAGCTACTTCAATGTATTCCTTTGATGTTCGTTTCTCATTTAAAAGTCCATATCCAGACTCTTTAAAAGCGGATACTTGGAAAAATCGAATGTAAATAAAACTTCTTTTTCTTCAAAAATCCTAAATCCATTCATATAGCGAACAACATCATTTCCATTAATGGAAAATTCTCATTTAATTTTAAAGAGGATCATTTCTTAATGCTGATACATATTACTATTATAAGATTCGTAATATTAATTTTATCTTAATAATTGCCAAAACAATGAGATTTAAATGTTTCAAAAGATACAATCCTCAAATTTTGCGAATACATTCATAAATATATGATATACATGATAAAAGTAAGACAATAAAGGAAAGTTTTAGATATTTTTTATAATTGTCTTAGATTTTTGTAAATTTCTTTTAGTTTTTCATTTTATTCCAAGTAATCTATAAGCATACAAAGATGTTTGAATATTTATATTACGTTCTGGCCTATTAAATCATAATGCGAAAAGACCTATATAGGAGAAATTGTCGTATTTTATCTCATTATGAAAGCCCACGACAAAAACGTTATACGTACGAATATACATTTATTGTAATTTTAATGGAAGCAAAACAGAATGTTCGGACCCGTAAACGCCGATAAATATAATGAAATTTGAATAGCAAATTGAAAACGTGCGAGTTTTCATTTTTAACGTTTCGCCACGTTAATTTGAAAAAATCCATTTACGAGTATAAGCCTTTTATTTATCCAATGCCCGTAGAAATAATCAAACGTTATTTTCACTATTTGATATATAAAAGTCGAAAATTGAAAGTACACAAAAACGATAGTGAGCCACTGTCTCTCCCGCCTCCCCCCCCCCTCGCCTCATCAGCCTATATCTCTCCATCTCTATTTCCCTGGTTCTTTCGAGAGAAACAATGTCGCGCGCGGCGGTATAAATCGAGTGCATATACAGACGCAGACGCGGCGCCCTGCAAAGTCGATAAATCACGGCGAAGCCTCTCGGCTGACCACGTGAGCATACATTGGGTCAATGAACTTCAGCTGTTTCTGCACGTATATACGCACGGCAAGAACGTTACAGTTCGTCCCATCGGCCTCGCGCGCACTCTTTTCATTCTTAACGCGTTTTCCTTTTTCCCGCTCACCAGTCGTGCGACGCGATTCTTTTTTCTTTTACCCTGGCTCACGCAAGGCTTGCTCAACTTGTTTTATGGTCTAATTCACACTTGGACGCTATAAGAGTGAATTACATTCGCCAGCCTCCGCTTATATGACAATCCGATATTAATCTTTTTTTTCCACCAGCTGACGCGCGGGTTACGGCGAAAACGATATTTTACCTTCACGGATTCTCTTTGAAAAGAAAAATATAGAATGAATGTATATTTCAAGCGGACAATTATAAAACTAAAAGATTCGATCATTCAAGCGATATATTTATTCATTGTAGACTGATTCAATTAAAGCGATCTAATAAAACTATTGTTTTCTTTCGAAATATTACAAAAAGTATTAAAATACCAAAGCAATTATATTTGCAAAAATTACTCAATTCGCGTCTCATATATACGAACTGCAACGGCTGATCGAACTCAATTTGCAATGGCTTTCTTAACAGAATATTACTTTTATAAAACTATAATAAGGCCGTATAAAAATTTGCATACGTGAAAGACGTGAAATTCCGCTCAAGGAAATTGGACTTTCAAATGAAAAAAAAAAGTTCGAAAGTCGAAACCTCGCTACAGTAATAACTTTGAAGTATCCAAGTTTTTATAATCGCGACCACCAATTTTTGTAATCTTTTCTTATGATCCTGGAAGACTTTTCATCTTGCCATGCCCCTTCTCCAATGTCAGCAGACGAGAAAAAATAATTGGAACAGCTCGCTCTATATATAGAACCCGCTGAATATCTTCCAAGCTTTCCGGGGACTCTTTGCATCTTTGAAAATCCTAAACTAAACCTCTTCGTTTTCATGCTTTCCAGTGAATTTAATGTAAAGATAATTAAAGACAGAAGAATGATTAAAATTATGAATGTTATTGTCTTATATTACTTTTATATTACTTCGTTATTATTTTTTTTAATTACAATTATGTTTATATTGTACTTGGCGTTCTAAATAATAAGAAAGACAATCAATTCCTGCTTCGATGTAAAAAATAAGGGAAACAAGTTGAGCTGGCACACTAATCCCTGCAACGTCCATGTACTGAAGTCGTAAATATCCTAATTAAACCAAATTTCTGACATGAATATAGTTGTACGTTGTCTTCCCTATTTGGCATTAGGAGAGCGCGGTTCTCTTATACGCATAGTAATCAGTCCGTATATGTGTGTGTGTGTGTGTGTGTGTGTGTGTGTGTGTGTGTGTGTGTGTGTGTGTGTGTGTGTATGTGCGTCCGTGCGCCCGTGTGTGTGTGCGGGTGTGCGTGTCCGTATGTGTGCGCGCGCGCGCGCGTCAGCGTGTGCGTGTGTGTACGTGGTGTGTGTGTACGTGTGTATACACATATATCGATCGGTAACAAAACTATCTTGTTTATAATTGGACGTTTAATTAATCATCTGCAAATGCGATTAAATTCGGTTATTAATTTTTTTTATCCCACGATGGGTGTCACACTGAAAATAGTTAAAGATCGAAAATTATCCCCGACGTGTAATCGAAAATTATCCCCAGCATCGATCAGATTATAATTAGCGTCATCGACACCGTTCATTTTAATGATGTTCTCGGTAAATTAGAAAATTACAGCTGGTTCCACTTTTTTAGATACATTGAAGAAGAAGAAAATGTATATGTATAAACATATTTGATTCTTTTGTATATAAACAAAATTTTTAATTTTTTGATCATTGACGTTTTTTTCACTCCAGAAAAAATATTCAATTTAATATTTTGAAATTTTATTCACGTGATGATTTTAAACTTTATGTTTGTAAATAAAGTTTTTTCTTTTAATTAAGAAATCTATTTTCTATTCGTCTTATGAAATATTATATATTTTATTTTTTATATTGATATTAGATTTGATATTACAGTTCTGAAACACTATACACGCTACACGATTATATCGAATACGACTTTATTAATTATATAACGATTTGGAAATAAACAATAACGCTAAAAATATTAAATATAATACAGATTGAGCAAGGCAACAAGGTGTGTGTGTGTGTGTCTTCAAGGGGAAAATATAAAGAATTTAAAATTTTGCGCACGGACGCGGAACCACTCCATCAAATCGAATGTTTAGCAGTCGATCGTGCCACGCTCTTTACTGCAGCGGTAAATCAGAGGGAGGGGAGATGGTGATAGGAGGAAGGGAAGAGGGGCATGAGAAAAGATGCGGAAAGCAAGGACATTTTCACATGCAGCGCGCTCAATCTGCTACGCAAATATTTACGGGAATTGTCAGTTGAAATTATATATTCTCCCTCGCATTCCAGATCTCGAGAGCACATAATAGGTTGACAGAACAGAAGTGGGAGCTTAAGGACAGCGAGGTTTTTCGATACGTAGACGTGTTCGTCGTGAGATGTCACAATCTCATCGAAATTTGCCAAGCGATGATCGATTTTGGCAGGTAAGTATCATTTCAGACATGTCTAGTTATTCATACATTGGAAGTAATTAATATTAATATTTACTTTTTCTTTGGAAATTTGGAAAACGATTGAAAGCAGTTAATAATTCGTTTCAATAATTTCTATTTTTAAAAATTGCTGTTAATAGTAAATTTTGCTACATAAAATCGATTCTTGGAAGAATAAAAAACGGTTTTGGATAGACGCAAACTATTTGATAATTTCCAAAACATAGTAATTTTTAATATCAAATTTCTCTTTGAGAGCTTATTTATATATATATATATATATATATATATATATATATAATCAAATATCGAGTCTCGATAAATTTCACCTTTACGCTTCGATATAAATCTATATTCCATTCGTTCATTTTTTACGCTGTTTTATTTCATGTGTAAAATTAGTGCATACTTTCGTAATTTTCCAATAATTTACTAAAAAAACAAAATGAAACGTACCGGAAATTATTCTCACATTTATATTCATTAACTCTCAAAGTAATTGAGTAAGAAAATAATTTCCGCTTTAACTTATGTATATGAAATAATTATTTATAGATTATAACACATTTTTTCATAATTCAATATATATTTTTTTTTTATATTTTTTAACATCGCTCTATTTATGCTTCCAAAGACCGGTGCTAATCAGCGACGAAGGTCTACGCTGTGCTTGTAAACAAAGCACATGTAAATTATTATAGCGGTGCTTGTGTCCGTCGGCCGAGACCGGCATTTGATCTCGGTGATCCGAGTTAGTAGTCCTTCGCTCTAGCGATCGAGCCATCGTAGGCCTCCATAATTCAATATTCTAAGTTAGCCAGCAATATAAAAATGAAACATATAAATTAATCTTAAACTTTGAACGTTGAAAACTTAAATATATTCATAAGCAATATTTATATGAGTAAAAATTCAAGTTTATTTAAATAGGACTTTAATAACAAGTTTTCTAATACTGCAAATAAATTCTATTTAATAGTTTCTGATACATTTTCTGTTCAAGAATTGTATTTGGAAGAAAAAACAAATTTAACATTAGACTGCTGATTTAAGCCACTTAATTAAATTAGTTACAATGTAGTTATATAAAAATATAAAATAATGTACATAGATTTTATATTTTAAACGAAAATAATATTTTCATATCAAAAACTTAAATTAACATAGACGTGACAATAAAATTTTAAATAATTGATCAATCATTCTAAATAGATATGAGCTTATTTGGACATCATGAGAAGTAGTAAAAGCGTATTCAATCAGACATTCGGTGTAGGAAACTTAATAGTAAATCTGCAATAACCATAGAATATGAAATTATAATCCATTTCTCCACAATTGTTAAAATAAACATAATGTTTAAAATAAATATCTAAGGCATTTATTTATATGTCGTGCTGTACATCGATTCAATTTCCTACTACCTTTTTATCTTTTTTTAAAATTTTTTAGATTTCATATACATCTGAACATGAAGTCATGAACAGGTAAAATATTCACATTTTTTTTTCACACTATCCTGGCTTTCGTTTCATTGATTTATATTATTGTTACCTAAATTAATATTGTTAAATTTTCGAATTCCCTTTATATCATCAAATTCCATATGGGAAAGTTTCTTTCTCGAAATTTTAAAATTTTCATTGAAATTATGAGCTACATTGAAGCGGGACTTCGTCTAATAAATACGTAAATCATTACGTGTGGACGGGCATTCGAAAGGACGGCAAGATCAGATTGGTTATTATTTACATAATTATTATTATTATAATAATTATTTATAATAATTATTATTATTACTATTGTCATAACTCAATATTATTTAGAACTACTATTATGAGACAGCGCTGTAAGTAAAATTTATATTATAGAAATACGAATATCCTCAAGGGCAAGTTCGCAAATTGACATTATAATTATTATAATTATAATGCGATTATTGTTATGATAATTATAATGCGATTATTGTTATTATATTATTGTAAAATTATTATTGTTATTTTGCGGCGACTCGATGAAAAATTAATCGACTGCTGGTGTAAATACCCAATCAACTAATTTTTCGTGTATAAAAAATGGCGAATTTTCCGTGATAAAAACAGAGTTTTTCGGTAATACGGCCGAAAGAAGCTCCCTAGAGCTATCCTGCTTTCAGAGCTCCAGTAATCCTGCCTCCGTATGAAAATCTTGAATAGTATAGTCGCGAGCCTGATTGCGCGGTGCTCTTTTAAAGACAGCGACCTCACCACAAAAAACCTCATGCACCTAAGTAAGTCTTGCTCCTGGTTACATGCCGGTCTATTAAAGATCAACGGCCCTACAATTTCTCAAGAGACTTGATTCTGGGCACGCGGCGCTCTGTTAAAACCCAGCCGTCTCACTTCTAGCCTGGAACGAAGTCGTGATCCTAGTTTCGCGGTACTCCGTCCAAGACCAGCAGGCTTCATTCGTTTCAAAATTCCGTCCAGTTTCCAGTAAAAGTATACATATACGAGGTATGTTGAAACAATAAAGTGACTGAAATATCGAAGACTATTATTACTACGTCCATTCGATTATCGATTTTATTTATTTTGTATTATATATTCACGGCTTTAGCTCTAAAGCATCATTTGTTTGTTTGTGACAGGCATTCAAAGTTATAAATGTTTCATGTCTTCGGCAATTTTCTTTTACCAAAACAATTAAGCAAATAGTTTTCATTAAATATTATATCCAAAATGGAATTCAGTGCTCTAAAACTCGACAACCCCTAAACCTCTACTGAAAAATGTTAGCAGTTGCATACCGTGAGTCTACTTTGAGTAAAAAGAATGTGTATAAGCGTTACAAGATGTTCCAAGAACACACAGCGGATGTCGAAGAAGAATCTCGCCCTGGACGTCCTAGTATGTCAACAACAGATGAAAATGTTCATGCAGTGAAAGATATGGTATTCAAAAATCGTCGAATTAATATAAGAGAAGTTATGGAAGATGTTGGCCTATAGGTTGGCAGATGCCATGCTATTTTTTCTGATGTTTTGGGCATAAGCGAAATTCGTTCCAAAATTGAATGTTGATCGAAGTCAATAATAATTCTGATTTTTTTTAAAAGCGTTAGAACTGGTGATGAATCGTGGGTATATGGTTATGATGTAGAAACTAAAACCCGATCGCCCCAGTGGAAAAGCCAAGACCGAAGAAAGCACGCCAAGTTCAATCAAATATCATGGTTTCGCTTGCTGTCTTCGTTGATAACCATGGCGTGATATACCAGAAATTTTTACCACTACGTCGTACGATCAATAAGGAGTACTACTTAGAAGTTACGCGCTGTTCGGAGAGAGGCGATACGCAAAAAATGTCCGGAGCTTTGAAAAAACAATGCGTGGCTTTTGCAACATGATAATGCACCTACTCATTCACCGTTGCTTGTGAAAGATTTTTTGGCCAAAACAAACATCACAGTCATGCTTCAGCCTCCATTTTCATCAGATTTGGCACCCAGTGATTTTTTTCTTTTCCCAAATTGAACAGTCCTATGAAAGGATATCAATTTTCAACGATTGAAGAAATGAAAACTGCATCACTAAAGAGCTGAAGGTATATCGAAAAATTATTATCAGAAGTGATTTGGTTATTGCAAAAAGCGTTGGCTCAAGTGTAGTACATCTGAGAGACGTTATTTTGAAGGGGGCTACATAAGTATTGATTAATAAATAAGTATTTCTTGAGAAAACCAAAAAGTCACCTTATTATTTGAACACACCTCGTATATAGTGCGTGAAACTAGTATAATAAGTGTATATAAATGTAATTTGTACAATACCGGAAAATAAGAAGCGTGCGGAAGATAGTTAAATCAATCAGGTATAATATAAATTTAACGTAAGAAATCTGTTTTGTTGTAGATCGAAGGACCCGACGCAAGAAGTGTGCTTGTAACTATTGTATAATTATTTGTATAAGATAATACTATAAATGAAATAAAACTATTATATAATTTATTATATTATTCTAGTAAAACATATTTTTGTTATTTTGTTCATATAAAAATAACTGAGTTCCGTAATTTTGCCCGATTTTACCATAAACTCCCTTTACATTCAAATAGATCCCCGCACTACCGCATAAGCTATCCCGAGAGGAAAAGGGAAACGTTAGAACTACAACCTTAAAATCAGAACTTTCTGAGGATATTTCGATTGTTGTAATATAGAATATCGTTCAACGCTAGTGTGCAAATTAATTATTTCCCCGTGAGACTCACCCGCATCGCTTTGCTCGGAATGTTAATACATCCACTTAAAATGTTAATACAGTATTGAACAATAATTAACGAAACTTTTCAAATATAATATTTTAGATTAATTATAACTAAAAAAGTCAATGGCATTTTTATAGTTCAGAAAAACGTCAAAGAATTTTTGTCGCTGAAATATGTAGAAAATTCATTTTTAAATTTGTTATTAACTGAACTTTGCACTTTTCAATTTTTTTTAGCGATGCACAATAAGAATTCTTCATTATTTTCACTACTTTTTGGTAATATACACTAACTCTTAAAATTTTCATTACATTATTTTCAGGATGCAACTAAATTTAAAATGAATCTTGTTTCAATAAGGAACCTTCGACATATGAAAATAAACATTATTATGAAGCTTCAAATTATTTATAGTAAATCTTACATTCGTGCTTTAATAAAAGAATTTTTTGTGTTCTCATTTAAGCTATTTTAATGTATATTGACCGTCATTTGATATTCAAATTAAACGAAAAATAAATTTTAGCAAGTCACTCAGATTTATTGTTTGATATTCTGCAATAATTAGGCATCAATAAAATCAGTATAAATATTAAGAGATTCTTATAAAAGAATTTCTGATGCAGAAAGAAAAAAAACACTGAAAGAGTCCATTGCACACATTTTTCCTTGTAATGTATTTACTGCTCTTTATATTGGAAAAAATCAAAAATTCCAAAATTAAAAAATTAAAAGGAAAATTTTTTGTACTTTCGAAAGTACATGCAAAGAATGCATATTTTTCATTACCTGCCTAGCAATCTGCTTGTGCAAACCAACTTTCAATTCATAATAAGATTGAGGTAATCTCGACTTTCGTTGAGTTTTCACATTCTTTCTTTCTCCCCACATTTCTTTTTATCCTTTTGTATTTGTAACTTTTTGTGCCTTTCATTTCTTTTTCTTTTTATAGTCTTCATTATCTCCTTCTTTTCCTCTCCTCATCTTTCTTTCCGCCTCTCCCTCACTCTCTACCTCTCCCTCTCTCTCTCTCTCTCTCTCGCTCTGTCCCTCACTATCTCTTGAATTCCAAGTATGAAACATTGGTTGTATAGCTTTCAATAAAAACACGACAATGCGGTATTTAATACATTTTCACTCAATTCGTCGGACAAACTACAGTTCATTGTACAAAAATTCTGGAGACTCCACAATATAAATTTCGTTCAAAATATTTATGTAAAATTGAATATATGAAAAAAATATCCATTTCTTTATACGACCAACGTTACTACTTTCTTTCTTTTGAAATTTTTGGAATCTATACGCACGACAGTCATGCAATATATGATAAAACTCGTACCATATCGTACTAAATATTTTCCTAAAATTTATGAGTGCTTTAATTAATAGAAGTTAAAAATCTGTGGACACGATTATCAGTTGATAAATTATCTAAAATTCCTTAATATTGACAATAATATCAAACCTGTTGGTATTATGAAGCTTAAACAGCTTTTTATGTATTATTTGCTGGCATACTCGAATTTCCTTCCATCTTTTCTGCGATTCCCATTCTACTTAAATACATTTAATGTTAATACATTCGATTGAAATCACGAATTCAGAGGTTTTGAAGGGATAATAGAGTTGGTGAACGGACTTTTTCATGAAGAAAAGATCGCCTTCTATAGGCAGTAGGTCGATGAGTTTTCTCCGTTCGGGGAAAGCACGTAACAAAAAGGTAATGGTAAAGCTGCTCCCTTCTCCGCCCATTTATTTACATTTTTGAAGACGAAGACGATACTCAACCATTCTGATATAAATTGTTAGAAGATTATTATGTCTCGCTGATTCCAGTTCATTCCTTAGAAACAAAAAAATCTCTGCAATGTCAATATATAAGTATGTATGTATTTCTATATATATATATATATATATATATACATATATATACATATATATATACACACACATATATAGATACATATATATATATATATATATATATATATATATAGATAAACTTGTAAAGGATTCGGTAAGCTTTATAAAAAGCAGCCAAATGTAATTTACTTAGAGGCGCGGGCGAGCAGCAATTCTGTTTCCAACTGTTTTAACTTTTTCTCTGGGTCGTTGAAGAGAATCTTCGTAAAGTCGACAAGGCAGTCTATTATATATATATATATATATATATATATATATATATATATATATATATATATATATACTTATTTGAAATTGGGATTATCTTCTTGTGTGTAACCAGACGCTGCACTTACTACTATTTTCTTTCTTCTACAACAACGGCTTCCGACTTGAATACCTTTATTATTTCCCTTCCCGAGAAATCCAATATTCTCAGATTTTTTTGTCTTCCATGCATGTAGTATCTGCTTATAATTTGTGTTAGTTTTAATTCATTCTCATGGAGTCTTACAGTTTATAATTATCTTTATTTTAAGTGAGTTCATCCTAACATATTTAGTTTAGAAATTAGTATTTTCACGATGCCCAGTTTCTAACGTACGTATAATTTCATTGAGTTATTATGCACTAATATTGTTACAGCCTAAAATTATATTGATATTTTCGCTCTATCAAAAGGGAAATATTAATAATGATTTGAAGTTTATTAGAAATCTATGTAAAAGTAGGGATTGTGGTATTTTTTACAACGTCGTAAATTAGTTTTAGATTTGTAAAATAAATTAAAGATATTTTTAATATACGAGTATTTTATGCAAAATATTGAGATTCACTTCAATTATTTGATACTTTGTAGTTTTTCGATAAAAATTATATGTATGATCTTTAATATTTAACATAATGTTAAGGTTATATCACGTATAAATAACATTTTTCATAAATTGTATATAAGTTTTATAAAATTCAACATAAATTTTCAGATACTGGAAGATCTTATTGCCAGTTAAATATATTTGTTTAAAAATAGAATATAAGCAAAACAATAACGTATTATAGCTCATTAATATTAAATATTAGACTTAAGTCACTCGGCTGCACAAAGAGTTTGGGCCACGATCGGTGATTCAGGTATATTGTTCATTTTATTTGTGATATTCAATTCATCTTCCACTCAAAATGTTTTGATATTTATAATTATTTCAAACCTCCCAGCAATTGTTTATTTATAGGTATCATAATTTTAATAATTGCATAAATTTTTTTCAATAGAATAATTAAGTTGGTACTCGTGCATATAATTCAAATATGATTTATTAATGACATAAGGCTAAAATCTCTGCTATGTCTGCACAATAATTGGTGACTTTCAGTCAGAGTCTCGCATCCCGCGTCACAACAAGTTCGCAAATGTTCTGATGGTTACATAATATTTGTGATTTCAATGATATTCATAGCTTCATTTTTATGTATAGACAAAATAAAAATATAGCTTCTGGTAGGCTGGGTTAAATATATAACTACGTATAAAATATAACTATATGTAATTATATCTAGAATTTTATTACAAATCTGTAGAAAAGATAAAGAATAGAAATAAGTAAAATCAGATATATGGTGCATAATTCATTGTGCAATATCAACCGATAAACATATAATCAAAATTCGTTCAAATCAGAAAGAATGCCAAATTGATGCAAGCAAATACTATAGTCTATGTGAGAAAAAAAAATTATTAAAGCTTTGCTAGAAGTTTATTACACAAGAAAAACAGGGTATTTGATCTCTTGGTATACATAAAGAATACAGGAAATTGTTTTATTTTCAATCACGCTTCAGAGAAGTCCAATCTGATACATGACTGTATGTCTATAGTGGTATAACAGGATGCATGTCGTAATGAATTGTTTGTCATTTTCATTAATTTTCTTCAAGATTCTATATTTTTCTTTTATATATGAATATACTTGATGGAAATACTTTATTTTAAGATGGCTCAAGTTTTGGGTACCTTTACAAGTAGAAATTGTTGTGGTTTGATATATTTCAATGTATATTTAAATTTCATGTTCAAATAAAGTGTGAATATTAATTGATTGTTAAACCTTTTTGACTCGTATCAGTATCAAAATTATTAAAAGTGAAATAATTGCTCACTGGTAATGAAACTAATACCAAGCTAAGATATGACTAATTATTATAAAACTACAAATAATTTTTAATTCCAATTAATTTAAATTAATTAAAAATATTATCGTTATTACCGTTTTATTTTAACGTAGATAACGTACGATTCAATAATAATAAATTATATATATCTTTTTAATCTTTATAAAAACCAAGAATTGATGAAACAAAAGAGATGCCGAGGATTAAATTTAGCGGTACAAAAGGTGCCGAATATGAAGACACATATCTGAAAATCGAGCTTCGTTTCAAAAAACTCATATCGTGGCTAAAGAGAATTTCTTCGAAGATACTCGACGTGCGCGCCTCAACCTGGTACGATGACATGTCCCACTTTCGCAGCGAAGTCTTCAAACTGGAGATCGCTGTGGAAATTTTTATAGAGGAGACTTTCAAGGAGGTCGGCAACATCGAGGACGCGATACACACTTTTCACGCGTTTCGATACTTTATGCATCGGCAACATCTGCAGGAACAATTCGACGATAAGACGACTGCGGTGAGTCTTTCCAAAATTACGGTTCACCGTTTTCTCCGTGTATATATATATATATATACATACATACAGATACATATATATAATAACGTTGTTTCTCTTTATGCTCGGAAAATCTTACCTGGTTATTACCGGAATTTCACAAGACTCGCCGCTGTAAATTGGGAAAAAATTAAATTGGGGAATTATGCGGATGGCCATAAAATTTATGTCCAGATTAAAGGATAATTGAATAGATTTATTGTGTGAAAACAAGAATAATAGATTTGTTAGAATGTGTGTCGAGGCATTAAACTAAAAGAGCAATCATAATTTCAACCGCGTATACCTTAGAACATTGCTCATCGCCGGTGCCAATTGCCTCCCGACCATTTCGTATAATCGTGGGCTCGCGTTATTCTCGCCTTATTATAGAGCTCTGCTTCGAAAGCACCCACCTAAACACAGACCTCCAGGATTTCGTCAGTCAGCCAGACGTCCAATCATTCCTCGGCAATTCCACGTCGTTCATACTCGAAAATACCACCGTAAAAGAGATTTCGTACGGCGCGCCCAATACAAAAATATTAAATACAACTCAAATCCAATTCTCCTCATTAAAGCGTGTGAGTGCCTAATCGTGACAGTAGATTTCAATCACACGCCATATAGTGACTGCTGTACAGCTTTGACTTTCCTAGCCGCAGCATAGACTCATGCCTCTGGAAATCTGCATCACTTCTTGATCTACAATTGGTGTATTCTCTGTTTTCCTCTCTCTCTCTCTCTCTCTCTCTCTCTCTCTCTCTCTCTCTCTCTCTCTCTTTCGCCTGCATACAGTCGACCTGATAGACTCCCCTCTTTGGCATTTGCTCTCTTATACTATGCAAATTCGCGGCTTTTTATATATATATATATATATATATATATATATATATATATATATATATATAATATATGTATATATATGCCTCTGTGTGTGTATTAGCGAGGTTCAAATCCCCCGCTCTATCCCCAATTAACCGCCGAACCGTAAACCAACACATACGCCCGAGCAGATTTGGCAAATGATGGACGCCGAAATTGAGGCCACGAAGCGCGAGATGCTGACCGAGCTATCCGAGTATCCGGCGTTCAGTCCCCACTATGCCGGCCGAGCCCTGAACCTGCGCCTGAAGGCGAGCAAGCTGCAGCGGCTGACGCGCCAGCTGTCCGAGTGCACGTGGCAGCGGGTCGACGAGGAGGGCGAGTCCCGGACCGAGTCCTACGCCCAGTGCGAGGCCCTCGTTGCCTCCATAGAGGCGCGCGTCGCCGAGCTCTACCGCAACTGGCTGGCCGAGGTCGGCGACAATCCGCAGAGGCAACTCGAGCGCTTCCTCATGCGACGGGTCGACGGCGGGGGGCCCGTGGCTCCCGGTCGCCCCGGTCACGAGAACGCCGCGCGGGAGCAGCGGCTCGAATGCAACGTCGATCCGCGCCTGCTCAACCTCTGCGCGGAGGCCGCCTACTGGATGGACATGAAGTTCGAGATGCCGATCAGCGTGCAGGAGATCGTCGGGCGCTGGAAGAGTCTGCAGTTCGTCTACGAGAACGTCTTGGCGATCGTCGCGGCTTACAACAGTATCATTCAAGGTATGCGCGCTGAACGTAATTTATTATTTAATCGAAATTCAACTAAAATATACAGAATAAACGAGGACTGGATTGGGTATATCAGGCGAATAAAAAAGAAACTCTATAATTATAAATTCAATAATGCAAAAAAAAATTTGAAAACGATTTGTATAGTTTGGAACCTGCCATAAAAAGAGTACCGCTGGATTATCGAATACTTATGTTATACGCTACGATAATCGACCCTACCGAATGCACTCTCGGCGTCACGGGTCTAAATAGATAAAAGTAAACCGAATCACGATAAGATTATATATTTATTGTTTATTTAGGCGCGCGACTTCGGACTCCCCGCAGTTTTAGTTAAAGAATCTCAGCATTAGTTACGTCGAGGTTTCTGGTCTTAAGTTCATACGTACATCAGGGTTCCCGTAGCAAATTCAAGATCTCCTCGATAACTTGGTATCACAATATGCTTTTCAGGCCCAAAAAGTTGACATTTCATATTCTTTCTATAGTATAGTATTCTAGGTATATCTTCTTGATAAACTAATTGACAAAAAAAACTTTTGTTAACTCTTCGTTAAGTAATATGTCATAAAAAAGGACGACAACGAACTTTATGTTTAATAATGGGACTTATTTTTACTGATTAACTTTTAAAACATAGAGTTTTCGACATAATTAAGATCAACATAATTTTGCTGAATAATGTAATGCTCACTTTTTTGAATTTTTTTCAGAGATATGTTTGTCTCTATTAAATGTTTATAGCAATTCCATTAGTTAATAAAAATTAGCCGTCTTGATCTGTAATCATCGCTAGAAAAAGATAATTTGTCATTTTTCGCTTCTTTTAAGCGCCCCTACAGGCTCAGAAGCTTAAATTGTCAAGAAATTAATTGTTTTATACGTATAAATAGCATTATAGTTTTCTGGAAAAAAATTATTTAAAAATTTTAAATAATTACAAATATCTTGTAAAACTTTTTTTAATCTATCCTAAATAGCTGTCGTAATTCAGAAATTTTAAGATCAAATTCGAAATCTGTGCATCAAAATCCTTCGTAGTATTTTCTACATTCTCTTATAAAATTTCGTTCTCAGTTCTCTAGCCTGTGTTATTTCCTCATAACATATATGCTTTCATTTAAAATTATTAAAAATACTCAAGATTTCAGAAAATAAGAAAAAAGAATTATTGTTTTTAGTTTAAAAAACAAATTAATGGAATGATAAATTCCTATATTATATAATCAATGTATAATTTTATTTGAAATCTTTTGGCGTTTACTTAATAATTGTGACGTAGAGACATTATATTTAAAATTTCAAAATTTGAAAGAAATATATTTTATTTCGTTTTACCTTCCGAAATATTTCTATATATTAGCCTTATCCGACGAGGAGAAAACTCTTTTCTGCCAGAGGATTCGACAAGTTGATGCAAGAATAAAACCTGGATTAGAAAAACTCACTTGGAATTCAGACTACATCGAAGATTATATCAAAGATTGCAATACAAACACAGCCAATGTAAATATTATATACTACATTTAAACGAATTCGTATAATGGTAATATTCACTGTTCTTGCAATTAAGTCATTTATATTACCTTTTTAGTTACAAGAATTTTTAGACACATATAAAATGTGTAATATTGAAATTTTAAAAATTTGCGAAAAGATTTGCGGCATTACTATGATAAAGTTGAGGCCCCATTATGCTTATAATTTAGATGAACTATCTGAAGAAATGGACTTTATTAGGTGAGAGTCAAAGCTTGCTTAAACGCTAATTGAATTTTACATAAAGAAATGTGTATTTATTAAGTAAAAATGTTCTTTATAGGCAAGATGCTGTTAACATATTTACAGAAGAATATAAACAAGTAATACAATATTTGATAGTCGTTTTCGATGGATTTAAGGAAGTAATAGAAAACGTAATAGTTCGAAGTACTCACTGTGAATTAAGTCGCGATATAAAGGGACTGAATAGTATAAAAGAAAGTTTCCTATTTTCAGAGTTTACCAGATTGGCGACAATATTTACAAAAAATTGATGTAGTGTTGGAAGAGGCCTTTAGACTCTCACTAAAAAACTCTATGTCCCTTTTATACGAGGCTTTACACGGTGATGGCACAACTTCTCCAACTCCTTTCCTCTATTTACAGGCTGATCTAATCGACAATAAAGTACTTGCTCCATTCTTTAATAACGTTTACTACTATACTATGTAATATACAAGATTAGTGTTATTTTTTATGATATACTAACAATCGCTAGTCCTTATAGGAGAAAGTGTGGAATGTGTAAAATGCTACCATGAGGCTTCTTGAATATAAGGGGTATAAAATACACAATAACGGTATTAAATTAAGTTCAATAATAGAAAATATTTAATAGAAAATGAATTACTTGATAAACGTATGAAGATTTATTAAATATAAACTATATGTTTAATTTGTATAAAAGTAAATTTTACGACATAACAAAATAAAATTAACAAAGAAATATATAGATTAGATAGATTCGTTAGCAACAATTACAATTTCGAAATATTATATATTTTATAAGCTTTATTAAATATAAACTATAATTAATTATAATTTTTGTAGGATTAAATTGTGACACATTATCGAAATAATATAAACTGAAAAATTATATAGATATATTTATTCATTAACGACAACTACAATTTAACAACATTATATACTTTTTAAGTTACTTTATAAGTACTGTAACTTTAGAAATTACTATACTTTGGGATATCGTTATAAATCTACAAAAATGGAAATCACGATATACAAAACATAAAAAATCAAAAAAAATTGTGTAAATTTTCTCTCGTTATATGCAAAAGTGAGACTTAATGAGACATTCAAACTTAATGGAAATTGAATAATTAAAACATCACTGAATAGAAATACAACATTCTATCAATTGTATGTACAAATAACGATTTTTTAGTTTCTTTATTTTTTCTATAAGAAAATTACATTTGCTTCTTATTCCTTTTCTTGTTATTTTTATGTCAATGATTTTCTAGCTCTCTTTAATTTTTTTAAGCATGAAATAAAATTTATGATTAAATTTTGTTATACGTTGTTATACGTTAGACTAGAACAGATATAATTTTTCGTATGTGTATAATTCACATCATTTTTCATAACGTATATTATAGAACTCACAAAACTATCTTTAATAGATCTTTATTGTGATCGTTCTCTGATAATTGAAATTGACAGAAAGATTACTTCATAAAAGGCAAAAATACCAAAATAACTTCATATGTCAGGTAATGATTGTTTGAAGCGTATTTATTTCAATTGGCCAGAATGTATATTTTCTCAATAGTTAATAACATGCTTGTTCTTTATGTGTCATAATTATGAAATTTGATTTTTTCAGGTAAACTTTTCTCCGACATTAACGACAGTAGCACAAATGGTTTCCGAAGTTTTTTATAAACTATTAGAATGTCTTAAAGAAATTCCTCCGGTGGTGGTAAAGTTTGAATTACAGGATTCCAAAACTATACCATTTTGGAAAACATTTATTCAAGAGGAAGACATACATCGATTGCGACAAACTTTGAGCAACGAAGTTTCTTATTGCTTCACACAAGTGCAAAACTATCTGACAATTTGGGAGCCTTTTCGCGACGTATGGGAGGCAAATAAAGATTTATTTATTCAGAGGTATATTTTTATTTTACAATCAGTTTTAAGCTTCAGGCCCTTTATTTCTATCAATTAAAAAAATATTGCTAAATTTTTATAAAATCAACAAATTTTATATTTCTCAATAAATATTGGTTAGCATCTCCCCCCTGTCTTTCTCTCTCTCTCCCTTCCTTTATATTCATGATTGTCATTACAAATATTATTTTTTTATTTTGTTTTAAGGACATTAGTTGCACATTGAAATATTACATTACTTTTGATCCATTAATCAGAGAGCATTTCTTTCAGCATTGTTTCAAATCTTTCACAATAAAACTCTCCAAGAACTGTGCATGTAAATTGTTGAGGAAATATGTCTTATTTCAACAGTTGATACATTTTATAAAGATCTCAATTTATTCACATATATTCAACATAACAATCAAAAATATTCTAATTATAATTACTAATTATATAATGACTAATAATTCAAAATTCGAGAAAGATAAATAATTATTTTTTAATCAACAGATTAATGCATACACATTCTTCACAGATGTGTAAAACATAATAACTTTTAAAGGTTGCAATATATTTTATTGTACAAAATATTCGATAATTTTATCTAGGACAAATTGAATCGTAAAAGCTTTTCTACCGTGAAACGTACATTTTTGTTAGATACGAAAAGTTGAAGCCGACAGTTGCGTTGTTCGACGCGGACATCACGAGGTACGCGGAAGTAGCAAATAATGTACAAATGCAGGAGACCGTTGTGACAGTCCATTTTTTGGAAATAAATGCAGACCGACTGAAAGCTGCAATCATCGAGCAGTGCAGTGAGTGGCAGAGAAGACTGACCGAGCTACTTCTTCGAATGACCGAGAATAAAGTTTATCATCTTTACAAATACGTCGCCGACAATGGTAAAAAGTACGAATATATTTCATTTGTGTTTTTCACTTATTAATTTTACTGTTAATTCTTCTATTAAGAAAATCGATAGGAATTTCGTTAGAATTAGAAATTTTATCGAGTGTAATCGAAGAATATGAATACATCTGAGACTCTCGCCAGAAACCCATCCGAATTTCAGCAGTAACTTTAGCGACTTTTGGAATGATTTCAATTTTAACAAAATGAATATAAAGCAATGTCTCTACTTTTAGTTTCGATACTTATAACTTTATTCACGTGCTGAGTGCTGACCTATATTTAGAATACAAATATTTTCATGAAAATAAAAACAGATAGCAAATTTACCAAACAGACATGAAAACTATATTCGATACCTTTAAGATATAGATCTCGTGAAAGTCCTTTACGTATTAGATACGAGGCTCTCCATTACATACAATAAAAAGAAGTAAATTTGGATTGTGTATGCATAATTTATACTAATTAAAATAAAATGGCACTTATTAATCGAAATTCCAAATAGTTTACTCATAACAATTTCGGAGAAACTTTAATTTAATTTTTCTAAGAAAAAATAATTTTAATGCAACCGAGATTTTTTTCTTAGCTTTTAAATAGTACAGCATTTTATATACAGTAATCATGTTACTATATGCGCTCAGTATAAAAAATAACCGCTTCATCTACTGTATGCGTAAAGCAAAAGGTTGAAAACTCAATTAAAATATAATTTTACTGATCAGTAAAATTAAGCCACTAAAAACCACGTAATTGTAACACGACCTATTTAAAAAAATATATTTTACATATCACTTGTTGGCTTGGTTATAGATATGTTATTAGAAAATGTTTTTTCAGTATACAATGGAAAATGCATGACCAAAAACTCAAATAGTGGATTGTATAATAAAAAATAAAAAAGTGGTTTAAAAACGCGAAATTTCTAAAAAATAGCGGCATATGCTGTCCTGCGTACTTTCAATTACTAAATCTAAATCTATCATAAAAACCAAGTTCTCGCTCTTCGAATTGGAAGAAGATTAAAAGAAATATTTGATTTAGAAAAATGATTTTGCTGATGAGGCCGGAGATCCGCAAAAGTTCCCATGTGAATTTTTCAACAACAAAAAAAGAGAAATAGATATTTCGGATATCTTAAATAGAGATATTATTTGAAAATTTGTTCAAGCATTTTTAAATTTAATCAGTACAAGTTCCCCAAATACTTTGAAACTTTATTTTCCTGGATTAAATAACAGTGTATATATAAAGCAAATAAGAAAGATAAGGGGGGAAATAAAAATTTAAATGTCTGATTGAAAATAGCAAAGCAAAAATTGTCAAATAGATAAAATAATCGATTCGAATTTTCGTGAAAATAAAATGCCGCGTGATTGATTTGATCGAAAAATAAAGATCCTGCGAACGGAATTTTCAGAATATCAAAGGAACCAACGGATCTCATCACCATGCAGGCGACGTTACAGTTGTTCGAGAGGCTCGCTGCTGAAATTTCGAAGGAGGAAAAAGAGTTTCCCAAAATACGCCAGCAGTTCGAGACTCTAGGTAAACGTTAAGCATTCCGGGGAAAAGTCAATAACTCAAGCAGCCCCGTTCGCTACCGCTACCTCGACGCTGTTGCTGTCTTCAATTCAATTTTTTGTGTACTTTTTTTTATTGATTCCACCAGTAACCTTCTTTCTTACGTTTTCTGCAAATCTCTTCTCTCCCACTCCCTCTATTTATGTCGCCACATGGCTCATCTTCTCCTCGAAAAACGAGTAAAACTCTTTTACGACACAGCAGCCCTATACAATTAGTTATGTAGATATGCGAAGCGCTCTTAAAGCATGCTCGTGTGTCCGCACCGATACACTGCAAATACTGTTCGATACCTACCTGCGTTTTGCTCGAATATAAAATTGAAATACTAGTGCGAGGAGGGCGTGGCATCTGCGAAATATCCGACAAATGTCAGAGAAAATAATACGATTGACAGATATGCATAAAGCATAAATATTATACATAAAGAACAATGGGACGATGGATATTAAATCACAAAGTTGTATTATATTTCTGTATGAGTTTCATATATTGTATTATTCATTTTGTTAATTCTATAATTTTTTTTAATGTGCTTACCAATGGAAAATTCTACCTTGACTAATATTCCTCAATTATATATTCTTATTTAACTTGAAGATAAAAGTTAATGAAAAAAAGTTATAATTGGAGGAAGAGAAAGAGACCTACAAGCCGACAGAATTTGCATTATCTATAACTACATGAAAATTTTATGCAATTATAGGTAATGAAAATTCATCAAAACTTTAAACTATATAAAACGATAAAAATAAACAATTATGTAAAAGTAAATTTTAAAACGCAAATTTCACCAGTCAAACGAGCTATTTTATACAGTTTTAATTAAATTTGTCTAGGACTTGAAAATTCTACACTAGCTACATAATTCGCTAAAGTTTTTTAATAAGAAGATTATATACTTCACAAGTTAATTGAAAATGGTTTCATCAATAATTATTTGTTGTTAATAAACGGAGCATAACTTCCGAGACACTTTGTTAGATAACAATACATAACAATATATAAAAAATAGACAATCATTTTCCTCTAAATAATTTCAGTTGATAATAATTTTAATTATTAGTTGTTAAAAAATAATTTATCGCTGCGTATTCGAAAGTAATTATGAATGTAAGAACAAATGAATTTTTTGTACCCACAGAAAAGTATGAAGCGCCATTATCATTAGATTTGAAAAGAAAGGTGCGCGATATGGATAATTGTTGGAATTCCTACTTGGAATTAATGGTCGCATGTGACACCATTCTACAAAAGAAAAAAGTACTGATACAAATTTTAAATTATACCTATAATTTTAATACGTACTTTTATCACAATAAATCAAATAAATGTTGTTTAATAATAAATATTATACTTTAGGAACAATTCAAAAATAAATTAATAACCGAAGATAGCCTTCTGAGAGAAAAAGTGATCGAGATGTTTCAAGAGTTTTACGATAAAGCACCATTTTCGGCAGAATGGAAAACAAAAGGTTTTTAGTTTATTTACAATTTTTAATTTATAGTTGATGATCACTTTGTCATAAAGTAAATTAACAGTTTCTTTAAATTTCTTGTATTGCTTCATGATACCGACTCTGCCACTTTGTCTACGTATAAGCATTTTCACTTTAGTAACTTTCTACTCCAAGTTTTTAAAGAATAGTGAATTTGTTATCGTAAAAAAATTTCATAGATTCATTGTTTAAAAAAGTTTATCGAAAAAAAAACTTTGTGGAACTCGAGAGAAATGGGTCCCGGCAAAAATTTTTAGAACGTCTAGTTGGAATTAAATAAGAAGATCTATTTCAACAAAACTAATACTGTAATCTCCGAAGAGCAGTTAGTAATTATCAAATAACAGTAATTGATTCAATATATAAATGTCAGAAGAAGCATAAATCATGCAGTGGTCAAACGAGCTGCCAACAAACCAGACAAAATGTACGAACTCTTGGATATCTTAACAAATTCTCAATATTCGACGGAAGGAGAAAAGTGGTCGAAACTGAGAGGAGGCACTGTATTTTTTGTTCCAATTACAAATTAACTTGCAATGAAGGTGAACGAGAGATATCGGAACCTTGGAGGAAAATGCACCAGTAACATAAAACACCGAAAGATGTCAAATGTTTTGTTAACTATTAACTATTAACTATTAAACTATTAATTATCTCAGATGCCCATTGTTATAAAATGCCGATGTGATCGGACTACCGTATGTCATTTCCATAGAACGCGCGAAGTGAACCGTAAACTTAATATTTATGGAAAAAATCCCATTTATAAGAGATAACTCGACCAGCCGAATGTTACAACGTATTTTGCGTCGCGTACTAAGTACGTTTCTGAGAGATATTTTTATCCGACAAATATTAATGAATGTTTAGTTCGCGCAAAACGATGATGTTATGTCGGTCGGATTGAAACAGTTGAAAAAGTATTTTGTCGCACAATGTTAAAATATCAGTTTCAACGTAACTGTAAAGAAACTGTTGGGAACATTAGCTGGACATTACAAAAATTATCTTTCTTTAAAATTTTTCAATAAGACAACATTTATTTATTTCACGATATTGCAAATGAATTATTGTCGACAAAAGTAAAAGAAAAACGCGGCGCCTTACTCTCTTACGCAGTACGAAAATTGTCATAAAGGACAAAAGTGGCAGACTAGATATAATGAAGCAATAGAAAAAGTTACAAGTAGTACTAAATAGTACTTTAGGTTAGCAGGCAATCGGACTATTATTCAACTCCGTGCTCACACTAATACATTAAATAAGTAAAACAGATATTCGCAAGAGCAACTGATTATTTGAAAATTCAAACTATATTTCTGTATCTATAATGCTCGTGTTAAGTTCGTCTGGACGGTAGTGATCAATTTAAAAATAAAAAATGTTGTAATTTATGTTGTAGCTGCACGAACTTGGTTGAGTAACTTTCGTAAGAATTTAAAAAGAACAAAAGATAAATTACTCAAGCTAAAAAAGAACCTAAGCATTTTCAGTATAAGTTTGCCTGATTCAGCGGAGCTCCACACTCTATTAAAGGTTTGACAGTGTTGAAATATAAAGTCCATTTTATGCGTAAAAATCGATTCATGTCTAGTTTGATGATAAAAATATAGGATTTAAGTACTATTGAGCTTGTTTGGGAATTAACCGACCAATGGGATAGAGCTTGGGAACGATACAAAGCGGGAAATTTCTGGTCTATCGAAATTGAAGATATGGAGGAAACGGCAAATATCCTATTTCGCAAATTGACAAGATTGAGTCGAGAATTGAAGGAAAAGAATTGGTCCATCGTAGATGCTTCGAGGTACATTTTACAATCATATATATATATATATATATACACACATATATCTTTCGAATTTATGTGGACAAAATTATATAAATAGTAGAAAATATAATTTTCCCAATTGTCGATCAGTTCCATGGAGCTAAAAATTGCGTGGTCACGAATTCGATTTTTGTTCCATAGAAATTTATCTTTCATTTTTTCAACCAATAGTTACACGTCCTCAATCAAATATCTTCTATTGATATTAAGTAATACGGAATCATTGAGAATGCATGCAATATTTTACATCAAGTTCGTTATTTTCTATATCAGATCAAGAGTAGACAAGTTCCGACGAACTTTGCCCCTTATTACGGACTTGAAGAATCCTGCAATGAGAGATCGTCATTGGAAGAGAGTTATGGATACAATTGGGACGAAATTCGATCAAAACTCCAGTGCATTTACTCTCGATGCTATAGCGGACATGCAAATGCATAATTTCGTTGAAGAAATCGCTGACATTTCAAATGCTGCTACTATGGAGCTTGCGATTGAGACGGTACTAATATTAAATAATAATGCAATGAAAAGATATATTGATGTAATGTTTTTTATTCACTTGGCCTCAATAAGAAGCTATGAGTAATTGGAAAAATGTTTGTAAATTTTTTTAATACTGTTCTAGTAAAATATTTATAAGGAATCGATCTGATGATTTATGAAAGAAGTATCATTTTTCTTATATCATCAGTTCAAGTATTTATTAGAATAAAAAATATTTGCTGAAATTAACCCAAAATTATTCTCTGCAATTCAAATTTTTCCAATGGAAATAACCAATTTCTTCTGTTCTCAATCTTATTTTTATTTACCATTCAACGGAAATATGTTATTTGTGATAAGTTATGTGTGACAAAATAAACAAGTCGTATTAATATTGAAAAATGTTAAGCAGTAAAGAAAAATAAATGCTCTCGTTACAATAATACAATATAATAGCTGTTAAGCTAAATACTCTCTTTAATTGTACGATTTAATCTCGATTCAATTTAATAATGTGCAATCAATGTTGCCTTATGTACGTATGTACATAATGCATGTATACATATTTACCTGGTCCTTTCATTCTAAAATACGATAAAATTTCAGTTTTCATTATCTCTAATCTATTGAGGTACGAATTAATTTTCATATTTCTATCCGTCTATCTGCGCACTATATTATATATTTTTTCAAATTGCAATAAAAAGGATGAGGAACAATAAAAATGAAGATCAGTCGAATTACCCAATGTCATTTGTAAACTCTTATTATAACTACAATTGATTCAATATATATCAATAAAGAATCTAATTAACTGATAATTACATTTTATTAAAATTACCTTATCGTTTTATAAAGTGTTGATAATTATAATGAATACAATCTTTAATAATGAACTTTGTTTATTATAATTTGGAATATGTGAGCGCAAATTTTCCTTGCAATGAATACTTTTATATACACGTATAATATAAACGTAATAAGCAAATTATACACGTTTAAAATTCTGTATTGTAATAATAGTTTATGTTAATCAAATACTAGTTATAATTGGATGAAAACAACGTAACGATTGAAAACTAACTGTCAATGCCATTCGACTCAAAAACTCTACTATAGTTCTTCATATATTTCAAAATATAGGGCTTAAAGAGCATATCCGAGATATGGAAAGATATGCCGATCGTAATGGTTCCATACAAAGAAAACGGAGTATACAGACTTAAAGCAGTGGACGATATCACCCAAGCACTGGAAGAGCACCAAGTTCAACTTTCCGCAATGAAGTCGACAAAGTAAGATTAATGCATAAATAATGGATTATAAAATAAACAAGTGTATAAAAAATTATATGTTAAAACAGTGAAAAAAATAATTAATAATTAAATGTGTGTGTGTGTGTGTGTGTGTGTGTGTGTGTGTGTGTGTGTGTGTGTGTGTGTGTGTGTGTGTGTGTGTGTGTGTTCAATTAACAAAGGAGAGGATTACATTAAAACTTATTATATGGACAACTTGAAACTTAATGAAGTACGCATATAGCTTATGAAAATGGTATAATCAACGTTCACGGAGGAGAGTTTAGTAACAGTTTTAAAACTCACATAAGACCTAATGAAAAGTGGCGAAAGTTTAAAACCCCGCAGTTCTTGCATTTTATTCGAAAACCCAAAGCCTGGTAACGATTGAGGCAGAAGATGGGGGGAGAAGGAGGTTAGAAGGACGACGCGTAAACAGAGGCAATCGAATAGCGGGACTTAATGAAAAGTTTTCGCGAGCTTTGGAAACATAAAAGCCCCTTTCCTCAACAGGTTCGTCGAGGCTTTCGCCATCGAGGTCGACTACTGGGAGCGCGCCCTGTCAACCGTCGGCGAAATTCTCGAAATGGTCCTCAATGTCCAGAAGGGCTACATGTACTTGGACAACATCTTCAGCGCCGAGGACATTAGGAAGCAGCTGCCCAAGGAGACTCGGGACTTCGATAATTTGACCAAGGCCTGGAAGGACATAACGTCGCGCATGGCGGCAAGCGGCCTGGCCCTTGAAGCGACGCACAAGCCACGTACGTATAATTTATTAACCATATTCCTATATTTTCCCATTCCAGATAAACGAAACCATGTCTCTCCCTTCTCCCACACACCTTTCTCTCTCTCTCTCTCTCTCTCTCTCTCTCTCTCTCTCTCTCTGTCTCTCTCTCTCTCTCTCTCTCTCTCTCGCTTTGTTGAAATCTTACTCTGTTATTATATACGTTTTCAAATGATTTCGATTGTAAGTTAAATATATTTTTTTAATTATAATAAGCCAATTCGATGACTGAGAGTCACAAAGGAAGCCGATCACGCACGATAAAGCATGGCTTCCTCTAATTTTTCACATTTACATAATGGGGGAACGGAGTGCATACATATATATATATATATATATATATATATATATATATATATATATATATATAACTGCGACAATCCAATATCTTTTTGAATTGCAAGTAACTCGCCTTTCTTCAACAGCCGGCCTACTTAATACCTTGAATAAACTGAATAACCAGCTGGAAACAATTCAAAGACAGCTCGAGCAGTATCTGGAAATGAAGAGGCACGTTTTTCCCAGATTTTATTTTATCTCGAACGACGATCTCCTCGAGATTCTCGCTAATTCAAAGAAACCCGAGTTGATACAGCCCCATATAAAAAAGCTTTTCGAAGGCATCAAGTCCATAAAGCTCGGCAAGGTACCTGCAACAACCATTGTAATATACATATATATATATATATATATATATATATATATATATATATATAACTTTATGATCAACAGCTTCCGTATACCCAATTACGCATTTTTTCTTCGCGAACAAACTGTGCCGTTATAAAAATGTTTTTCTCCTCGTTCTAGTACATTGAGCAAAGGTGCGAGTAAAAAGCGCGAGTAAACGATGCGCATTCATAGACTTTTTTCTCTCGCTCTTAAGGTAATGAGAAAAATAACGTTGTTTTCAATTGTTAACATGCGGTGTAGCAATGTTTCGGGCTCATTATTTTCATCATAATTAGAACTGACAGACGAAAGGATTAATGAAACGTATTTGTTTCTGTGCATTTTACTAATTTATTATGGTTCGGTATTAATTCACAGAAAAGTGGAACACTTTCTACGGTGGTCTGGTTATTAATGTCCTACTTTTAGTAAATATAATAGTAAAAATTATATTTAACAATGACATAGGAATTATAATTGTGCTGTGATCATTAGGATTTGTGTATTATTCTCATCAATTAATATTTTTAGCGACAGTTCGAAACTGTGTATCTATATTAAAGAAATATTTCTAGTCTGCCTCGAATAAGACTGTTTCCGAGGGCATGTTTTCATCGGAAGGTGAATACGTCGAATTCTTACAACCAATTCTTTTGGAGGGGCAAGTTGAAGTATGGCTTTGCTATATTGGTGAGTTGTCAGCGTCACGACCGTTTCCTAACGAGTATATCCGTTCGATTATCCCAATCGCCGATTAATCATTCTCAGATAAATCATTCTATATCAATTATTCAACAATTATCATTAAATATTTTAATTTTACGATGAAAAGAGTGTTTATTAATTCTGACTGTTGAAATGCTTATACGTCTATAATATAGAGGATGCAATGCGCGACTGCTTACGAGAAGTTTTAAGAAACTGCCGGGCGGCATTGAGAAAAATGTCGGCCAAACGTGACAAATGGGTGAAGGAGTGGCCGAGCCAGCCTGGAATAACCTCGACGCAGATACAGTGGACCGCTGACTGTACGCGCGTTCTATTGCAATGCAAGTGAGTCCCGTGCGCTAATCCGTTTCGCCGACCATCTCGATAATGTAATAAAATTACATTTCTTCTCTTGTCTCGCGCACTTGGACCTCTCTTAAATTTACGCCCTTTACGCAGACAACGCCTAAAAAAGGCAATTATAGACGAGAAGCTTAAATTACAAAATCAAGCGAAGGGCTCATGAGAAACAGGTGTGGAAGGAGAGAGAAAGACAGAGAGAAATAAAAATGAAATTGAGAACGGGAAAGTATAAGGCGATGTCTCGAGGCGGGAAGAATGTTAGGAGTACGAGGAGGGTAAAATATACAGTAGCAGTATAAAAAACGTGTAATGAGCACTTTCTACGTTTTGAATTTAACGCACATGAATAACGAGATCATTATTCTAAAAGAGAAAACTCTCCGTAATTTGATTTAAAGGAATTTTACGTTGAGAGCTACCAGAGGACGAGAATATTCGAAGCGCACCTTTTTTTAATTATTTTTGCTTATTCGGTATTGTCGAAATTCTTGTCTCTCGAGTTCTTTCAAATTAAAGCACTGGTAATATTGTTCTAAATAAAAAAATTCATTCAGTAAATCTCCGTTTGCGTGTTCAAAATGTACTCAATTTGCGTCAATTTACAACCTTAACTTTTATATTATTTTAATCCATAATATGCTTATGCGAGATTAATAATAATTGGTTGAGAGGCGCCATTTATTCGATTAAAAATATAAATGGAATGTAGTAACGCTCTCGTTTTGTGCACATCTAATTACCCTTGTCTAAATTAATAAGAACCTCTTATATATTAAAGTACATACACTTTTCAATTTTTCCCCCGACCGCGGCTATAATCTCGATTTGCAAAATTCGCTCGCTCGCCCGCTCATGTTAAGTACCAAATAGTACTAACGAACACGCGCTCGCCGGCATATCTCCAGTTATTTAATTTTCCTTTTCACCCGTTCTGTGATACCGAGCTTTTAGAACTTTTCCGTATGCTTACCATAAAATAATAGCAATTTAAGCTCATTTTTATGCTTCACTGCATGAAAATAATTAAACACCCCAGCTACATATTATCGCAATAATTTGATTTTAATCATAACCGAAACAACATATAATTTAACTTTGCTATATTCGTGTTAATATATAATAAAATGCATCTATAATTGGCGTATATCCGCGTGAACGCTATAAAGAAAAAGTTTCATATTTTATGAATAATTTATATACGTAAATTTGCTTTGGTTCATAAATTACGCTCATAAATTACATCTAATAGAGCTAATTAATAAAATAATTTTATTCCTATTGATGTAACAAGGAAAAAATATTTAAATATTCTTATATATATTATTGAAATACGTACATTTATTACAGAATGGTGAATTAAAATTAGCCGAATCACTTTAGTCTATAAAAAAATCAAAGCTGCTTTGCATTGATGATGTAAATAGATAACAATTATATATATATATATATATATATATATATATATATATATATATATATATATATAAACGAATTAGAGCAAATATATAGCTGTTTACTTTCTTTTTATTCACCAGCAACTTATTAATTTACTGCACATTACGTAAAATTCTGAACCAGCTCAAAATAGTTAGAATAAAATTGAAATTAGCTTGTATCAGGAGCTATTTTTAAGAGCGTTAAACTGCTGGTAAACACGCTGTTCAGCTCCTGAACACACATAGCTACGGAACCGAAGACGGTTAGGTAACGACGCATATCGCGGCTAAAAATCGAGGCGAGAGCGCCGCGGCAAGCATCCATCCTCGTTAGAAAATATTATTATTGTTCGCGGAGCGCGCTTTTTATCCTACTACTCCGGCACCCTTGTAACCCCCTCCCATAAACCGCGTGGCGGCAAAGGGGTGGAGGAGTATTACGCCGTACACGCCGAAGTGTTTATGCATATACGTAAATTTAAGTATCGCCCGACGCAAGGCGGCGCGACGCGGCCGAGAGGAGAGGGGCGGCTAAACTCTGGAGACCGCCCGCAGCCGCGGCAACTCGGGACAGTTTAGGGAGATAAAGCTGCTGCGGCAGGGGGTAGGGAGTAGGAGTGCTCGAGGAAACGCTCGAGGATCCGGGCGACGCTGCGAGAATCGAGCCGACACCGCCGCCAGTCTCCCTGCCTCATCCGCAGCGTCCTCCCGACGTCGTAGTCGTCGTCGTTGTACGCTCCTCGCGCCCGGATCACAGCCCGAGCGAGCTCACGGCCCGCTAACTCTAATAACAGGAATTTTGCATATTCTCCGTCCGTTGGCGTCTCTCGTCTCTCCCGCTCCCTCTCTCTACCCTGCCTCCATCCCTTTCTCGTTTCCCGTTCGCAGAGTCCGCGCCCTCGCTCCCACCCCGAACCCTCCGCTTCGTTTGCATATACTAGCCGCGCTGTGAATAATTTAGCTGGCCTCTTCGTCCCTCCCGGCGCCCGAGGAGTCTTTCTCTCTCTCGTTCTCCCGAGGTTGCCCGCTTACGCGACTCGCGTCCTTTTCTCCCGCGCCGCGCCGCCTCGCCGTGTCTTTATGCCGCCTCGGTAACGCGACGTCACCTCACTAGCAACGTCCTAGAGGATTGGGGTGGGCGGCGGAGTGGCGAAGAATGGATAGAAAATTGTCGTGCCTTGAGCGCCCCGGGACGAACGGGAGGGTGTTGCGTTTCGGAAACGTTTGGGGGAGGGGGGGGATTGCAACAGACGCAGCTGCGCATTCCTATATATATATATATATAGGGTATGGAGAAAGGAAAGGTCGTGAGCTGTGCGCGGAAATTGGGAAAGAGGTGAGTATAGGGAGAGGTATGGCTGAATCGACAATGGAAAACCGTGAAATTACAATTGTTCCGCTATTGTACGCGTGGACCAGGTCGCTTGGTAACTCGGATTTACTATATCGGAATTACTGAAACACTGAGGACATCGACCTAAAATACTGCTTCTTCGATTACGAGGAACGCTTTTTTTTATCATTTGTTTTTTTCACATCAACAACTGGACTAATAGCTCACATAAAAGATTCATAAGTATATATATTTTGTGCTGGGGACATAATCTATAAAATAATACATAGATTTCTGGTGTCGCTACATTAATATCATTAATTTTATATGTATCTATAACAAATAACCGTTAATATTTTTAAAAAAATTTTATGGAAAATGCAAAGTATGAAATCTTTTATTTTTTTACCATTTTCATGTTTCACCAATAGTAATTATAAATTTTCTGTAATATTGATAAAAAATTGTATCTAATTATGTATAAGTTTCTACTTAGTTTTTCATTAAATATAGTACAATATACATGTTAGTTCATGAGCGAATTTCTTCAGATCTTTCTAATAATATATATATATATATATATATATATATATATATATATATATATATATATATTTAAGAAATGGAAGCTGTAATAAAAGTTATGTAATAATATTTAAGCTATTCATAACAAATATATCATCAAAAAAACAATACAAAACATATATGTTTTAATATTTACCACAAAGCAATAATCAAATTAGTTTGACTATATAAAACGACTGCTGAGCATTAGAGCATTAGTACTCTTCAGCTTTTACAGAAAAAAAAAGAGAAGAACATAATTGGTAATTAAATAACTAAAATGTGATTTGAGACGATAAAACGTAACAAAGTTAGAGAATCCCTTTAAAATGACGACCCGACTTTATAGAATGGTCGACTCAAAGAAGCCATTGAAGAAACTAAAGCGTCGGCAGAATCAGGCCCTCGCTAAGTACTCGGAAGCTGTCCGCGGGAATCTTGATAAGTTGCAGAGGCTCAAGTTCAAAGCCATCGTCGTTATCGAAATCCACGCGAGGGACGTCATAGAGAAGATGTACAAATCCAGTTAGTTTTCTCTTGTAATAACTTTCTTGCTTCTATATTATAAATTAAAAATCATCGATCTCGGTAACTCGTTTATCGCGTACTTCGAGCTTTCTTTCTTTTATTCAAACGATAAGAGATAGATAGTTAAAAGTAAAACTTCTTTCGGGATGAAAAACATCAATGCATAAATGTAGCTGATCATTTACTTTAGAATCTGATCGCAAATTGTATTATATAATAAATATATATTCGCTAGATAATCTTGATAGTATTCATGAATGAATTGTAAGCGGCGGTAATTTTTCTTATCCTTCTACACTATTTTCCCAATCTTTTTCACCATCAAGCATACGACGCGCACCAATGTTATCAGTGTTCCAAGCTTTCTTTTAGCATATATATTTTACGTATATGTCCTTAATCACTCCTTTCTCGCGCACTTTCAGTGGATATCTAGAAGATCATTTTTCACATTTATTCAATATAGCTGCAGCTCCCCTATTCTTTATGACCTTGATCTCCTACATTTTTTTTATATCCCGCATTAAATGCTGCGTTCTAGTATCGCGTCGGGACTTATGCACCTAAACAGATAGCTACTTCTTTAATCTTTCAGTTTCCAACCATTATCTGATAACAAAGGTTCTTTTTTATAAATAAATAAATAAAATTATTAATACATATAATTAATGTGTGTGTGCGTGTGTGTGCGCGCGCGCGCGCGTGTGTGTGTGTATGTGTACTAATAAAATAAATACTAATAAAATCTAGATTTTGTTAACGTGAAGTGTTTTATAATTATATAAGGAATGACTTGTTTTATTAAAAAAAAGAACATAAAGTAAGATATCCTAAATAATCGAATGCTATAATTATATATAATATAAATACTATATAATTCAATATCATTTTATTGCTTACATACTTCGATTAATAGAGATTTCCACTAACTGAAACACAGTAAACCTTTTACTTCTGATAGTATTGATTGATAGCTTTGTAATAGGCAGATCGAATTAGAACTTTTCTGACTGCTATTGATATATGTGCGTGCGTATAAGTGTACGTATACAATGGAATATATGTTCGTGTAGGTTCAATTTTTTTTCGTATGCATGTCTATATAACTGTGTAAGTTCCTTTGTGTGCGAAAAAATATTCTAGACTACTATCATATTTGGTTTTATTCAATTTTGGTTCACGAACTTCCCACTTGTTATAGGTAAATATTTTTCTGGCTTTTCTCGTTAATTTCTATCTCGAAGAAACGTACGTTTAAAGATATATATATATATATATATATATATATATATATATATATATATATATATTTATTTTTTGACGTTAAATTTCCTCAGCTTTTCAATAAAATTACTTTTCAAAATGCACTACTTATCGCATGTTTAGTTTCAGATACTGTGGTGGGAGAATTCTTGCAACAGGTTTTGAACAGTTGGTAGAATAGTCTCTGAATTAAGTTTCATGCGATAGAATATGTCCATTCCGTTCATCCCATTTTCTATTTTAGATTTAAAACTGATCTGATTCACAAATTTTGTCGAATATGATACATATGCCAGCACAACCAAAAGATGAATCTACTATATTTTTTTTTATTTTAATGCAAAATTTTTTTCATAATTACTTAGTGATTTGTTCTTATTGTTCTTCTATATAATGCTACTTATCTATGTTTATTTGTCTACGTGGAAACTGTATAATAAAATTGTACTCTACTTCTCATTTGATTTCTTTAATTTAATCCAATATTAATTACTTTAGAAAATTCCATTCTCAGATTGCAGGGATGTATCCGCGTTCGAGTGGCTATCGCAATTACGCTTTTATTGGGACAAAGATATCGACGACTGCATCGTTCGACAAACGAATACTTCCTTTATATACGGCTACGAATATCTTGGGAATTCCGAAAGACTGGTTATCACACCATTGACAGACAGGTAAACTTTCTCAATTTGTAATAAATGTTCTACTTGATTAATTGATTATACTTAATTAATTGCATTTATGAGACCTTATTGATAGCTTCGCAAAAACTGTTATGAAATAGTATTTGTAGAACCTAGGAAGTATAAGATATTTAAGATACTTTTATCTGCAAAGCGGAACTTCTTGTTTTCTCCTAATCGATTACAATAGTTTAATCAACTATTAATAATTAACGTTGGCAATAAATTACAAAATAGTACTTAAGACTTTTAAGATTGTAAACAAAATTTTCATAAAGAAAAAAATCAGAGAAAAGGGAGAGGTGGGTAATTTATTGATAAACTAAGGGCTCTAGGTCCACAATAGTCCATACATAGACTAACAAGACAGACAGAGAGAGAGAGAGAGAGAGAGAGAGAGAGAGAGAGAGTGAGATGGAGGGAGGCAGGCTAAAAATAGGAAGCAGTGGAGTGAAGTGGAGTTTTTAATGAAATATGAAAATGCGAGGCATCTGAAATATTGTGTTTTCGAAAGAGTGACGCTACCGAGAGTAAAAGTTCCGCGGGAGGCATGGAAGGAGAATGCGCCGTCCGCGCGTTCGCACGTTGCGGGCGTGCAGCGGGCCCATCCGGCGCGGAGGCGCAACACAACGCTACCGCGCCGCCCAGGCAGTCCATTGTTCGACGGGTCCTCCGGGCCATAACTGCAGTTATTTCTCATCCCGTCGTTTATTTGTCCCGGGGCATGGTCGCGTCGGAAATTTATCCGAGCTTAAGGAGTATCGATTTAATCGTGATAAAAGGAACGAAATGGACGCTCTAATTTATCGCGGGGCGACCTTGATGTATATTCGCCGGCGAGCGCACTCGTAAATCCGTTGGATTCAAGAGGCAACGTCCTCTTCCGCTCCCTCGCCCCACCTCGCTCTACCGTCGCTCTCTCTCTCTCTCTCTCTCTCTCTCTCTCTCTCTCTTGCTCCACCCCTCTCGCATTCGTTCTCTCTCTCTCCCTCTCTCTCTCTCTCTCTCACTCTCTCTCTCTCTCTCTATCTATCTCTGTCCCTATGCCATTTTCTTTCTATTTCGTGCTCACCACCCGTACTCTCAATCCCGCTACGGCTTTCTATTCTTTTCCTCCACTGTCCTTTACATTCTTCAAATCTCCGGCACAGAATCAATGATTCTCCGCAGTGTTTGCCTTTAGCTTCTGATGTATCCATCGATTTCCTTTCCAATTGGAGATATTTTCCAAGCTCACTACACACACACACACACACACATATTGGGAGAATGTGTATCTTGCATATATATTCAATCCATGTGCAGTCTAACTCGCCGCGTCGACTCTAAACATTTCATCAATTCTATTTACATGATGGGAAAAAGTCCGGTACGAATCTGATGCGATATGCATTTTTAAGCTTTGATTGCCAATCTTTGGTTTATCAATGAGCGGACATAATCGACTTTATTGGTAAAGTCCTTTTTGATGTTAATACTATTGACGGCGCGCTCGAAAGGGGACCAGAGTGAAAAGTTTTTTAGATCGACCACCTGAGAACGTCGCGGAACTGACGTTTAGAAAATAACAAAAGGAGCTCTCATTCTTCTCTACCTCGTTCCATTGATCGCATTTACCTTCCCTACTCTCCACGCCTCTGTGCGATATGCGGAAATTATGAATAGAGAAAGATACCGAAGATTGTACAGATATACAACTGTTAGGCCCAGCATATTGATATGCCGAGGACTAGGAACTAGAGAGAGGGGTGTATATATATATATATATATATATATATATATATATATAGAGAGAGAGAGAGAGAGAGAGAGAGAGAGAGAGAGAGAGAGTGAGAGAGAGAGAGAGAGAGAGAGAGAAAGAGAGAGAGAGTAATATTTAGGAACTGTAGCGAGAGAAACTGAGGAGAAAATTTAGAGTACTTGAACTATGCCTTCACGGATAAACGACGTTGTGCAGACGAAGCAAGCAATGCAATTATCCAATTGTAACAAGATAGCACCAGTAACATGCATTACTATCCACAACGCATGTTTGTTAGTAGTAGTTTATTAGTATATTGTTTACTAGTCTTTACAAATTTACAATCGTAATATAAATGTAATAAATTACAACCAAATTCAGATATTCTGCCGTAATATGTAATTCATATCATAAGAAATTCCTTTCTTCGACGATTCAGGGAATCAAGAATGAATTTCAGAAAAACTTTTGTCTCGAGTTTTGTTGAAACTTGTATATTTATGTTTTTTTAAAATAATCATTATGAGTATCGCAATGAAAATTAACAAATGAAATATTTTCAGTTAGAAACATACGACAAACTAATCAACATGTCTTTTCTGTTGAATAATTTTAAGTTTTTGAAAAATAGTTTTAGAAGAAATTTAGGTATTTAACTAAAATACATATATTGCTTTCTATATATTTTTATCTAGAAATATTTTACTGTAATTTGCGTTGTAATATTCTTAATTAAATTAAAATCCTTATGATTAATTTCGTATTTATCATTCTTATTATTTTTAGCATCAATACTAAAAATCGAAGTTCTAAAACAAAAATGCATACAATATTATACATACAATATGCATACAAACTATATGCATACAAACTATTAGTATTTTAATTAGATCTAGAACTTTCTATGAAACACTTTTAAAAAAATTCAATAGAACATATTTTCACTATGAAAAACTAATTGTGGCCAACTTTTGCTATGATATTCATCACCGCAACGCTAACAAGACGTATGGAGTAAATTTTATCGAATGGACTTTTGCCAAAAGATAAATTTATCGGAAAAAATAGTTATCTAAAAAAATTGTCGACAGAAAATTGGTCGAAAATTTTAACGTAATATTAAATGTTTTATTGATTCTCTTTTAATTTTTATTATTTTCTGATCTGGAGAAATTATAAACTTCTGGTTAATGTTTTTTGTAGTTAATTAAGCATATAGTTATGCTGACTAGATAACAAAAACAATGATATATATTTCACACTATAAAATGTAATTGTAAATTATATAAAATTAATGTAGTAGTTTTTGTGTGCCTAACTTATTATAAAAATAGTTACATGTATTTTTAAAGTTACGTCAAATTAACCTAGAATATATAAATATCTGATATGATATTAAATAATTATAATATAAATTATTAAAACAAATATTAGTACATGATTATATTTTTTTCTGAGTAAAATAGAATTGATTAGAACAAATCTTTATTTATAAAAAACGCGTTAAATTTTTTGTATAAAAAGAAATTCTAAAAATATATGGGATTTAGTAAGTCTGTTCAAATTCCAACGTGTAAGTATTGTAATATTGTAATAAGGTATATATCTTTAGACAAGCCAAAGTCAAATAATATAAAACCTTTCAAAGCAAAATCTGTGGTTCTGTATAGATATAATCATAAATATTCGCCAAGAAACCTTTTCCTCTATATAAAGTATATAAACTCTTGCTATCATATTAGAACATGTTTCCTATTTGAAAACAAAAATCATACTCTACAAACCTCGCTACAAACAGCATCGATAAAACATTTACTCGTTTCAATATTTTTCGTATGCATTTTTTTGTTCGACAATTAACAAAAATTATAAAATCGTTATGTACTTATGTTTAAAAATAAATTGATAGTATAATACATTTTAAATGCACCAGCCTTTTTACAAATTATCTAAACTTATTTGTATTGTCAACGTATTAACATCTTGCTCCGCTTCGCCTAAGAAGTATTAATTTCTCTCATGCTACCCACGACACACGTCATTTTTTATACTTAATGCTCTACACCTATAAACTTTTGTAATTTACAAAGCGAATTTCATACTTATTCAAGTCATACACCTATTGGTAAAAATATTGACATGTTATCTCGTACAATTAATAAAATAGAATAATAATCTCGATGAGTAGCAGTGAAGCATACTTTTAAACGATTTGTCAAAAAACAAAGACACGCAGGTAAGCTTGTAAGTGAGGCACTGCCCTTAAATCTAAGCTTATTGAAAATATAACCTCGCCGGAGTTACATCATAAAGGATGGCTGGTTCTTTTATGGCCAACTATACTTTTCTCTTAAAAAGTACTCGACCCAGTCGCTCTAAAAGTGAAAAATAAAAAGAAAAATTGAGGCGGCGACGGCAAGATAGGAGGGGGTATATAGCCGCGTCGGTCTTTCGCCTCTACGCGCGAGAGAAAAGTCCATCCTCGTCTTCCCTCCGCCCCGGCCATCAATTCCACCTACTCCCCCCTTTGCCGGACTCCTTGCTAATAAGACTCCGTGTCATAAAAAAAAAAACCAACAAAAACAGATGTTACATAACGCTGACGACGGCCCTGCACCTGCATCGTGGCGGCAGTCCCAAGGGTCCGGCCGGCACAGGGAAGACCGAGACCGTCAAGGATCTCGGCAAAGCCCTCGGCTTCAACGTCATCGTGGTGAATTGCTCGGAGGGCCTCGACTACAAGAGCATGGGGCGAATGTTTTCCGGACTTGCGCAGACCGGCGCCTGGGGCTGCTTCGACGAGTTCAATCGGTGAGCGATCCCCTCACTCCTCCCACTCACAATCCCTGCTTTCCGCGATTACAACCGCCGCTTTTTGTCCATCGAGTGACGATCAAACATTAATACTACATTAATCCCTCATTATATATATATATATATATATATATATATATATATATACAAATTCTCCCAAATAAAATTCTGAAAAATAACAGAGTCCGTGTATTGAGTTTTAATTATAATTATATAATTTTACAACTAAAATAAATTTCTTTGTGTAATTCTGAGTAAATTCATCTCAAAAATTAAGAATATTAAAAATTATTTTACTTTATTAGATTGCACAGTATACGTTCAGAATCACAGAAGAAATTCCACTTTAATTTCAACAAAATCTACACTTTCTATATTTCTTCTGAGATCGAATGAAAACAAAAAAGAACAAATAAATCTCGCCTTGAAAAAATAAAATCTATGCATTGAAACAGAATCAACATAGAGGTACTGTCGGTCGTCGCCCAGCAAATTCTCTCGATATTAACCGCCCTCTCCCAAAAAGCAACGAGATTTGTTTTCGAGGGAACGGAAATTTCACTGGTCCATACTTGCGGGGCTTTCATAACGATGAATCCGGGCTACGCCGGCCGTACGGAGCTACCCGATAATCTGAAGTCGATGTTCCGGCCGATTTCCATGATGGTGCCGGATAGCAGCATGATAGCCGAGATCAATTTATTCGGCGAGGGTTTTGAAAATACGCGATCCCTGGCTAAAAAGGTGAACGGCTCGATTATTCGAACAAGTTCTCGCTAAAATTAAAATCGAAATAATTGTGTGCGTGCGTGCGTGTGTGTGTGTGTGTGTGTGTGTGTGTGTGTGTGTGTGTGTGTGTGTGTGTGTGTGTGTGTGTGTGTGTGTGTTTGAAATAAAATCTTGCTATTAGGACAGTGAGAACTTTTTTTATCTACGACTTGAAATTCCGTTTGTCGGTCAAATAAATCTATTACTGCTATGCATATAATGACAGCAATATTTTCTCTTTGACTTCGATCGCTTTAAAAAAAATGCGGTAATGTTTAGGTGGATACACTTTACTCATTGGCTAAGCAACAGCTTAGTAAGCAGTTTCACTATGATTTTGGGCTTCGAGGCATAGTCACTTTGACCAGATACGCCGGAAAGAAGAAGAGATCGTATCCCAATATTTCTGATGAACAAGTAATTATTGCTATTTTCCTTTTAATATGAATCATCATTTTAAAGAATTGTGAATCAGCATTTGTATGTAAAAAATTAAATGGGAATATTAAAAAATGTATTCTATAGCTCGTTTTATTTTTTACATCAACGCTTCTAAAAGTTCTTGAGTCATATGTCAGCAGTAATTCCTTTTTGCCTATTTGTCCTGATTATATACAACTTATTAAAATTTTAAATATATCTGTCAATAATCTGGAATGATCTCTGATGAAAATATTTGAAAAAATACTAGTTCGAGAGCCCAGAGGATTTCCGTGCCCTTTGTAATTCGCACGGTTCTACCAAGGTTGTACAAACATATTTTGACCAAATAATGACGACTGGACTCTCGGACTAATTATACGCTATGTGGGTATAATAAAATATAAAATACTTAAGCGTTAATTAATCCTTCTATTCCATGCGAACTTACAAAAGTGTAAAATCAAAGCACAGATTATATCAACTGGAAAGAAAAGCAATACTCAAATAATTGAAATAATGTTAATATCAAAATTCTATTGCTTCAATTGAATGTTTAATCAGGAGAAATTCTTATTTTATAATAAAATCGACGAGCAGCCGAAATAAAACTCTACTTATTTCTGTTACTTAACGATCGTCAGCAACCCTTTAAATAAAATGGATTCAAAGACTTCCTTATGCTTCAATCATTTCCTTTCAAGGATGGGGGCCGAGATACGGTAAATGAAATAGAGCAACTGAATTCCAGCAGGGTTTTTTTTCTCGAATTTTAGGTTGTTATTCTAGCTATGAATGACATGAACATAGCGAAACTCACTACGGACGATCTACCGCTGTTCGTAGGAATTACATCTGACCTTTTTCCCGGAGTTCAAGTACCGGCCGTCGACTACACCGAGTTTATTGGTTTTGTAACTGAAGAAGCAATCAAATTAAAGTTGCAGGTAAGATAAGTATATAAAAAGAGCCCCGATCTAATTAAGTTGCTCTATGTATTCATAATTAAGTTGGGCGAGCAACTAAATTAAATACTTCTTTTAGTAATTATTATTTGATTTCCTTTATAACTATAACAGAAAAATATAAAATCATATGCTACATTTACATTACAGATAAAATTATTTGATATTATAAGATGCATTTAAACATAAAAAATTATTAATATAAAAACGTTGAGATTTTTTTTTCGAAGTGCTACTAAAAAAACATTAAAATTTATTACGAAAGTTTATAATTATTAAAGGTAAATTTTTCTATGAAAGTACAATTTAAAAATTCATCAATTTAAGACCTTGAATATTTAGTTAATAGACTACTGCAAATATTCCTATTTTTCTATTTCTGTTCGGTTTCTCTACTACTTATTTTATTTATATTCTTTAATTAAAATAAAAGTTAAAATTCTGTAGTAAAAGTAAAAGAATGTTGCTCATTATGTATATAAACTTTTTTCCCGATATATATATATATATATATATATATATATATATCGGGAAAAAAGTTTTTATGGTATTATTTTTCGCCTGTCTAGCCGATCCCGACCCTTATCACAAAAGTAATTCAACTTTACGAGACGAAAAATTCGCGGCATTCGGCAATGATAGTCGGTCAATCGAACACTGGAAAATCGGTAACGTGGCGCACCCTGCAAAACACCCTAACGACGATGAAACGGGCCGGCAAGCCGGGCTTTAACGTCGTACATGATTTCCCCATGAATCCCAAGGCCCTGAATCTCGGCGAGTTATACGGGGAGTATAATTTAGCTACGGGCGAATGGTCGGACGGGGTGATCTCGTCGATAATGCGAAAAACTTGCTCCGGTAAGGATCTCCTCGAAAATTTCCCTATAATGTCCAGATGACAGGGGGGTTTTATTAACGATATGCCATAAACCCTATATCAGGCAATTGCTATTATTTTTATTATTATTATTACTATTATTATTATTATTATTATTATTATACCTCAATACTTTATAACTCGATCACATTTCTTTTTCATACCTTCCCTCCCATAACCAAACTGAATTTTACGCAATATTAAAAATCCAATGGTATGAACGAAATCCCGCTTGATTGTAATAAGAATTAGAATCTTGAAAAAGTTGTAATTAAGTTGGTTCTATAATGAATTGGGATCTTAATATATAAAATAAACTATTGGTATTTCTAGACGAAAGTCCAGATGAAAAATGGATTATATTTGATGGGCCAGTTGATGCAGTTTGGATTGAGAACATGAATAGTGTTATGGATGACAATAAAGTAAGAAAATAAAACTGTAGAGAATCTATTAAACTAGTTTAAAGATTTAAACTTTATAGAAATATTATAGCTTGATTTATAAAAGAATTTTTAAGCCGGCCATCGACATTATTAAATGAAGCCCCATACGGGTACGCGCGAACAACTAGAACGTAATTAATGCATGGCTCTCGCTGTCTATATACACTACAGTAGCTCCGGCTGTAATTTCCAATCGCAGATATTAACGCTAATTAACAACGATCGCATCACATTACCGGAACAAGTCTCCCTCCTTTTCGAAGTGGAGGATCTCGCCGTGGCGTCGCCCGCGACGGTTTCACGGGCCGGCATGGTATACAACGACTACAAGGACCTCGGCTGGAGGCCGTACGTGGACTCGTGGTTACAAAAGTATACCGGTAAACCCGAATTCATACACGAGGTACGATCGCTGAGAATGAATCTCTTTTTATTAATTCTTAATATACCTATGTTGCACATTTATATTAATTCGATAAAAGAAAAGGTAATAATATTTCTTTAATCTAGAAAAGAATGAAAACTTTAGGTTATTATAATACCGAGAGAATATTGAGCTTTCTATCGACACTTATTTGACTGTACTATTTTAGATAATGTTCCGATCAACATTACAATCATTTTCAGGATATAATTCATACGCATTCTGGCTCATTTTTCAGATGAGCAATCTCTTTGATCATTTTGTGAACAAAATTCTGGATTTCAAGCGGCATCATTGTAACGAAATCGTTCCAGTACCCGAACCAAATGCCGTGCAATCCCTCTGCAAGCTTTTAGAGGTGCTGGCAACGCCGAATAATGGAGTCGAATTAACAGAGAACAGAGATTCGTTTAATGGCATTTGTAAAGTGTGGTTTTTGTTTTGGTAAATACTTTCTATAGTCTGAAGTACATATAATTATACGAATGATGAAAGTGTAATAAGAGGAAATTACTTTGGGGCGTAGTTTATATAACGTTGCTATTGCTATGTGAATTTACTTACATAAATTACTAAAGCCAGCTTTCTATAATGCATATCATTAAAATTATGAACCGTAATAGTTCATGAAAGTACGTTTGAAAGGGAAAGGTTCAATGCATGAGTACATTCATAAAATTGTTTAAGATAATATTTATTTGTATTATTCAATTTAATTGAATAATGAAAATTTTACATCGAAAATTTAAAAAATTAAATTAACGATGCTCAGATATGAATATATTATTATATATTAATTCGTCATACAGTTTGCAATATTTCTCAAAGAATCGCTAACAATAGTTAAGTACGTTTTGCTCTGTACAATTTTTATACAAATAATCTTAGCGTGAATAACAAATGTTTCAACTACGTAATTAGTACAATTAAAAAGTATAAAGATGAAATATCAACAGAATCCTAAAGTAGATTTGTTTAATTATAAAAAACGATTTACACTTGCAATCTACGATTTACGCTATAAAACAAAATAACTTATTTTACTTCAGAATAGGAATTTTATTTGTAGCACGGATAATCTAAATTATTAGATTATATCCGTATTCTGAATGAAAGCACATTTGAAAACACGACGATAATTCGATAAAATTTTCCTTCCTCCCTTCCTTCCTTCCACCTTCTCTCATACGATTCAAAGAATCCCGTAAATCAAACGCCCCCTGAAAATTGGCTCGCGTAATATCGACAGCCCGGGCACACGTGTGCGTCTTAGCTTATCTATATATATATATATATATATATATATATATATATATATATATATATATATCCTACTCTTGGCTCGGCTGCGGGGATGCAGCATGATCTGGTCACTCTGCGCGTCCGTGGATGAGGATGGCCGGCAAAAAATGGATAATTTTGTGAGGGAGATGGAGGGTTCGTTCTTCCCGCTGCGCGACACGATCTACGAATATTACGTTGATGTGCGACAGCGGATCTTCGTCTCATGGGAGGACAAACTGTCGACTTCCTGGAAGTTCGCACCAGGGTAGGTATATGCCTGTATAAACTTGACGCGCGTATAATATAAGCCGGACTCTCCTTTTCTTCGTTCTTCCTCTCGCTATCTCTCCCTCTCTCTCTCGCTATCTCTCCCCCCCTCTCTCTCTCTCTCTATCTCTCGCTATCTCTCCCTCTCTCTCTCTCTCTCTCTCTCTCTCTCTCTCTCTCTCTCTCTCTCTCTCTCTCTCTCTCTCTCTCTCTCTCCTCTCTCTCTCTCTCTCTCTCTCTCTCTCTCTCTCTCTCTCTCCCTCTCTCTATCTATATCTCTCTCTCTCCCTCGCCTTCTCGCGCTTCATCGCCGGCCGACGTCTAGTGTCTAACGCAATTTTTCGGAAGTTAACCAAGCGTTCATTCTTGTCCCAACGGTGCTACGCTATACAAAAAAATTTTCGCACGACAATGACGGAAAAAGGAGAATCCAAGAGCCGTAAGTGAATAATTTTTACGTTCCATATACTTTTGATTTTATGCCAAGGCAACGGTAAAGTACTGCTTAACTCTATTACGGAAGTCCGGGAGGATTTGCAAATCGACGTACAATTACGTTATATAACTTTCCGAATTGCAAGGATCTTCGCTCCTCGCCACCGTCTCTTTTGTCATATCGTTCATTGGTCTGCGAACTATTTTCACAGAACGCCGTTCTACCAGCTTACGGTGCCGACCGTGGACACGGTGAGGTATGATTTCTTGGTGAACGTACTCTTGACTCATGGGTTCCCGGTGCTGCTTGTCGGTCCCGTGGGGACGGGAAAGACGTCCACGGCTCAATCGGTCGTCAATTCATTGAATCCTCTTAGATACAACTTTCTCATATTGAACATGTCGGGGCAAACTTCGTCGAAAAATGTTCAGGTACGTTGGAATTTATGCTTGCCACGTAATGCATTATTTTATAGAACGAAAAATTAATTTAAATTCCTTCTTGCTAAAAAAATATTTTTCATCCGATTGCCAAATTTCTCAAACTTTTTTTATTTTATAACCAATAAAACTAAAGGACTATATATAAGAGATCAACTATATACAAGAAATTAACCCCTAGAAATGTAATAACTAATTGAGCAAACAATATATTTATTTTCAAGTACGGATGTGTGCATAGTTCGACATTTTTAAATATTCCCGCAAATGAAATACAGTTGTCAATGTAGCTTCTTCAAACCTATTAATAACAATTGTTAATTTATTTTCATAATTCAAAATTGTTTTCCTACCAATGAAGTGCGAACAAACCAGTGCAAGAAAATATCTACTCATTCATCTTGAATTGATGATTTATAAAGGTTTTTTCTTACTGTCTAACATTGCAACGGCCATAATTGGGGCAGCCAATCAATGAATTTGCAGCTTCAACTTTTATTAGTAACAAACTACTTTTAAAAAAGTGGTCATTGATTTAGCAAGTAATTGGACTAATTTATACTGTTTTAAACATGAAAAATAAACTGTCATTATTTATAAATAGCTCATAACAATGAATGGGAAAATTAATCAGAAGTATCGAATGAACAGTTATGTTCATTATGTTATCGTTGTCACGCTACCGTTTGACATAACGTTCAAGTTATACTAAAAAATAATAATAATAACAATATCATCAAATAAAATTTGCAAATAAAGCGCACCTTTTAGAGATCCGAATCATGTGATAGAACATCGAGTAAAGTTTATTGAGTTGAAAAATGCCAATTAAATTTATTGATTCGTATTCTTATCAACCGATGCATATATTATATCCTCAAAGGCATTTCCCTTGAAAAGCACTCCGTCTGCATTTTCACGAGATACGCATACTAGATAAATGCATACGTTGCAGTTTGTCCCTGGCCTCATTATTATTCTAAGAAACGCGCATCTGACTTTACAACCAGGACGCCATCGAGAGCAGAATCGAGAAACGTACGAAAGGGATCTTCGTGCCGATCGGTGGTAAAACAATGATCGCCTACATAGACGACTTCAACATGCCCATGAAGGATACATACGGCTCCCAGCCGCCCCTCGAGCTCCTGCGCCAGTGGATGGGATATGGATTCTGGTAAAGGGTCTTTTTCTTGTGAAAATGTTCGCTACATCTCCGTATCTGCTTGTCTCTTATTCTATTTTCCACAAATCGAAAATATTTAATGGAAAACTCATGTTGCTGATCTTTAAACGGCAGTTTAAAAATCATGTGGTACATAAAAAATATTTCGTCCATACGTGACTCTTGTTATGATTTTCGAATTGCAAACGAGAGAAGTGCCGATGGTAAACCTTTCCTTCAGGTACGACCGCCAGAATCAATCTCGAAAATACATTCAGAAAATGCAATTAATGTCCGCCATGGGTCCGCCGGGAGGCGGTCGAAATAGCATAACGAACAGATTGCTCGCCAAGTTCAACGTCATCAACATGACGTTCCCCGCCGAGAAGCAAATCGTGCGAATATACGGAACGATGCTGAATCAGCAGTTAGCGGATTTCCATCAAGAAGTCAAGAGTTTGGGTAAGCGTCCTCGTTACTCGGGAACAAATTTCCCCCATCGCGGATTTTTCGATACTTTAAACTCGGCCGCGCTTTTTAAAAAGAAAAAGAAACAACACAATTTAACACTACGCCGTTCAGAGGCCGACTGCTTCTCGTTCTCACGATACGATTTTCTCCTGTATTACCCGTAGCGACTGACATCACTTCGGCGACGATAAGCATGTACAAAAGTGTCATTCTCAATATGCTACCGACACCGATGAAGATGCATTACTTGTTCAATTTACGAGATATTTCTAAAGTAAGTGCGTAATAATTAATCATGTGATAAAATTGTTTTTGTTAAAATTTAATTTTAATACGTTTGTGTTGGTAAGCCTGACAAAGATTCTATGCGGAAGTACTAACGAATGAAACTAGATTAAACATTAAATTGATATTTACTTATTATAAATTTTATCGTTTTTCAATCTCACCTTCTCCATTTTCCCATTTCATAAAATTTATAATTCAAAGAAGTTGGAGAAGACGAATAGAGAGAGAAAGAGTGAGCGAGGAGGGCAGAGAGCAAAATAAATAAATAATCTAGGAAATGAAAAAATCAAAGTAACTTTTTAAAAAAATCTGTTCCTACGAGTAGATTACATCACAGTTAAAATTATTTTTATAAACAAAAAAAGCTTCTAAAAAGAATTAGTTTTTGTAACAAAAGAATTGGTTACTCCAAATGCATCCAGAATTAGTATTTACTTTATTAGATCTAGAACTCCTGCCAATCAAGAATTTTTACAATGTGGATAAAAGTTTATTGGATGTTTTTTTAATAATAGGGCAAAACAAAGTTTACAGGAAAAAAACTACATATATACATATGAAAATTCGGTAGAAAGTTTCGAAGCTGCCTTTTAGCGTCATAGAAAAAGCTGATCTGTAAAGAAGCAGCGAGCGAAAAAAATTGCAGAAGTGAATGCGCACGGTTACAATCGACGTACTTTTGTACATACAATAACTATACGTGCATGTAAACGGAATTGGATCTTCTGGTTGTCTGACTATGCGCGGATCCTCTCTCTATCTCTCTCTCTCTCTCTCTCTCTCTCTCTCTCTCTCTCTCTCACGAGCACTCCTCCCCCGTACATACACTTTGGTTTTTCCAGGTCTTTCAGGGTTTGTTGCGCAGCCACAAAGACTACCAGTACTCGAAGCAGACGTTCCTCCGCCTCTGGATCCACGAGACGTTCCGCGTCTTCAGCGATCGACTTGTCGACGAGAAGTAAGTTTCGCTTTGAAAAATGAAAAATCGCAACGATTTGGATAAATTTGAAGAGCATTGACCCATTAACAGGCAATATTAGTCGAACAGAGAGCGCTTATGAAATAGAAAAGTAGTTCATGTTTAATTATTTATTTGGAATTACTAATCGTTAGTGCTGCTTCGGAATAGGATCGAAGTTCTTTCTTTCATTGTCGATTAATTTTCTTCAATTATAATAACAAGCTTAGGAAATATTATTTACGTATATTTCTTCGTAGCGATCGAGAGTGGTTTGTTTCTGCCTTAAATGAACAACTTGGTGCATATTTTGAATCGACGTTTCACAGTCTTTGTCCTGAAAAAAAATGTCCAATATTCGGTAAGTAATTTCGGATTCTAGATAAAAGTTTTCCCGCACTGATTATAGTATGTATCCTCCCGCATATTTTTTAGAATATAATAAAAGAATCAAATGCGTTGAAAAGGTGATATATTTATAATGACTTTCTTTATTCTTTTTCTATATATATCCAGGAAACTAAATAGGATATAAATACTTGATTGAATAGCATTCAAGCATTGAAATAATATTTGAAATTCCCATTACCGTAAAAAAAGTTTAGAGCCAGATCAATAGGGTAAAAGAAATACTTACTTTAAAAGAAATAAAATAAATCATAATTACTTTAAGATATCAATATTTTAAAGTATTATATCCTTTTTAAGTATTATTAAAAAAAAATCGAAATACTTTGAAAAATATTCATGAACTGTTTTGTATAAAAAAATTTACTGCAAGCGGTAGAATCAATTTATATAAAATATAAGTTCACTAACCAATGATGTTTCTCAATCCGAGTTGAAAATTATACTCTATTTTTACCATTAATTAAATGCTCATCAATTTTAAGTATTTTTAATAATTGACGTTGACAATAGTATACCTATTCAAAACACGTAGAAGCATCATTGATAATTTATTGACTGATTTTCGACGGCTTTCTGTAAACGATTATATACGCATTAAAGTTGTCGAGAAGTGCAGAAAATAAAGGAACTAATACGAAACGAGCGGGCGCGGAACGAAGGCGTCAAATCTCAGATTCCCCGGCAAACGTTTATATCGCGAAATAAGAAGAGGGCGAGGACGGGGAGAAGTAGGAAGTGCGGATGGGGGAGTGGGACGAGTCGTCGGAGCCGTTAGCCGTCGTTCCGGCGAGAGACGGCACGAATTCTTCGGCGTATACGTATAGAGTGCTGCTGTATACAGCGCTGCTCGCGAGCGAGGAGGCGTAAAAGAGCCGTTCGCCGCGCGGCGGCACTCTCCCTCCCCCCTCCCCCCGTCGCGTATACAACGAAGACATTATACACTTCGCCCCGGTTTAACGATCACCCCCGCCTCGCTGACCCGACGCTTCCCCCTTTATCGGCCCCCAGGTGACTTTATGAACGCGTGGAACATGTACGAGGACCTGCAGGACGTGGCGGCGGTGCGCGCCTACGCCGAGGCCCAGATGGAGGAACAGAACTCGTCCGCGGGCGTGGTGCGCCTCGACCTCATACTCTTCCGGGACGCCATCGAGCACATATGCCGCATCGTGCGTGTAATATCCCAGGTATGTGCCCGGTGCCTCTCCAACGCCCGTCTCCCTCCGGCCGCTGCCCTCACTCGACGAGCCGCACGAAATATAACGCGGGGAAACAACAAGCATAGCCCGAGGAGGGCGAAAAGGAAGGCGGGCGGATGGGGGGAAGGGGGGAGGGGATGAAGCGCTAGAGAGAAAAGTTGAAAGGGAGAGGGAGGAGCGACGTGACTCAACTTTCTCGTTTCCAGCACCTGGAGAAAAGCGCTTTTTCCGCTGATGCTAGCTGGGTCGGCGCCTCTCTCTCTCTCTCTCTTTTTTTCCTTTATCTCTCTTATTTTATTTCTTTTCGCTTTGCTCTAATTTTTTTTCTTTAACTAATTTCGGCATCATTTTAATTTTAACGAAGGATGGGGAGGCAGATGCTAAGCTCGCTCTTCGCATTCTTCTCTCTAGTTTTCCTTCTACGTTGACAAGGGCATTTTTCTTTGCACAATTTGAACCTTTGCGCAGTATTAGAACTTTCAAAGTTCTCGCTTCCACATACTTCGCAAACTTTATAGATATTAATAACAATTACAGATATTATCGAGACAAAAATAATTATTTAATTGTTCTACATTAAAACGATAAATTTGTTCAGTGACAAATTTATATTATTGAATAATTGAGATGTTTTAGAAAAACACTTATTGTGTTAATATCGAGAGAGAAAATGAGAGTAATTAAAATTAAAATATTTCGTCTAAATTATTATAATAAAAAATATAAAAGCATTTTTTTATTATTATGACAAGATTCGCTAAAATTTCGAAATATTGTTCTTGTCATAATGAGCTTTTCATAATAAAAAAAATATTTATTCTTTTGCTGTAGTGTACTTGTAATCAAAAATAATGTTAATTTTTTAAATGTTTTCATTACAAACTAAATTATTAAAAAATGAATTTAATACATTTTTTATACTATTTTAAACATTTTTTTGTTTGTTCCTTTGCAAAAAAGAATAGTAATGTAATAAACTTTTAGAATAATAATGACTAATGATAATCTTGATATAAAAAAGTGTAAGCTAGACCAAGTCCAATATTAAGATATAAATATTAAAGACAAAATAATAGTGCGATATCATCAGCTCTTACAATATCTGATTCATATTATATTGCAGACTCTTTACAAAGCGTCATAAGGATGAATTCATACACATATTATGCGATCACAAAAAATATAATTAAAGCATGGAAAATGTAAAAAAATTTAACCGGGCTTTCTATATAAATGCCTAATATCATTCGAGCAAACGTATTAAATAATACAAATCACGTATTGCATGTTACATATTGCACAATTTCTATACGATTAAAAATTTACGAACCAGCCTCGCGGCAACATGCTGCTGGTCGGAATCGGCGGTAGTGGTCGCCAGTCCCTGTCCCGCCTCGCCGCCTACATGTGCGAACTGATCACCTTCCAAATCGAGGTCTCGAAGCAGTATCACGTCCCGGAATTTCGCGAGGATCTGAAAAATCTCTACTTCATGGCGGGCGTCGACAACAAGCCGTCCAGTTTCCTCTTCAATGACACGCAGATCGTGGAGGAGCAGTTCCTCGAGATAGTCAACAACATGCTGAGCACCGGCGAGGTGGCCAGCCTGTTCAAGTCCGACGAGCTCGAGGACGTAAGTTCGCCTCGCCTCGCCACCCTCGAGGACCCTACAAACTTATGTTGTTTATGCGCAACAATGCCCTCGATATTACAAGCATTGATTGAAAATTCCGCTACGCGAGTATTTGATTACATAATTTGATTAAGTAATAGATCATCTGATCATTTAATTTACTATTTACGATAATTCACCGATGGTTAATTTTTTTTTTATTTTTTTAAAAATCAATAAATCGAGTCGATATTTAGAACTTTTTCTCAATGTTTTAACGGCAATTTTAGCTACCGTCAATTCAAACGGAGATAAATTATCAACAATATTATCAAATAGTCCCTTTCGACCAGTGTAGACATTCACGGGGTAATGCATACAAATATTTACACAGCACCAACTCGAGAGTCTAAATAAAGCTTTAATATTAGAGATATGTTCAACAAAAATCCCAACTGCTTCGAATAGTAAAATTTTCGTTTGCAATCGTAACCAACGAATAAATAAGGTCATTAAGGCAACTGTAAAAACTTTCGATTTTTGCTGAAAACTAAAGCACGAACTGTATAGATTTGTTTAAAAAGTTCGCGAGTTTTATCAATCTGAAAAACTAAGGCACGTAGAACTGAAAGTAAATAGTTTTCAAGATTGATAGAGTTTTCAAAAGTTGAGGAGGTTAAATAAGGGTTTTCTTCGTATTGCAAGACTTTAAAAATCACTCCGGATCGAAAGAACTCCCATTCCAATGTGTACCATTACGGCTACCCTGCTGAAGTCGGATTTCTATACGGCTTGTACAAAGAATCCATTATAAATTTACTAAAGACTTGCATAAATAATTTTTACGAGCTTCTTTTCAAGCGTGTGTTACATGTATCTCTCCTTATTAAGAAATCTAATGCGTATCTTCAAGTTCTTAAACAATCCGAGGAGAGCAGATACAGTAAAAAAAAAATACAACAACAAGGATAAAATTCATAGATAAACGTTTCGTATCTGACGAGATGAAACCTTATCTATTAACAGATTAAGAACAAATTGGCTAAGGACGCGGCAAAAGCGAAAATTACACCGACGACCGAGGCGATGTACTTCTTTCTGATCCAGCGCGTACGGGCGAACCTGCACCTCATTCTGTGCATGAGTCCAATAGGAGAGGCTTTCCGAAACAGATTGCGCCAATATCCGGCGCTGATCAACTGCACGACCATCGATTGGTTTCATGAGTGGCCGAGAGAAGCCCTCCTCGAAGTCGGTAGCAAGTTCCTCATGAATCTTGATTTTACGCTGACCATTACCGGAGACAAAATAACCATTGAGGTGCGCGACATTGTCTATCTTTTCTCTCTCTATTTCTATCTCTGTCTCTGTCTCTCTCTCTCTCTCTCTCTCTCTCTCTCTCTCTCTCTCTCTCTCTCTCTCTCTCTCTCTCTCTCTCTCTCTCTCTCTCTCTCTCTCTCTCTCTCCCTCTCTACCTATCAATTTCTCTTTTTCTACTCTTATCTCTCTTTATTCATCACTTTGCTTCTATTCTCCTTCCATTTTCTTTTTCATTACTTTTACTAATCTTCTTAGCAATGATATATGTGTCGTTTGACTTAAAAAAATACTATAAAGATTTTTCCGTCAATTTTCTATAATGTATACTTTAACTTTATCTTTTACATATAAAAAATAGATGAATAATATGTCCAGATCTCTATGTAACACAACATCTAACTCAGATTTCAAACAGAATTGATCTCGACTCTAGTTTTTATCGAAAAAGATTCAAACTTAGGATTTTGAAAAGAGACAATTTTAATAAAAACTATCCGACTGAAAATTTTCATTACTAGCATCATATTACTCAAAATTTTCTGTTAAACTTTGTTCAGTTCGAATTCATTGGTAATATAATTTGAATTTTTTTTCCTTAAAAATTGGAATTGGAATGGTCTCCATTTAAAAGATAAATTGCAATCTTTTTCGTCGACAATTAGAATTGAAATCACATTATTTAAAACTTAAAAGTACTACTCTAAATTATAAATTAAAGTACTACTTTCAATTATAGAGGTGTTACAATTTCGTGAACTACTACGAATTAATATTTAGAGAATACTAATCGCAAACCTGGCAAATAAATCAACATACGAAAAAATCATTTACGAATCAAAAAAATTGTACTTTACTTTCAATGAGTGTAGTATACAACAGAATTAGCGTCGAACTAAGCGGCGTATAATTTATTCATGAAATAAAATTTCTAAAATTAATACATAAAATTATAACTTCTAATATGGACGAAATAAGAATATGATTCAGAATTATGATTATAAAAATGATAAGTGATTATATATACAAAATATAAAAAATAATAAAAATAATTTTTAATCGGTTCATAAAACTTTAAGAGATAAAATAATAAAATGTGGTGATAAATTTAAAGTAAAGTTTTATTATTTTATTATTTGAAAGAATTCTTTACTATAACATATCGAAAATATTATCGCTCTTTGTAAATATGTTTGCAAATATTAAAATTTATTCACTTTATTTATCAGATATATTTGAAATCAAATAACAGCTTATTATATACTTATAATCTCAACTAAAATTTGATTTATCTAAAATTTATGTATTTTTTTAAAAAAGATAAATTTGATTAATATAAATTTTAATCTTGCGTAAGAAGAAATTGGCAGTTTTGCTTTATTATAAATTTATTATTTCTTAAGCTGAACATGAATTTCAGTAAATTTCTTGTCATGCATATCCATAACGACCTAAATCAAGCGATATTGAATTATGATCCTCAAACGATTCATATCAGAATTTATAGTCGGGCTTTACATTGAATTAACGGCTACAAACTTTATAGAATAAATAACTGTCATCAATCAAATGTATGTAAATTTATAATTAACTTTATGATTTCTGTAAAGAGTATAATTTTTTGATAATAATGACAACTTATCTATAATTCGGATCATAAATTATTTGTTTCGAAATAATTAAATCTAATGTAATTACAAAAATTAAATTTGATAAATCGTATAGATGTACGAAAAGCTGGATTAAAAAATGATGATTATATAATTATTTGCCAAGGGCATTTGCAATAAAATAAATTAGTTTTAAATATACAAAAAAGTTTAACGAATATCTTTACAATTATAATTTACACAGAATCAAGGAGAGGAGCTGTTAACATTAGATGACGTTCAAGAGTCTATGCGCAATGGCATTGCTTCAATATTTTCTTTGATTCACGGCACAGTTTCCCAATTTTCTCGGCGAATGTCCTCGGAGATGAAACGCTACAACTACGTGACTCCGACGAATTTTCTGGAGTTGGTAGCCGGATACAAACAGTACGATTTTTCATTTAAATATTTCTGACATGTCCTACTCTATAACTCGCCTAATGCCGAGGGAATTTTCACATTTGGCTAAGTATATTGTTTATGTGCATATTTGAGAAAAAATAAGTCTGAGCTGTTTTCATAAAAGATTAAATGGTGGATTAGTAAACTGAAAATATTACTATAAGCTACATACATAAGACAGTAAACTACAGTCAGAAAACAAATAAGTTCAGAAAATGTTAATAATAATTGTATTGAAGATAGCTGTGATAGAAAAAGATAAAGTAAATGAATTCAAATGAAAAAAACCAATACGATATAAAAAATAAAATATCAAAATTACCGGTACCCATATGTTGAAAACATGTTTGGAAAATTAATAAAAAGATTAAATGAGAACATGAGAACATAGATCAATATCTATTTTATAGATGCATATAAAAAAATACTCATACAATTGATGTTCATAATTTATAGACATTAGTTCAAGAACGTTTCTGTAAAAAATTATCCATGTTTATAATTAAATAAATAGTTTAAACAGATAATGATGCAAATAATTTAAAAATAGAATACAGAAATTGTATATCTGCTAGTTAACTTCATTAAAATATACAATGAAATTTTTAATAATACGTTCACGCGAATGGTTAATAATGTGCTCGTTCTTTTCAAAGTGGCAATGGATTTACATGCAGATTCAGAAAGTAGTAACTTAGAAAAAGGAGAAGGGAAGTGGGAGAGTGGAAGTGTTTATACACACATCGAATTTTCGAAATAATTTTTCAGCAGGACTAATTGGGATCGGTCAGTGGATATATTCATCAGCCAATCAGGAGGCGGAGAATTTAACTACTGCTTATATATCCATATGATATAATAAATCGATGAAGCAGGTGGAGATTTTTACAAAGATCTGGTGAACTATTACAGAGCATAGTCAACGGTAGAAGGGACAAGACTCTGTATTTCAGTTTCGAAATACTTTTTTTCGCACTGTCAGAAAATCCTCTCCCATCTTCCCAGCGCAAAATTCTGCCCTCTAAGACTGCCTGGCGACTGTACGCAACGATCGATCCCAATTTAACGGTCACTCGGGCTAATTATCGCGTTAACACCAAAGGTCGAGGTTACGCAAAACGCGAACGCGCGCCGATTTCAGAATGCTGAGCTCGAAGCGTCACGAGCTGTCCGAGCAGGCGAACAAGCTGCGCAACGGCCTGTTCAAGCTCGACGACACGAAGGAGAAAGTGAACGTGATGGCGGTGGAGCTGGTGGCGACCCAGCAACAGGTCCAGACCTCGACGGTCGAGTGCGAGGAGTTCCTCGTGAGCATCGTGAGCCAGAGGCGCGACGCCGACGAGACGCAGAAGAACGTCACCGCGCGATCGGTGAAGATAGCCGAGGAGTCCGTGGTGTGCAAGCAGCTCGAGGCCGTCGCCCGGGCCGACCTCGCCTCCGTTGAGCCGGCCCTCGAGGAGGCCATGAGGGTATATATTATTCAGCCCTTTATTTCTCTTGCATCGACCCCCCCCCCCCGCCAGCGCGCCGGGACCGACGACGCCCCTCCGGCCGTCGTGGCAATGGCGATTCTCTTTCCGAGATTCACTGCGGCTCTTCGGTGCGCGCGGCCGGGCTTTATCCCCCTTCCTCGCACTCTCACCGCGCAGCTAACTTATGTACTGCGATCGAATTAAGCTCCCTGGTATATACGCTGGTCGCTGATAGCGAAATATTGCTTCTTGTTTTCTTCTCGCCCCTTTCTAGATTTGTTGTTTCTCTTTGGGTTCTGTTTTGTCTTGTTTTGTTTTGTTTTGTTGTTTTTTCAATTCTCCAGCAGTGCAGTGGGGAAATTAATGGAGAGCGTTTGAAAAGGTATTTCAAAAATCTTTAGAAAATTGGATTTAAAAACATCTAACTTCATAAGTTTTCCGTGTGCTATATGATTAAAAATATATGCAAAGCGAATTACGGATTAATTTTAATCTTATCAGAGCTTATACGAAGACGTTTTCGAACTATTGGTACGCTCATTTTATTTGAAAAATGTATAATCCGAAAATAAGCCATCTACAATCATATACTGCATACATAAGTATTATTGAAATATATATATATATAAATATATGTGTGTGTGTGTGTGTGTGTGTGGTTGTGTGTGTGTGTGTGTGTGTGTGTGTCTTGATATACACAAGTTAAATAAATCGTAATATTTTATGGTAAGAAGGATAGCGCTCTCTATTTATTTACTATGTAAAACATTTTACCTATAGAAAACCAATCTAATAAGTAAAGATATTTGGTTTTTCATTTGTTCACTATCATTTTCAGGCGCTGGATGCTTTAAACAAAAAAGATTTATCGGAAATTAAATCATTCACCCGACCACCAGCTAAAGTCGAAATGGTGATGGAAGCAGTAATGATTTTAAAAACGTCAGAACCAACGTGGGCTGAATCTAAACGACAATTAGGAGATGTCAATTTCATAAATGCGGTATACTAAGAACTTTTTAATCGGTTCGATTTCTCTTGTCGTTAGTGCATATTTAAAAACTAGATATTATTTATTAGAAAAGTAATAAAACTCAGATAATAGATAGTAACTATAAAACATAATTAAATAGTTGGTCATTAAAAAAGTAATAAACATATTCTCTTTTTTTTTAATGCAGCTTAGAGATTTTGATAAGGATCACATATCCGACAAAACTCTACGAACAATAGGCAAATACACGTCCAATCCTGAATTTGTACCCGAAAAAGTCGGACAAGTATCAACAGCAGCAAAATCCCTCTGTATGTGGGTGATAGCTATGGAACAATATGGAAAGCTTTTCAGGTTTATTCCCTTTTAATCTTTATAAAGGAATATTTCGATCAACACTTTTGACGTCAAAGTTAGTATGAATAAAATTACCCCGATTTATACCGAATGTTTCACGTTTAATAATTCAAAATGAAATATTTATGTACCGACACGTTTTGACATGGCGCACTTTGAAATATAATACTCCTTTGTTGTTACATATCAAAAGCAATATAAACCAAAAAGTTGAAATAGTGCATTACACTCATCTGATAAACAACGAAATTTCAAACGATAAAATCAATAAGTAATTACAGTGTAAATATGAACATCGCTAAACTTTTGACATTTTGTAAATTGACATGCTACGTTTTTTTCTACTGAATAAAGGAGGAGGAGGAGGGGAACAGCGCGTATGCAAAAATGAAAAAAGTTATTAAAAAATTTAACGAATTCTTCAGAATCGTGGCGCCGAAACGGCAAAAACTGGAAGCAGCTCTACAATCCCTGCGCGATAAGGAGAATGCTTTGGCCGAGGCGTCTGCGCAATTGAAAAAGTTGCAGCAGGAGTTGAAGCGGCTGCAGCAAATGTACGACCAAAAGATGAAAGAAAAAGACGACTTAATTAAGCTGGTCTGCGTTTGTTACTTTTAGTCATATTCCCTCTTCTCTCTCTCTCTCTCTCTCTCTCTCTCTCTCTCTCTCTCTCTCTCTCTCTCTCTCTCTCTCGCTGGTTTCCTCTTTTACTACTTTCTTTTTCGCGCTCCACTTTCCTTTTATACATCCATTCTCGCTTCCCTTCCTATTACAGTTCTTTTTCACACTTCCTTTCAATACTTCCTTATTTTGTACGGCGGAAGGGCTGTTAATACAGTTCCCCAAGAAATCGGTGATTCGCGGCTCTCTGCTTATATTTTTTTAGTTATTTTTCTGTGTAATTATTTCTCGTACAAATTGTTAATTGAATTTTTCCTTTCCAATAATTTGATTTTATATATACGTAGAACTTGCCCTAATAAGACATCAAATTTATTATGATAATCTCATTTCTTTTCCTCCGGCCAAGTCAAAATATTTCAATAAATTCAGTAAATGCAATTCATTTTTTCGAGTAATACAATATGCAGTTTGTACACTTATGCAAGTGCCTTTTTAATATGCGTCATTCAAAACAGGAAGCGTTGCTAATATTGAAGTTAGAGCGCGCGGCGATGTTAGTGGACGGTCTCTCCGGCGAGCGGGTGAGATGGGAGAACAGCGTTGGAGAACTCAACGGCATGTTCGATTCGCTGCCAGGCGATTGCCTGATCGGTACCGCCTTCGTCTCGTACCTGGGACCCTTTGTTTCTGATTACAGAGACGAACTCGTGCGCATGTGGATTGCCGAGGTAATATTAATAATAAAATTTTGAGAAAGAGCCTTCTCATCATCAGAAGTTTAACATAAACTCTTACGATAGAGATTTGATACCCTCATTAATTTTGAAGAAATAAACAATTGCACATTCACAAATGACCACTGTATTATTTATGCCATAAGGATTATAATCATGATTCTCGTGATATTTTAGTGCCAATGGAAATTTTGAAGAGTATTTAATAACTAAAACGGTCGCATCGTAAATTTGCATGTATAAGAAAATTCATAGTTACTATTATACTGTATTATTTTATTACAAATTAAGAGCTCTTTATCAATCAGGTCACCATTGGAGATTGTAATTTCAATTTATATATATAGTTTTTAAGAGTGGCAACGAGAGTATTTATATCTTTTTTTTATTAATACAATTTTCGATTATGCATAAATTCTGCACAATTCCTGATGAAAGACCGAGTGAGAGACCTTAAAGCATTTTTTTCGAAGCGCGGTAAGTCATGAATAATAGTTATAAAAATATCTGGTTTCTTGAAAGTCCTAGCGAATATTTCTTACTTTACTCTTCTCAATAAATTATTAACTCCTTACTTAAGCGATCTCTAAATCTTATTGTCAAAGTATAAGTAAGTTTCTCATGCAACGCCAATAAAAATTGCGAAAAAGCTCGGTTTCCTCTTTTCCTCGTAGAATAACCGCAGCGGTATTCCCTTTTTCATTTCCATGCTAATTTTCCGTTTCGCGCTTCGTCTCACTCGCAAACAAGATTCACCGGGGTAAGATCGATATCAATGTTATATATATATATATATATATATATATATATATATATATATATATATGTATATATAGCTACTTTATACCGAACTTAGAACTGGACGAAGTTTTTTCACTCTTCCAGGGCGGGAAGCATCTTTGTCTCTTACCCTCTTGCCGCAGGTACGTTGCCAACTCTGTTTCTCTCATAGGGATACCCAGGGATCTACCCATCCCCCCCCCTCGTTGCTCTTCCTCCCGCATTTTGGATTCTGAGGTACTGCTCTTTGCATGCTGTTTTTCCCTATTGTCTTTTCATAAAGGTGCACCTGAAAGAGATACCAAGTTCGAAAAAATTCGATGTGAAGGAATTCTTGAGCGATCCGACGTCTATTCGAGAATGGAATATTCAAGGTCTGCCCTCCGATGACTTTAGTACTGAAAATGGAATAATCATTACCAGGGGTACAAGATGGCCTCTGGTAATCGATCCCCAAGGTCAGGCCGCCAAGTGGATTAGAAATATGGAAAGCAAAAATGTTAATATCAAAATTTTTCTTACTTACCTTCAAACTAAAGCGGAAATTGCTTTTTCCCTCTATATTATAGTATAATTTGAAATTTATATCACTGTTAATGAAAGCGAAGTGGATACTTGAACATTTATATTTTATTTGCAAATCTGGTAAATCAATAAAGTAACATTTTTTTTTATTCTAAAAAAACTTTTTTAGTGATGTTGGAAATAATTACTTTAATTCCTAAAAACAAAAATTTAAGATTTTATTTCAACGTAGCAGTATGTAGGTATTGAGCTTTAATTAAAAATGGAAAGGCATTATTGCGTAATAGGCTTGAATATTAACTGTCGTCTTTGAACTGACTTATTATAAAAACTATTGTTTCTTTGTAAAATAATAAGATATTTACACATAATACATATGAACTAATTTTACTTATTAAAATTTTTATATCATATATTACTTATTAAATTTTAATAACAATATTATTCTATCTCGTGGAATATTGTGTCGAAGATATATAAATCTATTAATTATCAAATAAATTAATAATATTTTTTCATATAAGATTTTTCAATTTTTAATAAAATATTTACTTTTTATTTGATTAAATGCGAAACGAACAGGGGTTGAAAATTATCGATTTTGGACAACCAGATTTCACAAGAATTGTTGAAACTGCAATTCAACAAGGAAAACCAGTATTGCTTCAGAATGTAGGTGAAACTCTAGAACCAGTAATGGATTCTGTACTTCAGAAGGCTTTTATTAAATCAGGTTTAATTACAAATTTTGTAATATGTATATGAAATCACTGCAATATTAAATTTCAAATTTTCATAAAACGCATAGGAAACTAAATTGATTAGATTATTTTGAACAATGTTAAAAAAATTAACAATATATAAATATTTATATTCCAGAAGGTTGCATAACAGACATAATTAGCTTTGTGAAAATAATCAGTCAAATTTCTAAATTAACTAATTTTAATTTTCGAAATATTAAAATTGAGAAGATTATTCTTCTTATGTATGATTGAATTTAATAAATAAATGTGTTGTATTTAATATATCATTGTTAATGATCCAACTATTATATAATAATATTCTAAATTAATCAAATAGTAAATGTATTAAATTTTTAAATAATAAACTAATCAAATGTATTTCCATGCTTTATGATACAGATTAAAAAAAATTATATTTAATTTTATTTTATTATATATACAATATTTATATCTCATATAGTCGTGTTTAGTTTAATTTTAAATTTTTGTACGAAAAAATAGAATTATAAAAACTCGATTCGTTGATCTAATTACAATACAAAAATTATAATCTCTGAATTAAATTATATTGAATTGTACATTTCGAGGCTACGAAAAAGAAATTTTGATTTGACGAAAAAAGAAATTATCAGCGATTTTTTAACAATCAAGATTTCTAAACATATGAGCTCAGCGGCTACGATCGAATCGATAAAGCTGGTGCATCGATCATCGCGTAATAGCGTGCACGTCTTCAAGCTCGGAATGTACATCAGTTTCTGGCTCGACATATTCAATAATCGATTTGACAGTAGCCGCACGGCTACCATGTATAAGAGATAGCAGCAGCCCTGATATTAAGTATGAAAAGTTTGAGCAGCTCTTAAATCACAGGCAATCAGGTGATGATTAAATTCAACGACAAAATGATCACCTTCAACGACAAGTTCCGGCTGTTCATCACGACGAAGCTACCCAACCCGCACTACGCCCCAGAGATATCGACCAAAACCACCTTGTGCAACTTTGCGATCAAGGAAGAAGGTACACACACACACACACACACACGCGCGCGCGCGCACGCACACACCCGCGCGCGCGCAATTTCTAAAAGACTTGATCCGTAAGAACGAGCCCGCGTTTCTGTGGCGCACGCTCCTCGAGATTCTCGAGAGCCTCTGTCCCTCGTCCTCGTACCCGCGCCAACTAGACAGAAACCTTAATACTTAACGCCCCCGTGATCACGGATGCCGTTCACGCGGTAGCGTTGCGGTGCATCGTCCGCCTTCTTTTTGCCCGTCCAACTTTAACCACAACTGGCCCTTTTGTCCACAGGTCTCGAGGCCCAACTGCTCGGCATCGTCGTCAGGAAAGAAAAGCCACAGCTCGAGGAACAAAAGGACAATCTGGTCCTCACCATTGCCACCGGGAAGCGCACCCTGAAAGAACTCGAGGATAAAATCCTCTAGTACGTTTACTTCCATTCCTTCAATCCTACCCTTTTTCACTACCGCCCCCCCCCCCACCTTCGTTTCGACAATTTCAGACATCGCTAGTGCTTTTATCCTTTTTCATTTTCCTTTTTTTTTTGTTTTTCCGTCTCTCGCGTACTTTTTTACAAGACGCACGCTCCAAGAAAAAAGAAATCTTTATTTACATTCAAGCTTTAGATTTATACCTTTCTTTTTTGCGCATCTATTTCTCCCACCGCTTTGTTCAGGAGAGCAAAAACGTACCTGTGCATAGTCTTTCTTTTTAAAGTCCACAATGCTTTCTCATTTGCATACACTTTAGTTCAGTTCACAACGCTATATATATATATATATATATATATATATATATATATATACATATATACATATGTATACCTATGCTTATTGCTCGTTTTTCAAAGCGGAAAATAAGGGGGCGAGCCTGTCTATTTCAGCTTGCTGAGCGTCTCGTCCGGCTCGCTCCTCGACGACGTGGACCTGCTCGTAACTCTGCAAACGTCCAAGAGCACATCGATTACGATCCAGGAGTCGCTGGTCGTCTCCGAAGAGACGGAAAAGGAGATCGACAGGGCGAGGGAGGGATACCGGCCGTGCTCCCGGCGAGCGGCCCTGCTCTTCTTCGTGTTGACGGACATGAGCTTGATAGATCCCATGTATCAGTTTTCGTTGGACGCCTACATCTCCCTGTTCAACATATCGATCGACAAGAGCCCGAAGAATCCCGATCTCGCCGAGAGAATCGCGGCACTGAACGATTATCACACCTATGCTTTGTACAGGTATCTAGAAAAAGTTTAAGCAAATCAATAATGTATATAGATGTAAATTTTAAGTGTGACACGAACTGAACTTTTATTGAATATTATTTTAAATATTTGGATAATAAGGAGAACTTTGAATTGTACATCAAATAAGATAAAATATTAATGAATTCTACATTATTTTTATTTACTGTTTGTTTACTTCAATTTTCAAACTACAATAATTTAATTAAATTGATATTATGTTTCAATTTATCATTTCTCATTAATTCTTTAATAATTTGATGCTCTGCCGATGATGCTTTGATTGTATTATTTATTTTTGATTGATTCTTTTCACGATATATATATATATATATTCAGTTTGGTATGAAATCTCGAATAAATATTATATAATATTTTATTATTATACAGAACCTCGTAAAACATTTTTTTTATTTGACCTCGTTTGTATATCGCCAAGAAATATAGCAATTTCTTTTTAACTGTAATTCAATATCAAGTATAAATACAATTTACAAAAAATATAGAAATAAATTAAATTTTTAATTTCCTAATTTATTTTTGGTTTATTTTAAATTAGATGTAATACTTCATGTATAAATCTATCTACATTTTAATTTCAAAGCCAATTTATACTTTTCAATTATACGAAAAACGAATAATGGCTTTTTTCAATTTTTCTTTTATTTACTTTGTTTCAAAATATAGAATATTTAATACATATAAACTAGTACTAACACTATTAGCCCCTGTAGAGTATGAAACTATATTTATAAATACATTTAACTGAATATTTGATGTATGTATTTCAAAAGAAAACAAAGATGCTTTCTGTAAGATATAATAATTCATGCATTGCGACAAATTCATTCAATTGAATCGATTTATTACAGAAATACCTGCAGAGGTCTGTTCGAGCAACACAAGCTTCTCTTCTCGTTCCATATGTGTATCAAAATATTGGAAGCCCAGGACAAAATTAATGCAGTTGAGTATTCGTACCTCTTGACCGGCGGCATAGTCCTTGACCGCGAGAGCCAATCCGAAAAGCCGGTGGACTGGCTGCCTGACGAATCCTGGGACAACATCACCGAGCTCGATAAAATAGCTGGCTTTCACGGTCTTGTCATGTCTTTCGAGCAGGCACCCCGCGATTGGCGCGCCTGGTATGCTCCCTTTGACCGCCTGAATCCTATCGATTCGAATGCGAGCTCTTACTGCATTTTCTTCGGAATTTGATAGAATTTGTGAAATCTATGTTGCAGCTTCTATAATTCACTATTGGGAATTTTGCACTTAGACAAGCGAGAATAACAAGTTAAATTTTTTTTTCATTCTTCAATTTATACAATAATCGACGAGAAATTAAATTATACCCTCGACTCGCTCTGTTGTTAAATTTTTTGTTCACATCCTCGATAATGTGTAAATCTACTTTGATTACCCTTCATTCTTACTTGAAGGTACGTTTCCACCGAGCCCGAGGCCGAAGAATTAGTGGGAGAGTGGGAGGAGAACACCAACGAGTTTCAAAAGATACTGATAATCCGATGCTGTCGGGCGGATCGAATGACGAGCTGCCTGCGCAACTTCATCGTCCACAATATCGGGCAGGCGTTCGTCGAGCCGCCGGTACTCGACGTCAGGGCCGTGCTCGAGGACTCGACCGAGCGCACCCCGCTGATATTCGTCCTGTCGCCGGGCGTCGATCCCACCGGCGCGCTCATGCAGCTCGCTGAGAAGAGCGAAATGGGACAAAGATTCATGACGCTGTCTCTCGGCCAGGGCCAGGCTCCCATCGCCACTAGGTCGGGCCATTTCTGCCTCGCCTCACACGTTCTTATTTATATATATATATATATATATATATATATATATATATATATATATATATATATATATATGCCAAAATAATATGCGTTAATTATATGAAAAAAATTTCCTACTAAAGCAAAAAAATTTAATAAGTACAATTCGACGGTTTGAAACAATGCTTGTCCAATTCTCCACAGAATGATCCATCTGGGCGCCAAAGAAGGCGCTTGGGTATTTTTAGCCAATTGCCACTTGTCCCTTAGCTGGATGCCAAAGTTGGATAAAATCGTAGAAAATTTAGGCAGCAGTAAGGAAGTTCATCCTGATTTCAGGTGAATAATTATAATCTTCATAAAGTATTTGACATAATATTGTAATTACACGATCGATAGGAAAGTAATGTATATGGTATAAGTTTCATTTTAATTAGTCAAATGAGTTAGTATTATGCATACAAATAGGAAAATCATTACTATATTATTTGTGAATATGTATTCTTCATTTGTTTTCAAAATTAATTGATCGTGAAAATTTAAGATGCGCATGTAATCTTTTGTATTATAGAAAAAGACTGTGTTTGTTTATTTGTTACTGAAAATTTTAAAAACTATTAAGCCAATAATTTTTTGGTCAATGTATGAAAAAACGATGCATCGAATATGCAAGAAATACATTGAGCATTATTGTGTGTCATATTTCATCATAAGTATGAGATTACAAAACAAAAAAAAAACATTTGCTTTTGCAATTCATTAAAGGAGAAGTAGTTATAGTACTTCAGTGCATTACGGTTTATAATACTATGTCCCTGCGTTTTCCGATTAAAAAAGTTTTTCTCATATTTAGTTTGACCGTCAGCATGCAATTATCGAAACAAATAAGGAGTAATTAATACTCTATACCAGTAACATTTTTTCGATTATCCTCCAAAAATGTATATTTAAAATCTTAGGACCTTCAAGTTCGATTTTCCTGTTTTTTATCAATTTGGATTACTTCTCCAAATACAATAAATTAACATGTTCTAAATACTCTAATAAAAAATATTTTCTGTCTAAATCTAAATTAATCATTGTAAATTATTTTAGACTAAAGATTTTATCCGATAAACAATAGTGCTCATAATAAGCGTTTGACATTTTTCGTATACATAACAATTGTATTGCTTCGGCATTTTTATCGACAGTTATTTTTGGATCGAAAATTTGTTGTACAAATTGTTCATTTAAGATCATTCAAGATAATTAACGAAGGTTGAAACTGAAGGCTGAAATAGTATCATCTTGAGTCTTACAAAAACTATTAATTAATTGTTATTTAAGAATCAGAAATTGATAAAAAGGGCAAAATTTTAATTTTTAAACATTGTAATTGTTCAACATGCATTTTTGGATAGTCCATATTTTCTGAATAAAATATATCCTATAAAGTATCAATACATTACAAATTTGCTTTTTATACGAGGAAATAGTATTTCCAATAAGAAAATACTCAGCGTCAAGATTACAAAGGTTTCGAACAAAAATTAAAATGTTCATTTATTATTCAATGATTATGTTCTATTATTGGAGGATAAAATTATTTATAATAATAAAGATGATTACATCAAATATTATTTAAAGTACATAGATTACGTAATTTACATAGTTATACTTTCCGACCAATGCTAGCATGATTATATTTTGCTACAATAAATATAAAATCAAAAAGACCTTTCGAGTCATAAATTTTTGCGTCGAATTAAGTTTAGCCTTAAAAAACAACTAAAAAATGCTTCCTTTTCATATTAATAAGTTCATATTTTCTTTCTTTATTAAAAATCCTTCTAAAATAACAAGTCCTTGCCTCTATGCGTAGAAACTATGTCACCAAAGTTATTCGCTAGATATATGAATAAAACTTAACAATCCTGTTTATTACGAAAGTTTGTCAAAAGTTCATGCGCGCAGAATGCAAGCAAGTCGAGATTTCTAGAAAATCAGAGAGAAATGTGTGCAGTATAGTCGTGCCTTGTACATGACATTTGAAAATGCGGATAAGTGTACCCGAATGGTCTCTCGAGTTATATATACTTTGTCGCAATATAATGGCTTTTAAACGCACATGCGCGCGCATACGCGCATGTATGTGTGTACATGCGTACATGTGTGTACGTGTGTGTTAAAAGTAAACACTATTCGTATCATTCATCGATGCATATCTTACAAGAAAAAAGTAATGTACTCCCTAATATAGTCTTAAAACGTTAGTTCCATACAAGCACATGATTATTTCTTCTTTGTGAACTTACATTAAAATAGCCTTAGTAGCGTAATATACTTAACCGAAAAAGTTACTGAAAATGAGTGCAGATAGCTTCTTATTTAAGGAAAATATGCAACTATATATGTAATAAATAATCCTTGAGTCCGTCAAGTTAAAAGGAAATTTTTATAATAAGATAAATGTAATTGATAAAAAATATAGTAGATGCTAATGGCTTCAAGTAATTGAATAATAATAAAAATAATAATTAATGTTGTAGAAGAAGTGCATAATAATAATTATACTTAAATATGGTCACAAATACGTTATTAATGTCTTAAAGAGCAAATTAATTTCAATAAAATCTGTGGCTCATAAATAATATACTGCCAGGTTGTAAGTACAAAATAATTGTATTAATGTTTAATCCAACGTTTTATGAATCAGATTTATTATACTCTTCATATACTAAAATATTATTAATTTTCATACAGATTCAGTTATAAATAGTAGATTATATATATATATATATATATATATATATATATATATATATATATATATATTCCAGATTGTATATTCGGATTTTTTTTTTATTTAAGTCTTTCAAACTTATATAAGTTTATTTCAGCTACACATAAATTTACATATTATACATATATTATCTAATTTTCTTACGATTTTTTTTAACATACGTATATAGACATTAAGTATCGACATGCTTAAATATTTAAGCCGCATGCTTTTAAAAAGGATAACAAGTAATGGCACGCTATTATATTTGGCTCTGCAACAATCGATTCAATATTTAATGGAAATTGGTGTTTTAAGCCTTAATCAATTCTTTACGAGTTCATCTCTTTGTGCGTTATAGAGAGAGCATTGCCAGAAAACATGTTTAATGTCTTCTTCATACAAATTACATCTACATTTAATGTCATTTACGATATTCATTCGGGCTAACGAAGAAGCTAAGTTGTAATTATTTGATCTTATGCGATTAACTGTAGTAATTAAAGATCTTTTCAATTTTTTACTTGCAAACCACGGGTGGTGACAGTTTTTCCAGAAATATTAAAGTAATTGTGTCCGGTTATTAAACTTTGTTTAAGGATGATTTCTGTGCTTTGTTTAGTACATGTTTTTTTGAAACATTCGTAAAAATCTGTAAATGGTATTTTTGAAGTGTCAGTCAATGTCGATTCTACTGCGGATTTCGCGAGCCGGTCAGCTTATTCGTTGCCTTGAATACCCTGGTGCGAAGGAATCCAGTATAGCGTAATAGTTTTATTGTTGTCATTCAGATTTCAGAATTCATTATATTTTCGTTTAATTTCTAGTATATGCGGATTTGTTTTTATATTTATTTTATTTGAAATCAATGCTTGAAGAGCGCTAAGAGAGTCGGAAAAAACATGAATGTTACGGTGATTGCTTTGCGTAGCTATATCAAGAGCATCGCTTAAGGCAGTATTCTACTTTACAACTTTGAAAAAAAATGTTTTTTTTAACATTTTTCGAAAGTAAAGATATTCAAGAATGTTAGCTCAAAATTTTAAAAAGATTCAAGTAATCTAACTATACTTTTTCACCTTTCGAACGCACTTACCTAAGCGCGCTATTCCGAGCCGCCCAGCGCGCGCGCCGGATCAGCCATCTACCTGGCCTCGTTCGCTGCAGTAGCTATTCCCCTATTGTAAATCAAACGTGCAAGTAATGCGAAGAAAATTGTAACTCAATGGAGAAAAGTTGAGACTGCAAAACTGAAGGCCGGAGAAAAAAAACGAATAAAGCAGCTGCACCGAAGAAAATTGTGAAGAAACCAAAAGTCGTGATTAAAAAAATGAAGACTGCTGATCTAAGTATCAAATTAATGAAAGAGTTATCTAAAAACTACAGTCTTGCAATTAAAAGGAATTCCAATTCAGTAGAAGGCATGCGAAACGAGATCTGGACCGGCTATGACCACAAAATCTCAACAGACTCTAAACCACAGCATACGTACTGTTCAGACAGCTGGTGCAAGTATAAGAAGGCTGTAGCAAACAACGCTTTAAAAAATTATAAACATCGTCCTGCTCTTGTTGGTGACGTACAAGAGATGCTCAAACCGATCTACGAAGATCTAACAAAAACGGAGTTGCTGGAGAGATGTTTGGGCAGAAACACTTAAAATAACAATGAGTGTTTCAACTCAACAGTTTGGGCTATAGCACCGAAGCACGTATATAATGGAAAAAAATTGTTAAAATTACATGTCTCACTGCTGCCTGCATTTTTAATGAAGGATTCAACCCACTTTTGAAAATAATGGAAATTATTATGCAGTTCGCCAATATGCGCGTCCTGAGGCTTCTAAGGAGAGCAGAACTCAAAAAAGCAGGCTAAATTAGATGAAAACACTCGCCTGGAACAAGTTGAAGGCATATTGTATGGCCCAGGCATTGCTGATTGAGCATAAGATAATTTTTTCTACGATTTTTCACTTACAAAAACTTTAAACGCGTGTTTCTCAAAACAGCGTTTTCAAGTATCGTGGTCTAAAAAACTATTGAATCGATCCTTATGAAATTTGGAACACATATTCTATATGTTTGTATCAACCGTCCTAACTACAATCAATTTAAAATTTTCATTCTAACTATATTTTTATTGCAAAAAAAGACGGAAAAAAGTAATTTTTTTTCTTTTGTATTTTAGCCGCCATTTTGTTGATTTTGCACGTACATAAAATATTCTAGTTAGATCGGTTTCTGGAGTCATACTGAACGTAAAACTATTTGATTTTTTTGTTTCAGACCATCCGCCGGCAAGATTTTACGACCACGACAACGTTACCTACTTTTTGAGGTGTTGGCTTTGACCATACTTTACATATATAAAAAATGTATAAAATAAAAAAAAAATTTTTATGTACTTCAAGAGTGTATTTATTAAGCATTTCAAATCCTACATCCATATCTTCAATAGCATTCTCAAAAAATTTTCACAGAAATAGCGTTTTTTTCGAGGGTCGAAAGTAGAATACTGCCTTAAGGCAATGCATTCGGCTATATATACAGATGAGATATTATCTACTTTTCTTTTTATTTGGAGTGCCAATTGGGGAACTATACAAGCAATTCCGGTGCTTTGAGAAGGCTTACTGCCATCTGTATATATAGCCAGTGCAGAACTTTTTACAATATCTTTGTTTATAATTTCATTGGGGTTTTCAGATGAATTCAATTCTCTTCCGAGCCGAGTATTTAATGGAAGTCGTGTGATAATTTTTTCTCGCAAGAGCCGCTTATTTTTTGTAGTTTATTAAATCATTTACTTCCATAGTAGCTCTCCATTTTTTATATCCTGCTTAACGCAACCTTTTTTACTCTGTCGACATCCGCGTCCCACCAGGGTACTGGATTTTGGATTGAGTGAGACTTATTTTTTTTCTTTGGATTATTTAAATTATGTGCATTAAAATCTCCTACAACTAAACCGTTGTTATTCGCGTCAATATTTTCAATAACAATATCCCATTCTGATTGTGTTAGAGTGAAACCGGGAGTTCTATAACAAGCTATTAGTTGTGCCGACGGAGTAATATTATTTATCTTGATCGCAGTAATATTATCTTGATCGCAGTCGGTCCTGTTGAAAAGTCTGGGACCCAGAAATGTGCACACTTACATTTTCAGAGAGCCACGACTCCACACATACGAAAATGTCGATTTCTGGCAGTAGTTTTTCAATTTCTTCTCGATGTTTTTTAAAACTTCTAGTATTCCAGTAGGTAATTTTTAAGTTTCTATTGGTGTACTGGATATTAATAACCATTTTTTAGCCTTATGATTAATCAATTTCAGGAGCGCTGGTTTCGCTTTGGATATCACTGACAAGAGGTTCCTTTAACCGCTTTGTTATTCTTAATATCCGGCTTCTAAGATTTTTATCTGTTATTTGTATTTGTATTTCTTCAAGCATGGATATTAGAGATGGGATGTCTTGCGAATATTTTTCGGCTACTTCTGGAATATTTGCCTGTCCGTAGCTGTCAACTAGGAAATTTGTAATTTGACTGAAATTAAGAGGAAAAGAGTGTGAGTTCTCGGCCAAAAATTCTTGAAGTGAAGATAATTGGCAAGAAACTTCATCAGAGGTGATTTTTGTTTTTTCAGTATGTTTAGTTTTTCTAAATATTTTGGGAACCTTTTTGGTTTTTGGATTTATCTCAATGCAGGTATCTTTAATATCAGTTATTTCGTCCTGACTTATGGTTCATATTGACAATGATTTCGGCTGTGGTCGTTTGTTAGTGGTGCTTATTGGCGTCATCATGTTGTTGTCGTTTCTTTTTATCTTTCTCAGTATCGGAATTAATTACGCTAGTAGATGAGGTTCCTTGAATGCTGCTTGATTCTATGTTATTCTGTTTATTATTATTTATCAGTAACATTGTGCTTTTCGTTTGGCATTGTATAAAGCCTTCATTATTTGTGCAGTGGTTCGCTGTATGCCCTTCTTCGTTGCATACAAAGTAGGTTAATATTTCTGCAAATAAATAAATGCGATAGGGCGTGCCGTTAAAATTGAGTGAAATTGAAGGAGGTAGTTTTATTAAGTCTTCTGGATTTACGTACATTTGTCGACGAAAACTTAATATGTGAGCAAACCCCACATCGTTAATTTCAGCTCGAATGTATGTGATTTGTGAGCAAGGAAATATATTTATTTTGGTTAGCGCTTCTATTATTATATTGTTTGGAATAATAGGGCACACATTCGACAGTATAACGCGTTAATCTCGGGAAATCAATGGTCTTATCTCTAGAGTATGTGAGCCAATGTTTATTTTCTTTTCTATTAGCTTATCGGCTGTCTCTTTATTATTCAAGTAAAGGCACATTCTGCCGTGGCTAATACGTGACACAAATTTAATATTTGAAGGCTCTGTAATTGTACCAATAGCTAGAGTATATTCGAAAACTGATATACCTTCTACTGCATCTAAGATAATTGCTTGTTCTTTGGTAGGTACTTGAGTATTTTGGATCATCTGAACATACGATACTTTAGGAAAAGTTGACTGAGAGGCAGTGGAGGACGTCATTTTGAAACCTAGGTGTAAGTGCCCCTGCAACTAGAAGCACTTACGGTTCTCCGCCCTGATACAAAAAGTTGCAAACGCGTGTGAAATCTATGTAGATTTAAGTATGCGAGACACCGTTCTTGCAAAAATACTCACTACTTATACACAGCTTTTTATGTAAACACTCGCGAGCACGAGCACGTAAACACGTTCGAACTTTTCGGCGTTCGAGCGAAGAATTCCATATTTGGAATTTAATTGCTATGTGGTGGTTTATTCCTTGGCTCTTTACGTGTCATTTTATTAATAATAATTTTGTTATAAATAAAATTGTCCCCATCGATATATATAACAGCTATTTCTGTCATAATTGTTTATGAATTTTGATTGAACTACATTCTTACTATAAAAAAATAACTTTATCGTGAGTGAGTTTTATTCCTCCCTTTCATTATTCACAGTATATTATTTCAATTGAATATGTATATATATATATATATATATATATATATATATATATATATATATATAATGTAATATATAAAATTATTATATATACACGAAATTATGTAATATACTTTCTTTACACTCAGTACCGTCGATATCTTTTTACTTATATAATGTATCCTAAGCAATAGATACAATTATAATATAAATAGAATTCTGCAAATTTTACTTGTGATCGAGTTTCAATTTACTCCAATAAACATCTCGCGTAGTTTCGCTTATTATATATAGATCTATTCGATTATATTGAATTCCGACGATTTCAATCAAGCATATAACGCGCTATTTCAACGAATCCATCATTTCCCTTAGTGAAGTAATTTCTAACATGTTAATGAGGTTTTAAACATGCTAGATTAATTTAATACAAAATTAACTTTCACGCCATCACTCGCAAAAAATTTAGCATGCAATAATAACAAAAAGAAGTTTTTTTTTATTTTTGGTATTTGTCCTATTTAAAAATGATTGAGATTTTAGACAACCAGTAGCCTATAGATATAGAAGTGCCGACAATAGAATACATTATGAAAACCATATAACTTGTTTTAATATTATAATATCATTACGACGATTTCTATATTGCATTTCCAATAGTTATTCATGAAGTTTTCAATTTTCAAAGAATTGTTAAATAAGGAAGGTAAATAGTTGACAGCATCATGGCATATACATGTGTAATCTATACATATAAATATTTAGAAAAATGAATACTTTAAGCGCGAATAATTTAAAAATTTAACAATATAGCTCTAAAACAATTGAATTGTACTTCTGTCGACTGCCCATATACAAATTAATAAATATTTTTTTATTGGTCTTACAGTCCAATCAATTCCATCCAAAAATAAAATAAAATAAAATAAAAATAAAATAAAAATAAAAAATAAAAATAAGAATAAAAAATAAAAAATAAGAAATAAAAATAAAAAATAATAAAAATAAAATAAAAAATAAAAATTAAAAATAAAAATTAAATTAAAAATTAAATTAAAATTATAATGACAGTCAGACTGTCCTTGTTTACATTCACCCCCGTAGACTAATCTGAAAATAAAATATTAGCTGAAAAAATTCTTTGTTAGCAAAGTGCAGTCTGACTGTCCCCAACACCCTTACCTAATTGAAGACTTGTCCAACGTTTCGAGCTTGCTACGGCTCCTCATCAGGGACTGAGGGAGATTTGGGATATAACGTAAGACTGATGTCCCTGATGAGGAGCCGTAGCGAGCTCGAAACGTTGGACAAGTCTTCAATTAGGTAAGGGTGTTGGGGACAGTCAGACTGCACTTTACTAACAAAGAATTTTTTCAGCTAATATTTTATTTTCAGATTAGTCTACGGGGGTGAATGTAAACAAGGACAGTCTGACTGTCATTATAATTTTAATTTAATTTTTAATTTAATTTTTATTTTTAATTTTTATTTTTTATTTTATTTTTATTATTTTTTATTTTTATTTCTTATTTTTTATTTTTTATTCTTATTTTTATTTTTTATTTTTATTTTATTTTTATTTTATTTTATTTTATTTTTGGATGGAATTGATTGGACTGTAAGACCAATAAAAAAATATTTATTAATTAATATAGCTCTACACTTCGTGAATAAAAATTACACGCAATAAAATGTTTCGTGCATTATGTAGACTATGGTTGAGCTCAAGCCCAACGCCCCAGTTCCCAATATCGATTCTGCAAGCAGGAATAAAAATGACGACGGAACCGCCGAAAGGATTGAAAGCCAACATGAAGCGTTTATATGGATTAATAACGAACACACAGTTCAATTTGTGTAATGAGAAAGCTAAATACAAGAAACTCTTATTTACGCTTGTCTTTTTCCACGCCATTCTTCTTGAGCGGAAGAAATTTCAACAGCTTGGATGGAACGTTGTATACAGTTTTAATGACTCAGACTTCGAGGTAAATAGCTAAACTTGCAATAGCGTTACAAACGAAAATTGCACTTAAACTGACTGATTTTCAAAAATAAAAAGTTATACCTGGCATAAATTAACATACAAAAATATGAAAATTCACTAAAAGAAATCCGTAATAATAATAACTCTTATTTTAATCCGTTCAGCAACGAAATGGGAGCAGGAAGTATACTTCTCTCCTCCATTTCATCGATATTTTTCATTTTACAACAGCCCATTTCTTTGGCATCATAATTATATGAAATCATTTGATTCATTCATATTAATATAATATTTAAGTAGTATACTACATCAGTTTTACAATATTTTTAGTTCTACGTATTTTTTCATTATTCTTAAATGAACATTAATTTCTCTTTTCATTTATATAAACGTCTATATAATTTTTATCGATACTTAACATAATAAATATAGCAAAAATTGCCTGAGTGGTTATTTGGTTAAATGGTTTTCATTTTTTTTTGTTATTTATACAATTTATACAATATTGTCAAATACAATATTTGTCGATATTGTATTTGACTTCACACTTTTTTTTATGTTATTTAACGTCGCTCTGTTTATGCTTCCAAATATCGGTGCTAATCAGCGACGGAGGTTTACGATGTGTTTTTAAACAAAGCACGTGTAAATTAATACAGCGGTGCCTGTATCAATCGGCCGAGACCGGAATTTGAACTCGGATCACCAAGTTAGTAATCCTTTGCTTTAGCGATCAAGCCATCGTAGACCTCCTGGTTATTTTTCTAATGGGCTTTTGCCTAAACATAGATTTCCTCAAAAATACAAAGTTTATATTTTTTATTATTGTCCTATCTGTTGTGGTTTAAAAACTATATGTAACTTTGGAAATTCTTAAAAGAATTTATACTTAATAAAAATGGATGAATTTTCAAATAATTTTATATCATTTTGAATTTTACTAATTTGATAAAAAATTCGAAATTAGTGAAAAAATACCAAGAAAATTGTACTTGCAAATTATCATGAAAAATTGATAAATTTAAACAAAATTTTCTGCTATTTGGAATTATTGAATTTTGGCATCAGGTTCCTAATTAACGGAACCAAAAACATGAAAATATGATAAGATATGATTTATCGCAGCCTAACTTGATTACTGCTCTTGAAAGGATTGAGAAGTCAAGTATAATTTTATAACAAATTATTACTGCTTCAAAAGTCATAAAAAAATTGAGTTTTAGTTTAAAGAAAAATTAATTTCGTTTTCGAACGAATACTATTTCAATTGAAAATAGAAATCATGTTATGTTTTGAAAGCCCAAAAAAGATTTGAAATAGATTTAATATTAAACCAAACACAAGTTCATAAACTTACTTTATTGTCACATAATAAGCACATATGTTATGTAAAATAATATTCGACACTGTTAGTTATACATATTTGGAGGGAGCGGATGTGAGAATCTATCGAAGGGCATCAGCCAGCCCAAAAAAAAGTATAGTTAGAGAATTATTATAACTTGAGCTTTGAATTTGAAAATTAAATGCGTCATTCAAATTTTGACTTAACTTAAACTGTAAATAAATGTAACATTTTAGAAATTTCTTAGAGCCGACCATAAAATACCATAGAAGTGAAAGTAAATAACAGCAGTGAGAGAAATAATTAAAAGCTATCACCTAACTTTTTAGTGTTTAATGAAAATACATCCGAAATTTACACTTCGCACTTTTTATTGAACACAGATACATAGCACGTTTATAACATTACTTATATAACATTAATCTGTATAGATTGTTACAAGCTACAAAATAAGAATATTTTTATTTTAAATATCACTAAAATATATGTTCTGTACTTTACATTAAAGTTTGTATACATTATGTTTGATGATTACTAAAGCTTTAAAATTGTACTGTCGTTACTTAAATAGTAAAATAATAGATGGATAGATATATAGATAGAGAGTGAGAGATAGAGAGAGAGAGAGAGAGAGAGAGAGAGAGAGAGAGAGAGAGAGAGAGAGAGAGAGAGAGAGAGAGAAGGAGAGAGAGAATATGAGAGATTTTATTTTCGTTTATTCATTACTACATCTATAATCTGGAAAAGCCTGTTTTTAAATATTTAAAATAACGACTAATAATCTGTAAAATTTTAGTGAATTCTGAACATTAATTTTTATTAAGAGTTATAGAAATAAATTATGAGCAGTCGAACATTTTCCAACAGTATTACCTTAATCATAAAACTGGTATCGTTGCCTTCGAGCTCTTGAACATATCAAATGCTTTATTGCATCAGCAAAATGTTTTCCTTGCACTAACGTTTCAGATTGAAATGCTACACGATAGTAAATTTCTTCAAATCCAGTTTCAATTATCACAGACATAGGTATAGGTACAAATCTGCTTAAAAACATTATATCCAATATTTATTAATTATTATTGACAATAAATACTAAGCACAAAGATTATCCGTGATTGAATTTCTTAACTTATAAGTAATTGAATTGTTTTGTTAACTGTATGTTGCTGAACAGGAAAAACATAATAAGAATAAGAACTAAGTTATATTATCGACAATTCACGTATATATTACAATAAAAAATATTAACATTAATTTTTATGCCGTCAATAAGCATCGCTCTTTGTATTTAGTTATTAGTTTGAATTAATCCAATGTACAATCAAGATGTCGGTGCTCAGAGTACATATTTTTTCAACATTAGTTTTCGTTACAGTATCACCCGATTGCGCTTTGCGACAGTCTGATAGTGAATAGCGTACAACTTAATTATTTATCTCTCGACACTTGACATGCTCGATCGCACACTATTCCTGTCGACACATATGATTAATCTCCGTACCGCTGGCGATATATCTTATTCTTATATCCTAATAGGAAAATTAGCGTTATTTACATTTATTTACAATCACTGACGCGGTGTTAGTTGCGCGATTATTATTATTCATACCGTTAACAAGCCATACTAAAACGACGATCGATAATACCGATGTAGCATGGATAGAAAGTCAAAAAGGCCGATTAGGCCAACAAAATATATCCCGTCTCGCTTGCCAGGTCTCCGAGAACCTGCTCCAAGTCTATCTCGACGAGTATCCGGTGACCCCGTGGGACTCCCTCAAGTACCTGATCGCCGGGATCTGTTACGGCGGCCACGTCACCGACGACTGGGACAGGCGACTGCTGCTCGCCTACGTCGAGGACTACATGAACGACTCGGTGCTGGAGGAGCCGCTGTATCGGCTCTCCTCGCTGCCCACGTATTACGTGCCCCGCGACGGCTCCCTCGAGACGTATCGCGACTTCGTCAACGTCCTGCCGATGACGGACAGGCCCGAGGCCTTCGGCCAGCATCCCAACGCCGACATCACGTCCCTGATCATGGAGACGCGCACGACCTTCGAGACCCTGATGAGCATGCAGATGCAGGCTCCGAGCAGCGACGAGTCAGACAGCACCGAGGACAAGGTATATATAAATCGAATTTGTCGGCGGGCGGACTCGAGGCCAAGATTACATATACATAGGACGCGCTTGTTTCAGAATCAGAATAATGGCATGGGTGTACCCAGTTCCATTATTATCATTCGTAGTAAAATTTTCCCTTTTAAAAAATCAATTAAAATCCCGCTTAAATTAGAAGAAGCTAGATACGTGACAATCATTAGCCTACTTAAGATTATTTACAATTATCGAGGATTCATCCTAATATTTGCTTGCGAGTTTCTGTATTGCCATTTATATAAGTTAGTAAACATGTAAAATTTTCAAAATAGTTAATTATTTTTAAAAAAAAATCAATGAACACCGATGTGCGGAGTTCAACAGAGCTTCTCATCACCGGAAAAACTCTAATGGCAGTCTAAGCTTGATAAATCAATCAAATGAATAATAAAGCTCTATAGTATGATCGTATGACATAGACAAAAAAGTATAGCTGAAATATAAATAGAATTTAAATACAGAATTATCGTTTAAACTTCGAATAAATTACTGTTCACAAAAGTCTTACATTTACTTTTTAATTGGCATTCTTTCTACACTGCTAAAATTTCAGATTAGTCAGTTATAAGAAAGGTCAAATTAGTCTAGTAACTTTCTTTATCAATAATTTTTACAATTTTAAAATCAAATTCATGTTTTTTTTCTCAATTTCTGAAGATGAATTATAGAGGTTTATTTTTTATCATTGCAATCGTATTCATAAAAATTAAAGTTTGCCCAATATAACGTTTATGACAGTACAAACGTGATATTCTGTAAATAAAATCATAAAAATCACCGACTACTATCTAAAATTTTGTGAATCTATAAGAAACATGTCTTAATAGATAATGAGATAATACTTGATACTTTAAAAGTAAGCCCATAAGACTTTGATGAATAATAATTTTTTATCGAAAGTTTCAATTAGAATTTCGTACCCAATTAAATTGTTATTTGTATTTCAGTATTAAATCCATTTATGTATATGTCGTACATAATAGCATCTTATCGTACTACCTACTTAATCAATTAGTCAAATGTGGCTTAAAACGTTGGTATATTATATTTTTAACCGAATATCGTTTCATTTATTGAATGATGTATTCTTTATGTATTTCAATATCATCATTATAATTTCCAATTTCATTTAAAACATTTGGTATGAAGATGAAATACATTTCTTCGAGAAAAAAAATTTTCTATAATATAATAATATAAATGTCTTCAATATATTAAATTATCTATCACATCTGTAGCAATGAATAATAAAATATATATACAACAGAATAGCTCGAGAATAGATCAAAAGTCGAACCCTAAGAAGAGCAAAGCCACAGTAAAAGAGTATATAACAAGATAGGAAGTTATGACCAAAATAGAAATTTCTATATTTTCGATATATAAAATCTGATATAGTTTTTATCATTCTCTAAAGTTAAAATATATTTGTTGACAATTCTAATCCATTTTTTTACTTTCTTATTCTGTTGGTATACTTTTAGTCCAGTTATGATATTTTATAAGTGAATTAGTTTTTCTAAATTTCAAGTAAATGTTTTCATACATAGAAGGATTGCTCAGACTATATTTTTTCCATTGTTGGAAAACTGAAAAATCATATTTCTTTATTCAATACCCTAAATTAAAATGAAAATATATGTTTTATATGTTTTATATATCCCTGCATGAACTATTCTTTACATCCTCAACTTAATGATAAATAATTTTGGCTATAATTTTATATATAACTGTTTTTGTATTTTCAATTATTTACTCAATTTATTGATTATTTCTTCAAATCATACTAAAAAATTAAGAAAATAAAATCAATATTTGAATAAATTTATTAAGAGAATTTTATAAGATTTAATTTTCTACATTTTTAAACAAATGGTTAAGAAAAATCATAAAGAATTTTCTTAATGTAAGAATACGATGCCATGTACATGAAAAAATTATATAAATCCACATAATAAATATCATACACATCGTCCTCAATTGAAAAATAACTTTGAGAAGCCTGCCTTTATTCTTATATATATATATGTTCGAGCGTTAAAAGAGAAGCATAAATAACATTTGTGCCGGAAGTAAATGGCTGATCTGTTTTTTTCGAAGTGATCCTTCCTTCTCGAGCTTTTTACAAATATGCTGAACGATAGGTGATCCAACTGGCTCAGGACATAATGTCGAAGATCCCGAAAGTGATCGACTACGAGCGCACGGAGAAACTGATCGGCGCCCAGAAGGCCCCCCTCGACGTGGTGCTCCTGCAGGAGATTATCCGCTACAACGACCTGCTCGTCCGCGTGCGCGAGAGCCTCGAGGACCTCTGCCGGGCGATCCGGGGCCTCGTCGTGATGTCGGCCGAGCTCGAGGACACCTTCGTCTGCGTGCAAGAGGGCCGAGTGCCGACGACCTGGTCGCGAGCCTACGCCTCCCTGAAGCCCCTCGGCGCGTGGACGCGCGACCTCATCCTGAGGGTGGAGCACTTCACCAAGTGGGCGGAGACGACGCATCCGCCGGTGCTGTTCTGGCTGGCGGCCTTCACCTTTCCCACGGGCTTCCTCACGGCCGTGCTGCAGACGACGGCGCGGCGCACCTCCGTGTCAATTGACTCGCTGTCCTGGGAGTTCACCGTCTCGAAGGGCGAGGACGACTCCGTGCAAGTGGCGCCCAAGGTATATTATGCTCGCAACTACGAACCCCGCCCTCTGTCGGTAAACGACCTCGCATTGTATAGAAGCAGGGGGGAGGGCGCATTATTTCACTGTTGGATTTCAAATTGGTAATGTGCTTTTCTCAAAACAATAAAGAAAGAGCTATGGATTGGACCTTTAAAACATGAAAACATGATACCTCTTAAAGATTATTGTAATAAGGTATAATGTCAAGTATATGAATATATCGTGTTTTTTTCAAACATAATGGATAATTTTAAGAATAAATATTTTGGTATCATTACGTAAAAGCATGTATAATCGTAAAACATTGTTGCAATTTAAAAATGTTAGCGTTCTACTAAAAACTATTGATCAAAAGTACAACGGTTTAACTATTAGCTTATTAAAATGTAATTTCTAATGAGTTTATACTTATATAACGAAGCCGAAATGGATTGTGTCTAGAAAAATACTTATTTATTCTTGATAATTGTACGCGTCTAGAGTCCTTTATATATGCATATCGTATGTATATTTTAAATATAGTTGATTCAATTTCTTAATAAATAATTTCAATTTTTATTTATTTATGTATTTAGCAGAAAATATCTAATTTACATCATATTACACTATTATTATGAATTTTCTACATTGAGTTGCGGAATAAAAAACAAATACCTATGCCATCATAAATATTAATATTTTTACGACCGAATACTGGTAATAAAAAAGGTCGATTCTTGAATCGATATTTTATTTCTAACTTAAAAAACAAATCACATATAAAATAACAAAAAATAAGAAGAAAGTTGATTCGGTTCAGCAAGAATTTTTTTTTATATATCAAAAGTCTAATTTGTATTTAAATACTTTGATCTTTTATTCATTTTCTGACAGTTACTGAAATTGAATTATAATGTGATGAGACAAAACAAATTTAAAAAATAATATATTTTAATAAGACGGAAATCGATAATGCTAAGTCAATGAAATATTCAATGTTTAGAATAAAAATACGAATTTCCCTAGCGCACATTGCGGGCATTTTATAGCAACTCATAAATTATTGTTTTAAGGTAGAATTTGTACGTAATATATACGATAAAATGATATAAAATATTTTTTATCTTGATAAAAAAGGCCGTTTTATTTTTGAAAGATCATTTGTAGCAGATTTTTATTAATCCTAATAAAGTTATAAAAATTCGTATATTTGCGAAATTGATTTTACATTCTTCCTTGCTTTTAGATCGATACATTTTTCTGACGCTAAGAATTAAATATGTCCATCATCTGAAGTAAATTTAATAGAGTTTTTTAAATAATCCTTTCATTACTATACATCACTTCAACATCAAAATCACAAATATAGTTTGAACTTTTAGCTCTCGTAATCTAAAATACCGTTAGGTGGTGTACTTAGATAATCAACACTATTTAGTGTACAAGTTAATTCATTATCTCGGCATACTTACATCCTTCATTTCAGTCGGGCATTAACTGTCTTATAACAGAAATAATCCATTTCGAAATCAGTGATGAAATATATATTATATTTAATTTTTATAAATATATTTGTGTAACAAATTTTATCCTTTATGTCCAATAATTGAAATCATATCCTCTTGACAGAAGCATTATGAAAAAAATCACCATTATTTTTAAATAATTAATTTTATGAATAAGTAAATATAATCACCTTTAATTTATTTTAACTGTACAATTTAATAAATTTAATACAATGCAAATTGATTTATTAATTTTTTATTTTTATGCTCCAATAATGTTATGCTTTTGGCTTGACTAAATTGTATGAAATCGGTTATTTTGACTCTATATATACAGAGATTAAAAAATTTTATGCTGCAGTATCGTGTACATTAAAAATGTAGCTCATGATTATGTGTCTTTGTTTGCATTTTACAGGATGGTGTTTACATAAGATCCATGTTTTTGGAAGGTGCAGGCTGGGATAAAAAGCTTGCAGCTCTCATAGATCCCGCTCCCATGCAGTTAGTTTGTAATATGCCAGTTATTCATTTCAAACCGGCAGAACAGCTGAGAAAAAGAACAAAGGGTAAGCTAAAAGTTTATAGGCAGTCTTCGTATTTTCTATAATCATAATTAAATAAATAAACATAGCAATGCAGATGCGTTCGGAGAATTCAAATTTATGCCAACAGTTCTGAATATTACATTTAAATAACGTTTGACTTTACTTTAAAGGTTTGTACAACTGTCCGTGTTACTACTACCCTCTGCGATCCGGGGATCAAGGCAGACCCGCCTACGTTGTTACGGTTGATTTAAATGCTGGCGCGGAAAACGCTGCCTTCTGGACCAAGCGCGGTACTGCATTACTTTTAAGTCTCGCTGCGTAATTTACAATGCACTTAGGGTATTGTTATTTCTTAAGTGTTTCATGGTTCGATTCTACGATTATTACGTAGTCACGCCTTTACAAGAGGAAACGTGAACTAAAGTTAAATATAGTTTTAGCAGTTAATTTATCAAGCTAAATATATTAAAACCATTAAAGAGGATTTAATTTTACCGATAAGAAAAAAAATTACAAGTTTTTGTATGTAATAATTTATAACTTTGCAATATAAAGTATGAAACAAAAATCACATCTAATATCAATAAAAAAGGCAAAGTGGATATTAGAATATGTATATTATGCAGCGTTGATGTACAATTCGAATTCTCATATAAAAATTTAAAATATTAGTTTATGCAATACCATATAGTATAGATTAAGTTAAAATGCAACATATAATTGAAAAAATAATATTCATATAATTTTAATGTAGATAAATATGTATTTGTCAATGTATTCACTTATACAATGATATATATAGAATAATTATTGTATTAAATCTAAAAGTGATTACTTAACGAATTATTGCTTACGAATAAACATATCTTACTTCCACAATTTTGTTTGAATTTATGTAAAAAATATTTAAAATAATCCATACCCATAGAATAAATATCAAATTAATTTTATTTCTCATCGTTATAATCGTCTTAATACAAATAAATTTATATTTTTTCACTTAAATATTTCGCTACTAATAAGTTCAACTAAGAATATCTGTATAAAAAAATTTAAATAAATTATTCTCGCTTTCCAGTAGATATTTATAATAATCAAATATCAATTACTTTATACAGAGTAAATTTCACAAAAAGAAATATATATTCTCTTAAATAATTATTAGTATGAGAATGAATAAAGTATACAATTAATATAATTAATAAAGTAATGATTATAATTATTATAAATTATTACTTTAATACAATTTAATACATTTTAACGCCTATTATACATATTGTTAGATACATTTTTATTGGTAAAAATGTTAACTAATGAAAAGTCTGATATTTAACAAAACAATAATGTTTGTCAAATAATAGTTAGTATAAAGAGAATTTACGCTTAAAGAAGAAGAAGGACTAACTATAGGATTATGAATATTAGTTATCGCCATCATTTCTGTAGCAATCTTTACTTTTTCTAACCATTCTGTTTTAATCATATTTATATCCTCATGGGTTTGACCAAATTTATTTTTGACGTAGAGACCATAATTTTCCGAAGATTGATCCCCAGGAGCTGGTTTATTATTATTGATATTAACTAGAGCATCCTCAATTGTATTATTAACTCGGTCTTTAAAATTTGACCAATCATTATTCATTATTGCAAGTAGTTGAGGCGGAGGTACCGAGGTTTGAATTGTTGATATATCACATTTTAATTCTGTAAAATACTGATTTAAATAGTTTTCGAAGGTGACCCGTTTTGGATTATTAGTCGCTAATTTTTTTATTTCATTTAGTAAATTGTCTATTGTATGGTTGGTTTGGTTTTTCCAAGCGGGCCAGTTAAACGATTCTAAGTTTTTGGTAACAAAATCTAGATAATCGGGTTTCAAAAATTTGTTCGTTTTGAATGTATTTATTTCTTTTTTTGTATTAGTTACGAAAGATTTTATTTCTTTCTCAAAAGCAAACCAGTCGAAATTGGTATTATTAGCCTTAGACTTACTTATTTTCACGAAAGATATAAGATCAGTAAGTGATTTGTTTAAGTTTGCACGAAAAGTAATGGCTCTGTCTAAGTTAGCATTAGATTCAAATTCATTGAATTTAATATAAGTCCTTTTAGACATGTCGGAATAAGGATATTCATTTTCATTCGGTACCTTTGCAAAAGTATCCGTTAAATTTTTCTGAACACCTAACCAATCTTCTTGTCTACTCCCTAGTAATGGTTTGTTAGCATTAATAAATTCAGTTATATCGGTTGTTCCCAAGCTTTTGTTAGCTGATCTTCGATGTAAATCAGAATATTGATGTTTTAACTGTGCAAAACTGTTATTTAAATTATTTTTGAAAGCTATCCAATCGTCAGGCGTGCTTCCTGGTGGAGGTTGCTTTTCCATGGCAAATGTAATAATTTCATTGAACCTCTTATTCATTTGTTTTCTAAAATCAATCCAGTTAAATGTATTTCCCTGCGAAATTTTATTTACTGATTCGGTTAATGTTACACGCTCTGAATGAAGATCTTGAAATTTATTTTCTATATCCGAAAACGTATTTAAAATTTTTTTATTGTAAGTATCTGATAAAGGTTCAGTTCTATTAATGAAATCAACAACATCAATAATGGTCATATTAATGTCACGTTCAATCTGAGCCCAATCAATTATTGGAATCGTATCGTTCGCAGAAGTGTTGTTGGTAATCACCCATTTCGGATGATTAATTTGGAACTTCTTTTGTATATCTGAAATAGAATCATCGATTTTATTTCTAAACGCTAACCATTCCGCTGCTGAACTTCCTCGCGGAGGTTGGTTAATACGAATATATGTCATAATTTTTAAAACAGTTTTGTTCACTTCATCATTTATACTGATCCAATTAAATGCTTGAGGTTTTATTAGAATTGGCTTTCCAGTTTCGTCTAACATTTCAATAGGAGTTTTAGGTTGTGCATAAAAAGTTTTAAATTTATTTTTTATACCTGCAAATGAATCTTTTATTCTATTTTTAAATACAAGCCAATCAGCTGCTGAATCGTTCGATAAAGGTTTATTTGCATTTATTGATCTAACAACATCAATCAGAGTTGTATTAATGTCTTTCTTTATCTCGGTCCAATTAATTATTGAAATATTACCAGATTGATATAATTTCAAAGGCGGGTTCTTTCTAGAAATTGCTGAATCAACAATTTTAAAATTTTGTCGTATATCTGAAATTGAATCATTGATTTTCTTTCTGAATGCTACCCAATCCGCAGGCAAACTTCCCGCAGGAGGTTTGTTTTTATTGATCGAATCCATAATTTCTGAAACGGTGCTATTTATTTCAGCCTTTACACTAGTCCAATTAACTATTTCTTCAGATTTACTATCTGCATTGTGTAGTTTACCAGCTGAACTAATATTTGTAATTATTCTTGGATGTAATAAAGAAAACGTATTTTTTAAATCAGTAAATGTTCTATTGATGTCCTTTTGAAAAGCTAACCAATCATTCGGTAAGCTGCCAGGAGGTGGTTTCTTTGAAGAAATGGTCGAGATAATATCATTTATTGTTTTATTTACTTCACTTTTAAATTTTAACCAATCTTGAAGAGGAACTTCTACTCCAGTTGCTGTAAGTAAAGGCATTTCTGTTTTCCAGGCATTAAGAGATAGTTTTGGAATATCTTCACAAGAAATAATTGGATTATTTTCTCCTACTGATCGCATGACTTGAGCTTGAATTTGACTTATTCCGTCAGAAGTATCGCAAATTATACCGGCTAAAGTTGTTTTTTTTATCTCCATTAATTGATCTAAAAATAGATTAAAACTTAATTAGTAATTCAATATGAAAAATTAATAATAATTATTAATAAGAATTATTAATGTTAATTTAAATACTTTTTATTTAATTGATCATACTATTCATGCAAAAAACTTTGACTCGTAAACATGAAATATAAAATAAAATACTTTTTAAAATACTTTTTTTTACTACTTTTTACCTAATTTAAAAATTAGGAAAATTAAATATATTTCACGACAAAACACTTTTGATATGAATACAAGTTTGTGTATTCATATTTAATATACGTTTATGTATTCATATAAAGTCTAAGTCGAGTTATACATAATTTATAGAATATATAAAATTTTGACCACATAATGAACATAGACATATTGCCTGTTCCAATATTAATCACGGTAAATTTTTTGTATCAGTTGGAATAGTTAGAATATTAATATCAATAAAATTATAACGTCTTAAAATTAGCAAAGTAATAAGTATAACTTTTTAAAATACTTTTATATTTACAGCTCACGCGTTCTATTATGTGATAACGTTAATATTTGCTGCTTAAGTTGTATATCGTGTAAGAGATAATATATTAAATTGAGTCGAAATTCGTTTTTTATCATGCATTGATATAATTCATTAAACATCATTAAATAAGCGATTGTTGCTCCCATACTTCACGATATTTAATGCAATTATTAAAAATCTTATAGATAGAAAATCTAATATCGAATAAATTTTAATTATACCTGCTTATGTAAATAAGTATATATTTCTGTCTACCGTAATGAATTGATTTGGTTAATAAGTAAATTAAAAAAACGTTACATCTATTGATAAAATATCTAATTTATTGATGCAATTACTTTACCTTCATTGAAGGATCCGGGCTGTTCGGTGAATTCGTACCAGTATACATCACCCCATTTCAGCCTTTCAAATTGATCGGCAATCAGACATGTAAATGTTGGCCCAACTAATCCATCCCCTTTCGATAATTCAGCCAATGCGCCCGTATACAAGTCAATGTCATCTACATTGTCATAAAGTTTAGAGATGGCATTCAAAGCCTCTGGGTCCATGTCGTCTTTTAGATCCTCAAAGTTTAATGGCTTTTGCAGGCCACAATATTCCCTCCATTTTGCGTAGCCTGAAAGACCGTGATCCCTTCCACGCTGGATATTCAAGGACACAAGATCAAGACCGCAGGGTAGCGTCTGGTTACCCATCGGATCTTGAAATAGGTGTTCGGTCAGTTGCGAAGTAACGTGGGTTGACGTTTTCTGAATGGCGTTTGATGTTGCGGTTGTTATCGAACTTTCCACGCCACCTGCGCCAAAAAAATGAAAACTATTTCATCGTAAAAGTTACTTCAAAATGTGTAAATTCGAAGAATCACCTTTTTCATACTCATAAAAAGTCGCATTTGTAGAAGCCTATATTGAATTAATACAAATAACTAGCAATATGTTAGAAAAAATTAAACACCATGAGCCAGTATATTATAAGTCCAAAGAGAATTTAAACAACGTTTTACTAATTAACAAAATAATTTGTTGCAAATGCTTAAGTTTATAAAAATACCGACTTAAATGAAACGAATAAGCCGGTATTTGGAAGCATAAATCGAGCGACGTTAAATCACATAAAAAAATGGAACTAATAAGCTGTGTTTTAAAACTTAAAATTAAAAAAACTCTTGCAATTCGTATGATCTGAATTTGAAAACACGTTACTGAAATTAATTTGCTTCAGTTTGAGAATATTTTCTGAGTGCTAGAAGAAAAAAAATCAGCCAAGTACTCACCCTCGGAATACAAACTGTAGGGATTAAAAAGCATTTTGTGCAGCTGAACGTAAGACGAGGTGCCCTTCTGCGCGTCGGTAACCTTCATCAATCCGGGCAGCAGAGTGTGCGCGAATCTAAAAGCGGCCGCGGCGAAGTGATTGGCGATCGTCGGATCGACCCTCGAGCTCTCGTTCCACCTACGGGATCCGGTCGGCAGGGGCCGGAGCTCGCGTCGGCCGGCCTCCCCCTCGCCGAGCACGATCGGCACGAACTCGCCGTAGACGACGTGCTGCAGCTGGGCGCCGACGATGCGCCGCGACTCCTGGTACAGCCGCTCGTCGTCCCAGTGGGGATTGGCGGCGGCGAGGCCGGCGGCGAGGCGATTGTGCTGCCGCGCCCAGAGCAGGTGCATCGTCGTCAGGTGGAGATTCTCGTTGGCCCGTGGGTCGCCGCTCGCGAAGCAGTAGCGGCCGCGCGCCGACTCCAGCCGCCTGTTGCAGCCGTCGTTTGGATTCGCGCTGGCCGGGAGTATCTGCCTGTTGTCCGGTGTGCTCTGCATACGGAGCCGGCCCCCGGAGAACGCGCGCAGCCCGGCGGCCGTCTCCACGTCCGAGCCGTAGATAACCGAGCCGTCGATGAACGATGTGACCTTGGCAACAATAACAGCTACTGTATCACATTCTGTGTACAAGTGATGTCTTTTTTTAAGTTATTTAAAGCAGCTACTAGAAAGTACTAGATTTTCCATATATTTAAAGATAATTACAGACTTAACTACGTTTTATCAAAAATATTAACAAACTATTTTTTAGAAACAGTGTATTTAATATTCTGATAAAACAAATCATATTATGTTTAAGACAATAATTTTACAAATTATTTTAATACAGAAGCCAATTGCTTAATGAGAAAGTTTATTAAATATACTTAGACATTACACCGAAGTGAGTGTAATTTATATCGGTTAATATAATAAACATCATTTATGCAATCTAATTTCTATCGATAAAAATTTTTCTATAGATAATAATTAGTAATAATAATTCATATTGCATCTATCAAAGAAATGGTGTTCACTAAATATGATTTACGAAACAGTTTGAAAAACATGACAGATTTGTCGGGAAAACATGAATAATTCATCGTATATTACGAAAATGAATCTACTTAACCCCCTGTCATGGTTTACAAACAAATTCGTATTTGGCTTACTGGGTACTGCAAGAGTTTGCATTTCGCGTGCATTCCATTTGCATTCGTGATTGAGATTAAGCTCATCATCAAATTGTATTAATTGAGAAGAGCATGCGTATGCATTGGAATTCAAATTAAACTTTGCTGTCCAATAAGCGAAGAATTTTCAAAGTGTACGTTTCAAGATTGAATTAACACACCAGTAACATTATTCTTGTTGTAAAAAATTGCTATACAACAGTGTATAGCAAAGTTTACTGTTTATTTTTGAGTAACTTTCAAAATCATTTTTCATACATATCTTATAAAAATTTATAAGACGGCCTTTTCTTAAATTCAAACAAATTCTTTCTACATTAAAGCATACAATGGATAAGACCGTGTAGTAATTTTGTAGCTTTAAAGATATTAGTGAAATTAAATTATAAAAACAAGATTTTCTGTTACGTTTTAATTATTATTTAATTAGATCTAATGCATTGAAGGATTATCAAATGTTATTTTACACTTATTGAAGAAAATTTCACCGATTTATAAAACTACGTGGAAATGAGATCATTTTGAAATTATTATTTATAATTGTTAATTATTGAATTTTCAATCCGTTCGCATTTCTAGACTGCTTATTGGAATTCATTGGAAACTTGGAAACATGTTAGAATAGACGTAAGTAAAGCACGTGCTTAAATCAATTTTCCAGTGATATATAATGTTTACATATCCATTAAATTATTGTTAAATAATGTTAATCTTGCCCTTAATGTAGGTCTACTAAAGATGCGTGCGAAATTTTGTATCGCGCAAAATTCACTTAAGATTGTAATTATTCTATTTGAAGTAAATTTTATTTACTAAGTTGAGAGCTGTTCATTCATTTAACAGAACAAAATTTTAGTGCGGTGGAATAGTCAACTGCTTTCACATTTACTCATTGTCAATTCATAATAAATATTATTATCTCTTAAAAATCAAAATATAACTATGTACGAGTATTGATGTTGAATTTAATTATTATGGGATTATAAAAAAATTCCCAATTATATTTTTTATCTGTCCTTATCCCATTAAAAATCCTTGTGTGCGGTATCTCATACATTCCCTGAAATGTTTTTCTTTGCAATATAAAGGCAATGCTATTCGCTAAAACTTGTTTTGACTTTGTCATAATCTTACTAAGAAACAATGATTAATGTGCAGTCGAGGAACTATAACTTCGCAAAGCATTATTCTTTCTCAAAGGATTCTGTCCTCATTATTCTGTAAGGATGCATTATATTTAAGGTTATTTTTGGCGCTTTGACGGCTTGATCAATCGCAATGGCCGCGGGAAGGAATTTCAACTGGCCAAAAAAATTTCAATGAATTTGTTGTAATAAAGCCGGCCGGCTTTATCGTGACAAAGGGCACACCCACTGGGGTAGCAGGCCGCTCTGTTGCGATCCTTTTCAATAAAGCTTCACGTACAGGTCGACATTTTTAACCGCCTCTAGGTAAAGAATCAAAGACAAAGCTAACGCCGTATTCAAAGGGAATAACAGAGAGAGTATTATACATGCCTGCGTGTGTGTGCGTGCGTGCGTGCGCGCGCGCGCGCGCGTGTGTGTGTGTGTGTGTGTGTGTGTGTGTGTGTGTGTGTGTGTGTGTGTGTGTGTGTGTGTGTGTAGATATATGCACGCGAACACGTGGGTGTGTATATGAGCTCGCGTAGAAGTAAAGAGTGGGCGAGCACGCCATCCTATTATACCTGATTTAGCTGTTGCCTTGGACCAATCTTGCACTGGGCGGCGGGCGCCGATCTGACGAATTCCATGCACGAGCTGCCGGCCACGTCGTAGACCGGATCGCCCGGGCCCACCTGAACGGGGAAGCACTCTGGATGAAGCATGCCGCCGCCGTAGCCGCGGCTCTGCGGGCAGCAGGATAGCGAGCTTCCGTCGGTGCCTTGGCTCAGCGCCGTCGCCGTTATGTCGTGATCCAAAAATTGCCCGAACACCGCCAGCATCACCGTGAATGAGGGATTTGTACTTGGCGACGGTGGATGTACCTAAAATATTTTTGAACGATATTTATATACGATATTTATATACGGTTTTGCTTTCATGTTCTTCTGTCGGTTATAAATTTTTATAAGCTTCTCACACCCAATAACACATGTTTCAGAGAAATATTTTACAAAAACAAATCTAATATACAAATTCAAAAGTTATATCAATGTTAAATGGAAATTACATTCAATGAAACACGTTATTAAGAATGCATACAAATGTAAGACATTGCATTTAGAGATGCCTTCATTTGGATATTTTGGTGTTTTACAAGCTCATTCATCTATCTATCTATCTATCTATATAATATATAAAGGTTCAGGTAAGTACTTTCTCCTTCCTAAAGCCATACTGGGATGTCTTTTCTAATCTATTCTACATACAACTACTGTACAAATATAAAATTTACAGCATTTAATTTTGTTTCTCCCGCTATGTTTTACAGAAATTTTTTTAGATAGTGCCGTTCAACCCATTGCAACTGCACAGTATCGCTGAAACCAGTCCATCACTTTGGAAAAATCCACTTGCCTTAAGACTGACTTCCCGGGCGGACGGCAGGGGACCGCCGAATTTGCCGAGCCTGGGCGCGTTGATCCCGTCCGCGTAATCCGGCGGCAGGGCCCTTCTGAAGGGCGTGTACGCCATGCCCAGCTGCCGGGGATGATTGCAGGAGCCGTCGAGCCGCCTGTACTTGGCGGCGGCCCGCGTCGGGCACTCGATCGCCCGCCTCGCCGCGCACAGATCCTCGGCCGTCCAGCCGCCGTCGATGTAGCTCCCGAAGCTGCTCGGCCTGCCCATGAACGAGCGCGCCCTCTCGATCCTCTTGGTCGCGGCGATCTCGGCCACCCCGGCCAGGGCCAGCCGGTCGGCGCGCGGGCTCGTGCCGACGGCGTAGCGGTGTCGCGAGTCCGGCGACGGTGCGGGCAGGGGCGCGGTCGCCGCGTCCGCCCGGCGGCGGGACGCTATGGCCGCGTTCCCCGCGGCCAGGGCCAGCCTCGTCTCCTCGGGGCTGAGGCCGGCCGGCGCGGCGGACGCCGTGGACGACGGATCGTCGGCGCCCGACCCCGACGAGCGTAGGAGCGGCGCAGCGCTTGGCGCGGACGCGGTGGGAGCCGCCTTGTCCGAGGCCTGAGCGGCGTTCAGAGGCCCACTGCTGGGTGGCGCTCTATCCGGTGGCGCGCTGGTCGGTGGAAGATCGACCGGTCGATCGGTGACCGGCGGTCCGGATTTGGGATGATTCACCGAGTAGCTAATCGTCACGATTAGTGCCATGATGAAGGTAGCGCTGAAAAAAATATACATTGCGCTACGATGATCTAGAAGTTTAGCTCTGTACATTAGAATTATAGATATTGTCGAGATTTAATGCGAAACTTAAGACGCGTGCTTATAAACCGAGCAGAATAAGCAAATTTCATGAATTGTTTTCCAAAATTTCTAATCTATGATTATCGCGCAAAAACTTGGTTTATTTAAAAATAGACACTTACAAACTGTTTATATGTACGATAGGTGTATCATTGTTCTATATCTTGGCACTTTCGAATCTTACGTGAAATCAATCAAATCTAGCAATTCTATCGATTATATAATATTTGACAGTGCTGAAATCTATAAAAGTAATATCAACTCAAAAATGGACCAATTGGAAGATGTTTGAATTATAAGGACCATTTTTAGTTTCATTTTTGGCTTACAATATATAATTAAAAGAAATAATAGCAATTATCAACTGCATGTAGGTTTGCCCTCGAATAAATTTTATGTTCTACTTTATAAAAAAAAATAAAAAGGATTATGCATCAAGTAGTTTTTAAGATATCGTGGAGGCCGGTTTAAAAATCATGATTTTTTTGGAAATGCTAGTCAAGATGTCATGAAAAACTATCTCAATAGGGATTCACTAATTCGTCAATATTTTTATAACATAGGGAAATACTAAATGTGTTGAAAATTACAGAAAAAACCGTCAAGATTAAATACGAAACCTGATTATTTCAATGCACATTATATTATCAAATCAAACTAGACATACTTTTAATAACATTTATTTAATATGTCAGCTAAACTCTTTTGGGAATATATTTTATGTGAAAAAATTGCGCAAAATTTGATAAAAATATTTTGTTTTGTCGATATTGATAAAAAATTTTTCTTAAAATATTATTACCTTTTTTGGAATGTAACGAGTGTGTTATAAATTATTTTGTTAATATTAAACCCACTAATAACCAGTTACGCCTATCAATGTGAATCAAATATTATGGATTATAACAATGTATTATTATATTTTATTAGTAAATAAATTAGACATTTTTAATAATTTTAATTCGTTTCAGTTCATCATATTAACATTGTAACTTATTATATCCATATAAATCATTTTTAAGGTAGAATTAGGTAAGGTAGATAATGCTGTAATTATAAAAATAAGTTTCGCTGCATAAATTGAACTCCAGAAAAAGTTTCCGTCAACTTTCTATCAACAGCAATAAACATGAAGAATGATTATATAAATGCGCCTAGCACATTCGAAACGACGCTTTCATAAGTCACGTTACTGAGTGATTTGTCACAAGGCTAACCACCTATTAAAAAGCGACCAATAGCAAACGTACGGGATTTCTTCGACTCGATGAAACTTTATATATATATTAGTAATTAATTTCAGAAATTGATTTTTAAAATTAATATTTTCAATGAATGAGAATCTAATTCTTAATTAGCCATTTAGAAATAAAAGACGTGAATATTCTCAAGTTTTCCCTTTTCAAAAGTCAATTGCCTCATTAGCGTATTCCAAAAAACAACTCACCGACTCTCGTTTTATTATTATAAATTATTGTACTACTTGAATTTAAAAAAATTTATTTAATTTATCTGAAAGAAAAGAGTAAGCATCGGTTCACAAATAATTTCTCATATAAATCAGACCGAGTGCAAAATCCACGACAATTGAAGTGTGCATGGGTACCTTTGTCCTATATATCCTATATATATATATATATATATATATATATATATATATATATATATATATATATATAGAACAGGTAAAAACGACCGTGTATAGAAATACGGTCTGTCAAAAAAATTATTGAACTCACAGAATCGTTACGAACATGATGCATTGAAGCTGGCGCTCTTTTCTGCGACGCGTGTGAAATCGGTAAGTGTCGTGGACGTAATTGGGGACCTCCGTTACCGAGCCAACGTTTCGGCTTGATCCCGTCAAAGGCGTCTTCTCGCTCGCCATTTTTTCTCACCCTCCTCTTCGCTTTTACGAAAGAACCGGGCAGCATGGACAACGAGTTTAATGAAATTTACCGCCAATAATTATCGGACGGTTACCTATATACACACAACGAAATATTTACAAAAAATCTCTATTAATGGAGGAGTTTTTATATTGTTCAATTGTTGTATCAAAGTATTTCTTTCTTGTGTTTAAATATAATTACAGATTAAAGATTCGTGCTCTGAGACTATAATAAATATTCACATAATACAATATCGAGGAAATATCATATTTTTTAAAATAGTTTTTAAAATTCTTTTAAGCCTTTTTGGCACTGAAATTATTTAAATAATACATAGAGAAAAAATTATCCCTGTTTTTCGTTTTTATGTCAATTATTGCATAGTTTTTCTATCATAATTTTTTTATGACCTCCTATTCGTGAAAAAAAAATTCTGTATTTCTATCAGAATAAATGAAGAATTCAGAAGAAGAATCAATATGCCCCTAAACTTAGTGTAATTTTTAATGAGAAAGTTGAAATCTAATAGAGAACTGAAAATGACTCTAAAGCTTAGATATCATAAAATTTAGAATAATTTCATGCATCGTTTTTTATTTTTTATTTTTATTAAAAATAAATAAATATTTACGATTGATTTTATATTAGCTTCTCGTTTTTTAAAAGTATTATTTTATTTAAATTTTTAACAAAGAATTAATGAATCTATTACTCTTACACGAGTATGTAATCTTAAAAACTATTTGCGTTATGTTCAATTTTTTACGATTAAAAAAAGAAAGCGTTAAGACTTTTGTCGCTTGCAATTTCAATTCAATATTCCAAAAACGTGTAAGAATATACAGGTCAGGTCTTTGAAATGGACCATTTTTTTGCTCATCTATGCGCGGAGTATCATATAAGAGCTCGAGAAATGTTTATTCTATACTTAAAGATACATTGAGAGACTATACTTACCAGAGTATAGGTTACCATATATAAGAGACCACGTTACTTGATTATCACTTCGGACGTCGTGTTCATTAAAAAAACATTGATACTTGATTTTGCTCATAATTGAATCTTTTTAAAAAGGCGTTGAATTTTTTATATGTTAAAATATTTGTTAATTTTATTTTTACATGAATTTGATTTAGACTGAATCTATTTACCTTAGTTTACTAAGCAATAATCATAAAACACTCTAAATTTTTATAAAGTATAAAAAATATTATTCACAGATTTAGATTTAAAGACAGAAGAAAAGAAAAAAATTTATATATATATATATACATATATAATATATAAAATTTATATTAGTTTATATATACTATTATGAATAAATAAAAGCAATACGATTCTTTTCAATCCTTTAAAAATATATTTGACAATACAGTTCATAAAATTTACTCCATAAAAATTTTTATTAGATTCAATAAAATATATATTTTAATTTAAACGAGTCGATAAGTTCTGACCCAAGAAATTTACCTATGGTATATCTGTATATACATAATGAAATACCGAGAAAAAAAAACGGAAAAAGATAAGCTGGAAATATGGTATGTACCTGCGAAAAAAAGCCTCTCACAAAGCTTTATTGATGCGTGTTCGGCCGCCAACGCGATTCATACTGCATCGCCCGAGGGAAAAAAGACGCACGTATATCGAATCTCGATGGTGGGGCGGGCAGCCCCTGGAACCGCGCGATGCGTGTATATAGTATGCTTATGTAACGTCGTAAGCATAAGTATTGGTATATACCGTTGTCGCCGAGTAGCCGTCGCTATGGCTGCAAACCGACCGCATATGTAATGTATATATATATACATATATATATATATATATATATATATATATATATATATATATATATTACATATGCGGTAGGAGCCACGCGCGGGATATTCTCATGCCTTGCAAAAACTCTCATATAGGGCCGCGCGTTAATCTCTGCGAGGCGTCTTGGATTTCACCGCCGCGCGTGTCCGCGTCTGATGGGAGTCGAACCGGAATTAGGGAGACGTCTAATACGTTCGAGTTGCAAAAAGGGTCATCGGTGAGGAGGCTCCGTTACATAGGGCACGGATTATCGCGAGTCTGGCGCAATCCTCACGGAAAACGGGAAAGCAACGAGGCAGAATTTCAAGTATTTTACGTTGCTCCAACACAGAGTGTTTTCTAATATACCTAAAGAGTTAATCTGTGGAGCGGCTCCTTGTTTGCACAAAACAGTTTCATTTTGTCAAAAAAAAAATATACATATACATATATATATAAAGGAGAAAGTCAAGTGCTCTTTTCTACGAACTGAGCAACAAGTACTCCGTTGTAATTAATATTATTTGGAAATATCAAAGTATTACGCTATTCAAGTAGCCGGAGACTTTTCTGTAGGCCCCTTTCGCATTGCCGCAAAATTTAAAACAGACTCGTCAAACGATGTGGAAATGAGAACGTCAAATAAAATTTTCTGAACGTTCTCGGTTTTTATACAGTTCGATGAATCTGCTTTTACAGCATTCATCATTTTCGCATTTATCTGCCTCTTCAGCAATATAAAATAGATAAAACTTAAAGGCGCGACTAATTATAATTTTCAATTGCTTGAATATTTAGAAAAAAATTTGTACGGAAAAAATTGTTACGGATCCGTACTTACTCAGCGGGTATAAAAGAGCAGGTGACATTTCGTTAATCGGTTCAAAATAAAAGTATTTTTTTACAATATAACGTTATGAATAAATAATTATCAATATTTTAGAATATTATCAAATGCGTGCAAATCGTGATTTGTAATCAGTGAAGTATATTGGAACAAAATTTCGTGTGACACATCGACCTTATTCCATTGGCAGATTTCGAAATGTTATTTCTTAGAAATTAACATATTCAAATTCTTTGCGCACTCTGCGCATTTATGCGATAAAGCACAACCAGGAATTACCAATTCATTGAACACCGCTCTATGCAATTGCAGACTCAAAACAGTCTCTGCGTAAATAAACAAGCGTAATCATTACGTGTAATTCGCCCAATTCTTTAATATATATATTTTACCAAATGAAATTGTTAAAGAGAGAAATTAAGCTGCCGATGGAATTTATACACCCACACCACTTCGATAAACAAACCTATGAGCTTGGTGGTTGCACGGTTTCCTGTAGAATTCATATTCAAGAAACCAAAATTCTACCCATAGCTCGAGAAATTTTGGCTCTTTTTATTGAAATTATTTACACGAAAAGAAACATATTATCTACGTCGTCGCTCAAAGCACACGTAAATTAAATTAAATTAACGTAAATTAAATTAACGTATATATATATATATATATATATATATATATATATATATATATATATATATATATACACTGAACGATGCGACCCGCGCTATTCGATGTTTGCGCGAGTCGCAGGTCCCGCCGTGGGTTTCAAGTGGTGGATATTTTCGAAATTGGCTCGAAGCGTACACGTGTGCTTTGAGCGACGACGTAGATAATATGTTTCTTTTCGTGTAAATAATTTCAATAAAAAGAGCCAAAATTTCTCGAGCTATGGGTAACACCTTAGATTGCGCGCACGCGTGCGTGTGTGTGCACGCGCATTATACTTTTAGGACTTACATGAACGTGGCGCACACGCAGCACTGAAATTGACGAATCCTGTTGGAGTGCCGGCGCATGGTACCGGTCATCTCCACGTAGCCCGGCTGCCCGACCCGGGGCCTCGTCAACAGAGTCCTCTCCGTAGGCTGGCGCATGGCGACGCTGCCCGAAGCCTCGGCCTTCTCACACGGCACTGCGTCGCTGATGCGGCTTGCGGGCTCTCCGTCGCTGCGCGGCAAGACAGGGAACAATTATATATATATATATATATATATATAAAATTGTCCCCTATATTGCCGCGCGACGGAGAGCTATATATATATATATATATATATATATATATATATATATATATATATATATATATATTATATATGTGTGAGAATCTTCTTATTTAGTCGAAATAAGGGATCGAATTAATTAATAGTAATGTATGGTAAAAATTCAGAATATATGTTCCGATATCATTGTTGAGTAAACATATTACAGATTACAGTATTTTTTTAATAATAAGATGTTTTCATTACGGCTACATCTGCTCATATAGTTGCTATTTTGAAATGGTTTGTATCAATTAATTAGAAAATAAAAGAAAATTAAATTTAAAAAAGAATATATGTTTAGTTATTTAGGCAACCCTTGTGTAATTAAAAATACATATTTCTGTCAATTGATACGAAACATTTTATGGAAATTTAGAAGCAGAAGAATAATACAATAATGATAAAATAATAATTATAACAGGAATTAACGAAGAAAGCCATATAAAATATTCGGTCTGATTTCATTTCGAATTCAATATAACTTTAATTAATAATAATAGGATATAACGTATTTGAATATGAGACAATGTAAGATGAAATTTCTCAATAATAAATTATATTTATTTGGCATTCATTTTAAAATTACAAAATCTAAAAAAAAATCATATACGGTTACACGATTTTATGGTTTCTATATTTTCAACAAAAAATAATAATTCAGCAATGATATAAATAAAATATTAATTTCAAAACTAAATTTTAATATATATATATATATATATATATATATATATATATACTAAATCAACTTATACTTAAAAACTGTGTACGTGAATTATAAATACATGTCATCTGTTAATATCATAATGTAAATTTAATAATAAGCAAAATTTAAAAATCTAGAGTGTTTGTATACTTTAATCTTAATCATTATCCATTTGATCAAATAATAAAATGAGTACAGTTGATTTATTAAAATACATGAACCGAATTCTTTAAATGAGTTCTCTGTACATAAAGTGTCCTTACTCGAATCTTACTCGAATTAAACATGTACTATGATCTTTGCTTTTTTTATTCGATACATTGGTATATTAGCCGAGAATGTCATGCACATTTGAATTCTATTCAATGAAGCATATTTTATAAATTTTTCAGCGCATCGCTCGGCGTAGGCTCGATATATAATCTACACGCCTGCAGAATTCAAACTGGTTTTGTTATATAAGTATTATACTTTGAAGACAGCTGTAACGTAAGGACATTGAAGTTTTCTTTTGCGGTGATCTCGACCCCCCCCCCCCAGGATATATGAAGATCTTCCCCATCGCGCCGTGTAAAATAAAGTTTAAAAATTTATTTCAAGAAATTATGATTATTTTAATAAATAAATAATATGTTATTCATGTGATAAATCGATTATTAGTAAAGGAAAATAACCCGATATTTTAAAAGCTGTTGTACTAGAGATATATAAATAACGTATTATAGATGTTAATCGTTGCAAGACGTATGCATTCGTTTATAAAGCGGTGATTTATAGTAATGGAGTGACTTAAATTAATTAAATTCAATTAAAATTTTTGAAAATTCACCATAGAATTTCGGAAAAGGTAATCAATGCGTGTGTAATAATAATTGTGCATATATGGCTTGTTACTGTAACTGCCAGGTAGTCAATGGCCTTTCCCTACAATGTAAGATGAGAGAATTAATGAAAGGCTTCCCCAACGGGCTTCTCGAACGCGCACTATTACGCCTATATAACACGTATATGGATGTATACGCACAAATAAAATAACGAATTCTATTCAAAATAAACGCCGTTATGCTTATTCGTAGTTTTTTATTTATTTACTTAATTATTTAAATTTTATCATTTTTTAAATTATATAATATATTGTAGTGGCGGTAGTACGCTCGCCAATGGATGATCCATAAGTTTACTTACAAGTAAAATACACTTGTACAAACTTTGAACTCACAATATAGTGAAACCTTTTCCACTGAATGATTATAGCTTAATTAATTGAAATAACCTATTATACAAATGATCTCGTTACCATAGTGCACTTTATCCACGATATTCCAGTATACCTTGAAATATATATTTTGCAGCATAAAATTGTTTGATTAAATTAAGGATAGAGTCTAATTAGTTAATGAACTTCTAAATTAAGAATAATTTAGAAGACATTAAAAATAATAATTTAATTTAATTTTCAATTTAATTCTGAGTTGTTATTTCAAGATGCTCAACCCTACCATGTGAATTAGGATTTTATTCTATTACATTTATATGTAATATCTTTTAATACTTAATGCTTTTTTAATCAAATAATACAAAAAAAAGATATATATTTATATAATTTTTTTTTTACTCTTCACTCCCCTCAAAAAAGAGTCCAATTACAAGCGATAAGGCTCGCTCGCACCGATCGCACCCAAACTCTTCGCGCAGCCGGACGGACGGAGAGCCCGAGGTGGCCAACCATACACGTCCCCTGATTTTGAAGTTCTGGGTATTTTCCGAATGCCAGAATACGACCTATTTCAATATAAGTCTGTAGAAAGGCTTTCTTTTAAGGAAAATATCTGAATTTACCGTCACAGCACGGATCACTGCTTTTAGGAAGCATGACCATTTAACCTCTTTTGAAAATCTCAAGATTTTCTCAATAGTAAGTATTCGGCCACCTATTTGTGAAACCCTATATAAGCTATTTTACGAGAAAATCTTCGGTTTTCTCATCACGGCACGGTTTCAAGTATGTACCTTATTTGTACACGTAGTTCGGCCTATAACGAGAGTCTGCTCGCGATTTTTAGGCGCTTTTTTCATATACTTTTATTTTTATAGTCGCTTCGTAATGTTCAATTTTTCTTAAATTTAATTTCAAAATCTCCCTTTTCTTGTCTTTGCTTTACAAACTAAAAATTTCGTTTCATTTAATGTCTCGTAATTATTTATCTCGCAGCGGCTTTTCGCCGAGGTAATCTTGTATCCGAGTCAAATTATATACATTTTTTTTCTTTAACTATAAGCACAACAATGCTCGCTAACATAAATAGGTTTAATATCATTCGCTTATTTCTTTACATATGTTTCGAATTTCGACATAAATTTACGGTTTAATATTACATAACTTTTAAACTTGATACAATATTAATTTGTCAAGAAAGAATAACGCTCTCTTTTTGAACTACGCTAAATAATTCTATAACAAATTGTATCTTATTTTCAACGAATCCCAATCATTTAATTTTCTTTATAGCCTATATTTTAAAAGCATAATTCTCAAATTTAACACAACGTCTCAACGAATCGAGACCAGATATATTTTTAGAAATTTTATATATATATATATATTATAATTATATATATTATAATTATTATTATATATATATAATCTAATATTTATTACAAAGTATTATCTAGAAACTTAAAATTAAAACTACAACGTCTTAAAAACAATTTAGATAATCAGTTTCTCTTAATCTTTCAACTAAAAACTAACACTAATATTTAATATTTCAATTTAATTTCATTATAAAATACCAATACTATTTGAATCAGTAATAATTATGTTTTAGTATTACAGCCTTCTATATAATATTGTATGTTTCAATCGTCTTGCACAACTTATATTTGTTTTGTACACATATCGATGTTGTCCGTACATATAATATTAAACAAAATCAACAAATAATTTCGTTGACAAAATATTCAATGTTTAAAGCGTATAAAATATTGTATTTTATTTAAAATAATTTAAATTAATATTGAAAAGTCTAAATAAGAGTATGGGCTAAAACGATGGCATGAAATTTTGTTTTATTTGAAAACAAATTTTTTGGACAGGTAGACCGTCAGACGCAATTATATACAAACTATATTAGCAGAATTATATTATGGTATAAATTTAAATATATGTTTGAGTTTTATATTACAGTATATACTCATATACTCTTCTCAGTTTCATTAAGGCTTTTTCTGAAGAGTAATACTTGATTCTTGATGATGGATTCTTCATAAATATCAATAGTTCATCGGCCCACGTGCTGAAGGTGATATTTTTTTACCACTTTCGAGAGGATGTTTAAATTTATTAAGCTTTTACATAACAACGTTTTGCTGCGATATTGCCGCGTCCGCGTAATATATCACCGTGCTGTATCGCTGCAATATTACTACGATTTATATTTACAATGTTATATGCACTTCCATATTGTTCCAAATTATATACTCGACTTTAGAATAACATTTTATTTATAGGGCACAGCCTTTCAATCATCGAAAAATGCAACAATAATATAATTCTTTATGGGTTCGAACAGTAAAATTATTTACAATAATTATTAGAACAAAAAGTATTTAATGAGAAACAAAGTAGAAAAGTATATTTTCAACCCTTGAGAAATGACAAAATAGCAATGTATGAGACCGGTTTGTATTTTGATGATTAATTCGAATTGGAGAACTATTACGTTGAGTTCTAAACCAAAAATTGTTTTCTTTTAGAAGAAAATGAATAATGATAGGAGAAAAATTACTCATATATTTTTATTTAAATTGAGGATTAAGATTCCTGTCATGCTATCAATAATAAACAAAATAGTTACTTCATAATATTTTATTATTATTTAAAAAAAAACTTATTTTCTTATGTACTTAACGTAGAAAAATAACCTTTTCAATTTAATTTTAAATTATTTCTATAAACACGAAATACAAATACGAATAAAAAAACGAAACAATCGATTCATCATATCGATATAAAATTAAAACGTTAATATATTATAAGATGAACCGCAATGAATCGACAAAAATTATATTAAAATAAAAAAAGGAAGAATAAATGCAGGGGAGAAAATAATAAAAGCCCATTAAAATATGACAAAGTATAAAATCCAATTCCGAGTCCCCGGTGCTCTGCTCAACTCCTTTCGCTCGATAACGTAGTGATCCGCGAGTTGATTCCATGATTCCACAGCCTCGCTCCAATCGAGCTGCGGGCTCGCGAAAAATAAAGCATACAAGAGATCAGAAAGAGAGAGAGAGAGAGAGAAGGAAACGAAGAGAGGGGGTGGCAAAACGAATGAGACAGTGACAGAGAGAGAGAGAGAGAGAGAGAGAGAGAGAGAGAGAGTCAGGGAGAGAGAAATTTTCGTCACATTCACACAGATCTGTAACGCAGTAAGCGTCAGTTCCTAGGGGGCTCTATTCGGAATATACGCGGTCTTGCAAATAGCTTTCGCATTTGGAATCGATGCTCCTCTTAATCCTTAATATATATATATATATATATATATATATATATATATATATATATATATATATATTCCGACCTCTGCTTGATCTTCATTACTCGGGAACTCGACTTCTGATTCGCAAAAGCATAAATGTTCTGCGCGCTTTGGCATTAAATAGCTCAAACGAATGACAAAATCAGAGACGGATGGGGCTGGCCGCACGCTCCGTCGTTTAAACCGCAAGCGCATGAGGGCTGTCTCGTCGCTCGCTCACACACTCGCGCGACCAAACAACTTGGACAAGCGTCTCTATTGTGCCGGGTTCTCTTCCATCTGACTTTGTCTCTCTGATTTTCTGTCTCCCCCTCCCCTTTCTCCCTCGCTCTCTTACTTACCCCCCTCTATCTATCCATCTATCTATCTGTCTATACTTCTACAATTTCTGCTAGAGATATTTCGAAACCTTATAAGGAATATTGCATTGGATTTTCGAGATGCCGCGGCGAAGGGTAACGCAAGGTGGAAAGAAAGAGCACGAGAGAGAAATATCGTAGAAGGAGAGAGAGTCATTCGTTTTGTCTACGCTTGTGTATAATCAGATTTCTATCCATCAATAAGCGTAGCTTTGATAACAAGCAAACGCTGACTAAACTTAAACTAATTCTCCTTTCCTTTGTTTCCTTGTACCTTTGCGAAAGTCTTAAGATTCGCTTTGGTACGTATATTACTGGATCGCCTTTTGCTTTAATGAAAAAAATCAGCTTCAACGTCGTATCTATTAAATTAGATATTTTACGGTACCTCCATTGAAAAGTTATGAAAAAACTTAATGGTTCACTTGTATACAAGCACTGAATATTTAAATTACAACTTTACGATACAATATAGCAACGAAGATGACATATACAGAAAAATTCAAGCATAGGCTCTTGAAATGTTACATAAATGGCAAGTTCATGAAAACCACCATTAAAATAAATTATAATTAACTAATAATCAAAATATGGAAATAAATATAATAAGAACAATAATAAAACAAAACCCGAATAATAATAATAATAATAATAATAATAATAATATAATAATAATAATAATAATAATAATAATAATGTGATATGATCAAGCCGGCTGAGGGACAGACGTACGTAGACGTGATACGAACAATACGGCAAAAGGTGGACCCTGACAAGAGTAATACTCAAGTCAGAACAATAAGAAAGACAAAAGACTGCGCGGTACTTTTACAGCTGTCCAGACTAAACAACGAGACGGACTTCCGACAGGTTCTTCAAGACGCTGTCGGAGAGACTGGACGCGTAAAAGATTTGACCTCCAGGGTGACACTGGAATTCCTAGACTTGGACTGTGTCACGACCGACGAGGACATCGCGAACACGTTAAATCGGGAAACGGGACGGACTGCAGACCGCCGGTCCCATGTTTTCGACGTTAACAGTCGAGGACAGCGAATGGCGGTCTGCGATTTTGATGTAAAAGAGACTAGCGACCTCTTAAGGAAAGGGCGTATTAAAATCGGGTGTGTTATATCAAGAATAAGAGCAAGGATACGCGTCTCGCAATGCTATAGATGCCTCGGCTTCGGTCATGTGTGGAAAGACTGTAAAGAACTGGACAGACGAAGCTGCTGCTGGCGATACAGCCGCGAGGGTCATTCCCACAGGGACTGCAAGAGTCGTGGGAAGTACTTCCTGTGCACTGGGGATAATATCCGAGACAGGGGACACTTGCCGGGCTCGTCCTCGTGTGCCGCGTTCAGGATAGCACTAACAGAACAGAAGACAAAGACAATCACACAATGTCGATTACGATACTCCAATGCAATATGAACGGGAGTAGCGTGGCAGACGCACTGCTCCCGCAGATTGCGGCGGAACTGGACATCAACGTGCTGATTATCAGTGAGCAATACAAAGACAGACGATTACCGACTTGGCTCGCAAGCAGCTCGGGCAAGTCCGCAGTTTGGCTAAGTGGAAAGAGCGCGTCGAATATCGTACGCAGCGGGACTGAGGAGGACTGTGTCTGGGTGAGGGTCGCTGACCTAACCTATGTCAGTGTTTACCTGAGCCCAAACAACAGTGCCTCCGAGTACGCGGCTAAACTTGGAAAAATCGAGGACACGATGTGGGAAATCCCTGGTAACGTGATCGTGGCGGGCGATTTTAACGCGCGGGCGATCGAGTGGGGAATGCCCTTGACCAACAGACGGAGAAGACTGCTGCTGGAGATGGCCGCAAGGCTGGACCTGGTAGTAGTTAACGAAGGAATGATACCGACGTACAGACGATCGGGGTGAGGTAACTCCATACCAGACGTGACTCTGACCTCGGACAGAATTCGGACTAGGATAAGGGCGTGGCGGGTGATCCAGGACTATACGGCCAGTGATCACCAGTACATTGCCTTCAAACTGATAGACGTGACCAGACAGACGAGGAGACGGGGCACAAGATCTATGGGGTGGAACCCCAAACGCCTAGACATAGATGAACTCGAAAGGTATCTGCAAAATGCAAAACCTCCCTTACGGGAGGTGCCTCAAGAGTTGACGAACCGGGACAGGGTGGAGGCGTTAGCGGCTGCAACGACTGGCTTTTTCCAGCGCCTATGCGATGCCACCATGCCCAGGAAATGGAAAGTACGAAACAGACGACAAACATACTGGAGGACAGCCGAGATCGCGGATCTCAGAAGCAATTGTTTGAAGCTAAGACGGAAATCTCACCGAGCCCGAAGTCGAGGCGTAGTGGGACTATACTCTACGGAGTATAATCGCGCCAGACAGCGACTGCGACACGCGATCAATGACAGTAAGAAACGGTGTTGGACAAAACTAATCGACGAGGTGGACTCGGATCCCTGGGGCAACGGTTATAAAATTGTAACATGCGCCCTGGGAGGTCGGGGTCCGCCGGAACTATGAGACGCGAAAGTGATGGAGCGGATAGTTGAGAGACTTTTCCCAACCCATCCCAATAGAACGGACGCGACAAATGAAATGATAGATATAGAGATCCCTCTCTTCATGCAGGAAGAGCTCCGTAGAGCTTCGAATGCGTTGAAGCCTAACAAGGCCCCGGGTCCCGATGGCATACCTAGTGAGGTGTTACGGGTGGTCGCTTCACGCCGCCCGAACATCCTTTTGGGTTTTTACAACGGGTGTCTGGTGGAGGGAGTTTTTAGCAGGCTCTGGAAGGAGGCTCGATTGGTTCTCATTCGTAAGTCTAAGGGGAACCCCGATTTGCCTTCTTCATACAGGCTTCCCTCTGCCTACTAAATACGGTAGGGAAGCTGTTGGAGCTACTGCTGAGACCAAGACTGTCACAGGCAATTAAAAACGCCGGAGACCTATCCGAACAACAAGACGGATTTAGGAAAGGACGATCGACAATCGGAGCTATAGGTGACGTGACGAACATATTTCATGCGGCGAACAGGGGCTATCATGCAACCAGACCACTGGTTCTGCTGCTGACCCTGCACGTTCGTAACGCCTTTAACTCTACAAAATGTACAGAGATATTGGGGGCATTGGAGTTGACTTTCAAGGTTGACTCCTACCTTCTTCGTATCATACGGGACTACTTACGGGACCGAGGACTGACGTATGATACTTTGGACGGAAAGAAATGGAAACGCGTGACAGCGGGCGTGGCGCAGGGTTCCATTTTAGGCCCCGACTCCTGGAACGTACAATACGACGTTTTTTTGAGACTAGACATGCCCTCGAACGCGCGTCTCATTGCCTATGCCGACAATGTGGCAGCCGTGATAGTCGCACGCGACTATCACTTGATTCAGTGAAAGCTGAATCAGGTCATGAGACGCGTGAACGAATGGATGACAGATCACGGACTGCAGCTCGCGCTGCAAAAGACTGAGTTGTTGCTGCTGACTCGCAGACGTATACAGACGGTGGTTCCGATTACGTTAGGGACGGAAAGACTGGAAACCAGGAGCGAAGTCAAGTACTTTGGCGTTACCTTGGATACGAAGCTGAGCTTCTGGCTCCACCTATGAAACGCGGCGACAAAGGCAGCAGAAAAGACCAAGGCTCTAAGTAGACTGATGGCCAATAGTAACGGACCGAAACAGAACGTTCGTAGACTAGTGATGAGCGTTACCCACTCGATTTTGCTTTACGGGGCGGAGATTTGGGCCGACGCGATGAATATCAGGAAACGCGCGAACGCAACGAAAAGCGTACAAAGGCTGAGCGCGTTAAGAATCGCGTGTGTGTATCGTAACGTGTCTGAGAGCTCCGTTTTTGTGCTTGCTGGCGTCATTCCCATCGATCTGCTCGCGGCCGAACGGAAGCGAATTTACGAACGGAGCCCGAACGTTGGAATGGAAGACACTGTGAGTGAAGAACGGACGAAGACCATCGAGACATGGCAGAGGCGGTGGACGACGGATGAAAGAGGACGGTGGACGAAAAGACTAATACCCGAAATCGACCCGTAGAAAGAGAGAAAACATGGAGAGGTGGATTTCTACCTTACCCAATTTCTGTCCGGACACGGATACTTCCGTGAGTACCTCTGCAAGATGAAGAGGGTCGCCTCTTCAGAATGCAAGTACTGCGGATGGGTTTGGGACGATGCGGAGCACACTTTTTTTGTGTGCGAACATTGGACTGAGCCACGACTAGAGCTACAGACCAGGACAGGAGCGATCACGCCAGAAAACCTGACGAAAATTATGATGACTGACGCGGACAGCTGGCGGTTGATCGCAAAATACATTACGCATGTGCTACGAAGCAAAAAAGCAGATGGATGCCTGGATGGTGAAAGTATGTGAGAGTAAACGTGACATCGTAAACGTGGTCATTTAATTTAAGTAATGTGCATAATAGTTTGGGCTGGTGTCGGTGCAACATGGAGATATGTGTTTAGTGCGTAGTGGCATGGGATTTGTGTCGAATCACACATATTCCGATTGCCGTTTCCCAGGAATGTTCTTGGAGAACGGTCATTGGAAATGCATAAATAGTATTCACAGACTCCTAAAATAATAATAATAATAATAATAATAATAATAATAATATTAATAATAATAATGATAACTCCGCCACCGCGGATTCATAGCGAGCCTATGTTTTGGCGATGCCGGTCCCAAGCCCGCAGAAAGGAGGAGGGAGTATACTTGTACACAATACTGACACATCAGACAAAGGAAGGGGTAACAATCACCACGCGTGTCGCGGTTTCGGCTACATTACGGGACGGCTAGTACGGAGTGGACGAGCTTGACAGACTGAAAAATTGGGAGTGCTGGCAATCCTAGTGCAGCCGTCATTGAGTAAGGTGATGATCTGATGGTCCACCGTGCTTGCCGAGCGGCGCATGCCAAAGGAGCTGCCAAAGAGAGATCCTGGGTGGGGAGGCGGGTCTTCAGGTTGCGTGCTTGTACGACCAGAACCATCTTCGGCTCCTGCTGATGGTCGGACGGGCGGCTGGAAACCTAGCCAGCATCAGTCATTCGGTATTGACGAGTGCATCCTGACTCGTGATCTTGATGTCTGCCGGAAACTCTCCAGAGAGTGGAGCACCTTATTGATAGGGTGTGAAGCTCGAGAGAGCGGAGATGGTCTGGCGCACCAGAGCGTGCCAGCGTGCTCGATCCTCTGGCTCTGTAAAAGAGCCTTACACGAATGACAGTTACAGACAAGTGTTGTCCATTGTTCTAGTCGTTGTTGAAGGGCCGGCAATTTTGGGGGGACGAAAACAAAAAAAAAGAAGAATGGACATTATAAATAACAAAGAAAAGAGATAAGAAAAGTGAAGAAGCAGGAGACGGACCAGAAAAGTACGGCGGTAAACAGCCTGGATGTCCCCCATACGGTCAATAAAAGTAAAGCTGATAGCATTGCTGGTGCAGCAAGTCATGGAAATATTGTGATCGCTGAGACTGAACAGCCAAGATATTCACGATAGCCAAGATCTCCAAAAGGACATCAGCAGGAGGATTATCACGATAAAGCCCTCATTGACTCCATCAAAAATTTATTTAAAATGATGATGGTGTCGATGAAAAGGCAAAGAACGTGAATTACGCTATAAAGGAGGGGCTTCCGGGTTTACAAAGCCAATTCGAGCATCTCGTAGGCAGAAGGCGCCTACATATCTCCGAGATTGTTGAGACAACAAAAGGCCAGAAGAGGTATCCTTCTACCTCCCCAACGGAATTACTTGAGGGGTAGGGCCAAAGGAAAAGAAGAAAAAAAGAGAGGATTGTTCAACAAAAGAAGAAGACGTGGGTGCCGAATCTAATCTTGGGGACGAGCCACAGCCTGAGCAAGGCTGGAAGAATGTGCCCACCAGGCAAGAAAAGAAAGCAGCTAAAAAAAAGATGCAGAAAAAAAAGTCAAACGCAAAGGGGAATATATACGCGGAGATCCTTGGAGGAATCCGCCATAAGGTCGACCCCTCGCAACACGGACTCACCATTAGGGACATCCGTCGAACATTAAACGGCGATGTCCTGATCGAGTTTAAGAAGGCTTCGGCGGAGGGCGAGGAGGGCTTTATTAATGCCTTCAAAGAGGTCGTCGGGCAAAAGGCAGCACTTCGCGCTCTGACCCCCAAGACTGCCTTGGAGATCAAAGAAGTGGACGTCTGCGTGACACAGTGAAGTCAGCCCTCCTTGCCGTCTTGCAGGACTATACTGGCCCCATCGAGGTGAGGCTTACGAGGCTGAACAAAGTCGGGAAACGACTAGCCCTCGTAAGCCTCTCTGAGAAGGCTCGCCAGCGGTTATTGGAAGTCGGAAAGGTAGCCATTGGATGGGTCCTTTGTGTCTTGCGTCGGCGGATTCAAGTCGAGCGCTGTTACTGATGTCTCGGCTATGGGCACCGCGGTTTGAGTTGCGATGGCCCTGACAGGAGCATGAATTCGCTGTTTCCATCAGACACAAGGCATCTGATCGTAGAACGCCTCCACAGTGTTTCCTCTGCCCGGGGACCACACCCGCAGCGTTAAATCACGTTACGGGGTATGGGGCTTGTGCGGTATTTCGCGAAGCCCTTGTCAAGTCCCACCAAAATGGTTAAAGTCCTGCAGACGAACCTGAATAGGAGTCGGACGGCGAGCGACCTCCTTACGCAGATCTGTCATGAGAAGGGCGCTGACATGGTCATTGTCAGCGAACAATATCGAGATAGAGATGCAGTGGTCTGATATCGCGATGACCTCGGTACCGCGGTGATTTGGATTTTTAACCCGTACCACTTTCGGGTGGAGCGCCACGGATCTGTCCGCGGCTTCGTCTCGGTGAGGAGCAACAACATAAATTACGTCAACTGCTATCTCACCCCGAATGAGGCCATCGTGGGTTTCCAGTTTAAACTGGATGCCCTTGAGGATGCGGTAAGAGAATTGGAGGGGGAGCTGGTAGTGGCTGGGGATTTGAACAGCAAAGCTCTCGAGTGAGGAGAACCCTTGCCGGACTCTAGGGCAAGACTGATGGACATGGCATCCAGACTAGGTCTGGTTGTCTTGAACACCGAATCTACGTTGACCTTTCAGAAATCTGGCTACAGGGACTCCATCCCTGATGTATCCTTCGTGACGTAGATTCAGGCCACACGAGTGCGGGACTAGTGGGTGATCGATGACGAGGATCGTCACGAGGATTGGATCAAAAGAAGCTTTCCCAGGCGATAGAATGCGGACAGCGCCTCCTGGTTGAATTACCAAGGGGCGCAACTCTTTGCGAGCAGGCGAAAGCGGTAACGGAAGCATCAAGACGGCATCATCCATACCCTATTCCCCACTCATCCCAAACGAGGGGATGAGCTTCTGGCTCCCGAGAGTCCTGAGGTACCGCCATTCACAAGGGCGGAGCTAGAGAGAGTAGTGCAATCTCTGAAGAACAAAAAGGCACCAGGACCTGACGAACTTCCGGCGGAAGTGTTCAAAGCGGCGGTACAGAGCCATCCTGAACTTTTACTTGACATGTATAACTCGTGCCTTTGCGCGGGAATATTTTATCCTCGCTGAAAGGGGCGAAACTTGTGCTGATAAGCAAGGGCAAGGGATTATCTAGTGCTCCGTCGACGTAGAGACCCTTATGCATGCTAGACACCGCCGGGAAACTCCTGGAAAAGCTGGTGTGACCCCGCCTACATGCGTCGCTTTTTACATCTGGCGACCTTTCCGAGAGGCAGTATGGCTTTCGCAGAGGGCGCTCCACCATAGATGCTATTCAGGAGGTAGTGGAGGTGGCCAGGACTACGGAGCGGGGGAATCACTTTTCACGACCTGTGAGTCTTCTGGTAACACCTGATATCAAAAGCGCCTTCAACTCGGTTAAGTGGACAGACGTGCTGCGGGCATTGGAGAAGGAGTTCAATGTACCTAAGTACCTACTCCAGATCATCGGAGATTATTTGAAGGACAGATCCATTCTATATGAAACGGCAGAGGGCTCCAAGCGAAAAGAGCTAACGTGTGGCGCGGCCCAAAGCTCCATCCTGGGTCCCGATCTATGGAATATTTCCTATGACGGTATCCTTCGGTAGATCATTCGGTTAAAAGCAAAATACAAACATATTACAAAAATTAATGATAAAATAAGCTTTTCTAAAATGATAGCTAGTGTTTTAACGAGCAAAATGTCACCTTTATGATTTGCGAGAGCTCTCTTACTAAAATCCCTTTATTGGTGGTAATACTGAGGTGAGGTCTAAGGTGAAAAAAGCTTCTGCGTTACCACCAACGCTGCGTCGTCACCCAGACGTCTCGGGCACGGAAGCAGCCCTTGTCACTAACGGTAGCAAACGGGCTCAAAGGCCGCTTGAGAAGCTCCTCAGAGATGTGCGTAAACCTCAATCCCCACAATGCCTGAACGACAACTCCACAAGCGGCGGGACTCGATTACGCAAAACACATACACCACACAGCGAGTTGAATAGAACAACAGCTCATTCCACATTCCGTAAAACCACGCACAAAACACACAGCTTTTGACGTCGCAATATTCTTTTACGCGCGGACGATTTATATGCGCCCAGTTTATTCGCGAACGAGACAAATCGACGCGGGTATTCCGATGAAGAATTTACGTGAACAACACACTGGAAAATCGAAGTTTCCGATCTGAAAGCTGAAGGCGAAGCGAAGTCTCGCGGGAACACTCGTCCGTCGAACTGTCTGACCGTATTGTTGAAGAGGAAGAGGGGTAAAGGCTTACAAGCGGCAGTGCAGAAACTCAGCTAGGACCCGCCTTCCAATCGTCACTATTCATTTTGCTAATTTATAGCACTAGATTTCTGCCACAGCGCGGAAATCTACCGGAAGTTCCCCAGATGTCCCAGTGCGTGACCGCGTTAATTGATCGCGGCTGAACCATCTGGCCGTCACTAGATCCATTTGGGTCTACGTCGCGATTGAGGGTGCGTCACGTCTTCGAGCGAGTTCCCTATTTTTGTGTTTACTTATGACACTTAAAATTAACCTTTTATACATTTTAAGGATTACGGTACTATTTTTCTTTCTATATATATAGATATGTCGGCAAGAGAATATTTACGATTTTCCGGTCGAAGTTGTATAGTTTTAAACAAAATACTTATATATCATACATTCATTCCATTTCTAAAAATAATGAATCCAGCTTATGACCTACCGCTGTGACTCCCAGCGTAGACAGTATCCTCGAGATGATGAAAAAATAGAGTGAAATGAAAAAAAATAGCTGTCTCATTCCATTCTTTTGTTTGTCCTATGCACTGTGACGAAAATGAATTCCCGCATTTTAATGTAGAAGCGAGAATCTTCAAGCGACAATCGAGATACTATATATTGCCTCATTTTTTACTAAATATGGCCTCCTTGATATCGGGAGTATAAACTATGTTTGCGAGTACGCGCGCGTGTGTGTGTAAATAATGTATTTTTTTATTTTATTGTTAAAAAGGCCTAATTTGAATCGGAAATAGATAGTTTTTATATTAATCTTTTTATAGAATTTTTAAAATCTTGATTGCTTGTGAAATCTCACATATTGGTATTTTTTTTTATTGAATTTGAAGTAATCTCAAAAACATACAATCGAAACATTATTTCAATGTTGCCAACGGATTTTAATTATACATCACTTATTTATCTGTACAGCAAAAATTATATCGTCTTGAAGCTCGCAATTCTAGCCACTGTTCTTGGTTTGGAACGTACATTTCGGCAGGCATTCGCTCGAGACCTAAGGATTCTTGAGATCCATTTTCATTACTCCTTTGAGCTAAAATAATTTATACGTAAATGGAAAATTAAACATATTACGTGACAATTTTTTATGTATTCTATATTTCAAAAATACTCTTTTTTGAACTCTAATATAGCAATTCTAAGATAGCATTGATCCAAAATTTATTTTCTCAATTATATTTATTTTAATAAATATTTCAAATGCTTTCACACTGATGAACGTTTCGTTACATGGTGAAGAAATCACTATATCAAATTTATTTGCATATTCTATTATTAATATTTTAAACGTTAGAGTATATATATTTTTTAACATTTTATAGTTTGATATTTAAAAATTAATAGAAATTATAAATAAATATAAATTTTTAAGATATTACATTTTCATATAACATCAATAAAATTCATGATGTCACATGATTCATTATAGCTTTATCATTTATTACAATATTTATAAACTCATACACATATTTAAGCAACTTTTACTGGGTGTAAATTCTATCAGCAACATAAATTATTGCAACAATTTAAAATATTTAACTGTTTAAAAGACTATTTAAATATGAACCTTAAATTATGTATTCGAAAAAAATATGCTTACGGAGTTTTTTATTCATAGAAATTGCTTCCCCAGGATGTCGAAGAAGCAAACGACCAACTCCCTCACATCTTCGTAATACTTCATTTTTTAAAAGATGTTCACGTACGGTTTCCGATATTATGGTACAATTTTTCACCCATGTTGAAACGTAAGCAAAGTCGCCAAGTAGTTGCAATGCGCCCCATTCACTGACAATATTTTTTCATTAATCCATTAATTATAATTAATATAAACTGAGAATATTATTACAAACTCATTTACCTGAATTTTATCTTGTGCAAATATATGTAATCTAACCAAGCTTCGCACATTATACGAAGAACCATATTCGACGTTTCAGAGTCTTCAACTACCTCCAAAACTGGGAGTAAGACTCGTTCTGTTCATGAAATGTAAATTGTAGGTTTGTCTAAGTAATCAATATATCAGAATTTTATTATTATTATTCTTATTCTTTTTAAAAGTGATTTAAATAGTACCAAAATAAACTTCAACGTAAGTACTCGGTGCCTGAGGGACTGCGGTGGAATTTTTTCGCCAATAACTTGATTTTGGAAAGCACATGTGGAGATTCGATAAACTTATAACACGGCCAATTTTTGCTAAAATTTTAATGCACAATGATGGCGCATCCTAAAAAAACTCTATATGATTAATCAATACTGACTACTACTACTTTGTATTACGTACTTACTTTTAATAACTGAATGTTTGCCGTAACTTCTGAAACAATTTTGGCACGCATTTTTGCGCAAACGTATACTTGAACACTGATTGGTTCACCGTCAATGTCGCTCGTGTGGTCTGCAAGCTAAATGAAAAATGTCCATTATAATAAAAATATGATATTTTTTAATCAAGTATATAAATATATAATTATTAAGCATTGAAGGAATATGTACAGGCACGCATAAAGAAAATATTGTGCTTTTTGTGTACAGTACATATATAACACTATTTATTTCATACAGGAAATAATCTATCAATTTGTCATATGATTTCAGTCAATTACAAAATTTTCAGTGATAATTAGCAAGAATGAATCGTCTTCAAATTAAACGAAATGTAGTCAAATCTACCATCTTAAAAATCAAAATATCTTCTAAAATTTTTCTCAGAATATATGGTAATATCCTATACCAATGTAAACTGTGAGACCGTTTATATAGAACAGGACAAGTGATCAGACAAAAAAGAGATATATCTTCTATTTTGATATTGAATTAATAGCAGGAAATTAATAGCAAGAACTAGGAAAAAAATTTTTTTAATATAATCCGATTATAATCACCTTTAGATGTGATAAAATTTCCAAACAGTTCACAATGTCTCCTTTAACAATCAGGAAAAATACCTCGAGATCCCAGGTATGAGCAATCTTGCGAGCTTCTTGCATAGCCCAAAGTCGCATCGTATGGACCGAGTGATCCATTCGGTGCAGTACGAGGATTTGCTCGGCAAGGGGGAGCTCGATCACAGGTGCACCGGCCATCCACTCACCGCCCATTTCGCAAACGTTACTCAGGGCCATTAAAATATGAAAAACATCAACGAACTTTTGACCTGTATCTGTACTTTTTGGAGCAGATTCTCGTAAATTCTGCAAAAAAAGATAGAATAACATATTAATCAATATAACTATATTATCATAAACATAAAGAAATTAAAATTATTAAAGAACTAATAATAAATGTATAATTTTATTTAATGTTTTTATTCTAATTTTTATAACGAAATGAACAGGTAACAAAATATTTTTTATTTATCAAAACTTTATATTTAACACAAAATTACTCTTATATATAAGAATTCTAAAGTTTTGTTAAAAAGTGTCTACAACTATATTGTAAATTTTACTGCTTTTAAGATATATTAACGTAATGTTTGGAAAACTAATCTCTTCAAATTTGCAGTCCACTAAATGTTGCGGTCGTAGAAGTTATAATATGCATATTTAAAAGATTAAACACTATTAATAATTAAATAGTAATTAAATCATAACCCGCATAGCATTATATATCACAGCAATATTGCAAGAATAGTGCAACATCACAGAAATGTTACAAATGTGGCCGTTATATTGCGGTAATATTGCGCCGTGATATTTATGTAAATTAAATAAATAAGATTTTAAATGTAATAAATAAAAATTTAACTCCATTTTTTAAATATAAAAAGATTTTGTTGAAACTAAAAATCTGTTGATAAAATTATTTAATTATTTATTAATTAAAGAATTAAAGAATTAATCAATAATTATTCTATTATCTCTCTTATATTTGTATTTAACATTTTACTATTCATTGTTTCTTAAATTTTTTATTCAATCATTTCTTTGAATACTTATTATCTCATGTTATCAATGCATCCATTCAATAGAATAAATAAAAAAATCATTCTATTTGCAACAAACTTGAAAAAGTCACCAAGATAGCCCTGTATAAAATTGAGTCAATTTTTATAAATAAAAAACATTCTTGTAAAACTATGTATTGAATTAAGAAGAAAACAAGACATAATATTGCACCTCACAAACTTCAGATGCCGGCTTTGACTGGCATTCGAATGCAGAAGTGTAAGCAAGTCGAAAAAGTTGGTCCCAAGCCGTAATAGTTACGTGACATCCGAGGGCATCATAAAGAGCTTGGAGGGCTGGCTTCACAGTAAGTGGAACTGTATAAAAAAAGATATTTGAAAAATTTTAAACTAATCCAGTAATGAAAATTATTACATTAGTTACATAATAAAATTTTGATCAAAAGTAAGGTAAATTTATTTGATTTTCAAAAAATTTATCTAACTGCTTTTGTTAATTTATAATTTTAAATAAATATTCCATATTGTAAGAATGTATCAAAATTTGTTATTTATAATCTACTCAAGAAGTGCAAATGATTAGATAAAATATACCATCATTTCCTTGAATAAACTGATGAAGCCAGTCCTTCAAGTGTTGCGAGCCATGGCTATGGCGCGCAGCTAGAGCTTCGGGTGACCACCAGAGGACTACGTGATCCAGTATGCTTGACACTGCAGCCCAAGCTACTTCCTGATAAAACTCTGTCACTTTTCTTATCGCTTTTTTTCGTATTTTTGTTTCATCTGCAAGTATCACACGCATATCTCATTATATATTATATTATAATAAAAAACGATAGTAATTATGATATAAAAATTTATTCTAAAGAAACAAAAATTATACTTCTAATATGTGAAAAGTGTTCTTGCTTTTTCACTTTTTGAAACCTTATTTTATTAATGCGTATTCAGTTCGACAAATGCATAAATTATCTTTTGACTTAGCTCTAAATTAGATGAATCAGAAAAAAGGGATGTGACTTATACAGCAAATTACTTCGATATTCTGTACATTTACTATCATATTCTACAAGTTAGATTATACAAACTACATCTTTAATTATTTAAAAGAACAGAAATACTCTTTTCTGACTCAAAGATTCTCTAAAGTAAAAAACAGTAAAAAAGTTCAAAATTTTTCCTCACTACCGAAACCTGGAATACCTCTGTAAATATCTTTATAAAATGTACAAGCGAGCGCAAGAATCACAAACAATTTATTGAAATAAAGCATTCATCTCTTAAGATTTCTTAACTGTATAATAGATATTCATCAATTCTACTACCTTAAGCACATATTTCATATATCATGATATAAATTATAATAAATAATAAAAAAATAAAGTAGACATCCGAATTGTTCATTTAATAAACGTCTGGTTTTTTATATTTTCTATTAGAGAATAGAGAATTGAGAAAAAATATCATTTATATATTTCTAGAGTATCTTTTTCTTGGAAATTCTGTGATTGTATATTAAATAATTTAATATTAAAGTTCAAAACATATGAAAATGTCAATTATAAATTCAATTAAATCAACAGTTATTAATTTCTTCGATGTTTTCACATTAAATATATATTATGGCCTGTTTATACCGAGCTTATTCGGAGAAAGACACATAATTTATGATAGTTTTCCAGGTTACGGCGACGCGGTGAAGAAAGTTTTTACGCTCTATGACTTTATTTTCTTATATTCTGTTTTTTATCATCAAACCATTTTGAATTTTTGTAGCGTCAGGACCAAGTAACTGGGGAGATATGGTTTTTACAACATTTAAAAGTCTTATGACTTGCACATTTTGTGTATTCACTAAAGTTTCCAAGGTCTCTATATTCGAAGATGCTTCTTGAGCCGTAGTACTCTTTGTGACTGGAGGTGTTAAATGTTTCGTAAGAGTTCTGAAAAATTTAATTGTGGTTAGTTAAATAGTAGTCAAATGCAGAAATGCTGCTCAATTTAAAATTGTCAAAACTAATTAAATAAATAAATTAAGAAATATGTGTTGAACATTAGTAATTAAACCATTGTACCATTTACCGATAGATTTCAATGCTCGAATTTTCAGATATTTCAAGATCGTTCAAATTAGCGAATCTCTCGTCGTCTTTATCGCAATTGGATCGATAATTTGCTAATAGACAATCAATGAGCTCATGGCAATATTCCTCAGCGCGATTTTTGGCTAAAATCTGCTCATTAAAATTAATTGTTAAAATTAAAATTAAATTATCTTTATAATTGTCAATTGAGTTATAGAGATTATAATTATATAATTAATTTTACTTGTAATATACGGGATACGGAGATTTTTTTCAACGGCTCCATCATATTAGGACAGTCGTTATAAAATACATTTACGGAAGGATCGGATACATCGTAATCTAAACTTAACAAGTCATTGTAAACGTTCACTAATCTGTAAATTGTCATCATTTAGTCTATAAGGTTCAATGAAGATTCGAAAATTATGTAAAAACAGTTTTTTTTACCTGAAAATCAACATGAGAAAATCGTCGCTTGTACAGATTGCGACTTCGTCAATCAAGCGTCGTGTAAATCTTGCAACAATATTTACATCCTTTTTTAAGGTATTTCTCAAGTATTCAATTTTGTATTTAAAAATCGGATTGTGTATTTTCATGGCGTCTGGAATCATTCTATATTCTGGAATAACTGACTCCAGCTCTCGAATTAGGTGTTTTAAATCCTGGAAAATGTTCATAAAAGACCTTTACAGTTGCATATTAAAAATTATTTTGTAACTGTGCTACTATTTTATTATATAATAAAAAAAGCAAGTGATAAAAAATAATATTAAGATGAAATACATAGATGTAATGGCATTAAAAATAAAATTATTATAATTGAGTAAAATTATTATAATTGAATAAAAATGAATATCTGAACTATTACTATAAAACAAATATTTAATAATTAAGTAAAAGATGAGTATTATACCATATTATTATGCGTAATGCAATTGCACGTAAGATAATGAACATTTTTAAAAGAGACACATGACATAATTTATGTAAGATAAAAAATAATTAAATCCTCGCTAGATTAAATTTCAATATTAGTTGAACTTAGAGAGACTTTTCTTCAGAAATTTTTATAGCGGTTAATACAGCACATGACATAAGTTTTTCCAGCGGATTGCAGGCGTGAAAGTTTCGAGCGCTTCTATATATACGAATAGGAATAAGTGAAAAAAGCCGCCGCGCAAACGAAATGCAAAGCAGACATTTCTGCGAGCGTGATGAAAAAAAAAGTCGTAATTCACTTTTGGCTGCACTGCAACGCGCGGGCGGAAGTAGGCAACGAAAAGGAAAGAAAAATAAAGTCGAACGGAAGGATATATATATATATATATATATATATATATATATATATATATATATATATATATATTGAATAAAGCGAAGCAAAGAGAGGCAAAAATAGTAGAAGCTAGAGAGAGAGAAAGAGAAAGAGAGAGACAGGTGTGCATGCACACTAAAACGGTACGAGAGGGTCGCCAGATATGTACAACGTACGGCCTGATCGCAGGGATCGTTGGTCCTAGACGCGCGCTTCAATAGCCCGGCTATCCTGCGGGCCAGTCGGGCCATTACCTCGTCGAGCGCTAGCGAATCCAGGAAACATTTCTCAAGTACGGCCGAGGATCGCGGCAGCCACTTGCTGATGTTCGCCCTGTAATTAGAATCCATCTATATACGTGTATGCTTATAATAGGGTAACCCCTGCGGTCTGCACACGGCCCGCCGTTACTACTAGCTGTTTTTTCTCTCTAATAAAGTTCTTCCTTTTCACCGTAGAACTATACCGCTCCCCTCGGGCTTCTTTATGTACCCGTTAACGTCTCTTATATAATTCGCCATACAGTCACATCTTATTTACGTATCCACTTTTCCCAAGGACTGCGAGTAGATATTCCACTGGAAATCATATAACAATTCAAATTATTATATGCCGATTATTGCTTAAAAAATCTATTAAAAAAATCAATGATTCATACAATAAATTTTTTAGCTAACTTTGTCTTTGTAATAATAACAAAAAGAAAAGATACTCAAAAATGAAATTCGATTCCTGTATTGTTCTCAAGTCTTAACAATCATATATACATGTGCGTGTGGGTGCGTGTGTATGTGTATAACTGTAATTGATATTTTAAGTTATTTTATACATTTCAGGCCCTATATAATTGTGGTATAACTCTTCAAGTTATATGATAAAGAAGATGAATCAAAGAAAAAATATAAAACGGTCAAATTTTAGAAAAATAAAATTAATAATTCATCTAACAAAAGGTAATAACATAATAATAAACAATCATCAAATGCATTAGTATCATTATTCACACATTATGTCGTGTGAAGCAGAAAATTCGAGGCTTAATTGATACTTATCGATATATATCTAGGGTATAAAATAACTTCGAATATCGATTAAAGTTATCGAATTAAAGTTATATTATTAATTATTACATTGAGCTCTCAAATATTCATACTTAAATTTTTCTATTCGATATAATATGATATGTTTTAACAATAAATAGAATATTTACAAAATTTACAATTGGTTTTAACATATAAGTTGGTAAGAATTGATGTACATTATATAACATTAGTGCTACATACTCACCAAACATACTAAAAACCAATAACAATTCACACTAAAAAATATGTAACTCTCAAGTCTTTTAGATTTTTTTTAGAGTGATTTTATTGTTTTAAGAAATTATAGACTGTTTTAGTATACTTTTCAAGCATTTTTTGCTTCTATTTGAATAATTCAAACGCTTAATATACTTATTTCAATCGAAAACTAAAAAATGAGGCAGCGCAAAAGCAGCAATATGCTACTTTGAGAATATGAATAAAGTTTGGTAGAACACGAACGAATCTGTTAAATGGGTGAATCGCTTTTTTACTAGCACATGACCTCACCGCAACAAGCCAGTAGTCAAGGTGATGCTTTATTGAAGCGTGCAGCGTCTATACAAGTGGCACCGCTCCCCTTTCTCCAAAAAAGAATCACAATAACTGAGATATTATATTTTACGACAGTATTCTCGTAATATTGCGGTAATATTTCTACCATATTTATATGATCGAAATACCTACAAGATATTTTGTTAAAGCTGTTCTATTGCTGCAATATTGCTTTAATATTCTTTCAATATTAACTCAACATTCCCGTCTGATATATTTCAGCCCAATATTGTTGTGATATTCTTATACTATGTCTAGATGAATTATATTAACTATTGGCATTGTAAACTAAACACCTGATTTTAGCGTAACTTGGTGAAACATAAAGTCATTAACAGTAACGAAAGTGTGGCCAAGTTATGTATATAGATATATGTCAAAACTGTATGGGTTCGTAGTAGAAACCTAACTACTTGCATAGCAATAGTAAACATTATAGTTTTGGCTAATCTATTGGGAATTTTATTGGCATATAAAATAATAAAACTGCTGTTCAATTCTAAAGATAAAAAATACAGATGTAGTCCAAAAAATATTATCTTTACTACACTGCACGTAAAGCACATTTTTACACCCCACCAGCAGGTAGTAAAATGAACGATGCACAACCTAGACATACAAAATAAGTATAAAGTCAGTAATCCATTTAACATAGCTGATATTAATCACAGTTTAATCCATGAAGATGAACCATAGCGGTTCGAAACATCGAACATTCAAGGTAAATTTTAATTTAAGGTGGTAGGGGCAGTCAGATTTTCCTTTGTTTACATGGAATCAAGTTTATTTTTATTATTTATATTCTTTTTAATTGTTAATCTAATTTTTTTATTTTTAGTAATAATGACTATTTCAAATTCTTCGGGGGTGATTATAAACAAGAACAATCTGATTGTCATTATATTATTATAAGATATATATAGTATAAAAACTGTAATGCCGATAAAAATATTTATTAATTTGATGTTAATCACCTAATTAAAGTTAAATAGAAAAAAACGTATATGATATTCATGTTATCCAGACTTTCTTTTTATGTCCATATAGAATGAAAACAAAGATTTACGAAGAAAAAAAAATGAAAAAATATCACACTTTACTGCGTATAATTACTCTAATTTTAACTTACCTCCATATATAATATGATAAAATATAACTTTGAAATTTAAATGAGTGCCATTTCGTAGTACTTAGATTTGCGAATAGTATACGCATATATATATAATATATATAGTATATATATAGTATATATATAGTATATATATAGTATATATATATAGTATATATATAGTATATATATAGTATATATATAGTATATATATATATATAGTATATATATATATAGTATATATATATAGTATATCACATATATATTACACGGTAATATTGTTAAAAAAACATCCACCATAGACTATATGGATAATACAGTATTTTAATAGAAAGATTTTGCATTTTTAAAAACAAGTTTTTAATCAAGTGGCAGCGAAGACATCAATGCTATAAGCTGCTATAAGTACTTTATCGAGTAAGTATCGAGGACCTTCGGGCAAGCAACGCCTTATCAAATGCGACAATCCGCGTATACCAGCATGCTCACTCTGTTACACATAAACATTCCCAGCCGCACCTAGCTTTCGCTTTATCGGCCGGTTATACTCCAAAACTTTTCATTATTGCTGGACTTTTCTTTTAGTTGCAGATCTATACATCATTGCGACTTTTGTAGACCTCCAATTTCTAGTGAGTCCCGAACCACTGTGCCAGCATGCTTACTGTCACTAACTGGGAGAGGGTCCAAAAAACTCAAAAAAAAGTACCAGGCTGTGAGGCTTCAAGGCATCATCAGTGTCTTCCACAACACTAACCAAAGAGAGGTGATCTTACAGAAGATCTCCCTTCGTGAGGTGTTGCGTCAATACTATCTGTGGCTACACCCTTAACATATCGCCGGTAACCAATCTTAGGGAAGAAGCAGAGAAGGAAAAAGGCGAAAATAGAGGAAACTCAACTTCACTGGAAGAACTACTGGTCACGATGTACAAGATCTATTCTTACAGAATGGAGACTTACTGCTCAACTATCTTCATGCAGCCAATCAAACTTACCAGGCCTTCCCTGTATAGAAAGTCTTGAATAGAAGGTCTCTGGAATCCAGCCACCACTTAAGACATCAAGACCTATCTACGGCCACGTTTCCAGAACCAGATCGATTTACCACCCATCAGTTACGATCTATATCCGCCAGTATCTGATTACGAGTATCCAATCTAATACTGTGGTGCGGTAAAATTCTGGACCATTTGTCTTTTTCCAAAACCATCGTCTGAAGCCAGACAGCCAGGAGATTTTCAGCCAATCTCCATCTCCTCAGTGTACTTTGCCTTCTAGATATAGTGCTCAACTCAGATCAACAGCGCAGACTCAAAAGGGTATTTAATGGCTGCACAAACCACCCTTCTTGACGCTATCTTAAGAAGCCACTTAGCCAATCATCAGTCACTGTACGTTGCCACTATCGGTGCATTCAATGCAGCTGGCTTATCATCTGATTTTATTGAATACCTCGAGGAGTATTCCACCAGAATTTCAATTATATGATTTGGTATAGCATGGAATTCTGCGCTCCTGTAAATTACAAGTGGAGTAAGGTAGAGAGAATTGCTCTCTCCAGTACTCTTTAAGATCATGATAGACCACCTATTCCGATTGTATATTATTAACTTTAGAAAGTTGAAATTAGATATAAGTTTTGCTCATTAGCATTTTTGATGATTAAGCCCGTAATATGACAGTGACAAACATTTGTTATTATACACTGCAAAGACTATCATACATAATGGAAGCAACTATCGCAAAAGTATCTAAAGTCTATTCTAGACTGTCCAGAAATCACTGTACAGCAACCAAAGTACAGGGTTAAATTTTATTATCAGTAAAAAGTACCAATGTAAAGTTTATGAGTAAGCATTTTGAATCACACAGGTACTATCAATTATTTGGAGAGCCATAGAGATGCCATTATGGTTGATAAAGGTTTCCTGATAGAAAATTAATGCTTGGCTAAAGGAATAAAAGTAATCCACTGCATTTCTTAAAAAATAAACAGCAGTTGAATGAGAATGAGGCAATTATCAATAGAGATATTTCCTATACAAAAGTGCATATCGAAAGTATGAATCAACGTATCAAACAGTACCAAATTTTAAGTCATAAATATCCATGGCGTATGATCATCTACATAGAAGATGTAGTTTTGACTTAATCTGAATTCGTTAATAAAATACATATAATAATTAAAAGAAATAAATCTGCTTGAAAAATTAGTTTTAGTTATTTTCTTTTTTTATTTCATTATGTGTTTAATGAGAGTGTAAAGAAAACAATTATATTGTGTATAAGCAAATATTTGTTAATTAAAATATCAGCTGTCTCCATTTAAAAATTTTATTATCTGTTTACTCGGGTCGGCCATTGTTGTTTTCATTTAGTAGCGCCCTTGTACATACGGTAAATGTTTTCTTTGCTAATAGCGCCATCATACAACTATATATTCAACATTCTCAGCAGACAGCACAACTGCGCAATACGTTCTCACTGTTATGCGCATCAGATTGCAGAATGCTACTGCAGCCATCAGCTGCAATGATGCTATAATTAAATACGTTAATTTTTGGCTGGCTGCTCTGCTAGCCTGCTGCTGCTGATGCAGATTATTGCAGCCTTATTTGCAAGAGTTTAGTTCAGATCACTTATATACTATTTCGTTATTTGAATACATGTTATTAATAATTTCTTAAACAGTATAAAACATATAGAATTGAAATATTTATATAGAAAGGCTTATTTGTAAATATTCTTGCAAAATGTTAACATCTCTTCGAAAAGCTTGTAACTTATCAGTACGTAAGACATTATTAATTTACTGTGAACATTAAGATATTGTTTAATTTAATATAAGTCTAACCTAAATCTTATGCAATTTGAGCACAAAATTGTTTAACATGTAATAGAAATATGTTTTGAAGCATTAAAATTAAAAGATACTTTGATGTATAATTTTCATTTCAAAAAATAATTTTTAAAAATTCTTTTATCATGCTTTATGGTCATAATAATCCACCTGCTTATCATAATTTGAACATTTTAATTTATTTATTTATTTTCTTATTTAAAGTTGATTTACATAGAGAAAAGTAAAATCGATTATATATATATATATATATATATATTAACATATTACTATTTATTTATACTTTAGGCTTTGAAAAATGTAAGAAACTTGCAAATATCAGCTCCTCGAACTTCTGATTCACTTTTTGTTGTAAGTTAAAAAACTTATTAAATAATATGCTGTTTAAAATCTAAAATTTATATAATTACTCTGAATTATCTTTAATATTATACATTCTTTAAGTACTATATTTATTACAGATAAAAAATATTTTAGAGTTAATAGCATTTAAATTTAAAATAAATGTTGATTAGTCTATTTTATGTTACGGAAGTATTTTTATAATTTAACTTTCATTTTAGCATAGAGATACTGAACAAGATAATCCTAATATTCCATTTGACTTTACTGAAGATAATAAAAAAAGAATTGATGCAATTTTAAAAATATATCCAGAAGGTCATAAGCGGGGGGCTATGATTCCCTTATTAGATCTTGCTCAAAGGCAACATGGTGGTTGGTTACCTATTTCAGCAATGCATAAAGTTGCTGAAATTCTCAATGTTTCTAATATGAGAGTGTACGAGGTTGCTACTTTTTACACTATGTTTAACCGCAGACCAATGGGAAAATATCATGTTCAAGTGTGTACTTGCACTCCTTGCTGGTTAAGAGATTCTGATAGTATATTGAAAGTGGTACGTGAACAAACTAACTGTGAAGTAGGTGGCAATTCTTCTGATAATATGTTCTCGGTCTCCGAAGTTGAATGCCTTGGTGCATGTGCTAATGCTCCTATGATACAAGTGAATGATGATTATTATGTATGTATTTGTTACATTATATTTTTTAATTATTTCTATACATTAAAACATTAAATGCAAAATTCTCTAAAAATAAATATTATTTTTAGGAGGATTTAACACCTGAAACAACTACAAATATTATAAATGCATTAAAGAGAGGAGAACGTCCACCACCTGGACCTCAATGCTGCAATAGATATGCTGCTGAACCAGTAAATGGTCTTACTTCTTTGACGTCTCCTCCACCAGATCGTACTTTTGGAATACGATCCGATTTATAGTTATTCATAATTAGTTTACTATCAAACAATAGAATTATATATTAAAAAATTTTTTGTTGTTCTAATACTCTAACAAGAAATTATTTGATATATAATTTATTTCATATTAAAAAATATGGAAAGCATTACAAGTGAAAAAAATATATACAAATTGATATTTAAAAAGTATAATATAATAAATCATCTCAATAAGAATTATCTTTTAATTGTAATTCAAGTATAGTTACGTAATTAAAACTTTGTAAGTTTTGTTAGATTACGATATCGTTAAATTATTATTAATTTAATAAAAAATTTAAATCTTTTTTTCATAGTATATTCTTTCATTTTTTCTTTTTCTTTTTCATTTTAAATCACAGTTAAGTTCAAACATTAAAGAAAATTTAAAAGGAATATCAATTGAATAATTTTTATGAAAATAAATGTCATTAATCAATACTGAAATTATTACATTATATTACTTTTATAAAATTAATTGAAAATTTGATACAAATTTAGTTTCATCAGATGCATTTTTAAAATTAATAATCAATTAAACCATCTCAAAAATTTAGAATTGATAGGAAGCTGGTTGGGAGTTAAAATATTTAACAAGTTACTTTAAAATTTAGCAAAACAAATAGAAAATTTTTTACAAATATTAATCAATACACATGATTTTTATTGATTTTTTTTATTATTAGCTTTTAGCTCCAAGTGTAGATTAAAAGAAATAAATTCAGACCTAATAAAATATGCATCAAAATAATTTGAATAGTTTTATTTTTACACAAATATAACAGTCTTCTATTCTATTTTATTCTTCTGTAACTAAAATATTATAATTATATTAAATGCATATCATAGTCTTTACTTTGGCTTTACAGTTTTATGAAGAATTTGTCAACATATGATGCACAGAAGCATAGTAGTAGCAAAGAAGATAAACTGTTATAGAAAAACACTTCTTATGGGTGGGTACAGTATCTCGCACATAAGCGTCGGCGAGTTCCCCTATTATCCCTGTAGAAAACATACAAATATGCATTGCAGTATTGCCATATGTTCTGACTGGTAATTTACAATTTACTGACGATCATTCAGAATTCACCCCTGATCATGACCTTGATGCACAAACAATGCCTGCAAACACCTAATATGTGAATTTGTTCAGACACTTTAGGTGTAACTATAAATTTACAAAATATGCTAGAATTCGGAGCAGCTTTTTCTCTACTTCTTCTAATTATGGAATGAGACTGTCGATATAGACTGAAAAATAAATTCACACAACTTCCGATATCATTTACAATTATATTGATTTTTTTAAAATTTATAAATATTAGTACTATTGGAGAATTAGTACATTTACATTATTAATCTCAGAACTATTACAAATATAACAATTTATATTTTGTTACATACTCGATTTTTTTTATACAAAATAAATTTATGTTAATCATAGTTTTCACTATTTTTAGATTTCAAATATCTCGTTCGACATTCATAAACTATTCATTAATTTTCGCGGTCTCGGCCGATGATCCAACCACCCCTGTAAAAATCTATATGCATTTTATTTACAATAAGATCATAGACCTCCTTTGTTGATTAGGGCCAGTATTTATGGATGATAAATAGAGCGACGTTAATGAACATAAAAAAAAAAAATAATGTAAGAAGAAATTGAGTAAGGTTTCAAATAAAAATTAATGGAAGCTCAATTTGATAAATTCAATATTTCTGTTTTAAATTATATTGCAATATTTTAATTGGTATTTATATCGAAACTTATTATAAATTATTACAATACTTATATAGTCTATTGAAATTTGCACTTGATACAATTATAAAACTAAAACTTTTCACAATATACTATATATATATATATATATATATATATATATATATATATATATATATATATATATATATATATATATATAATATGTATATATTATATATATTAGCAAAAGAACATAATTAAAGACTACCTTTCTATTTCTAAATAATCAAGTTATATTTACTTATACATATGGTTATTATACAAAATAAAAAATATATTTTTTCATAATTACATAAATAAATTACAGGAAAAAAAATTCAATTATAAAAGTATAATTTTCAATATTTTTTAAAATAAAGGATAATATTTTCATTGTAGATTTTTTTTATTAGAGTCTTATTCTGTTGGTAAATTAATGAATAAAGAAAACAGTTCATTAAAATTAGCATAACATAGTTAATAGTTTCACCTTGGCTGTGCTATCTATTTAAAATATTTGAAAGTTTTTTTGTAGTAACGAACATATCCTATGAAATTTATTAAATAGTATATTAAATAATGAGATATTAAATATATTTGACCAATTTCCTGAAAGTATATTTTTATTGATCCATACTGTTCTTATATTTTGTACTCTGAATAACCATATACTAGTTATAACAATGAAAGTCATTGTTATCCATTTTTTATCATTTTTTTTAATTTTTCTACCAATATATATAGGTAAAGATAAATTTGAATTTTCTTCACGTATAATTTTTGAAAGTATTTTTATTTTGATTGTTGTTTGTTTAATATTTAGAATAGTTTCTTCTATATTTTTTATTTCTTCCATTAAATCTTCTTTATTTGAAGATCTATAATCTAATTTTGTATTTGCTTCAATATAATCTATACAAGTTTTTGAGTAATGCATAGAGCTTGATATAACACTTAATTGTTTGTTTATATTTCCTAGAACTATCACTGTTTTATAAGTGGAAAATTGTTGTGACTTATCAATTTTAATAAGATTATCACTCCATTCATGTTTATGAAATCTAAATAATTCATCGGCAAATCTTTTTCTATGAACACTGATATCTACTCCTAATTTTATCAAATCATCTTCTTTTAGGTTTAAAAATCTTTTTAGACTAATGCCATAAAAACAAGATGTATAACTTTCAAGCCTCATTCCATATAGTATATTTTCTACATCACTATTTACGTAATTTGCATCTCCATTGTTCATGGTTGCAAACATATCCATCCAAGAAGAAATAGTCTTTACCTGTATGCTATCAAGTTCATTTTCAATATTAACTTTAAGCAAAGGTATAAATTTTTCATATCCTTTGGTAATGGCAATATCATAAGGAGTTAAACCACGATAATTAGTCAATGTAATATCAGCACCATTTTCAATAAGAATTTTTGTAATTTCATATCTGTTATTAGTAATAGCATAAAATATAGCAGTTCTTTGCTCACTGTCAGCAAAGTTAATAAGAACATTATTCTTTAATAATTCTAATATAAAATCAGTCTCCTGCATCTTACAAGCTATCATCAAGGGAGTTTCTCTAATTTTATTTGCTGCATTTACATCAGCTTTAGCTTCAAGAAGAAGTTTTAAGCATGTAATACGAATTTCTGGTGATCCTCTGTTTGAACTGCATAATGCCATTAAAGGTGTATAACCTTCATAATGCAAATTTGGATTAGCTCCAGAGTTTAAAAGATATTTAATTACATTTGGTTGAGAATATGATGCTGCATATAATAACAAAGTCCAACCCGACTTTAAGAAGCCATTTACATTGTATTTAGATATTAAATATTCTTCAATTAAATTTAAATTATTTGTCATACATGCATCAATAATGACTTGATCACTTGCATATTTTGAATCACATTGTTTAAAAGTATTAGTTGTCTTTTGGGTTACTTCAAATGCTAATTTCTTATCATTAATTAATAATTTCTTATTATTAGAATTACTACAATATACTTCATTAAACATTTTAATACTATTAAGAATAATTTTAATATATTATAAAATTCTTTAGATACAATATAAATTTCTTCTAAAAAAAATATCTCAAAAATTACTGTATATTTAGGTTATAAAATACGACAGTGTATTTCCAGGTATATAAAGACTATAGAGAATAGAGAGAAGTGAAAATGTCGCCCGTTTTCCATGGGAAAAACTTATCAAAAATTGTCCAGAGATGGTAGTTCAGACCTGTCCGGTAGACGTCGCTTTCTTGGAAATCCCTCCATAGTTCTACATGCAACAGAGCGAGAGAGAGAGAGAGAGAGAGAAAGAGAAAGAAAGAGAGGCACTGGTAGAGAGAAGGACTGGAAACTCCGCTAAAATCGTGTCAAATTACACGGCTAGACTTCAGGACAGAATTGACCGCAAGGCGGCGACATCCTGTGAGGTTGCTCGTTCAAATGCATTAATCGGTACAGAAGTATACGAAAGCATTGCTTAGATTAGTATATAGTTACAGAGTTCTTTAAAAATTTCTTTGAAAAAAAAACTGAACATTACCGAAATACACGCTATACTATAAATATACTGCTAAAATTTATTTTATGATATTGAAATATTAAATAATCATAAAGAGCGGACCAAAATAATTAAAATTAAATGCGATAAGAAAACCGTCATTTACGGCTGTAACGATGGTTATGTTTTGAAAAAAATACATGTATAACAAATATTCAGAGATAAATCTATTCAAAAACTTCTTTTTATTTAAATTCTTTTTTTGGTATTTAAATGTGATTAAAAAATATTACCTTACATTCATTCTGTTGTTTAACCTTTAGGGAGCCGGAATGACGCCTAAAGGGGTCATATATTTTTCATTCGCTTTATATTTGATATTTTCAGTATAATCAATGAAAAAACTCATTTTAGTTCAAGTTGGACGACATCTTGAATCCACCATTTTGAATTTGGAAAGTTTGATTGCAGAATCGTATTCAGTAACTCCAAAAATCCTTAGGAAACATTTTTGAGGTTTACCCCATATAACCAGTTTACCCGATATACACTCTGTACAATCTTAACGCTCACGGCTGCCATTTTTGCTTTGATGTAGTGGCGCCCTCATATCAGCTCATATATGTTTTTTTTTTACAAATAACTGCCAATGATTTTCAATTCAGGTTATTCGCTTCGTGCACGAGCGTTAACCGTGGACATTTCATCAACTTTAGGTAAATTTATAAATTTTCATTTGTGACATTCACATGTCGTTCACTAACATTATTAGTTTAAACACAGATAGTAAGGGGTAAATAATGATAGGCTGACTGCTGACTAATATTATAATTATATTAAGTTATAATACAATTGTATTTATAACCGTCAGATTTTATCCTTTACTAACTACATTAATTGTAATTTTCAAAATTTTGATTCTATGCAGGTTATTACAAATAAGGACAATCTGACTACCATTATAATTATATTACTTATAATATAATTGTATTTACTTGTTAAAAGAGTGTAAGACCGATATAAATATTTATTAATTACATGTAGAACAATCAATGTAATAAGTATTTGGGATATATATGCATATTTATTTACACAAATTAATTTATTACTATATATTTTTGTAGTAAAAAATATTAATAAAGTTTTCTTTCTACATTATATATATATATATTTCTTTCTTATAAATTCTAATATAAATATATTAAAAATTTTGTAACAATAGTGCAAAACCAGTCATCATTACTGTATTCATTCTTCATCACTTGATTTATCAAAACATCTAAGGAAAGCATTATGATTTTATATAAATTTATATTTGTGTAAAATATATATCACTTTCAATGGGCAGTTATATTTTTATCTACTAATATGATATAAACAGTTCACTTAAAAAAATTATGCTTACCATCCGTAACTTGGGCACCCAAATATTAATATTAAATATTTATTAGAAACCTACACATAATCGTATACTAGTGAATTTGATTTTTACATACTAAAGTTTGTTGGTTCGCCTTGGTGGCGCTGCAGTTACATTAGTACACAGCGAATACCTGAAATTATTTCTTCTCCGGTTAGGAAAAATAGTTTCTTTTCATAATATATCGTAATAATAAACTTTTAAGGCAGAAAGCAAACCTGCAGTAATCACAATGAAAAAGAAAATAATGTCTGAAAAGCGAGTTTTTATGTAATGTCTTTAGTAAAGTGAGTATTATGATTATTATTAATTTTATAATTTCTCACAAATCAGCACCACAATCAGCACCATTCACACTGCACCACATCATCTCTTTTTATTATATACACATATGAATATGATATGATATGACTCATAAAGATGTCTTATTTGTTGGACTTGGAAGGGGCAAGAGGGAGTTACAGCGTTATATGCTGCTATAAAGGATTGACGGGAGCATAAGAAAAGGAAGCCGTAGCCCGCGATATGGGACAAGCAGCAGCGGTGCCGCAGAGACGATGCAGATTTTTTGAGGGACACGTAATTCACTTTCGAATTAAAAGGAAAGAACAAGACATTATTGTATTATAAAGAAATTTTTATTTAATTAATCCTGTCAGACTCAGTGTTTTTTTTTTCGTACAACGTGGACGACAACCAATAAGGATTTACAATTAAAATGCGTTGTAGTTTTATTTTTTATCTGGCTCTTTTTGGCCTCGTGGTCGGTACAGATGTCAAGAAAAATGATAGTATTTTCGTTCCAACAAAAGAATGGAAAACAGTGAAAAAGGGTAAGTTTTTTTTATAAAGTTACGTCAAGCAGTTTCAAATGTGACTTGTTTGAAAGACCAGGTCGGTCAAAATTTTATTCAAATTATGTACGTAAATTCTTCGTCAAAACTTTGATTATCTTTAAATATTTTTTACTTCTTTTATTAGTCTTAATTTTAAGCATTCATTGTGAAAATTCATTTGAATCTAAAAAAATTGATAACAATTATATATAGAATTTTAAGAATAATATTTTATGTTTTGAATTTCAAATTCGTATTTATTGATAATAATTATATTTTTAATATAATTAGGAACCCCAATCCCAGCTGGCCTTCATATACGTCACAACTTACAAACAGGGGTAACTGAAGCTAAGTTAATGGATGAAAAAGAAGTGGAAGGAAAAGCCAAAGATAATACAAATACTTCACAAGAAAATTCATTGGCAATTCATCCAGACAAGCTTTTAACAGATGAAAAGTCTAAAGTATTGAAGGTAGATGAATCAACTGATCAAACTCAAATTTCCTTCGATGAACTTAAATCTATGTTAAAAAAAATAAAGGCAGATGACTCTGACTCACAATCCAAGGTAAATTTATAGTCTTTAATTTTTTATTGAGAAAATTAATTCTATATAACTTATCTACATTGTAGAATAATGAACCAATTCCATCAGAAAGAAAAAGGACATTTAGAAGTTACTCAGAATTAAAGGAAGAATTGGAAACAATAAATATGAATGTTTCTACAGATAGTGAAGTATTGATCAGTTTATTTCATCAATTTGAGCCTTTTCAAGAATCTATAACAACAGACAATCTTGACTTATCGGATGTTGAAGAAATATTAGAAATTCTAAATGATTTAGAATATCTTATTCATCAAATAGATAATGCTCAATTATTTACTAACATGGGGGGGTATTTATTTTTTACATATTTCATATTTAGATTAAGTTGCAATATTTAGTTATCACTTTTAAATTCAAATAATTTGATAAGAGTAGATTATTAGAGTGAGTGAGTGAGTGTGTGAGTGAGAGAGAGAGAGTGTGTGTGTGTGATGTAATGTATACTATGTATAAGCAGTTAAAATATAAATAGTATTTTTTTATTTCCAAGATGTAATTTATCTTCATCAAGAACTTGATGGAAAAATTTAATATGTAAACATTTGTTATTTCAGAATGATCAAAATCATATCACCTTCATTGAATTCTACCAATTCTGAAATAAGAGCTGAAGCTTTAAAACTATTGGGTGCAGCAGTTCAGTCTAACCCAAAAGTTCAACTAAAGGCATTGGAAAATGATTTTGTTCAAAAGTTATTACGCATGTTAAATTTATCGAACAAAATTGAAATAAAATCTCGGTGTTTGTTTGCGCTTGGTGCTTTAGTGCGAAATTTTCCTGCTGCTCAAAAAGCTCTTATTAACAATGGTGGGTTAGAGATGTTTGGCAAAATTTTAGCTGATGGAGACTTACAAATTCAAACTAGAGTGATAAATTTAATAACTGACTTAACTATTGAAAGACAAAATCTGAAAGAAATTGAAGATAAAGAGCAACAATTTAGAAGAAGAAAAGAATATGATATAATGAATTTCGAACAAAAACTTGTACACCAAAATTATTGTCAAAATTTAGTAGAATTAATGATAAAGAGCTTAAATGTTCACTCTGAAATAGATGATTTTCACGATGCTATTTATGAAAGTATGGTTACTCTCAGTTTTGTTTGTAAAACTAACTTGATGGCCAGAAAGGACATACTTTTACAACAAATACAAAAAATGTTAATCACATATCGCGATTTTCCACAAATAAGTGAAGATGGTGAAGATCTGAATTCTCACCATCAAAATTTGTTGGAAAAATTACGAAATATTATAAATCAAGAACAACATGATGAATTATAACAGTTATTAGTTTTATACTTAGTCATACCCATTGTACATAATATCATTGATGCGCACTCAGCGATAAAATTATTTCTATTGGCAAAACTATTTGTCGATTTTGGCTCCCTAGTCCAATAGACTGACATGCTCGTAAATTTACAAGCCATTGTGATGAGCATATGTTTATAATATTGTTGTATATGTAATAAATTATTTTGCAAAAAATACTATTTTATTTTTGATAAACTAATATAAATTAATGAATTATTATTATTTAATTAATGATAAACTATTTTCTACCTATAAATAGGAAGGAAAATATGAATAAAGTTTTGATATTTATTGAATATTATATTTTATTTACAAAATATGGTGGATACATGTTGCACCAGAAATTTTTACTCTTTTTACTCTGAACAACGCGAAACCTTGTTTTCTGCTTATTAAGTACAAGGATCACAAAAATCACAAAATAATGAATCAAATTAACAATGCAGTTTATTTTTCTTATTTGATTCCCCTACCAGGAGGAATCTTTCACAAATTATTTTTTCAATGCAAAGAGCTTTGCAAGCCCAGAGTCTTATATACAATGGTTCTAGGAACTTCGATTAAGACTTTCTGTTCCTTTCACTCTTTTCGTAACTCGTGGATTCACGAATTCAGACCTTATAATTACATTAATTAAATCAAGTTTGATTGTAAAAATAATTATGTTAATACAAAGAAATTTTTTATTTTTTTATTATTAGCTCGTTTGACAGTATATAAATACTGATTTAACCTGACCATTACATTGTAATTAAATGATCAAGATTTTAAGCTTCTGAAAAGTAGCAACGTAATTCTATCACCGAATTACGCTTTGGTCAGACGTACTCGTCTAAAAAAATAAAGTTACTTTACAGAACATTTTCTATCACGAATCAAGTAAAAAATAAATTTCTTCGTTTGATTAGCGATATAACTTCACCTTTTTAAACGTTCGCTTATATACAGTAGCATTTCAATTTCAGGATGATCACAGGGGATAAATTACTTTGTTGAAAGCAAAAGAGTATATTATTTAAGTCACTCACTTTGTTATAATAAAAAAATTGCGAGGTTAAAAAAATATATTACAAAGTGACAAAAGCTTTAATCTGCTTTTCAACAAAAAAATTCGTCTCGCTTAAATGAAATATTTTGAATTTCGCTTCCAACCAAATCTTATCTAAACGCAAAATATTTCTTATTCTAATCATATATAATCGTTAAGAGCCCCATGATAGTAATGCCAGTAAGCAAAGCGCCTAGCTGCTTTAATGACTCCCATGAGTTTGTTTCTTTCAGTAATTCTGGTAAAATTGTTACCATTCCTATATGTAGGAAGCCACCTGCTGTAAATGGAAGTATCCAACTTGTCTTTGATTCTAAAAAAAATTAAATAAGTAATATAATATATTTTATGATACATTTATTAACTAAATTGTTTATAACATTACAAAAAGATATAAAAAATAATCATCCTACGAAAAGAACGTGATCATATTCTTGCATATTTAAAGATTTTTCGAACATAATACTCGGTTACAAAAATTAAATTTTTTACCTGTATAATCTACATAAAAATTTATTGAAGCAAAATATTGAAATATCGTATAAATTAAGAAAAAATGTTTTGTATTTGAGCTATTAGATTAGTTTTTAATGCAATGAGTTTGAGATTTGTCTTTTTAATCGCAATCAGAGAACATAAAAATACTTTCAAGAAACATTCATACTTTAAAGTGTTACATAATATAGAAGATGAATGAATAAATGTATAAGCGCATTGTCAAAAATTTTATTCGTTCTAATTATTAAGAATATTATAAAAAATGAAATTTTATTTTTAATATACAAAGTCATTTCGTAATTCAGCATTATTTCTAAATAAAATATAATTATTAGAGTTGGCATTCTTTTTATTATTTAAGTAAGCCTTTTATTATATATTCATGCAAAAAGGTGAACTATTTGTAATTGAAATCAAAGTTGAAAATCGAAAAAATCTCAACTATACTTACCAACGGCATCGCCAGAAAAGACGACAGCAAAAAAGGCACCGAATAAACCACCAGACGCAGTCATTAACTGTGCCTTTGCTGCATCCCACTTATTAAATCCGCTTTTCAAGAGAATGGCGAAATCACCGATTTCGTGAGGTATCTCATGAATGAGTATAGCAAAGGTCGTTAAAACACCCACCCGAAAAGAGACTAAAAATGATCCTCCTACAGCAAGACCATGCGTAAAGTTGTCCACGCAATTAGCCAGAAGATTGAGATAACCAATTACATGTTTCGGTCTTTTCTGTATTTCTTCCGTTTTCTTCTCACAAAGTTGTTGATCTAAAAAATTGAAGAGATTCATATGAATTATTATTTACCGTATTTAACTGTCATAATACAATAGTCTAATGTTTTTTATCAGATTAAATGCCACTGCAATGAATGCGAGTCTTTTAATCGCGTGAATCCGAAAATTGTAGTGCCATTTGACAAAGATGTTCATTTCTTAATACTAACGATAGAGGATTATGTAGTCTTTTTTGTAGTGACAAAAATATAACTGTATCAGCAATAAAAAACTTGATTCATTGATCATTTTTGGTTCAGATTAAATGTTTAAATTACATTTTCAACTATGTTTTATTTTAGTTTATTAAATTACATTTCAACAAAATGAGGGAACGAAATTCTTTGTTTTATTTCTATCAGAAAATACAAAAAAAATAATGATAAAAAAATAGGAGATAACAAATATAACTGTGTCAGCCATTTTATTAATACTTGATATATTAATGATTTGATATTTTGCTGTAATGCTACGTATAGCGAAACTTATAGATAATGCATCTATTTCATAGTCTAATTCAGATTAACGTTTTATTTCTTGAAATGATAAATAAAAATATTTTGAATAAAAATTTAGAATCAATAATAAAAACATAATTATAAAATAAAAATTAAATTTCAATTTATATTATTTACATTCTAGTTTTGCGCAATTTAATAATTTTTATCAATGTAAATGGATACAGAAAAATGATTTATAATACACAAAATTATAAAATCTATTCTGTTTTTTCATAATTTAATTAAATTTAATAATAGAATTATTTTTTATTTATATTTCTATCTAAAAATGTTGAGTGACTAACCATGAGTACTCAACGTTTTGGGCACTGTCCTGCAGAATCCGTTCTGTGTTTGAACTACACCATTGCTCTTGATAAAGCCATTCGCAAATCCATTGCATTCTTTATATCCGTTCGCTTGTTTCTTTTTACCAGTCTGTTGCTCGGTCTTCCTTAATTGGTTAAATTTGGTTTCTTCGCCATTGGTAAAGCCGTTCCTGCCATTCGTAAAACATTCGTTCAACTCTCTACAATTGTTGTTCTCGTACTTTTGCTCGTTGACACTTTTGGAAGCATTACTCTCCGCATCCTCCTCGCCGTTTTTTCCCTCGTTGCTGAAAATTTTTTCTGCGATGACAAAAAGGAGGAAACCACCAAGCACCCATAAACCACAACCCATGGACGCGTGGTTTATGCCTTTGATTTTACCGCCATTCGCTTCTGTAAAAAAGCACTATTCCTCACAATTGTGTTCTACTACTCTAATATAGATAAGAATTCACGTGTCCAACAAATGATAGTAAATAACTACGTATATATAACTAGCATACTATCGCACAATCGCGGAAAAAAAAAAAATATATATATATATATATATATATATATATATATATATATATATATTTCGTACAGGAATTTCAAATTTATATTATGTTAATTTTAGTTGCTGAATATATAAAATATATGAGTTGAATTCAAATTTTTTCAAAAAATCAAAAAAAAAAAAAAAATTGCCTGTGCAGACAGAGACAGACCAGACAACAGAATTCGCATATATTCTATTTTAGCCTCATAAAACTGAGCATGAAATTCATATTTCTGTTATAGTTATTGAAATTTTGTAAAAGACATTTTTTAAATTTACAAGATGTTCGGGATGTAAAAAACTGTTTGATCTAGGAGACTTATAATGTTCCTCTGGCAATTCAACAACGGTGTATCAAAATTTCGTCTTTACTGTATATATTATGTTATTTTATAGTTTACCTAATATTTTTTATCCGCTAATTGGTTGCAAAGTTTTTAATATTACGTTTACATATAATTGTTGTTTTGGGTTTAAAGTAAGCCCCTGAAATTTTGACAGCGGAAAATGTCAATTTTCCTTTCCATAAGTCGCTTTTAAGATTTATTGCTCATTTAATTTTGTCACACCATTTTTATGTTTAAAATATCTAATAAGCGTATTTTTCTTAAATTGATTTTCTATTGCTGTGTACAATATATTTACGTTAAACATCAAAGAAAAGCAGCCATTCTATTTTTATAAGATATAAATACTACACTATTGTACGCATATACCCTGATAAAATTTCTCAATTTTCTTAGATCTTGATAAAATCTTTCATCTTGCACTTCACTAAAGTCCTCCAGATGTTATGAGAAGGATTCCAGATCTGACCGAAGTAAATAAAGTAGATAAAGTAAACTAATTGTAATTCATTGGGCAATCCATTTCTTTGTAATATCGTATCATTTTGATTTTCATCAATCTTTGGTTAATAGAAGTATCCTTTTGATTATCAAGGAACTTTTTAACCATCTTATGAAAGCCTAACCATGTTATGATTTTTTTGCTATTCATTTTGCTAGCAAACGCTTTATCATGCAACAGGTTCTACAAATCTAAATACCGTTAAGTATATGTAACATTGAATGTTTTTGTTGAATATTTTAACGTTCTTCCATGTACATTTTCACAATTTTTACGATTATGTAAGGTAGTAATGAAAAAAAATAGTAAAGTCTTTTTTGAAAACTTGATAAAAATTGATTCAGAGGTTATAGAAGATTTACATTGATTTACCAAACAGTATTCAAGTTTGGAATGGAAAAATATCTATCTAATAACTGGGAGAGAAACGTCAATTGAATACATAAAAAATAGTAGAAAATTCGATACAAACAAGTTGATGTTATAAGTTTAAAAATGATTTACCAATTTGTATTGAAGTATTAGAAATCAAACTTAAGAAAATTTAACGAAAATTTTCAGGTTGTTTTGCTGATAGTATAACATATTTAAAAAATCAATTTACTATTATGTTTATATTAAAAGTTCACAGATTTTTCTTAAAATATCATTAAGCTTATATTCTATTCTTCTAAATTATTTATGCGAATGCAATTATTTCTGCGAATCGAACGATGGAAAATAACTTCAACAGTTATCATGAGGTATTGTTTTGATTTAAATAGCTAGTTGAAAGCTACGTAATCAATGAGACAAATTAGAATAATTGCCTTGACTCTCGGCGCACATTCATTTTGATCGTAAAAATGGCCACTCTTTCAAAATGTTATGCTCATTCATACGCAAAAATATTAAGTTAATTTTGATGGCCATATAGCTAAGGTAAAAATTAGATTCACTATCGGACATCGGAATTCTGATAGCTGAAGAAGATACTAGATTTTCTAGATTAAATAGTTTCTTTATAACTCGAGCACATTTTCTGCTTAAAAAATGTCTTTTACAACATTCTAATAATTATTACAAAAATCTATTTCATATTCGGTTTCAGCGAGTCCTAACACATGGAATCAGAGGATATATCATTGTCTGTCGATCTATGGTGCAGACATCTTTATTATTGGTGTGATTGTGTCATTCTGTAAATTTAAAAAATACAGTGAAGTGAAAGTAATACTTGAAACAAATCAAATGTTATTTTATTTTATTATCTCAATTATAAAGTGTAATTTATTTTCTTAGTTTATTAAGAAATTATAAACACTACATGTAATAGTAAAATCATAGCTTTTGCTGGCTTGCAATTTTATAATTATATATATTGAAATATATAGATATGATTTATTACGCGACTAAACTTAAAAAAAGTAATTTTATTATATTAAAAATATTATTCTATAGCTATTTTCTGTTAAATTTTAAAGAAAATAAATAACATAAAGCGAAACATTATTTAGAAAAATATATTTTTTAAATTGATGATAAAATTTTTTTTATAAAATATCACAGTAAACAAAGTAAACACTTGGTAAGAGAATTAATTATAATACGAAATAAGATACGTACTTGTGAACGCTGCTGAATGATTGGCCCATGCCTCGGGTAAGAGGTGTAGAAAAACGTCTCCCAACAGGCCTCCAACAGCAAAACTTAATAAAATTTTCAATGTTTTTGAGCTCTCTGCACAAAAGAAGAAAAAAATAAAAACATATAAAAAAATTAGTTCATTTCTAATTATAAACATATAAAATATAATGTAATGATTTTATATATTTTTTAATATATATAATTATCTATATTAATTATTAATTAAATTAATGATCGATAATGTACTAATTTAGAACCATATTTTGTTTAGAACTTAGTTTTTAATCATTAATTTTTATTTTATTTTAATTACAAGTGAAGTCAGATGTAATCAACTTTATGGAATTTTCGAAATTAATGTAACAGTAACTTCACAATTTCAAGAATATCAAAATTAATCAAAGATTAAATAGATTGTGAAAACAATCAGTATGGGTTTTTAATAATCTAACAACCATCAGAATTTTTCAATCTAGATATGTATTTTTTATATCATATATAATTTGTATAAATATGTAATTATAATAATACACAACTGAATTAGATAATCATCAGTAAATAAAAAACTGAAAAATTCAATTTTTAAATTATGCCTTTATTTCGAGATAATATTCAGGATTTTTATTGTATGTGTGTGTGTGTGTGTGTGTGTGTGTGTGTGTGTGTGTAAGAACGACTATATTGTTTCAAAATAATTTTTAGATAAAATTATTCAATATGGCAGACTATAACAAAAAAATGTTATTTTGCATCCAAAGTTTATGAATTATAAAATGAAAGAATGACATTTTTATATATTACAATGAAATCGATATAGCTTCGAAATCTGATTTTGAAATCAATATGTGTAATTTAGCTATCATTCGATATTTATTGATATATTATTACAATGTTCATTAGCAGATAAATTATATGTATAATAACTATAGATAACGCACAATGATATATACAAATTCAGGATCAATCTTAATTTAATAAGTGACAGGATCATAATGAATTGGCTAAGTATACAAAGTGATAGTAATCCTTGGTATCAATATTGATAGCTATATATTATTATAGGTTGAATTTATTCTACAGTTGATGTTCTATTCCAATTATTTTTTGACATTCAATTCAAATAATTCCATCATTTAATAGAAAATATAAAGTACTCTGCGTGTACAAGTGTTCGTGACTACTCTGAAAAAGACGTACCAATGTTCCAAAACTCAAAGTTAAATATATGAGAACAACTTAAAATTTAAGAAAGTAAATGAGTATAATGAATGTAACACATTATTTAACAACCGATGCGTGAGATTATAGAATAATTTTAAAACTGCAATGTCTTTAAAACTAATTTGTACTGAAATAAAAATTTCAGTAGATAAGAGATTAGTTAGTTAAAGGGGATATTGAGTATAAATATAATTTGAACCTCTCAAACCGTAGTTGACGTTGCGTCGACCGTTGAAAATAATAATCAAAGTTGAATCTTATAAGTACGTAAGCAATTGATTTTAATCGTGATTTTTTTTCTATTAAAATCTCAATATAAAAAAATAATCGCATCTTACGATGATGAATATATAGCTACACATACCCTATATTATTTAATAATACATAGATTTACCCTATATTATTTAATGCTGTAATACTTATGTACATTCAAAAAATGGAATATTCTTATGATATATATGTTTCTAATAAGATAGACAATGGTTTTCATCATGGTTAAAATGGTTTGATAGAAATTCATATTTTTATGTGAAAACAGCCAGAAATAATTAACAGATATAATATTTCATCAAAAACAATATATAAATTTTTTGCAAAAAAATAAATTACTTATTGATTAAATGAACATATTGGATCCTTCTTTTTGACACTGATGATACATTATTATTGGAACTTATCTATGCAATATACCAAAATTTAGCATCAATAAGATAATATCGGAGAATAAATATATTCCACTAAAATATCAATATGATTTTATAATGCAAGTATTTGGTAATAATAATAATAAAAAGGTACGTATTTACCCAGCACGTTGTAAAATGCCATCATCAACACTCTCAGTGGACTGGACTTTATAATTTTTGGTTGTAAATTACCTAGGCTGCCTATACATACATACAAACATACATACACACACACACACACACACACACACACACACACACACACACACACACACACACACACACACACACACACACACACACACACACACACACACACACACACACACACACACACACACACACATATATATATATATATATATATATATATATATATATATATATTGTGTGTGTGTGTGTGCCGATCCCCCAATAACGATGCAGTTATAAAGAAAAATTCATTATAATTCAAAAATAGGTATCTGGAAACTTCATGCTAATACGACCTCCATTATTTTCAATATGCTACGCCACTGTTGTTTAGAACTATTTAACACAAAGCAATTATGAGGTATATCGGTGTAAATCGGTAACACCGCAAGAGCATTCGTTCTTGCGTCAGATAACTATGTGATTGCGGAGTTGCATGATGAAATTTTACTTTGACAACATGTAGAAATAGGATTTTTTTGCTAAAAGGAATTTAAGATAAAAAGCGCTGACACCCACGATTCAAAACTATTACGAACGAATTTTGTTAAATTTTTTGCACAGGACAATATATTGTACATAAAACATCAGTTTGACTATAATAAAGAAAAATTGACATTAATCGAGGATCTGTCAGACGAAAGCGGGAGATTAAAATGTATGTAGATCTATTTTCCAATTTTCGATTTATAATATATAATTATACTCGCGATTGGCCCGAGAGCTCGTCGGCGATTTATAACCGATCGCCTCGCGTCCGTCAACGCGCACTGATGATTTGGGGAATATAAGGTAACCGATTTACCACTGGTAAAATGCGCGGGCGGTACAGTCTACACCAGCTTGAAGGTGAGTGAAAGAGAGAAAGAGAGAGAGAGAGTGCATATATCGCTGTTGGAACGTTGATGCCTTCTCCGAAGAAACATTGTTGTTGTTTTTTTTTTGTTTTGTTTTCGTCGAGGAAAACTTTGTCTGATAAATAATTATAACGCAGAAGCGCAAAAGTGAAGCGGGAAGCGATAGCAGCTCGCTGTCCGGGCACGGATTTATCACATACTGCGGTTAATTTGCTGATATATATATATATATATCCGAGCAGTTCTGCTCCGTTCTGATGCTTTCCTCGCAATTCTGCGTATATACTTATAATTCGCTCGGTCACGATTTTGCTTGCTTATATTTTAAATAATTGTAAATTGTTTTTCATAAATATTTCTACAGGATCTGGAAAAATGTTACAAAATTTCGACGAGAGGCAAGAATCGTTTGTTCCTTATATATATATCAATACGTATACATCGGGGAACTTTCGAACGAGTGCCGTAAGCATTTTTTGAGCAATTTTTATAGTTTTATTTTGTCGTAATTGTATATGCACTGCCTAGTCATTTTGTGAGCATTATTAAAATTATATATTTATAACTGTTTTATATTGCGTTGCATAAATATATTCACATTTGATGATGAATCTGAAAATCTTTGCATATCAAACTGGCAAATCTATGAGGAAAAATCTATTTGATAACAATAAAAAAAAACATTTTTCCCATCAATGATATTTCTTTCTTAAACTATCACTATAATATTATCAAGACCATATATTTATTAATGTTAACGCATGCTATGACAAGATTTATATGTTATCGAAATAGCTGAAAAATATAGAGGCAAAGAGTGATAAACTTTGCTTCATGCGTAATTATGAAGAGATTTTGCATTTTTATACCATTAAAAAATATTCTTATGTATAATAATTATTATTAATTATTAATTCTTATATAAGATTGAATATTATTATAATACACACATCATTTTTAAATATTTAAAAAAAAAATTCAAAGATATTTAAATGAAATTTAAAAAATTCATAACATATGCATATATATTTATTATAAATTGAAATTTAAAATCATCAGCAAGGTGCAATGAAGCAAACATTTGTCGCATAAATAATCGTGCATTGCATATAAAACACTCGGATTCGACGGTGCTCTTCCTAACTCATCGAAGACCGATGAATGCGCGCGCGAATGCGCGGTTTTAGCATTGTGCAATTATGTATAACAATACGGTTCGAGTGCATATAGGATGTAAATAACGTGTGTATCTCTCCTCTCTCTCTCTCTCTCTCTCTCTCTCTCTCTCTCTCTCTCTCTCTCTCTCTCTCTCTCTCTCTCTCTCTCTCTCACTCTCTCTCTCTGTATGCGCAGCAATGAGTCTATGCATGTAACCGCGGAATATGGTTCATTTGCCAACTTCATCACATGCACGCGCACAAGATATGTGTGTGTGTGTGTGTGTGTGTGTGTGTGTGTGTGTGTGTGTGTGTGTGTGTGTGTGTGTGTGTGTGTGTGTGTGTGTGTGTGTGTGTGTGTGTGTGTGTGAGCTAGGTTGCACTGCGGTCTGCAGACATCGGAGGGCATAACGAAAAAGAAAATCTGATGCCGAAGCTATTACCCCGTGGATTAAGGACGTTACGAACGAAATCGATTAATTTAATATATATGGTAGAAGTGAGAGGGAGAGAGAGAGAAAACACGAAGGGCACTCTTTTCCCAGAAAAGAGAACTGCGTGCGCAACAATTGCGTTCAACGAAACGACAAGACCAATCTCGGGCCAATCTTATAATTATGCGCATCGTCCTCTCTTTGTGGCGTGGTGGCACAAGTATCATTCTAATATTCCTAATATAGGCGACGTCATATTGACCCACCACCCCGCACCGAGTCGAGGAGCGCGTATATGCACATTATATATACATGCTCATCGCATACATAAAAGTCGCCTATAATAAAGCGAGCCCGACAAAGCCGAATATGCCTCTCCTTTTACTTTTCATCCGGGCGCGAGCTCGAGCTCGGTCGCGACGACGATTGTTGACGATGCTCAATTCGACTCCTGTTTTGTTATATACTTATAATGTGCTGCTTGCTCACTCACTCTATTGTCCTCGTGCTTGATTGAGAAAAACGATTCATATATACATACACACACACACGCGCGCGCACACACACACACACACACACATATATATATATATATATATATATATATAGAGAGAGAGAGAGAGAGAGAGAGAGAGAGAGAGAGAGAGAGAGAGAGAAGAGGCGAAAAAGAAAAGAGAGAGCTTGCCGTTACTATATATACAGAAGTGCTAATAAGAGATATACTTATAAAATACGTCAGCTTACGCGTAAAGAATTATCAACTTTAATTTTTCTAATTTTCCGCTATTATTATCATTTGTAAAAAGACAGAGGGAATGACAGCAGTACAAGAGATCTTCTTTACACACAATCGTTTAAAATAGAAGGCTAGGGTAAATTTTGTCGAATGGTTATCGAAAAATAAAAATTTTTATTTATTTCTTTTAATATTTATTATTGTTCAATATTGTGTAACTTTAAAACTGCATGTTACTATTTTTGTGATAATTTAGACATGTTAATATGCAGAATTCGTAACAAAAATAATGAAATATATGTATGTTGTATGCCTAACTATGCCTAATTTACTGCAAAACTAATTGTATACAGTTTTAAAGTCATACTAGATCAGAAAATAAAGAATATTAAAAGAAAAAAAATAAAAATGAATTGTTTCGGCATAAATCCATTCGGTAAAATTTATCCTACCTGAATAGAAGTATTCTAATTTTATTCCAAATTAAGCCGAAGTAGTTTCAATTGAATTTATTATTAAATGCCTTTTACTGTAATATTATTTTAATTGCATAGTGAAGTTCATTCATTATTAACAAAGTTTTTATTATGTGATATTTTATCTACATAATGAAATATCTTTTAAGGTAATAACATTTATGGAGTCTTGATAATAACATCAAAGTTCTATAATAATACATTATATATATCATAATGAGCAAATCAAAATTGATTTACTTTTCTACTTAAATAGTGTTACAAATTATATTTCGCACACTCTCATGTCAGTTCCGTTAATAATACGTATTATGTAACTGTCAGTACTAAATTTAGTATTTCTTACTATGTATAGGGAAAATTGATTCCTCTATTGATTCGATTTATGTATAGGGTGGTTTATTTTAATCAGTGCACCTGAATCTCGCTGGATCTAAGTAAGACAGAACAAAATAGTCCAAATACAAATTAAAGAAAAAAATGGGCTAGCCAATGGTGTCAGTGACCTTGAAGTCGATTTCTAAGGTTATTTCAAACTCAAAAATTGTTGTAAATGGAAACCCCTATTTTGGACTCTGTTTCTAAAAAAAAAGAAAATGTTAATTTGACCTAAAAAAGATTAAATGTGCCTATGTTAGAAATTCGAAGATTTTTAGTTATTCTCAAATGAAGTAATATACGTTAGTAAAAATTCAGATCATGAAGCAAATTGAAAATAATTAAAATCTAAACATTTTCGGTCATAGATGCCGTGACATTTTTATGTAAAATTTTCTTACAGAAGACGGAGTCAAAAATAGGCGTTTTCATTTAAATAAATTACTGTTTTCTTGTAATATGAATGATATAATATGAAAGATAAGATCAAGGTGTCTTATAGCATTAGGTATCCCTTGGAACCTTTCAACTTTGGAGTGAACTTTTTTTTAAGCTTTGAGAAATTCAGTTCGAAATCAATTATACAATGATCCAGTCTGTATAGCTTATATACTAACGAATGATTTGCACAATAAAGAATTTACCTTTGTTACAAAGAAAATAAATTTCTATGAAATCCGATGTATGCAACTATTTGAATCAATAGTAAAAAACATGAACATCAAAAGAATAATTTACATAATTTACTAGGAATCGTATATAATGTATTCCAAATAAAAATATACAGTAATTTAAACGTACCTGTAATTATGGATAAATCAACACTTGCGTTCGCAAAGTGAATTTAAAAATATGCTGAATTTAATGAATTCAAAGCATATAAGATTCCAGCATATCTACATTATCAGATTCCTATTATCTTTGTTATTATAGCTGATTTGTACTCGACTTCTCTCTCTCTTTCTCTCTCTCTCTCTCTCTCTCTCTCTCTCTCTCTCTCTCTCTCTCTCTCTCTCGCATGTGAGAAAGAGCAAGAAAATTTATATAAATACCTATACAATCTCCGAAATGATATATATGCATACTTTCTCGAACCATTACATACCGCAGACGAGATTTCGGAATCTCATTTATGACAAATAAATTATACAAAGAACACAAATCTTTGATAATTATACGTGGTTAGGTTATACATATAATTTTGTAATAACAGCGTTATATTTTGTATAAATTTTAAAATATCTTGAAATAAGCTTATATCAAGTCATTACATTTCATATATAGAATATATAAATACGGCAAATAGATGTTTTATTGTTATTTCACTTTTATTTTCTATTTGTATTAATTTATTAGGCTATTATATAATAAAATAAATAAAAAAAGTCTCATAACAGTTTAAATCATAATAAAGAGAGGCTATCTATCGCATTAGATGATGGATTTGGTCTAAGTTGAGTGAGATAACTATGATTACCACCAAATAAGCTAGTTAGAGGGATTTTTTCTATAAAAAGTGTTAGTCATGGATTCCTAGAAAGACTAATAATTAAAAAAAAAAGAAAGTTCTAATGAACCCAAGTTTAAAATGCGGATGGTTTCTTAAAGTTATTCTCAACTGTAGTTCGTTCAAATTTACGTACATCAGCCAGACAGAGAAGCATCTGTTAAAGCGTATAAAATAAATCGAACTGACAATAATTCGGAAATTATATTTTATATATATGTGAACGTATATTCATAACATTTTTGCTTGAAATTCTATTCTTAAAACCAACTAATAAATTTTTTTATCAGTCTTACCAGATCGATAAAAGTACTTGTTAGTTCGATCTTAAAATTGTAAAAGATTCATTTAGAAGTAATCACAGAGTTACCTCGCTCAATGTGATGGATCGATCTAAGCCAAATCCAATCACTCATATCTCACAGCATTTCCTATTAATTTTAATTTAATGAAGAATTTTTCAAAATATATCTAGTCAAGTTATGATTATTATTCTTTGTTCAATTAAATTCGATTATTATTTAACTTATTGGGCAAAAATGCTAATATGATTTAAAAGGTAAAGCTACTCTTCTAAATAAAGATGTGGTAGCGACAAATTTAAAGACGTAAATGAAGAAGCGTTTTCTATATTTGTATGTACACATATATAATAACAAAAAAATAGTATATTTCATTACTGACGTAGAAGTTGAATATTTACCTCGTGAGTCAGTTTATGCCTTTGGAGCACAACGAGAGATAAATTCGACGAAGTATCAGTAATTAATTTGCACACTAGAGTTTAACAATTTTTTTCATAGACGACAGTCAAAAAATTATGCTAAAAATGCGTATAAGAAAAACTGTCAATAAATTTACGTGCGTTTTATATGGGAAATTTCAATAATAAATCATTTAGGTCATGGTGACACGTGAATAATGCTATAATTATGGTCCAACAACTTCATTAGACAGTAACTTAAATATTGTACACTTAATTTAATTTAAATACTGTCAAATTTAATTTAACTCAAATATTGTACATTTTATTTAATATACATTTGTACATGAAGCTGAATTTGAACTTTTTTAACTTAAAATTTTATTCTCAATATATATGCAGTTCAATGCAGTCTATCATATAATATATAGGAAACAGCTACAAAATATAGATAGATATTTAGTTCGACACGATGATCACCGTATTATAAATAATTAAACAATTAAAAGACATATCTATTAATAATTAAAATATAGTGGATAATAATTTATATAATTTGTTCTATTTTTTTCTGCTTCATACCATTCTGGTGATACAAAATTACATGACACAAATATGCAATTTTTTATGGTTCATAAAAATAATTTTTTAAATAACTCATTTTGTCGAAATGGAATGGCAAGCTAGAAATTTCTTTATTGATTGACGCAATTATAAATAAAAAAATCGTACATATATGAGATTTATATAGGTATATAACAGGCTTCTTATAATCATCTACTACATTAATATAATGACGGTCAGACTGACCTTGTTTATAATCATCCCCGTAGAAAATTAATAATACAAATAAAATAAATTAATCTACATACTATAATGATAAAGAACAATCTGACTGCCCTCACCACCTAAGTTTACCTTTAATGTTATCCGACGTTTCGAACCATTTCGGTTCATCTTCAGGAGCTAAACTAAAATAAACTAAATTAAATAGTTTAATTCCTGAAAATGAACTGGAACAATTCGAAACGTCGGACAAGATCAAAGGTATTTACGTTCTGGAGGCAGTCAACCTATCCTTTACTAACATACAATAAAGATTAATTTATTTTATTTTTATTTTTATTTTTATTTTTTAATTTTATTATTATTAATGTTGTTTTCGTTGCTTTCGTTGTTTTTGTTATTGTAATTGTTGTTATTACTATTTTAGTAATAATTTTCATTTCAGATTTTACGAGGCTAATTATAAACAAGGACAGTCTGACAGTCATGATATGAATATAGTAGGTTATTGTATAAAGACTGTAAGGCTGATAAAAATATTTAATAATTTAATTCACAACAGTCGACATAAATACAATTTATAATTAATTTCTAAAATATCAATTGTTGAATGCAATTAATCGGTATTTTTATTAACTCATCTGAATTGAAAATAATTATTTGATATCGACATCAACTGCTGTATAAAGTAGTATGTAAAGTGAACTTTATATATACATAAAAGTTCTTTTCATTTCGGAATTATACTGAAGAAAAATAGTTATAGCTTAAAAGAAAATACAAATAGGAACCAATTATACGCAGACTGTCGTTTCTATTTTTTTTATATATTGAACAAGCAACTTTTTCAATTATAAAAGTGAAAAGTTGAAAATTAAGAAAATTCGACGTTATGAAAAAATTTTTAAAACGAATAACTGCGTGTAATTCTTATACTTGAGCGACTTTCAAAACAATTATATAAATATAGTAACTCATAATAAAATCCATTTTTTGTCAGTATAGTTAAGAGCTATTAAGCGGATAAATATTTTTTTACCGTGGATTTATAAAACAGTAGTTTATAAAAAAATGATAATTCTTACATTATATACTGTTTTATTTATATTTTTTATATTTACTTATTAAGTTTTAGTATTTTTGAAAATTGTAAATTTCTCTTTTACAAGACATGGCTATAAATTCATAAAAAACATTTATTAAATCTAAAAATTTTGCAACGTTTTCGTTAATTTGGAAGATTTTAATAAAAATATCTAATTCACCAAAAATATAATGTTATAACCTATTAATAATGTTAAAATGTATATTATGTTTATCCGAATAGGCATTATAAAATTTGTTCAATGTCAAAAAGTTCAAATCGTAAAAGTCTAAAAATATTTTTATTTCATTTTTAATATTTCTATGAAAAACGAATCCATAAATATTATCAACAATGTATAAAACGAACATTTATATGTCTCTCAATTCACAAAGAAATGCAGTAATAATGCGGTTGTTATTATGTATTTGTAATAGCTGTATTAATTACTGACTAATTCTCTATGATTAACCAAGATTTAAACCCAATCTCTAGCAATATAAGAAGAATGTCAAGAAAATTGTAGACACAGATAATTAAAAATTTCTGTACACTCGTTTTGATATATATTTTTATTATTGAAATGTTAAAATAATCGATAATACCAAAAATTATATTCTTTTTAAAATGTAAAAAAGTCGTAAAATTATACTCTAAATGTTGACATTGATACGATAATGAAGGGCGTTTTGGAATTTTCTTTCGCATGCTCGGTTAAAAAAAAGCCGTTCCTTGTCGAAAACAAAGAAACTTCATTCTCATGCAAATTCGTGCAAATTGGATGATACATTATAAGGTTTTGTCTACACAATGAAGCAGCTTTATCAGTTCACAAAGAAAAAAATTAATCGATATTGAAGAACTGGTCATCCAAAAACTGCAATAAAAGATTGGAAAGTCGATAAACTATGTGAGAGAAATAAGAATGAAGGAACACCGCCGAAAATTGATCGAGCATTTGCACGTGGTTGACCGTGACCTTGAGAAACACACAAACGTGTGTGTGTGTGTGTGTGTGTGTGTGTGTGTGTGTGTGTGTGTGTGTGTGTGTGTGTGTGTGTGTGTGTGTGTGTGTGTGTCCATTCACGAGGATATACGACAGACCCGCGTTAACGGAAAATCGAATTATATATTAGGGCATTACGTAAAGGATGTATACGGATATTTAAGTGAAATGACTCGATTTGTACAATAGAAAAACGGGCATCATAAATGTGAAAACTAAAGATATATTTTATAACAAATCATTTTAATCATATGCCATCCAACTGCATCACAGAATTCATACGAAAACGAAGAATATACTATAGTATAAGTTTCACGCGCGCGCGCGCTGAACATTGAAACACATGTGTGTGTGTGTGTGCATATAAAAATTGTATTACTGACGTTCAAACGTGAATGTACGTCACCACGAGTTGGTGTTAATATTTTGTTACCATTTTTTCGAGCATTAAACATAAATGAATATTGATACAATAAATGCACAAACTCGGATGGTCGTAGAAAAATAGCATTATAGGAGGATGCGTTCTTTCTTTCAGTTAACTTTGTTTTTATTTCGATATAAAATTATAATGAACTTTCATAGCTTTATAACGAATATACGATACTATAAGAAAACTGTTTAGCGTAATTAATATGTTTTGTATAGGATACGTGCCAGAGCGTTGAATAGTAGAAAATTAATGTTTAACAAATATGAGAACAATTTTGTAGTGAAATATCCTCGATCACAAAATTAAATTTCCATTGTAAAGCGTATAAATTAATTATTGCAATCGTATACAATCGTATACATCACTGTAAAGTGGCAGGTGCGACTTTGTTAATAAAAGTCTATGGGCGTACGTATTCTATCAACGGAGGAAGATTGAATGTGCAGATTTGAGAAATTTGAGGAGCAATTCCCGTCTATTCAGGGACGATTAAAGAAAGAAGTTTTTTAGATATATATGTGTGTGTCTCAATTCCACATATTTTAGTTCTCATATTATAGGCATGTATTGTGGAGCATATATATAGTACATATCCACAAACGTTAAAGTCAGCAAAAAAAAAAATTTCTAACGTTCTGTATTCCATGTATTGAAGGTACATGAACGATTCATTTGAATCGATTGTCATTTATGTTGAAAATTACGAATTATATATCTGCTAACTCAATAAAAATATATGCAGGTTGGAACCGACGTATATAGACATTGTTCTCTAATGATGTTGAACAAAATTGTATAATTCGTTAACAGTGTATCAATTAAATAGATTTAAAATTTATATGAATTTAGTAAAATATTAAATTTCTAATATAATATAAATTTTAAAAACAAGCAATTTAATTTGTACAAGCAAGTGTCAAACGACAAATTGATTTTAGATAAGGATTTGCTCTTTTATATAATAACATACATTGTTCAACAACAAGACGATAATTACTTTTAATAAAAATTTAAAGAAAATAGTTTTCTATATAATATAATTATCAAAATTACTTGACTTAATAAATATTGTGCAAGAACATAAAAATATAATTTCGTGCATGATAATGATTTACTTTTATTAATTCAAGGAAATAAAAGATTATATCGCAGTACACACGCAATCATCCGTTTCGCATATATGATGAAAATCATAATATTCAAGTACTTATAACCATGACAAAATTTCAAAACACTTAATTGTTCCAAAATTTTCAAGAATAGATTAAATAATTAAAAAAAAAGAAGACTTTTATGAAATTCACAATTAACATTAGTTAAAAAATTATAGATAGATAATATTACTTATATCATATATAAATCGTGTACACGTAAATATCAGAAGCACGGCTGCGCTACATTTAAGTATAAAAATTAGATGAAATAATAGTTTAAATATTTAATGCGCATCCCACATTAAATGTGCATAATATAAATAAATAACCCTTGTTTTTAAACGAAAGACACGCGCTTACAAGCAGGTTTCAAAGAATACGAATGGAGTAAAATTATTTTTTTCACGATTTTGCGAAAAATCGATAATACTACAGCGTGAAGAAAAACAAAATAAATTTTTAATACTTCGTCGATATTAAACGACATTATAATAATACATGTATCTGTATCTTAATAAATGATAAATTGTTTTACCTTCTTGCTTTCGATCCGTCACCTCGTCGATGTTTATCACCAGTAGCGGAAAAATGCCAGCAAGGCCGATGATCACGCTGCCCAGCAGCGAAAACAACCAGGGCTGATAATCGAAATAATCGGACAGCAACTTCCAGGGTAACAGGAGATATTCCCCCGTCCACTCCTCCAACAGTTCCGATCTCGTGCAGTTATTGAAACACCCGCTGACCGATGCCATCTTAACGGCGGCTCGCGCGCGTGTGTATGTGTGCGCGTATAGGTATATATATAGATACTATATGCACGTGCTGGGCTCTCTGAAATTTCGCTCTGGCCGCGTGTGCAAGGTGCGGCGCGGCTGATAACGAGAGTATTAAACCTCAGGCGGTCGCTTGGCGATTTGCTTTGGAGAAAAATAATAAATTATATATTATAGATTAGCATCGATTTTGTAATCTCCGCGATTTATCTATATTTACACCAATTGCCTTTAATATTATAAATCGATCCTTTTGCGAAGAAAAAAAATGTCTTGTCTTATCTCGTGTGCGCGCGCAATGTTTCTCTTTTCTAAGTCTTTTTTTTCTCTGTATATCTTTCTCGCGCTCCGTCTCTCTATATTGTACACTTGTATTTGCGATTGAACAGCGACTCCGTCGATCCGTCGTCGGCTATGATTAATCTTGAAAATCGCACGCGAGAATCCTGCCTTTAAACTCGAGACACTCGCCAACCGATCAGGGATGCACTTTTGGTTTCTTATTTACTTGTTTTTGTTTTCAATGCGCCAAAATTAAGGAGACGGGTGCACCACGTTCAAAAGCGCACACAGCTGATGCTGTATCTATATATAGATATATCGGGCAAAGCAGTCCACGCACGGTCCTACAACAATATGTGTGTGTGTGTGTGTGTGTGTGTGTGTGTGTGTGTGTGTGTGTGTGTGTGTGTGTGTACGTGTGTATGTATATATATAATACCGGAGATAATCCACCTTTTTTGTCAATCTTCTTTAGTTTTCAGCACGCAACTCGCGGTGACAACCGTCGCACTGATCCCTAGATGCTGATATTAATATTTCACACCCCGACACACGAGACCAGAAGAAATATTAACAAAGCATAAACGTATAAAATATATATATATATATATATATATATATATATATATATATATATATATATATATATATAGTTATTGCGTGCGAGAATGTGCGCTGCACATCCCAGAGTGCAGAGAAAGTCTATAATTATTTATATGCATGTATATAGGGGCCCCGTGTTGTCTTTATATATATATATATAATGAGACACAGGAATTCGGCGATACTCTTGCAGCAGTCGGATGACGATGATGATACGGGTCGACAAGCTTACATTATAGGCATAGATAGAAATTTATATAATTATTTAATTGTCGTTCTTTGTCGACGTTCCGACTAGCCTACACTGAGGACTGAGCTCGGACGCCCCGGAGTTTAAGCCGCCGCTGCGAGCAACGCCAACGCGGGGACGACGGCGATACGCGCACGCTAGGAAGCGCTGCTGGCGATGCTTCTGCTGCTACTGCGCGGCAGCTCGTTTACGATTTCATCGCGCGACCGCCGGATAATGGCCAGCGGTCCTCCTGCGATGCTTCGTCCTGCTGCGATCGTACTGTCGCTACGACGACAACCTCCTCCTGTGCCCGACGAAGCGCGCCCGATCGGCCTCATGCGCGATGACAGAACTCGTGCGGCACAATCCGAGAGATATTAATATCGGGACGATATTTGTATATATGCTTATAATAAATGTACGAAGATATTATCACAGAGTCCACTGCAATAACTCACTTATTGGCTCTTCGAGCATTATTGATAAGCATAACATTTATATTGTCTATTATGTTTCTGTATACCAGTCCGTTAAATCACGGTATAAGGATAAAACACGGATGATATTGACATCCGCGCACCAACCAGGCACTGTGCACTGCTGCGCTTCTACGCAAATGCTCCAAAATTAACTGTCTTTTTGGAGAATAGAAAGAGAGAGAGAGAGAGAAAGAGAGCGGGCAACTTAACCTCTCATCAATGATCTGACTCGCACTGTATAAAACACGACACTCAGAATATTTGCGGAGTATCTTTTCTTCGATGACGTTTCACCTGTTACTATTGCCTCGTGTTGCAGAGCTGTCGTATATTATTATACAATAATGCGCAATGGTGCATTGATCAACAATCGCGTAGCGCGGAGCTCGCAGCGAGCGAGACAATCCTAATAGACGAAGTAAACGAGCAATGAGTTAGTTTACGGTGCTCAGTGGTCACTCGATCACTCGACGGCCTTTTATATTCTCCAATGGCTCGCTGCTATATACATATATATAGAATGATTTACGCTTACATATATTAGTACATACTATGATACGCATCGCGCGTACTCATCGTGTACTACACTACTGTTCTCTGTTTCTTTGCTACTGCAGTGGTGGCTGTGTTACTGGCCTGTGCATGTATAGAGCACCAGTGTGCGAGCGCCGAGCAGTGCGAAAAGGGCAATAATATACAATTAATAAACGTAGAATTGTGAAATTGCACAATAATTATACATGCATCTATGTACTGTATATATATATCTATATACATATATATATGTGTATAGATATATGCATATCTATAAACGTAGTCAGCTGTGTAACCTGCGTGTGTATGTCACCAAATATTATTACACGCGAAAGCAAATAATGAGAGAAACCGAGTGTCTATACCTGATACTACGATACTACCAGACTATCTGATACTATCCGCTACTAAGAAACTATATACATATATATGGAACAAACTATTTTCTACGCAGTTCTACGATGTTACTTCCAACATATATATATATAGATTCTGTGCTTTCAATGTATCAGTTTATCAGTGCTCTCTATACAAGCCACCATCATACTCATTTACGCACGTGCATTATCTACTAATCGATATTATAAGATTATATTCTGATTATACATATAATCTCTCTATAATGGCCTGTAGAGCTAAAAAGTCCTAACTATTGTTGAAATTGCGTAAGAGAAGTTAGAGAATCCCTCATTTCTAGTTAAACAATATGCGGTCATATTTGTGTACAGTGTCGTAAAAATCCATAGAAGTTAGGTTAGAGATGATCCGTCCAAGATCTGCCAAGATAAGGTCTGAATTATGGACTTTCCGAAACTAGAGACTAACTATCTGGAGACAAAGATAATCCATCAAAGTTAGAAACCTGTATAGGAACGAATTCACCAAGTTATATACAATATTTCTACTTATGTCGACAAGTATACGACTGTTACAACGGCAATGCTCAGTATCCTGGCGTATAACATTTAAATGTTGATTTGGAATAATATTGAAAAAAAAAATAAGATACAGTGACTTAAAATAAATAAGCAAACGAATGCTAAGTAATATTACACAGTTATCAGACAACAATTATTTACTGTGTAGAATTATATGCAACAAAGGTTTTTTACTTTTTTATGAAATAGATTTCATGAAAATAAATATTTATTTTATAGAAATATATGCAATAAATATTTTTGTTATTTCTATAAAATAAATTTAATACAAATACATATTTATTTTATAGAAATAGATGTAATAAACATTTTTAACTTTTTATATAGTAGATTTAATGTAAATATGTATTTCATTTCAACCTATTTTTGCATTTTGTACATATTTTGTTTCTTTTATATTATATTGCATATAACCAAATCAGTCAGTCACCTTATTGTTATAAGATCGGGTATGTATAGCATTCAGAATTTGGCAATATTTTTAATATGCACTGTTCAAATTATTTCACTTTTATATACAATTGAAATGTTAAACATGAAACATTCTATATCACATAAAATTGATTTCGTGAAAGGATTTTTTTTGTATCTTATTTTGTATCTTATGATCTTTTTTGTAAAAAAGATCCTAAATTATTACAAATAAGTTATTCGCATTCGATGAGCTGCTGTATTATTTTTCAAAGTATATTTCCATGAGTATGCACACTTTAATTAAAATTTGTCATATGTACAATACTAGTTCACTCTGCTATCACGTTCCACATTTATATGTCCTGGAATATTACACAAGCATATGCATTTAAATTTACTTTTACTTTTACATTTCAATTATTCATTTTGACATTATAGACATTCAGGATACAATTATATTTCTGAAGATAGTATAAATTCCATATCATAAAAAAATTGTTCTAAGCATTCCATAAGAGCTGCTTTATTATTTTAACAATTATTTTTTAGTGTGTTCGCAACACTGAAATTAAAATTCTGTACATATTTCATAAACCTGTTTATTGAAATAATACAGTAGTTCATTAAATACATTAAACTTTTTTCTAATGATACATAAATTATACTATATACTCGAATGTAAATTCAACGTTGAATGTATGTCATATTAAAATTACTAATTAAAATTGAAATTCAAATCAATATACGTTTGTAAAAAGCTTCATGGCATATAAATTTTGAATGAAATAGTAGAGAGAAATAAGTACTGTACATATGAATTATTTTAATTATAGTTTGTAAATACGTACTGTAAAATACTTTAAAAGTACAGATAACTTATTTGTAATAATGTAGAAACTTATTACAAAAAAAAGCACAGGTCTTGTTATAATTTTATGGAAACAATTTAATGTAATGTTATGGAATGTGTCATTAACAAGATTTCAATTGTCAAATTCAAATAATTTACGTAGTTTATTGAAAGGTATTGTCAAATTCTGCAAACCATAAATACACAATGCTACACGATTAAGTGACTGGTTTGTGATTTATACAATATAAACTAATAGTAAATAAATATGTATACAATGACAAAGCTTGATTATAACCAAATAAAGTTTTATTTAGTAAATGTATTATATAAACAAGTAAAACATATTGAATGAATTTATTTCTATAAAATCATTATGTATTTATATTAAATATATTCTATAAAAAAGTTGAAAACATTTATTGCATTTATTTATATAAAATAAATATTTATTTGCTTAAAATTGACTTCATAAAAACCAAAAATATTTATTATTTAGCATTTATTGGATTAATTATTTGGATTCATTGTGTGTTACTTTATTTATAATATTATTTCAAATTAACTTTCAAATTTTATACGCGAAAATACTGAGCACTGGCGTCGTAACTGATGTATTTTTGACGGAAGCAGATGGAAGCTGTACTCTGATATCAGCGAAAAATCATCTCTGACGGATTTGCCCTCTGCTTAACTAACGTCTATGTATTAGTGAATACTGTACACGAGTAGAGCCGCTTTTTCCCTTCGAACTTAACGTTAAGTTATTGTTTGGTTGTTTCTACCATATTAGTACCACAGTTCTACCATTATTCGAACTTAGAAATACCCTAATTTGTATTATGCAATTTAAACACTAATTAAAAATAACTTTCAACTGCATAAGCCTTGATACTACATATATATATATATATATATATATATATATATATATATATATCTTAATGTGCATTATTCGTGTACTCATTTATACATTTATCATGTATTCTAAGAGTTTAAAACAATTATCGGTGCCGGATCAGTGTTAGCATGTTTAAAAGTCTAATATAAAATCATACAATGTTTGAAAGTTTTGCAAGCGATACGTAATCAAATTTAAAAATTATAATCTGGTTACAGACTCGTGGGATTTATATGATAGTATTTAATGATTATTCAGATCATTCTACAGTATTAACAATTGTTAATGTTTTATATAGGATACATTGACAATGATTTATTTTGAAATTTGATTACAAAAGAAAATTGTAGACTTAATGTATTACATTCTCATTAAATTTCAAGTTTTGCTTTTTACACATTATATCATTACATACTTGATCGACACTTTCTTATAAATGAAATGAATTCTCTTTTTTTTTAATCAAATAATGAATGATAAAAGTGTCATGTTCATAAAAAGCAACGTTACAGTGAATTTAATTTTCTATCAAAATATTAAATTAGTAAAATAAAATAAAAAATGTCAATAACATTTATCATTAAATAAAAAAATGAGATCTTATAATATCATTTCTATTTCTGATCTGCAAATACTTGTAAAATATTATGTCAATTATTAGGATCATATTTACAAATTTTTTATTCCATTTTATCAAAATATTCATTTAAAATCACATATAAAATCTGATAACATTATCTGTATAATATCATAATAATTAAAAAAAAAAAGTTATGAAATTGCGGATTCAGTTCATAACACCCGTAGATGTTTCCTGATCGCGAATTCATAAACTATTTTTTATAAAAGACAGCACCTATTCCGTAAGGATACGTTGTAGTGTTATTTTAGCCGTATCATCAGACAGGCGATGCCACATTCTAGGCTCGCGCGACATTCAAATCTTATAAACATACAGGATTTTCTTTCAGCGCTTTATAGAAATACCTCTTACCCAACAAACCGAAAGTGTTATTTTTCATATTTTACATTAAATATGAAACGCGCGAAATATGTGAATAACAATTTTATATTATTAATAAGTATATTAATTTATGAATAAAATATAAAATATTCATTCAATATCTACACATACGCGCGCGCGCGCGCGCACATAGTAGTATCCTATGTTTCGGCTTTGATCGAGCTTGTATAATGTAACCGATTTATTAAACAGTGAAATAATGTCTATGTAAAATAGAAACTATGTATATTTAAATCTATATTTCTTATAGATAATTTTACCTATGATAATATTTCTGCAGAAGAACATCAACAATGCTGTCTCAGACAGTCCTGAAACATTGTCAGTGGTGTGCCTGTATTTAGTTATTCCCGAGATAGTCCACTCGCCCTGTTTTTCTGAATATTTATATACTTGCGTTAATTGGAGAGCTGATTATGAATATCGTAATAGCTTTAGACGGAAATTAAATTTTTATTTAATAATAACATCCATAAAAACTCCATAGACATCATGGCTTTCAATTAAATCCACCCATATTATTTTGTTCTACATAGTTTTTCGACGCAAACAATATTTCCAGAGTAAAGTTCAACAATTTCGTCTCGGGCTCCCCTTGAACGGTTACTAGCGTATTACTTAAGACAGGTACTTTCCAATACGTTTTCCTCGAGAAATACTGCTTGTAAAGATATATAAATGCATAAAACAAAACATCTATATTTTAATGATATCTACAACTTTTATTAAAAATATGTTTTGTAAATATTACTATTTTCGAGATTATTCGAAAGACTATATTTTTATAGTTATTGGCATAAAAATTTAGTTTGCTTCAAACACCATGACGATATTTCTAATTAGCATTCAAAAAAGAAAAGAATTGACAATTTAAAGCGTAATGGGTTTGTTACCAGTATCAATTTAGATTCTTCTATACAGCAAGGCTTCATGATCATAAAAAGTTTGCGACATTTACATCGCAGCAAGGTTACTACGAGTATACACTGTTTTAAAAAAGAGGACATTAAATTCAATGTAAGCAGTGAATATTTCATTTCATCGATGAATAAAAATTTTCATCGTGAAACCATTGAAATTTACTATATTGTTATAAGTTTTAAGGGGCGCTCGGTCTCGCGTGTGTATTATTACGGGAATGATTACTTTTAAATCTAATGAATTATATAAGTTCAATTATAGAAATCTTTGAAACGCTTAAATATTATTTATAACCTAACTTCATATTTTTAACGGCTCATGAGACGATGCCGACAAAAAGGTATCTCACTATCTTTGGATAATGAAATTTTTGTGAATGATCACAGCAATTTTGTATATCAGTGATCATGCATGGGCTATGCATCGTGACAAATCGTTGCAGCGCAAGATTGAAGCAGACTTCCTGCGACAATGCGCAATGATCACTGCAACGCATGATCTCTGCAAGCTTGTTGCGATGATGCGCAATGAATGCATACTCGCCGTAACTAGCCGCGACTCTGCTGCAAGCTATATAGCAATATTGTCATGATCGCAGCATGCTCCCTGAGGTCAAAAATACTATATGGATCATAATGATTTAAAAAAATCGTGTTCGTTATTTTTTTTAACTTTATACATGTATAATGATAAAACTAAAATAAAATACATAGCTGTTGATATTGTCAATTAACGAAAAAGTTGAGAAATGTGTCGTATACATTATTTTTATGAAATTATATTCTTAATCATACGTGTTTCTTATAACTAACAAATTCAAATCAATTCCCAGACAAACTAAATGCACCAGTCGATTAATACATTTATTAATTTAAGATCCTAAAAATAAATACGAAGTTTAGATTCTGTTATAATGATGTTGAAGAATATATCCCAAAAAATTCTACACTTTTTACTAATGCGAACCTTCTAGTCCGTGAGCCAGCGACATATTTTTTCGACTAATGTAAAAAAAGTCAGTTACTTATCCCCGATTCAAATTAGGTCAGAATAAAGCTTAGACTGTACATCGACGAAAACAAAACATCCGATAGTTCTAACCATTTGAATACGTCCGCTGCTCACCTAAATATAAAACATAATGTCATACATTCGAAAAAAAATTCGAATAAAAATTAAAAAAAAACATACGTATGCATTTTCAGACGCTGATTACAAATATAATTGAAAAAAATGGTGAAATAAAAAATTTAATTATGAAAATATTAAAAAGAAAATTATAAAAACCTTGTTGTATGGAACAATTCTGAGTTTCAAAAAAAATTGTTCAAACAAAAGTTGTAGCTCTTATTGAAATAAAATTTTTATATCTGTCCATTTTTGCTTTAAAACTGATAATTATCGAGAAAAACGCAATGAATGATGAGCATTTTTGAAGACTGTTTTACAGCTGTTACTCACGAAGTTTCGAATATATTTTTATTTTAATATATAAAATATTTCTTTATGCAATAATATATTATACTTATATAATGATCGTCAGACTGTCCTTGTTTACAATCACCCCTGAAGAATCTGCAATATAAATTACTACTAAAAATAAAATTAAATGAAAATAAAAATTAAAAATAATAAAAATAATAAACTAAAATAATCTATTTTCTATGTCAGTAAAGGAGAACTTGATTCGTCCCACCACCTTAAATGCAATTGAACCGTAAATTGTCCGACATTTCGAACCACTCCGGTTATCTTCAAGAACTAATCTCTTTTTATTATATTTAATTTTAATTTTTATTATTTTTAATAGTTACGTAAAAATCAGGTAACTCTTCACCTGAATAAGACCATCAGAGATCAGTGGACCCAGCCAGATTTCAACAAAGACAATAAGGTCCTCAGCTAAATTATCATTAAGAAATTGACGGATCTCTCCAATATGTGCTCGCAATGAATTAACATTAAGGAAACTTTCTCGTAATCTTACAAATATCAGCACCTATAATCAATCATTTTTATTTTTACTGCTATATTGCTTTTTCTCTTTTTTGTTATTACCGAATTGTTTCCACTTCTATAATTAAATTTTCAAAATTTTTCAATATGGCTTCAAGTCCTCGTTAGGTCTAGTATATTGTACATTCAATGATTTATTAGTTTTCATAAAATTGACTCTTCTGTGACTTTAAAGTTATTAATGTATTTTATGCATATTAATGCTATTTAATTCGAATGGCTAACATCGAATCATCAAACTCTAATAAAACTCCACTAGCATCGAATTCTGTTTATCTATGAGTGTGTAATACTAAGTAGTCTATTATTAATTTGATTTAAGCTTTCCCTAGATGCTGGAGAATTTCTAAAAACCTTATCTAATTCGTCAAGTCCACTCAGCAGTATGCCACTAAAATTAGACATATCGGACAATCTTGATTTGATCTGATTATTTTGCTTATGATAGGAAGCTACAGAAGAGATAAGAACAGCACAACGCTCTTTTATAATTTTCTTTTCCATCTCTATCGAGTTCAGATGATTTTACAGGAATATTAGCATTTATACTTAGTGCGCCGTGCCCGAATAGAATTTTGGCCTTTGCTAATGATTAGTGCTATGGCATTTTATAAGCTTACAATTCTGGCAATAATAGCAACATAAATTAATTAATTGAATCTCTCCGAATGCTTACCTTATTTTCTTTATAATTTTTTTTTAATTTGTCATAAAATTATTCATATCTGTTTTTTATCAAAATGGTGTCATAAAATTAATAAATACTGCATTTGTCTGCACTTTCTCAATTTGTATCACTTTATTTAAAATTCAAATCTTCTTCATATTTAATTTCCTATTCTAAATTCTTTTTGATGCTCGGGTAGCTGATTTTTCCCTTATGTCCTTTTTATTTTGCTTCATATAAAATCAGCGTATATTTTATATGCTGAAGGAAGAGATATGTCCCTATGATTATTGACTATGGATTTGTCTTTTTGTAATTAGAATCTATATCTAGTATAGTATAGCTGTTTATAATCCTCGGGTAAACGTTGTCCATTGCATACTTTTCTTTTCACCCATATCAATTTTTTAAAGAAATGTGCACTTCTATGCAACGATATCTTATTTGTAATTTCATCCATACTCTCCATTTTTTTCTTTTTCAATATACTCCAAGCTTCCTTAATTTTCTCACTGTTATTTTTATAGTCTGCAATTCCTTCTTTTCTTTCCTTATTGAATTTTAATAAATAATGTATGGTGAAATATGTGAATAAAATAATCAGATATACGAAAAGAATCTTATAAAATTAACTTTATTTTCAAACAAAGAAAGAAAAGTCGCCTGTTCAATGGCAAGAATGACTAAAGAGGAACTACAGCATACGAAATTGAAAACACTGCAAGCCTTTGTGCGAAACTGAAACCTTATAGAAACTTCAGGTACCTAAACAATTAAATCATTTGCCATGTAGGGTAGCAAAGTCGCAGACCGTAATAAAACCGAGCGGAAGCATCAGTTTGCAATCCTTCTACGAATAATGTTCGATATTGATTCTCAACTATTTTCCCCTTTATTATTTAGAACAGGCTCAAATAATCCAATACTCCTTCTCTTTTTCCTTAGTTGGTTTCCTTCTAAGAATTTTGGAAATATTTTACATTGCTTTGCTTTAAAATACTGTGAACTCAGAAACATTTTTTAACGAAAATCCTGAATTTTGTATTTGTTTTCAGAAAAGAATACTATAGATCTTTTCGTCGATGCTCAATGCATTACTCTGCTCGTGAAATAGGTCAATCTTTTATTGATGCGTAGTTAAACAATTCTGTATTTACCAAAAAGATTCATTCTAATTTATTTGCTTTAAAAGTTTTGTTTTAAATTTTTTGCCAAAAGAAAGGATTTTTATTAAAACTTTTTTCTGACTTCACGGCGTATTAAATTTACGTAGAGAAAAAATCTAATTTTGTACGTAAAAAGTATCATATCACGAAAATGAGTGAACGTTAGGCACTAAATGTGTAAAGGGCTCGTTTTCAAGGTTATTAGCGTTACCTTACCGGATCAGAATCAAATCTATCGCCCAAACGCTGTACCTTCTCCTTGTAAATTAAAAAATTGATTATATAAAAATCAGTTTTTCAAGCTTACTTAAAAACAAAAAAAAATAATGCTGGTCTTGTAAGTCAGTACTTATAATAATTGTGCTGTAGTTGTAATTATTCGAATTCAGTTACGTACTTGATAGACATAATAGAGACGACAAAATTTATATATGCAAAAAGTATATACATATACAGATTAATTTTATACATAAATTAGCAAAGGTTCGTCCTCGATACGCTCTTCGTTGGGAATGGGTCTCACGACTTGACAAAGCGTGATTATATAGCATAAAATCTACATTTAACACAGTCTAGACTGATCTCGTCGCGGCGTTATGTTCTCCGTCGCCGCAAGATCGAGCCAGACATTCTGGCATGCGGTCCGGCCCGCGACCGCCCCCGCGCGCGCGAGCGCCCAAGCGAGCCTATGTAATTGAGCTCGCCCGGGCGGAATCACGCGCTGCATAAAGGGGGAAAACACAGACACGGCGAAAAAAGATCAACGGAGAAAAACAATGGTCATCGCTCGTGGGCGTCTTATACCGGCGATCGAGTCCCCATCTCTGCGAAACAACGGGAAAGACACGGGTCGCGCTTAAGTAGCGACAAGGGAGGGAGCGAGGGAGGGGTGGAGAGAGAGAGAGAGAGAGAGAGAGAGAGAGAGAGAGAGAGCTGCATCCACCCGCTGATGCAAAGCGACGGGGCAACGGAGCGCGTTACACAACTTTAATTAATCGAGTTAGCGCCTGGCCTGTCGCCAATTCCGCGTTAGGACCTCTCGCCTCCTCATCCCTTGCCGCCCGCAGTCGTGTTACCTCCTGATCTATACGAGGTTCCTATACGTATGTGCATATATATATTTTTCCATACATGGCACAGGGCGTGTACGATCACCGCACACCTGCGCGATCGCGCCTACGAAGCCGCACCTCCTTCCCCCTCTCTCGTTTCGAGATCATCGGGATAGCGTCCCATGAAGCGCCGTCGGACGCTCCTCCCGAGCGTCGTCTATATATTCCCCGCACAAAAATCATACGACGCCGATCTCGGCGCGGCGATCGCGGAAGTCGCTCTCTCATTGCAATAACCGCGCTCGGTGCCACGGATACGCATATAGGGACGAGTTCCGTAATCTAACTCTTAACGCGCAAGGAGTGCTGGGCATGTGCTGAGATCTCGCGCCGATTCATCGGGCGATCATTCGGTTCGATGCGAGAGTGTCGTAAGGTAACTTTTGCAAGCGCCCCGCGCGTTTTATTGTAATGTACAGACAAGGTTTTTTGCTCGCGATCATATAGATTTGACATTGCGCCTATATGTATCTCTCGCGCGAGTCTAACGAAATCGGAAAGACCGCTCCGCATCGGCAAGTATAAACTGGTGTTGATTTTTATTATTAGCGTTTTGCGTGGGAACTTGTGGGTCTGCGTGTGCATGTGTGCACGTGCGTGTGTCTCTGTGTGGTGCATTCCTTTTGCAACCGCATCTCTCAAAACTAAAACGGTGGCGAATTTCCATTCCCTTGTTTCACGCATACAATGAAAATACGAGACAGTAGTTGAGCTTTTCGAGAAGAAAAGTCGGACGAGAGCCTATTAATTTTTGTTATCTTACAGCGGAAAAGAGATCATTGTAGCATGTAATAGAACGAAAATGAGGTTTATTGTAATCTTTAATTAATATTTACATCATGTTTTGGACACACGGATATAAAAACCTTTTTGAACATTACAATAATTTATCTAGATTGAGTTTTTTAATATCATTTTGTCGATCGTCAATTTTTCGCACCGCGAAGTAAACTTTTGCAGAAAATAATATCCAAAGATTAAACTTTCTAACATAATATATAGACTATTAATCTGGCAGGACTAAATCTATTTACTTTGAAGTACTTCTACCTGAATTCTAGAAATATATGATATGAACAATCTTTCAAAATGTCATTTTCAAGAAAAGATTTACTTTTGTCGTACTATATCCGTTTATCCCAATTAGCAAATTTTTCTCATGAGTGATAAGGTTTAGGTAAAAAAATAACTTTTTGTTTATCAGTGTGTAAAAATAAAAAAAAATGTATAAGGCCAAAAAGTAAAATGGCTTTGATCAAATATTTTTCAGGCAATTTCTGTGGGTTGCCTTTTTTGACCCAAAAATTATTTTGAGAAGGAAATAAAAGTTAATCAGTAGAAAAATTCAATTTTATTCCAAGATATTTTTTAATATATCGCTCTCAAATATCGATCAATACGTAATATATTAACAAAGCAATATTTTATTATTGATGATCGATTTAGAATTTGCTCAATAAACTGTCATGCGTAAATGCGCGTGTATTTATTTATTGACTAATAGATATATATTTTAGAAATTAATAACGCTTTTCACATGCGTACACGCGTGCGTACTTTCAGAAATATTAAAATAATTTATTAACGTACATTATATATAAAAAATCTATAGATCTGCGTGCTTGAAAAAAGTAATTGCCAATAGTTTATGAAACTATATCATGTTTTAATTATGTAACTAATTCACTTATTTTGTATTTTTTAGGTTTATCTTTACAAAATCCATTATTTTAATATTCTTTGAAAAATAAAGAAAAATTAAGTTAATTAAAATGGTAGGGATGCGAATGTTACCTTCGTTCAGTAAAACATATGACAGGTAAAATATAGATGTGTGTGTTCTGTCAATTTTTTACAACGACAACATCTTCAGAATCGAATATCATGTAAATCATCAGAAACTATAAAATATCATTCTGCATTTCAATATTTTCCGTATGCAATATTATCGTAAAATTCATTGAACTCTTTAAAGATGCATAAATTCATTGTTGTCTAGTCTTGTTTGTAATTTTAGTTCTACATTATAGTCAGTATTGTAATACATAAAATTCGCACGTGACATGGATGAACCGATTTTTCTCATTTTCAGGTCTCATTTATCATTTCCCACCATGTTATTAATATTAAATGTTTATTTAACATATTTTAATTTATAAATTGACTAATGTCATTATAATAATAGTTTTAAATGTAACCTTATTTTGTGGCGACATAAGTTTGTTATAAAACATATAATATAATACTATACAGATGTATAATGAGAAAAGTTGAAAAAATAAAGATAATTTTTCACTTTTTTCCTCGTGTTATCTGTTGCTTAACAAAGTCTGGGCGCATAGTACTTCCTTCCGCAAGCCTGTTTCCATTTAAACCAATTATTATAAATATTAAAGACAAGAAAATATTATATATATGTACATTACATAGTTGCTATTATTAGAAAAATGAATGCTAAAGAGCCCGAGTGTCGTTGTACAGTATAGGCGAACCTTCGATTTAAAAATATCAGCGCGAGAGAGCCAGAGGAGAGCCGGCGAGGAAGGCAAAAGAAACCGATCGACGACTGTCCCGGCTCGTGCGTTGCGAATCAAAGAAAGGAAAAAGAACGCACGCGCCCGCGCCGTTTATCATCGCGTCGTCGAGGCTACACACAGCATGCAGGAGAAGCGCGCTTAGCCGTCCACCACACATACGAGCAGGCACGCACGCGCACACACACGGACACATATAAAGTGCCCGCGGGGTACGCCACCTTTCGAAGAAGACGAATCGGTATAAAGGAGAGGCACTCGCGTCCGCGACGACGAATAGCCATCGCACGCGCGCGCGGGCGAACAACGCGCGCACACATATGGATCACGTGGTGTCTCCCTCATATGCGCGCTGTAAGTAAGCTCTCCAGTGTAGAAGGTATATAGAGATAGGGAGGGAGAGAGAGACAGAAAAAGAGAGGCAGAGAGAGAGAGAGAGAGAAAGAGAGAACGCACGCGCAACGTATCCTATATAGTAGCGTCTATTTTGGGAGAACCCCTGAGAAGCGCGAAGAATGCTGTACACACACACACACACACACACACACATATATATATATGCATGTATATATACCCACTCGTATGTATAATTATGTTTCCGGGGAGGGAGCGCTTTTTTTCCCGCGCGGCGACCTCCCCGCACCGAACAAAACGAATGCGCGTCCGCGCGGCCATCAGTAGCACTGGGCCCGGGCCGAGATCGTCGAGCGCCGCTTCCGCGCTGCGGTCCCCTCCTCCGCGCGCGCTGGTTGTATGCGCGCGATCGTTTTTTTCAAATATATATATATATATATATATATATATATATATATATATATATATATATATATGTATATATATATGTCTTCTTCTTATCCCGGGCCGAGATACCAAAAAAAGAAGAAGAGAAATGCGAATGAAAAACAGACTATTATTCTATATATCGATATGGAGATATCATATAGAGTGGGGTGCAATGATGCGAGATGGACGAGTGTATTTTAGGGCGCGGCTTTTCGCACGCATATTACTCGGTTAATATATATATATATATATATATATATATATATATATATATATATATATATAAATTAGCTATACATATATAACCATCGAGCTCTTTTGCGTTTCCAATTACAAAGCTCTGTACACGTAATATGCCAAGAGAAAAAAAATGTCCATAACAGTGAAATGGTGAAGTTTTTGGTTTGTGTGCATTCTAGTTGTACAGAATAATATGAGGCGTTTTGTGCTTAACATTCTCCCATCCCTTCCCATGTGTTAAAAAACTCGCAGTAATGGAAAATGAAATGAACTACGTCACTGCGTTTGTGTTTTGAGACGAGTCTAGTATACCAAAAAAGAAGAAAAAAAAAAGAAAAAGAAGACGCTACGTATTTATATATACATATATACACCGGAGGGGCGTATAGGAGAGAAAAAATAGCTGTGGAATGAATTTTTGACGCCGCACACTCGAGTGTACATCTGGTAACGGTGTGTGATCGCTGCATGTCTTAACTCAAATTTATAAATCACAAGACTGCCTCGAGAGAATGAGTACTCGATCGAGTTTTCATTAAGAAACATCGACTCCATACATATTTTCTGGTTCTGGACGCGATTCTTTTGTAATCATACGTTATACATATACATACATACATACATACATACATACATACATTATATATATATATATATATATATATATATATATATATATATATATATGCATGTGTAACGGGTCGCGAGGCATTCTTATACCCGACCGAAGCATTTCTCACCGAGCACCCCGTCTCCCATCCACGTGTCGTTCGTCTCTTTCATTGATTTGCAAATAAAATTAAAAACAAAACAAAACAAAGCAAAAGGAAAACGAAATAAAGCCGCATCTATTTAAATCACTAACTCTGTTGCACGACCGTTTGCCGCCTCTTTATATAATATATCCGCGGGCGCCGATCCACGGATGTCCTCGATCATGGACGCGCGCAGAATGTCCAATTGGAACGTGCTGAGCCTCGAGGCGGCTCTGCAACAGCTCAATAGTCCGCAGGATGGATCGGAGGTAGAAAAAGTTGTCAGAAAATCGAACACGGTGAGTGCATTAAATATTGTATCTCCTCCCGCATGATGGGAGTACGTATAATTTATATCGAGTGTTAAGCGTATTGTGTGTAGATTTAGGAAAAACTTCATTTCCGCCAACTTCATAAGATATGATGAATATTTTCCGCGCGTCATTGCACATATAGTATATATATATATATATATATATATATATATATATATATATATATATATATACTGCAGTATTTCAGTTTAATTATAGCTTTCTTTTCTATGACACAGTCGTAATGGAATCGTATAATATATGAAATTTAGTTCCTGCACATACTAAAATATACTGTAATATATAATAATTTTTCTATTATTATTAGTTTATTTGTAATTTTATATGAAAAACACATTTAAAAATTGGTATAATAATAAACAGAAGCGTGGAAAACAACAGTTCATCAAATGACAATATAAAATCTAACTTATTCGTAGAAAAATTTTTGTAAAACAATAAAATTTTATAATATTAAATGAAGATCAGCCAAATCATTTCCAAAATGAACAATCATATATATTAAAACCACCGCAGATAAAAAGTTTAAGATAAGACATAAACTAATTAAAAAGACACATACATATTATAGGATGGATATATGACTATTCTTGTAAAATAAAAAAGAAGATTTCGGGAGCTGCTGTTTGAAAAATTTTAATTTATTAAAATGATTTATGCACAATCAACTATAAGCGTATTAATTAAATTCAGTTTTATTAATATTATTACTTTTTTATAAATCTATTACTTTGATTATAGTTGAATATAACAAAACATGACGATACGTATAAAAATAATAATGCTGGACGGTACGTGTAAAATGAATGATGCGTATTTTTAAATCTCTTATTTTGAGAATACGCTAGCAGATATATATATATATATATATATATATATATATATATATATATATATATATATAAACACATGTGTATGTGTTCTTAAGAAAAAGTCTGAAACGGAATGTTAAAGACTTCCGGAATATCAGGAACCTTACTACTCAGAATTAGTATTGATTTTCAAAGTTCCTTTTTGTTTTAAACAATATGTACACTATGTAAGTCACGAGGAACTAAGAATATGCTCCTTAGTAAATAAATTGAAAGACGTTTTGGAGCAAATGTATTGTACTGCAAGGCCAAATTCATTTTCAAGCCCTCTAAAATCGAATAAGTGAAATTTTTATTTATTGAGCAGTTTAACCAATTGTTTCAACTTTTCAATAAACCAGTATGCATTTATTTCTAAATAATTGTTACTTTTGAGTACCACGAAATGCAAGAATTACTGTGAAACTTAAAGTGAGCATTTAACTTTTTCTGTACTAATAATTTCTGCATATATAAATTTGGCGATAGTATCCGCATCTTGAAATATTTTATCTACGCCAGGTTTTCTTGTAGAACGAGTCAGTGGATTTTCTATAGTATGTAGCAAGTAGGAATTTAGATATGGTAGTTGTTTTGTTAATGTTAAGCAGTAGGTTGTAATGATATATATTTTGAAAGATAGTGGAGCGATGTCACATGTAAATCGACTCATTATATTTACATGGATCTCCTCTTCACAGACTTTCTCTCTAATACTTTTTTGATAAAAGATAAAAATTACATTTTCTTTTATTATGTTCCACCAATTAGTTTTTATCATGTTCGTATTATCTATAGATTGCGCTGAGAGGATATAATTCAATGTATATTCCAGAGTAGTTATTGTATAATTTATACTGATTTATTTTTACTAAGATATACATATCATTTTGAACCAAAAATAATTTTTATAGACTATAGTTTGTTTATCAAAAATGTATGATACTAATAAAAAGTCATTAAAATTAAAATTTAAAAACTTTTTTTTCATTAGTTAATTAGTTAAACTTTAATTGTTAATTTAATGTTTTAAAGAATTAGCTTTAAAATCAATCGCATTCAGGAAAAATATAGTTTCTTTATTTTTCTATGAAAAATGAATAATTAATGCTTGTGTTAAACTTATGCAAAAGATATATAATTAAAACTCCTAAAAAATTATAAAATCGACGTATGGCCTTGGATTAGGAATAAAAATATCGCAATTAGCACTGTCGAAATTAGAAAAACGACTGGAAAATATCAAATTGATTGGATTACCGGTTGTATTTATGACTGAGACACCAAATAATAAATAAATCGCGAATTGCAATATGAAGAACATAGAATAATTTAATTCATTTATAATGTAGAAAGTTTTTAATTAATACTAACCTAACTTACACGGAGAAACAACTTTATTTTCGAGCCCATTTGGTACAGAACCATACTGAGCGAGATAAGTTATCAGGCTTTTCCTCCAAACAATTTGTTATTGAAAACGAGATGACCGTTTTTATTAAAAATTATAAATTTCAAAAAAAAAAATTCATATAATATAGTATTAAATTACAATAAAATTACTTGAGTGGCTTCAAAAACTGACAAATGATTGCTTTATAAAGTGTAGAGCGTGTTTTCTATTCTTTTAATTCGAAGAATATAAAACGCGTGTTTGTCTTTATTATAGCTATTAATAGGATTATTTAGGCGGTCATAATCAGCGCTGAAATTCTAAAAAAAATGATCTTTAGCAAATAATCAAGGAAGTAACAGCTCGACGACTATATTCACCGATTTACGCGAAACGTGTCATATATTATGAAGGATAGAAAAATCTTGAACAAGACCTTTTTTTCATTTCGTCTCTAAAACGAATTTGCGGGATAGAGAACATATTCTAAAATGTTCTTGGAAGCCATCATTTTTGGAAGATTTGTCGATACTTATTGTACGTTTATATTGAGTTTAATCCAATACAGTGCATACAACAATATACTTGTCGAGTAGTTATTTTCAAAATACTTGCAACAAACCAATTTTTTTTTGAGTTTAGAGATCGTTTGAGAGACGATCGATCGATTCGAGAGACCTTAGAGATCGTTTACATCCTTTAAATTGTCGCACAATCAGGCTCGAAAAACAAAAGTATCTAGTGTATTTCGAGAATTTGTAGATGTGTATAGCTTGAAAAAAGTTTGCTCAGGACACCTTTATGCTCTTCTTCGTTAGATAGTATTTCATCAGTGGAATTATTTTTAATGAAAACTTATTCTTTCGGGCCGGATTTGTCGAATAAATAAAATCTATAGCAGATCAATTCTAATTCACCTACACTTCGAAATTCATAGTATTTTAATTATTGTTAATTGAAGCTCGGCTGAAGTTCCGCACGGTATGTGATACATTAATGGGTGATGATTAAAAAAAGTGAATATTTATGAGAATTATAGGTTAATTAGTATTCTTTTATTTAAAATTTTATTTATTCTTCAAATTCCATACTAAAAATCATGCATTTTCATTCATTTCATTTAAAAAAAGTATAATCTTATTGTAATACATATACTAGCATTAACTTGTGAATTAAAGAGTGTTTAGAACACTCTATATTAACACTCTTTATTATTATAGGATTTATCCTATATAAATTTCAAGGGCTCAGTTTCGATGTAAAAAAAGTTATTATGCTTAGTCTGGACTAACTCTGCTGTATCCATATTTTGTCATTTCTCCTTCTAATCCATAAATAAAATATTTAAATTAAATATTATTTGACAACGAGCATAGAGAATTTTTTTATTTACTTTTTGATTATTTATTTGTTAATAATTTATTTATTTCATTCATAAAATTTAATAAATAATTTTTACAAATATGTTATTATGTATAAAAAATATAATTTATATGAACTTTGATAGAACCATAGTTATGAGCCTTTTTTTTACTAAAAATATTAAATGAAAATTGACTTCTTCAGCAAAATGACTTTTACATCGATTTCAATGATTAAGCTACAGTTATCGAGGCGCACTTGATAAAGTCAGATGCATCATAGTGCATCATCAAACTAAGCTATATATACATTTTAACTATAATAAATATACGACCATACAGATGATGCGTTTGACAAAGAAACGCACTAGAGGAAACTTGGCTCGCGTATAAATTCCCTTCCACCGGGCCGTGCAACTGCCATGAATCGTGATTTGCCGCGTGTATATATATATATATATATATATATATATATATATATATATATATATATGAGAACGCAATATCGGATCACCGCGCGGCGCGCAACATACTTGTTATAATATCTCGTCGCGCGACAAACTGCGAAAATGCATGTCTTAACTCTTAACATTTTGGCAAATTGCATGATCCTTCGCACCAATCACAAGGATAGGCTGTATATGTATATATATATATATATATATATATATATATATATAATATAAAATAAAATAATACATAAAATAAGGGGTCGAACAATAGAACGACGGTACACAGTGGGACAAAACGGGGTAAACCGATAAAAACTACGATTTCTTTCGAATTTTCATTAGATTTTAATATTTCTTTTTTTAATTAAGCTTTTCTATTTTTAAGTCATTTGAGTGATAGCTTATAAATTGAACTGTTGTAATTTATAAAACAATAGTTGAATTGTAGTTTCATATATATATATATTTGATCGGTTTGAACAGTGTGAATCGTAAACCAGACATGATACTGCAAGCTTACAAAATAAATAAATAAACATGTAAATAAAAAATTATTTATTTGATACATAAAATTTATAATGTCTTTTAAAAGTTATTTTATAATTTATAATTACAGAAATGGATTTAAAAATAAAATTTTTATGGTATTTTCCGTAGATATCATGAAAATATGAAGATTAGTGTTATTAACAAGTATCATTCATTTTCACTATAGCATTAATAATTTATCGGCTAAAATAGATTAATAAACGGCATTTTGTGTTAATTAATACTATATAGAGATTATTTGGATTCACACCTAAAATGTTGTTTGGTCAAGAGTATGGGTTTGTCAAACCACATTTATTTATCTATAGTTTTTTTCTAATGAAATTAAAAATATCGTCACAAGAAAGCGTTTTCGGCAACAATAAGTCCATATTTCCAGTTTAAAAGAAAAACATTTAAATCCGAAGAGAATTCACAAGGAAATGTCTTTCCGTGTCCCAGTATGCGTGCGGGGTAGTATATATCAGGAGAAAAAATCGGGTATGCTCAGACGAAGATAGTGGACAGAGAGTGGGAAAGAAAGATAGCAAATTTTTTTTCTTGTACAATGCGTTAAACACTTTGAGAATAATGATGAAAATTTTATACTTTTGTACTAAAAATTAAAACTATATCAATGTAGAAAATATTATTTATGAATATAATAAAGAAATATAATTTAAAAAAACAATTTAAATCATTTTAAGGAATGATTGCATTAAATTAAATAAATTATTTATTTGCTATTATTCATTCTTCCCAAGATTCTTCTCTTAAATTATAAATTATAATAAAAAATTTTCTTAAACAATATAAATATTTACTTTGGAACATGTCATTTTAAAAAGACTTTTGAATTAATAAATATTTTTCTCGGTCTTACAGTCTTTATAATATAATATATTAGCTAAAATAATGACAGTCAGACTGTCCTTGTTTATATTCCTTGTTTTTATTTCATCATTATTTATAGTCTCTTTTGAAACCAAATGAAGAAGTTCTTGCTTTAAATAAATATTTAAAAAATATATATTTTTACATAAATAAATGAGATTCTGTTTTCATAAATTCGAATTAACTTCAAAGAAATATTTACTTAAAAATCTAATATTATCAATTAATTTATAAATCGTATACACTTACAGGCCCTATAGGAGCTCATAAATAAATAAATAAATAAATAAATGGATGTGTTTAGAAGTATGAGTCGCGAATGATTAATTGAGAATAAGGGTGGCAGAGGATTTAACGAATTTGTAATTGAATAACTATGAGAATGATGAGTGGATGACTAGTTGAATGGGCGTTAAGTGCGTACGGGTTAAAGTACCATGGTCACTCAAATAATGTAATCGATGATACGAGTAATGAGTTATTCGTTGCACTGTGTGTAATATGAGAATTATGTTCGGAAAAGTACGTAGTTTAAGTTACGTTAAGTTGTGTATATGTAATTTTTTAGCGTTATTATTTTTTTTTTGTTAGATTACGAATGCATTAAGCATCGTATTTTCCAAATATTGACTTTTTTTCATTTTTCGTATAGGATAATGGTGAATTATTAATATACGATTGTTATTAGTTAAGTATGGATTTTCGTCAAACTATCTAATATTATCAATTAATTGATTGTTACTGCTATAGTTTCTAAGCTAGGAGAAGGATGTCGTTGACAAATTTAATAACGAAGGGCCTTTCAGTATTGTGTATATATATATATATATATATATATATATATATATATATATATATATATATATTTACTACGTCTGATAATAGAAGTACTTGCTTATTGTCTTTTTTTGTTTGGTCAATTTAGTACAATATAATTCTCCTATGTAGGCTCTTAAAATTTTTCATTTAAAGATTTTGCCACTAAATCGAGTGAAATTTGTATCCATATCATTCTGGATAGCTAATTATGAACCGAAGAATGCTTAAGTGTGCAGTAAAATTCTGGATCTGTTGACTGATGAGGCGATGAATACCTTAGACAGACTAATAAAAATGACTTTCACTTTGTACAATTGAATATTAGACGATTTCAGATTCTTAAAAACTCATCTAGGGAACCCACAAATACCTGCATATCGTTGTCATTTAAGTTGAAGTGTATAATTGCTCCTAATATTCTTCGGAGTTTATGGCGTGTAATAGATATTCAAATCAATATATATTGACATTTAGAGCAGTTTATGTTTAAGATCTAGTTTACGTAGTATTTTTTAATTTTTATATACCAGTTTCGTAATGTTCTTTTAATCTTCTTTGGGGGTTTCGCACAATAGGCGATCACGTTATTCACGTATTTGACCAAAAATATACTCTTTTATCCCTAGATGTTGAATAATAAATAGAACATAATCCCCGAATCATTATAATATTAAATATTAGGGTATAGTTTCAAGTCCTCGTTTAGATGAAATGGCCTAACCTCGATCATTGACACTATTAAGTTGTGCCAATTTCGTGTAATTGAAATTTAAATAATTTGTAGCTAAATGCATCAAGCCAAATGGATGCGAAAGCCACATGTATATCATTTGAAAAAGGAATTACTATTTCGTTGTTATTTTTAGGTGAATATATCATTGCTTCCGTATCAAAAGTTGCTATATCAGCGTCCGCTTCAAAAAGGCGCTATCTCAGCGTCTCGTTTTGGAGATGCTATCTCGTCGACAATTTTTTTGTTTTAATTTAAGTTGGTACTAATACCTACAAATTCGTGATATTTCATTTATAACACGAAAATAAATTATATATATATATATATATATATATATATATATATATATATAGAAAAAATATATAGACGCTTTCTACCAGTAATCTCGCAGTTACGTGTTCGGATGCTAGAATACGATATCCAGGTGTCTGGGGACGACTTCTACGGAGACTCCTGCACATCGTTCATTCCACCATTTGAACGCAAAACTCCCCGTACAAGTCGTCGCTAGACACCTGAATTTCGTATTCTAACATCCGCACACGTAACTGCGAGATTACCCGTAGAAGCCGTCTATCAGGTTGGATTATTGTATGTTCATTGAATTGTTTTAAAAATGTCAACAGTTTGCATAATAATTATTTCGAAATTTATCTGATATTTATATATCAGTTAGTTTAAATTTTTTATTTAAAATTCATCTTGAATTCAATTGTATGTTCTATTTATCGTTTTGTACTTATTTCGTTTTAATTTTACAACTTTTTTATAGTGTACCTTATACTATTTGATTAAATTTGACCCGAACTGATCAAAACAAAAAAAAAGAATTACTTTTTATGGCTTCAATGTACTTTTGGTGCTATCCCCGAAACGGATTTTTGAGTTTCGGAAAGAGGAAAAAGTCACAGGGAGCTAAATCTGACGAATACGGTGACTGAGCGATGACTGTCATTTCGTGTTTGGCCAACAAATCAGACACAATCATGCTGGAATGTGCCGGCGCATTATTGTGCTGAAAATACCATGAATTGTCTGCCCACAAATCCGGTCGTTTACGACGAATTGCTTCACGTAGACGGATCATAACGGTCAAGTAGTACTTCTTATTGACCGTTTGACCTCCTGGAACGAATTCATGGTAAACCATCCCATGGTAATGGTAAAACGATTAGCATCACCTTGATTTTTGGTGGATGGACGACTTGCAGGAGACAAGTTTTCGACGACTTCATGACCTTCACTGAACGCTTTGTGCCACTCAAATACTTGCGTTCACGATCAAGTAGACTCCCTAAAACACTTCTGCAACATTTTCAATGATTCCGTAGCCGTAATTCCATTGGAAGCAGAAAATTTCAAACTCGATGATCAACTTTTTTCCATAGTCAATATCGCCAGACAAACTTTTTGCGTTGTAAACAATCAGCTAAGAAACACATACTAATGGAAATACGGCACTCAAATTTCACACGGATATCAAGAAAGTTTGTATCAATATAGAAAAATTTTTTACCGATTCAGTTTACGCACGGAGTTTAAATGCGCCAGTCCGGGTCAAATTTGATCATATGGTAATTTACGTGATTTGATAAAATATTTTTTAATATACGAATAAATGATAAAAGAAATAGTTTTCTATTTTCAAATAAACGCTTTATATTTTTTACGTAATTATTTGCTTAATTTAACTATATTATTTTCTAAAGAATTTTATTAAAGCAATTATTTATTTGAAAATTTTAGTTCATACAGAATTTTTTGCATTCATAAATTGTTTAAATAAAAAATGAATTCATAGTGCAAGGTCAATATTTTGTGCTTTCAGATAAATGGTGATTTATATTGGTTTTTTGAACTTTGTAAACTGATCTGTTCGAATTAAATATATATTTTAGTTATTTAATTTATTTAAATATTAAATAAAAAATTGATTTACTTAAAACTGGTTTTTATTTTTACGTAACTGCATTTCTGAATTTGAGCAAATGATTTATTAGTTTCAAAATAATACTTTTTTAGTTGAGAGAAGAATTCTTAATTTCAATTAATTTTTTTTAATTAAAAAATAGTTAAATTCTGTTAAATATTTTTTTAAGTAAGGAAGATTAAATTATTTTTTCAAATTAGTTTTGGGAATTAAGTAAAGACATTTATAGGAATATATTTTATCATTAAAAAAATTTATATGTTAATAGATTAGAAAAAAGAAAAATAAGTTACTGATTGCTGCTTACTAATTATATAGTAATTATTGGAATGATTTTAAATGACAAATATAGAAAGGTAAAAAATTTAACAAATACGTAGACAGAAACAGAGAGAGAGAAAGTGAGAGAGAGAGAGAGAGAGAGAGAGAGAGAGAGCGAGAGGGGGGATGGGGCGAGAGACAGGAGACCCGAGTAACATGAATAATGCCAACGCTGTGTTTTTATATTGTTTCGGTAAGGCGACGATGCATGGTATGCATACTTCTGCGAACTCGCGTGATATATGTGCATCCACGCATGCATGTCGATGCCGTCTCTCTTCGCGCGAACTTGCGAGAGTAAACGCATATACTTGGACAATAGACATTGTCGATAGACTCTATAAGATTTTACATTGCGTCTTGAGGGAGGGGAAGGGGCTCTGCCCACTCTGGCCGAATGCCGGCCGCCTTTATTTATAACTAATTAAAGACCGAGTCGGTTCCTGCCCCACCCCCCTCCATTGCTCTCTGCCTTTCTCTCTCTCACTCTCCCGCCTTTCCTATCCCTTCTCCGAATCCTCCTTCCCTCTATACGCGTATTTCTATGTATCTGGTATATCTCTCTATACATCTTCGCAACTCCAAGGGTTAGCGAGCGCGCGCTCGCGCGATCGGGGTAGAATACTCTCGCGGCTCTCGGCCGAGAGCACCGTCGTCGTCGTCGTCTTCATCGACTTGCTTCACGATCGTGCGTGCATCACGCGTAGTATAATTGAGAAAGGACTACTGAGCTGCGTTATTATATATATATATATATATATATATATATATATATATATATATTTCCACCCCGGTACGCCCCCTTCGGGGCAAAAATACGAGCACCAGCGACCGCGAGGATATGCCAAAGCCCCGTCTAACTCGAAGCCTGGATGGGGGGAGAAAAATCACAGAATTTCGGCGTTAAGGTCGTTGAGGCACCATGAGCGTTTGGAACCAATTGTGCGTCGAGCACGCGACGAGCGCGATCTCGCGCGACGATCTGCAAGGTAGCGTCCGGAGGAAAAAGGCCACGGTAATGTTATTTTGCATATATGTACATTACACATAGCACACATTGGTTCCAGTGCATTTCCTTTTACGATTTGCGCGCGCGCATCGGACTGTTTCGTTTCATTATCCGTGTCGGACTGTTTCGTTTTTTGTTTTCCTTTTTTGATTTTGTATTCCATCAGGAAAGTTCAGTTATGTATCACAAAGTGATTATTGTATATCAATGCGAGTAATTATATAAGAAACTATATAACCAGTCAGTGCTGGATCAAGGAACAGGCAAACCAGAAGCTACCTCTACACCTCTGCCAATCAAAGACAAAATGTTTATTTTCTAGATTTTTTCAAAATTATGCGAAATGTTATAAATAAGGCATTCTAATCATCAAAAAAACGGAATAAATCAAATTACGGAAAAGTCTAATCGAAATTTTTTAACCTTATTTATATTGTCGATGTAATAATTTTCAGATCTTTTGGCAAAGCAAGTGTTTAATTGCGAAGAATATATGAGAATGATCGGACAAAGATAAACATTTTAATTCTAATAAAGTGTACGTCTTAATCCGTTTGATTATGCGAAAGTTGAAGTTATGTGCAATTAATTAGTCACGAACAATTTTCATTTCTATGCTGCATATCCGTTAAAAATTCTTGTCAAATCTGAAATGGATAAAAAACAGATTTTGCGCCTTGTCTTATACTTATTATGAGATCGTCTCAATGGTCTTTCTAACTTGAGTAATTAAGGTAACTTATTTAGAGATATTTCTTATATAACTAAAATTATTAACGAATGTTCCGTAAGCAAACCGAGTAGAGTGTTTGAAATAATGAAAGAGAATGCCAATGAAGCAATGTTATTGTAAAATTATTATTTTTTTGACAAATAATTTATAAATATATAAAAAATAAATGATGCTACATTATCAAAATTATAACTTCGGTTTAAAATTTAAAATTTTCAAGGAAATATAGAATCCTTGCATAGGGCTACATATGAAACTGCTTATAGAGCCTAAACCACAGACATTAGACACTGGTACACATTGAATACTTGGTATTATATCTTTTATATTTTTAACGAATTAAGTTTGAAATAAAATTATGATTTTTAAAGCGAGCTTTATCATTAATATTACTAGGTAAAAAATATACGTCCATTACATAGTCATTTATTGGTGAAATTATACTTTAAGTAGATATATAATACCTTTTTTCGATCATATAAAAGGAAATTACTACATTAGATCGAAAAGGATATTATGCGATTGGCCGATGAGGATAAAATCAAATATAAACCATTTCCTCTTTAACAAATTAACTCGCATAATATTGGTTCCAAGTCTCTTATATTTTACGTCCACAATGCGAAGTAAAATAAATCCATATTTGAAATGACTATATAAGTAACGCAGTTTTAAAATCGTATTAATATACTATATGGGAGAATTTCTGACGTAATGGTGTCGAATATTAATACCTATTTTCGTGTGCGAACATAAACTTCGCGTTTCGATTTTTGTAAAAGTTATTTTTACATTTCCAATGATGTATTGGGTATCATTATAGATATTTCATTTTAATGGCCTCATATATAACATCGCATTGTCAAAATTAATCATTTAATACTGGATCTTACTCTCAATTGAAATACTTGTTTAATTTGATCTCTAGTACGATGTAGAACGTATCGATTTAATAATATTATTGAGTTAAATCATTGTTATATTTGAATTAGTAGAAAAATAAAGCTATTACCATGAAGAAAAAAATATTTGTTAAAGATTTTTGATACAAGTTTTTTCATATCCTATCAAAATTTTTGTTATTATTTTTCTATTGATTTATACATGTAAATATGTAAAAAGTTCTTTTAATGAAAATATAATATATGTTGTATTAGAAATAAAATGAAGATTTTTAATGCATATTTTTTAACGAAATTCTTCACTAATGAGTTTCAAATACAGAACAGTTCGTCAAATATTATTCATATAGTTATATGCATTTAAATATAAGTTCTAATAATTTTATATGATCGTTGAATTTACTGGATAATAATTTTAATAAATCTCGTAATTAATTATAGAATTACGTAAATAAGTACAGTTTAATTGTTATCCTATATGTTACATCTTCAATTTGGTAAATCATTTTCAAAATGGCGATTATTAATTAACTTATATAATAAATTAGTATTGATATAGTTAACTAATGTTAAATATGGTAGATCGGAGATCTGTTAAAAATAATAACTAAAAATTGTTTCAATTATATCATGAAATACAATAATTTAATTACATTTAAAAAAAAGTATATTAAAGTATTTAAAGTTTTAGACTGTTTCAGTTTAATGATCATAACAAAATCTTAGACTGGATTGATTGTGGCAATTCTTTGTGAAATAATCCATTAATAATTTATTGGTTTATTTAAATTAATGAATATATAATCTTATCTGAGTATGAAGACAAAACAGAATTAGATACTGAGCATAAATTATTATAATTATTTTATAAAGCTTATAATATTTATTCAATTTTATCTTAAGCAAAAAAATATAATAAAAATATTAAAAACCAGAATGAATATCAAACAATTTTCTAATAGAAATAATTTATATACAAAAAGCAGCACAGAATTTTTTACTTAATCTCCATTATATATACTTAACATTGTAAAGAAAACCTATCAGTTGTATGTATAATGTACTACATTATAAAACAAAATTAAAATATAATAAATGCTATTACTATAACTAATAATAATAATACCAATAACAACAAATTTTATTATTTTAATCTACTTTACTTGTTCATATGTAGTATATATATATATATATATATATATATATATATATATATATATATATATATATCATAGCTATGATGTACGTTTATAGAAATGAAGAATACAATATATAACATTTCAACTATTATTAATATATCCGATACTCAAAAGGATTCTAGACTACTATGCTCTAAGTGTATATATATATATATATATATATATATATATATATACATATATATATATATATATATATATATATATATATATATATATATATATATACTTATTGAAGGTTGAGTAATTGTGGAAAGTAGAGAATATTTATTTCGAATCTCCCACATGAAGATTAAACGCGCTTAATAAATTACATCCCCCAAAACTCGGCCGAACGTTTTTCTGGCAGTCGTTGCATTTTGGCAGTGCACGTTATACAAAATTTACAGAACAATGAATGCATTGCGGATTTAGTATTCAAATGGAATATCGCAATATGACCGAATGTATTTTTTTATTTTATATATATTTTTTCAGACAACCAGTTTAATGCAAAAAAATCCTTTATCTATAAATACACCATTATATTAGATATCTATACGAAATATCAGCGTTATTGCTATTTCGGCGAATAAGCCAGTCAATCAATGCTCCAACATTTCAAGTTCTCTTTCAATTGGTATATTTATATATGAATATATATGTATAGGTTTTACAGTTATCGCAAACATTGCGCCGCCAATCACTGTCACTATATGGAGGAGGCTTTTGACTCCCGCTTACATTATGGAATATATATCTTGAATTTATGGCAGCCGAGACAGACGCGCGCTGCGCCGGTGCATGTTTAAATTTAAGTCTGAACCAAGTCTCGCAGTGTATATTTAGTCTAGCTGCGCATGCGCGATCAGATTAAACGCCGATGAATATCTCGCGACTTTGCTTCGAATTCCGCGACAGCGGTATACAAAACTTCAGTGAACGCATTTTCCATAGAAACTAATAAAATTTTATCGTTGAACATTCATTGCACGTTTCCGTGTCTATATACATTTAAGAAGGAAGAAAAAAGAGGGAACAGGCTCGCATCGGTTCACTTGCGCAGTGCACACATCACTGAGTATCTTTGCTCTGATTATTTTAGCCATTTTTATATAAAAAAAAAGGAAAAGAAAAAAAAACTAAAGTTTTTTAAACTAGAGAAAAATGGAGGGTTTAGACGTGTGGGGTCAAATTGCGGTCGAGACGTCGCAGATGTACGTCAGCGAGGGTGGAGTGATAAAAAGTCGTTTTGCGAGTACCGTAAGTTCATCCCTGATAATTATATATATATATATATATATATATATATATATATATATATATATATATCACCGTGCTCACTCGAGCGCGCAGGGATCCGTGTGATATTTGACACTGTTACGTATTGAAATCTGTGAAAATAGTTAAAGCATTATCGTACATATTGTTGTATATTCCGCTATAAAAATTCTCATTCTCCCCCTTTTTTGTTTTTTTATTTGCAGACAATAGAAAAATTGCCGGACAAAGTTATCTTAAATGCATTCAGCTACCTTTCCCATCGTGAAATATGCCGAATGGCGAGGGTCTGCAAACGATGGCGTCAAATAGCTTACGATACAAAACTGTGGTCCCACGTTTCTCTCAGGCCAGAAATCAGTGGCCTTCACGTTGGCTCCCTCGAAAATCTTCTGCAGTTGATCAGGTAAATTTAAAGCAGATATAGAATTTACTTTTTCAGTTAACAAATATCATAAAGTTACAAAAGACAGGATAAAAAAAATTTGAAGAAAGAAAATTCAAATCATTATAATTCATTGTAATTCATTTAATCATTAAATTCAAATCATTATAATTCATTCAAGATCACAGGTTATTTATACATAGTAATTAATATAGATAAAATTACAAATATAATTAAAGTTTTATAACAATAAAATGTTTTTTGTCATATTGCCAATGATAAGTAAAGTTTTTGATTATCAGTTGGAAGTTTTAATTTTTAAAGCTTATTTACAGAATTTTTCATTCTGTTTCTTTATAAAAGTTCTAAATACATTCCTCCGCATTCAATCGTCTTATTAATAGACGAATTGTAGAAAAAAAAATTTTAGATTTCAAATTTCAAATTATCAATAACTTCAATGTTTTAAATTTATTTTTCCTTAGTAAAATAACCACAATAAGAAAATTGAACAATGATTTTTTTTTAAATTAAGATTGGTAATGACTATTGATCATTAATTGTTTACTTATAATAATTATCATAACTATAATAACTTATTACGGAATTCGTGTTCTTGCTATATTAATTACACATTACCATTCGTTTGTATAGAATAATTTTACCTAAATCAATAATTTAGGCTAACGACTGATTCTGCCAGATTTATTTATTTGGAATTTTTTGAAAGAATATGCTCCTCTGTAGGCACAAAATCATAAGTCGTCTGGCCTTACAGCCCACTAACAAGTCTGCACGATATTTAATTTACGACAAAATTATAATTCTACCGTATTATATTTTGCATTAGCGTTAGATTTGGTCCGTCGCTACGTTACATCGAGCTGCCGATCGAGCTGATCACCCATACGGTCCTTCACGAGCTGTCGAACAAGTGCCCGAACCTGACGCACATGCTCCTCGATTTCTCGACGGCGATGCAGCTCCACGATTTCTCAGAGATGCAGGCCTTCCCAACGAAGCTAAAGTACATGTGCATCTGCCTGTCGGAGGTTATCTTCATGGAGGGCTTCATGCGAAAGATATACAACTTTATCAATGGTCTTGAAATACTCCACCTAATAGGTTGGTTCGTCTGGCATTTAAATATGCATATGTATTATATATGCACGAGCGGAGAAAAGAAAGTCCTTTGAAATTAGAAATATTAAAAATGTTATACACTGTCACTTTGGGCATGACCCTGAAAATTTTTCCAAAGCAACTTTAAGTAAATTAATATGCACTAAAAGTTAAAATATAATGTCAATGCACTGCCAATATGGCAAATCAATCTATTATTCTATATCGTTACATAAAATAACGGATAATGGGCTGCTCTTTTATGCCGATTGAGTAGAATGTGCTCTGTTTTTAATAACATGGCATTCGAACATTAAATTATCGCAAATTTCCAGTAATCGTGAACTATGTCTACACGCATTGTATATTCATCCAAAGTTTCAAACAAATTCATCGGTCGGTGTGGTAATGAGAATATTTTTAAAATTTAATAAAAACATAATTATATCGCAAATTTTAAAAATGTTCATCCGTATGGTCAATTTTATGAAGAATTTGCAATGATGTACAATATGTGTAGATAAAGTTCATGATTACTCGAAATTCACAATAATTTAATGCTTACTTACAATATTCTTTAAAACCGAGAATTTTTTGCTCGATCGGTAGAAATTCGAGATAGACTTCGACAATCCCTTAAACTATTAATCTCTGATATTTTTTATCTTCTATTCGTCTTATATTTGTCGTCGCTTTAAAAGATGCCTCGAGTAAAAAATACGAATCGTTGAAGTATGTAGAGCTCTTTCATAAAATGTTATGACAAAAAGGAAGCGGTAAATTAGCCAAATGACTTTTAATTTTCTAATTTCAAATAATTTTTTTTTTCCTTTAGTTTGCGATGACTCGCGATTATTGGCAAGAGGAATTGACTCGACGCACTTTCAGGAACTTACGAGAAGGTCGAGGAGGAAGAGGAGGAAATTTACGAGGTGATAAACGTTCATAAGCTGAAATCGGCGACGCCCAATCTCAGGGTAATTAACCTGTACGGAATCAACTTTGTCGATGATTCGCACATCGATGCGTTCTCGTCGAATTGCATACAGCTCGAGTGCTTGGCCGTAAACTTTTGCTCAAAAGTCACGGGCTCGACGATGAAGACGCTGTTCCAAAGGAGCAGGAGACTCAGGTGCCTGCTTATGCAAGGGACTAGTAAGATTTTCTAGTATATTATTATTTTTTTTGTTTGGACAACAACACGCTCGTACAGACTTCTAATCGAATACAACTCAAAGTATATTTCTAACAATCGGTCCAAGCTCAAAATCAATAAAAAAATTTTTCTCTGATATAGGGCTAATATTCTATCATATATATAAAAAAATTATTTAATTTCAGTTGGTTATTGAAGTCGATTTTCTGTTTTTTTTTTTTTTTTTTTTTTTTTTTTTTTTTTTTTTTTTTTTAACAAAACGTGTAATAGCAAAGAAAAATATTTTTTTTATAATATTTTAGTAATATTCTTATTAATATTTAGTAATATTCTTACTAAATAATATTTTTATAATATTTTTATAATATTCTATAAGTTAGAATGTTTTTCTATTCATTTTTCTAGCAAAAAAAAAATTTATTTGAAATTTACGTATTTTACGAATGGAAAAGAAAATTATCTAGGGCAATAAATTTAAACCTTCAATAATTATAATAAAAAATACACCATTCGTTTAAAAATGATTTAAATCGAATTATCAATTTAATTAATATTATGTAATAGGAATAATATTAAAACAATAAACAGAGTACGTAAGCCGAATCAAATTGCTAAGGATCTTCTAAATTATATAACGTTGTATAACTGATACAATGTTGAATATTTTACTGCGCTCTTATTGAAATAAAAAATGAATGCATTCAATGTATAAAGTGATTTTTGTATAAAAACAACCGGTTATACTAGCATCAAGATATAAATTAAATTTGTAAATTCACATTAAATTTTATATTTGAATTCTTAATTTTTATGTTAACACATAAATAAAAAAAAAACATTTTGGTTTGATGCAGAAATTTCTATTATCTTTGTGCATTCCATTATACATATTATAATTATGTAAGTATTATAATTAATCACTGACGCGCTCTAATGGATTAATCGAAATATTACTTATGTTAATTTTGCATCAATATTTCAATGTTACATTTAAAAACGCTGCATAAAATTATGTTTCAAAAATTATTTAAACTGAGTATAAATCAACTAAAATATAATATAACTAAATTCCGACGCAGCTCAATAAAGCTGTTTAATACATTATACCGTATAAAATTATAATATGTATTTCACGCTTTAGTCGTTTGACAAATATCTTCACGACAATTAAGTCGCATTCTAAGGCTTTTTACACTTTAAAAGAAGTACATGAGAAAAAATGTATTTACATTAGAAATTATATTTACGCATCGTAAGAGCCCGTGTTATAAGACATTTTTACATTATACATCTATCATATGTACATTTATCGATCAGTATATAATACCCGACATCTTTTGCCGAACGACTTAGACCTTCAGAGCGAGTACGTGATGCAGGTCGAGTGGGAGAAGTCGAGCGTCCAGGAGCTCGACGTGACCGCCACTGATTTGACCACCGAGTGCCTGATCGACATGCTCACCAGAGCGCCGGGACTGCGATTTCTCTGCGCTGGCCAAATGAACGGCTTCAACGACAGCGTGCTCAAGGCATGGATGGAGATGGGCAATCCGCGTAACCTGATCGCCCTCGATCTCGACAGCTCCGACAATCTCAGCGATGACGCCCTTCACAAATTTCTCTCGAGGCACGGCCATCAGCTCTGGGGTCTCTCTCTGTCGGGCATGCCCCACATTACCGACCAGCTCTGGCAGAGCGTCCTGCCGATTCTGACCAATGCGAAGTACGCCATGATTTAGAAAAGCTTCTTTAAGTTAAGCTTCTAAGTTTCTTTAGCTATATATATATATATATATATATATATATATATATATATATATATATATACATACATATTATCACAGCAAGCATATATTTTCGAAAAATAATTCATTAAGAACTAATGCGAATGTCTGCAACAGCGATAAAAGTTAAATTGTTAGATGAGACTTAAGAAAGTATTCTTTTCGAGTACAAATAGATGAATCGATGCAGAATCAGAATTTTTTGGTATAGGCAATGAGTAATAAGGAAGCGCTGAAAAAAAATTCTTTCAAACAATAAATTTTACAAATAACAAATTAAAAGATTTACAAATAAAAATTAAAAGCACTTGGTCAGTTCCACGAACAGACTGTAGATGGCTACTCGTAATTTTTCGAATATCAACTTAAAATAATCATCTTAAAGTTTTGAAACGAGGCACTTCATTTTAATTGAGGGCACCCTTCAGATTAATATCATTGGGAATTTAGGAAATTGTGCCTAGGTGGTCTGAAATTTTTTTTGTTTTACCGTTGAAATTAACATATTTATACTATGTAAAATTAGGAAGGTATTTTTTTCAACAATTTATGTTTTCTGCAATACAGAAATATTGCATTTCACTTTTTATTTTTTATTAATAGTAGATTATGCAGTAAGGGATTAAGGTGAGAAATGTACCTATTGTCTGAAGTTAACACTCGAGCGACGTGAGACTAAGACTGCTATATTAAGTTCAATTATAAATTTTATATGGGCACTTATAAAGCTTCATTGCTGATGCTCGAAATTCATTATTGATTAAATGTATGCTGAACATTGACAACTTATCGGAGTAAAAAAATGCGTTTTTTATGTTTAATATATGATTAATTGTTGTGACTTTCGGAAATGCAACTCGATTATTTTCGGATATAGACATATGCATATATTATTCTTAAATAAAAATATAAGAAAATTGATTACCTTTTGTCAAACATTCACATTAATATAGCTTTCAATCTTTTTTAAGGATTTTAGTTATGGGCACACACGAAAGACTGGGTGTGAATATCCACGTCGATCAGCTAATGGACGGGATAGCGAACAATTGTCCGAATCTGGAACGCTTGGAATTACGATGGGATCCAGAAAATCTGCGATTCTCTGATAAAAGCCAAAAAGCTATTGACATTCTCAGAGTAAAATGCATTAAACTGAGGTGTTTAACACTCAGGTAATATTTCAACTTTAAATAATTTTCTTTCTACCGTTACATGAGCAACTTTAACTTAATCTAAAATTTCTTTATTATGTGCTGAAATAATTATGCTAGTAAAGAATTGTTTTTCCAATTACATAGAGCTAGTATAAATTTAATACTTCGTGTGGAATTATTAAATTTAATCATTTACATTGAAAAGAATGTTCAATTTTGTAGAAACTAATATAGATTTAAATTTATAATTATTTTTTAAATGATATAATTATTGTTGAAACATGTGGAATCTATATATTTATATATGTTTGTTACAGCGACGGAAGGTATTATGAAATTGTGAAAGCGAACTTTGAGAGAGCCGATAGGACCACAGTAGTGCGAACTTCAACTTGCTATCGTGTTTCCAATTATTATTTATTGCAAAACTACAAAGATTTGGTTTTTAATTGATATGATACAGGGCTAGAAATAGCTGAACAAAAGTTGAAATCTATGAACAAAGTATTTCTACGTGGTAATTTCTTTTTTTTTAATAAGATTTAAAAAATAAAGAAAAAAATTATTTTAGTTACACAGTGTATGAAAGCTCGATGTCAAGCAGTACACTGGAGATTGAGATAACTTCTTGATCATATAAAAAGGAACTTTGCGTAATGCAAAGTATATTCGTATAAACTCGGTCAACTATATATATATATATATATATATATATATATATATATATATATATATATATATATATATATATTTGTGTAATCGGCGTAATTGAGCTACGCCTATTATTATTGAGTACAGTCGATTTCTACAAAGATGTGCAGATAATTATATATATATATATATATATATATATATATATATATATATATATATATAATATATGTGTGTAAAATATAATGAGCAGACTAGCGTTGATAAATAAAGCAAGAATAATGGTTCTACATTTAAAAGCAGTCAGGTGCTTGTAAGATTTAAGTTATTATTGCTCTAAATTAATCCTGATATATGCGAGCTCGTGTATAAAATTTTAACAAATGCATATTTAAACATGTTTACATCAATCTTTGATAACTTGAATTTTCGATCAAATAATTTACCATTTAGTTATAGCAATTACATTTTTTATACCGTTTACAGAATTTATGATGCCATAATATGAGAGAAGAGATTAGATTTTTCATATTGAATTTGGAAATGCTATTCAGACTTCTTTCTCGAACAATGTGTCTTAATTTAATGTTTAAAGTTTAATTTATTTGTATAATCAACTAATAAAATAATAGACTTTTTGCACATCGTGTATAATACATATATTGTATAGGTTACGAGGTATTTTTCTATTTTGATTTATAAAGTGTAAAATATGACAAATCAATATCTGTTGAACCGAAAATCTATATAATAATTCACATAAGCTCATTGCTTATATAACATATACCAGACGACAAATACACGGTTAACGATTCGAACCGTTTATTGTCGCAAAAAATATCGAATAATATTATGGTAACTTACAAATGTGTATATTTGAAAGATAAATAGATTAATGTAATTGAAAATTTACTCCTAGTCAAATAAAGGAAAGAATACTGTTACGTGTTAGGTATATAAAGATGTATAAGTGACGTCCCACATTGTTCTGTTTTCCTCATAATACGCTCTAAAGTGATGCTTTATCAATTGTTCAATTGTTTGAAGATTTAATAGCGGCCTATTCTATTTCAATATGCGTATAATTCATTCAAGCAACACCTTATTTCAATCACTTCGAAGAAAATTGTTTTTAAACATATATTGTTAACAGTTGCTGTAATAAATGAAAGAGTTTACTTTCAATATAATAGTTATAGTTCAGAATTTACTAAGAGAATATTATATTAAATAATATTACATTTACGTTGAAGTATTGTTTCGATCTCTGAAACTGTTTTAAGATTTTCTTATAGAATTTTAACATAAATCAATTAAATTGTGCACCATATAATTCAAATTAATCTGACATCGGTATAATGCATTGGTATAATGTTAAACATCGTCAAATTAAAAAGAAATTAATTACATGAAAATCAGTAGAGGTATTCCTATTTGCTGCGCAAGATTTAATCCTTTCATTCAAGATCTATCAAATCATTTAATAAATATTGTGTATATAGAGTATAGTTAAAAGTTTTAAAGCTTCAATATTTTAGATACATTTTATGCGATAATCGAATGTCTGCTGCTTTATATTGCTGATTTATAGCGAAAATATTGAAAGAAATAAATGAGTTATTAAATTATATTTGTATATATCGTTTGACATATTTCATAGCAATATTCATAAATCAAATATTATGCTGTACATTTCATTTAAATGATATTTGCAGTTCTACGACTTACACGTAATAAAGGCCATTAGAAGATTTGAAAATCTATTTCATATATTATATAGGATTACCGTTGTTAAACACAGTTTTACCAGTAAATTTACTGATTTTCGCCACCTGTACCTATTCGTTGATTTCATTTTATATGGTCCTTTTTTACCGGTTGAAATTACGCCAAATATTTAATAATTTTCCATCATTCCAATATCACAATTTTATCGATCATATGAATTTCCAAGTCGAAATAATGATTTTCCAATTGAATAATATCAATTTTCCAAATTTTTAAGCTATAGAGTTGATCATAAAACGTTATTAATGACTATTATGGTACAATTAAAGTGATTATGGAGATACTGAAAATGAAAAGAATAGTCTAATTTTGAAATGAAAGATATATGAATGTACAGAATAATTCGCTGATAATTAATTTATGAATAGACCTCAGGGACTCATGGCTATTTGAACTAGAAGTTTTTGTATAATTTAAAATTTCGTATAAATATTATACATCCGGGTGAAAGAAAAATTGTTTGAATTTGCTGTTTTCTATTGTTAATGGAAACATTCATATTTTGGAACATTTTATTCTAATAAGAAACGTAAGAGTGTTCATGTATTCATGTTTTAAGAAATTCAAGTAATGGAAATTTAATGGTAGAGTCCAGTATATAATCGAAAGAAAGGGAGCAGAGTTAGATGTATAAACGTAAAGGATATGGGTATATGTTTTCATTTCGGCGTTGACGATGGCTATTACAAACAAGGGTAATTTCACTGCCACTGCAATTATATTAATTTTTAAGACAGTAAGAACGATTCAAATATTTATTAGTTTCCTTTATATCAATCGATTTAACTAAAATTATTAATTTTATACTTGTAATAATGTGTATATTGATTTCCCGCGTTGACGTCTGCTAACCCTATGTTATATATATAATAATGAAGCACTTATGTTCTTAGCTCTAGAATTGACATGGCTTATAATTTGTATCTTCAGATATCAACTCCAAATAGGGTGTAAATCCCCGTAAGTTTCCAAGGTGAAACTTTGTTGTGATGCCGATAACCGTGAGTCTCGTGTAGCCAAAGATGGGGACATAAGCATGCATGTATAGGAAAAACGCTTTAAGTCGCCGAGACAACCGAACGGTTACATTCCATAATAAAGAACGGAAAAAACGAAGAAAAAAGTGTAATATATATATATATATATATATATATATATATATATATATATATATATATTTATATAAAGCGCATATGAATTGCGTGTCTAGGTAAAGAGGCGGATCGTGTATTAAAAAAAAGAGCACAAATCCGGTCTCAGTGCACGCAACCTCGCAACTCTCCTACTACTCGACAACACCTGTCGTCTCTGCACATATATATATATATATATATATATATATATATATATATATATATATATATATAATATGCAATGGTCATCAGCTTAAGGTGCACTTATAACCCGAATCGACGCCGGAGTGTACGTACGCATGTGTGTGCGAGTGTGAAATGCCGGCCGCTCCGAATTCATCGGGCAAGTCGTCGCGCGCGCAAAACTCGCCGGCAAATTATCGATCACCCGCACCTGCGATACATAATAATTTATTCAAAGTTATACAGCGCTTCACCGCACACGACACTCGCTCGCCGCGGTCGATTCTCGCACCGAATATATATATACATAATGTACCTGCTACCCTCAGCGTAAGCTGCTCGCCGTCCACGCTCGTATAGAGGGGGTTGTGCGGCCGTGCAGGCCTTGCACCCGGCACCCGCGCGGTCAGTCTGGCCGAGTGCCTTGCGTGCTGCATCGCGCCCGTATGTATATTATATATACATATCCAGTTATATATGGATATATAGCGGCCGCGCACACGTATACATCAGAAACTTATGTGCGCGGGATATTATCCAGAGAGCCGATCGTATGGACGATCTAGAAGACGAGTACACTGAGAGGCGGATCAAGATCGTCCTCGTCGGAGATTCCGCGGCTGGCAAAGTAAGTTCGACGCAAGTATACAGTTCTAATATTTGCGCGTATGAATAATAATACATAGTCACTGCCGCGAAGAGTATATTGCAATATTATGCATGAACTATATTCAGCGCATTGTGTCTGTGTATATATATAGTGTATGTGCACGTGTACTCGTTCAGCATTATATATATATATATATATATATATATATATATATATATATATATATATATATTACAACATGTACTTGGTTTAGCAAAGAGGAGCAGAGAAGAAAGTACCTATATCGCGGACAAACAAAATTTGATTTTTAAATGTTTACCGCCTTATTAAATTCAATCGTCGGACTGTCTCTCTAGATATATATTTAATGAAAATTAGTTTGCAGCGAAATAACCAGTGAAATTGTTACTCGCCCAGTCAGAAAATATGGCATTGTTTATGCATTCGAGCTTCTATTTTCACTGGATATACTAGCGAAATATTCATTAGCTAATTTGACAATGAAAATTTCACTATTTTCTTAGCAGTGAGACGCGATTTTTACTAATTTAGATTTATATATTTGGCCTTTTATTATAAATATTCGTGTCAAAACTAAGTATGATAATAAGAAAATCTAGAAATGTAAGAAAACAAATTTATGTTTAGAAAATAATTGATGCGAACATACTACAGATTAAATGTTTCATAAGTAAAACAAAACTAAATAAAAATTTTTTTATTTATTAATCTAAATTTTAAATGAATTAAATAAATTGAATTGAAAGTACACAAAATAGGTTTTTGCCGACAAGGGTATGTTTACCGTTCGTACGTAGAGAGCGCATAAATATATATCCGACTCCGCAATTTCCTTTACCAGTGTACATATTATATATTTTACCATGCGAAGGGTATTTCTTAATTGTATGCGCGAAGAGGTGCAAAGAGCTGAAATTGGGATATATCGAGAAGAATCTTGTATAGAGAGCGGATATATATTAGTTTGTAAAGTTAAACAGGAATTTCTGTATTGTGTTTTATATGAATAAAAATTAAACCTTTTTACAAAGTGTGATTAAGTTGTTGGTAAACGCAAAATTCAATTTAACTAAGGTGTACTATAAATATGAGGAATATCAATCAGTAGTAGATTTTTTATACGAATACTTTTTTATATTAATAATTACTTTTATATCAGTAATCATATATCTATATATACAATAAGTTATAAATTTAAAAAATATGGAATTTTCAGATTATTTTAGTTTTAATCTAAAATTTCTTATAATTTTCTTAACCAAGAATCTAAATGTGAATTATAATTGTAGAGTAGCATTGCGATAAGATTTTGCCACGACGAATTTTCAAGGCAGTACACACCTACAGCCGGAATCGATTTCTATTTGAAGAATCTTACCTTGGGAATTTACAAAAATGTTAATCTTTACCTGTGGGACGTTGGTGGTTTATCACTTCGTAGCAAAATGCTTGACAAGTATGTTTACGAAGCCAATGTAAGTTATATAAATGTAATAACATTGATATACAAAATATACGTAATTATAATTATATTTGTATATATGTAGTAATCGATAATGTCCACTATTGTCTAAGTATTTATTTTAGAATAATTAAAAGCAAATTCTGTTTACACTGTATGCCAACGTTTCGAATCTTTTATGGATTTGGCTCCCTTCTCAAAGCAAAATTGGAAACAATTCGTTACAAAATTGTCTTAAAAATTATTTAACACAAAATTGCTACTAACAATTAAAATTTAAGAAAATCACTCACAGGCTAACATAAATTAAAAATGTTTAAATAGTTGAAGGAACAAATTATTAACCAGTTCTGAAGGGTGCGAAACTTCAATAATATCCAGCACAAATGCAGACATCATATGCGTAAGTAGTAACGGACAATTTGATCAGGCTATATATTACTAAAGGTTTAAGAGGTTAGAGCGTATCTTCGTATTTCTCGCAATAGTACAGCAAGGTAGCAAGCATACATGCACAAGCGAATATAACTTAAGAACTGAAAACTTATAAAACTAAAAATTCTACTTCTGCTTTTTATGTAAATATATAATAAAATACACATGAAATAGACTTTAATAATATATAAAGAAAACTTGATCAAGAAAATTGTAAAAAAGAAAGAATATGTTTATAGTTGCACGAGGATATATACCGTATAGACAAATTGACCGCTACTTCTTACACATATGATCTCACATCAGACATACGATGTCGTTTAAATAATTTTACCATCTTTTAATTGTTGGTATGCGTATGGATATTGTATTCATTGATTTTTAATATAATTATCTAATAAATTATTTATGGCTTTGTATTCAGAAGGGGACAAATCAATAAAATAACTCATCATCAAATAAATATTGCATATCGGCAGTATTCTGTTATTAGGCAGTATTTCTAAAGTACGGTCTACGAAACTCATAGGTAAATTACAGTTTGCATCAATGAAAATATAATGTACAGGTTCTCTGAGACAATAATCTGTAAGAATATTTAATTATTAGAGTAATGATTATATCTAAAAGTCGAATCTAAGAAAATGAAATTAACAATTAAAATTTTGATAATGTAATAACACAATAACTTCATAACTACAATGAATATTAATGTTTTGACAAAATTCCAGATTATTTTGTTAGTTTACGATGTTACAAACAGTTCCAGTTTTGATATTCTTGAAGAATGGATAGCTGAAATACGGGATCTGAACGAAGGTTTACAAACATTGCCAATAATGGCCATCATAGGCAACAAATGCGATATGGAACACCAGCGAACAGTTAAAAGAGAACGATCGTATCGCTTCGCTGCTGAAAATGGATTTCAGTATCATGATATGTCAGCTCGCAGCGGTGAATCGGTAAATAATAATATAAATTATATTCTTAAAATTAAAATTTTAAAAGAAAATCAATCTATTCTTTTTTTCGATATAATGACTTGTCGATCAAACATTTTATCGTAGCTTTAGAATAATATAATAGCGACCATCTTCATAAAACTGTGCTACCCTTTGTTAATTTTCTTATCCTCTTATATCTTCTTCGTTTGCTTTCGGAGTTTCTCCCCTTCTCCAAAAATAACGCGTATCTTTTAAAAATGTATAATATAAAAATATCTAATAAACTTTTATAAAAAAAAAACAACAGAGAACACAATTTCTGAACAATTTATATTATATATTATATAATGCTTTTAAAGAAACTTATTTGTATTAAATTTTCTCATTTATTACAACAATACACTTTTCAATATTGTATATCTGACACAAGCGCCGCTGTAATAATTTACATGTGCTTTGTTTACAAACGCATAGTAGACCTCCGTTTTTTTATCATGTTGGTGCGCATACCGCTGAAGTACGATAAAATTTTCAGCAATATTCATTGCTAACTTTTTAAGTGGCAGCCGCTAACGTTATACGTGTTTTGTGAGCTCGGCGATAATGGTGCTTATGTCGACTGTTTTTAAATAAATTAATAAATATTCCTATTGATCTTACAGTCCAATTAAATAAATTAAACTAATACATAACAATACATGAAATAAACAATAAACAAAGACAGTCTAACTGTCATTATAATGTTCAGTTAATTACATTATATTGATATGTATTAATATTGATATAAATATATATTCATATTGTTATCTACTAGTTTAATTTATTTAATTGGACTGTAATATCAATAGAAATATTTATTAATTTACTATTTTCTATAATTATAATCCTTATGTAAGATAATTACCACGTTCCCGACCCCTTCGTAAGTAATTAAGAATAGTGTAAGAAAATCTTCAATCCCTCCCTTACGCAAAAAAATTTGACGTCATTTTATGGATTGTCCTTACTCGAATTAGAATCATTTCTCTTTCCTTGCCCACCCGAGTCTCTCCGAAGACACCCTTTTCCCACCGGCAAATTCGTAAGTTTACAAATTGAATTGGCATTCTGTGCTATACATAAAAAATATCAATTGGAATCTTACTCCTAAATTCAAAGTTGTAATTATATTACTACAGGACTTGAATTAGGCAATAGTTTTCGTTATTCTCACGTGCCTACATCATTTTATAAATTAATTTATATTCTATATTTTTTATTAATTTGAATTAAAAATTACTACATTGACAATCTTTAATATGGCGTAAATTTTTTTAAACTCACAGATTTGTTATGTTTTGTAAAAAATAATTTACTTTAAATTACGAATGTGTGTAAATTTACAGGAAATACTAATTTAATTTATGCTTAATAAAACAACTAATTTAATTAATATATATAAAAATTAATATCTACTTTAATTTTAGGTGTCGCTTTCTATAGTGAATCTCGCTGCAAAAAGTCTTGGAGTACGACTATCGAAAGCGGATCAAGACTTCCACAAACCAATTATAGCCGCCGAAATCGGCGACTCGGTGGATATGCCAATTAATCGTAAACAGAAAATTGTCAAGAGACGCCCTAATAAAAAACACATCATGATTCATAATTTTCATCCAAAACTTCCTATATCAAAATCAGTCGCCTGCTCTTTGCAATAGTAAGATAATTTACGTAAAATATAATAATGTAATAAATATTGCAAGTTTTGTAAATCTTCGAAAAAATATAGACGTAGGTGATAATGAATTAATGGAGTTTGACAAATGTGGTTAATATTTCATAAAATATAATACGTATGAATAAGCCAGGATTGCGTATTTATTATCAAAATTAGATTACTAACATGATAGATTAAAGGACATTGCTGTTAATAATCAAAATACCAAATTTTTAATTTTTCTATATAGTTAAGTTATATTTACTCCGTAGAATTTGTAAAATTATGGACTTTATTTCGTTATAATTTATTAATTTCCTCACATAATGGTATGTGTGAATATTCGAATGCAATCACTGTGATTATAAAGGTACAAATAATTAAATGATAATAGATGAAAATAAAAATAATTTAAATAGCTTGATATAAGAAACTATATAAATCTACTTTCAATTATTATAGGGATAAAGACATCAAATAATTTCACATAAAATGTAATGATACCGTTTAATTGTGTTAACTATAGAATTTTTTACAAACATAATCAATGTATGACAAATTCATTTATGTAAATTTTAATGTGTCTGAAATTAAATGATAAATATCAAGATTGTAAAGTAAAATCATGAATTTTGATTTTACAATAAACTTTTTAATAATTAATAGGCCTTTTTTAAACTTTTTTACTTTTATAATTATTTATAAAATAAGTTTTATACAAAAATGTTTATAATTGTCTTAGGCTTTAAAATGTTTTAATTGATAACATAAATAAGAATTAATTGCATACTTTGTTCACATAAATAATTCAATCATTTTAACAAAAGCATTTCAATAAATTAGTCTTCAAGTTTTTTTGTATCATTTAACAATATACATTCCTATAGTAATAATTTCTAGTTTTAACAGTTGATTATCAAATACATATCATATATGTACATATTTTTCAGCGTTCTCAATCTGTAGTCTTATAATTATCCTTGTTAATGGACGGTGAAAATCTTGATTTTCAAATGGATTACACTCCAACAAAATCTAAGCTTTACATATACACTAGTCACTATGAATTTTTTAAATCCTACGAAATGAAAACTATTTGTTATAAATCAGGAGGCTTTGTTAATGGTCGCCTTGGCCACGAATCTTTCTCAAGTATTTTTTCCTTAGCATCCCACAAAGCCATAACTTTCTCGTTTAAAGGGTATAAATAAGTTTCCAACCACTCCTGAATTGTATAATTAGTGTAAATTCCTTCCATTGCACTTTTCATCTCTTTTTCAATATAAACAATTTCCATTTTGTATCTATCTAATTCAGCCACTGCTTTTTCAACATGACTAGGATTCGAAAAAGCATATTTTATATTATACGGTTTCAACCAACCCTTGAATGTGCTATCTTGTTCCATTCTTGCAATTTCTTGACATAATGAGTGAAGTCGATGGATCGCGGTATAAACAGATGCACCAAAATAGTTGCATTTAGTCCATCCATATTGAGGTTCTGGAAGACTTAAAGTAATTATACCATCACAGTTAAGAATTTCCATTATTTTACGAGGTACTTCAATCGGAAACATATTATAATCAGAAGACTGTAAAACCATTAAGTTTATTGCTAATGATGGTAATGCAGATGGTAAAAGTTCACATAAAACGCTAAAGTGATCATACCTTTGCCAACCAGTAAGAATCACACCTTTAAAGTTTAAATGCTTTGATTGACGAACAATAATTTCTAACCAGCGCTGATGATTTTCTACATGATATGAAATATCTGTATAAAATCTATCTGGTGCTGTTGCACCTTTAAATGCTGTAGCTACCCACACTGATTTCCAAACACGTGCATAATTTTTCCATAATTGATCATTTAATGAAGAAATCGGATCTGTTGTATATTTCCATATAACTGGTTCTATTAATAAGTTTAATCCTTTATTAATTATTTCTAGAGGATCTATATCTCTAAATTCATCATCCCACATTAGAATAGTAAGATGAGGATACTTCTTTTTGAGGTAGGAAGCAATAACATGAACATGATTAAGAAATAGTTGTCTTTTATTCCATTGATATCGTGACATTGTTTCCAAACATCTATTGCATTCACCTAACTGATAAACTTCATCTGCACCAATGTGTAAATATTTAATATATGGATGCATAGCAATAACTTGATCTAGCATATTGTAAACAAGATTTATCGTTTTATTGTATGAAGGGCATAGAACTTGTGGATATCGACTAACTTCTCGATACCTTATATATTTTTTTAATTTTAACACAAATTCTAAATGCCCAAAAGTTTGAATTAGTGGAATAATAATAAGATTATTTTCTTTAGCAATTTTTTGAATTAACATAATTTCATTCCTAGAATAACAATTTTGAGCACTGACATCAGCAAGATCATCTTTAAAAGGAAACATATCCTCATATTCTATTAGTATTCCAGTTGCTCCTAGTTTTTTTATAATTGGAAAAAGATATTTATAATAATTTATGATTGGAGGTGCACCTTTAAGATCTAAATGCACAATTTTATGTCCTTTATAAAGTGATTCATGATTGTATGAACTTTGATCTACGTCGTTATCAAAACTTTTAAGTGTGGAATCAAACTTGATATCATTTATTATTTGAGATTCTATTTTTTGTACTAATAAAAGATTCTTTAAACTTTGAGTCACATAATCATCATACACCCTTAAATGTGACTGGATCTTAGGAGATGAAATATCTTCCACTTCACTGCTTAATATATGATAAACAATGATTAATAAAGCAAACAAAAGCATTAAAATAATTGTCATTGACATTCGGCCTTTTAGGCGAATCATTTTCATTATTAATCACAACATCTTTACATTGAAAATATAGCTATTTGTCTAGGATTCCTAGAAAACAAAATAATTTGCTATAATAAACACTTTTCTGCGGTTATTATATTATTGAATTATAAACATATATAAAGATAGATATATGAATATCTAGAAATATCTATCTACATCAGATGGATATATCTTAGCTCTAATGTAAGTAAACTCGTAAACCGTATAAGCGTAACCTGCCATAACTCTATATAGGCCTATCTATATGTATGGCCTATATGTTATCTCGATGCCTATATACTATAATAATCTATATATATTACCACATATTATACCACGCTCTATCAACATATTATACCACGTCCAGTTAGATTAGATCATTTTTGGTTAAAGTTTTGAGTAGTTTACTTTTTATTCACGATCGGATTTGGCGAAATGAGTAGATTAATGAACAGACGTAATATCGTTATATTGCTAGTTGTATTGAAAATTTTCGAAGTTTTTTAACAAATTATTATTATTTCGGATTATAATTATTTCGGAAAAACTCCTAGGACGAAAAAATAACAAGAATAGGTGGTATACAAAATCAAATTCCATATAGATTCAGTATTTTCAAAACTTAACAGTAATAAATGCAGTGAAAAATAGTTAATCATCTTACTCTGATTTTTTTAAATATACTTGTAATTGATTACTAATTTTTAATTCGTTCAGAATTGTTTGAAAACTTTCTTGTAATTGACAAATTTCTTTAGCTCATAAAAATTACCGAAACATATTCGTATTTTTAAATAATAGTAAATTCAAATATCTTCAATTTAAGACCTTAATAATAATAATTAGAATGATTTAGGTCTACGACTACGATATTGACAATTATGGGTTTATGCTAGTATGAACGAATTATGTAATATATAGACGTGGTACAAAGAACAATGGAAACCTTAATAATTTTATAATTTTCTTTTTAATATTGCTTTCAAAAAAGTATAATATCCCGCGCGTACGCGCGTAACACAGTAGGGAAAGAGCTTTCATTATATGCGTTGGTATCTCATGAATGTAAAATGTAAAGTGTAAAGATAATTAAAACTAATTAAGAAATTGTAAATAATCTTTTTAAGTATAAAGTACAATACGGACAAAAGAAAGCAGAACTATGTAATATTCGAAAGTGTTTACCACAAGAGAACATAATTAAGATTGAATTTCATTATTATTGTAATATAAAAACAAAAGTTGAAAAAAAAGTAATTTGAAATTATACATTAAAGTAAGATAAGGTTTCAAAGAATTATTTTATGTTATATAGTATATTGGTTATAAGAGAATTCCCATATTAGAATAAACAATACTATGAAGATTAGAAAAATTAATGTTAAATTTAAAAGATTCATCGAAATAGCTGCTTTTACTGTTAAATTATTCTATTTTATAAATAAGATCGAGAGTGATTTAGCTGGAACTTTTTGTGATGTATCAGCGAATGTACGCATATGCAGTAGGCAGCGTCTCGATGTCGGCGCAGGGATATATAATAAGACGCCACCTGCCGGTGCGGATAATATGCGTAAAAACTTTTTATTATTTTTTCATTTTAACAAAATTACTAATCATTCTGAATGCAATAACAAATATGCAGATATATGAACCGTTTTACTTCCGATTGAAACGTTGTAGCGACGGTTTTATATTTGTATCAGTTTTTAATTTACCAACGCATGGTGTCAATTCAAATTATCTTTGTAAGAGCGTTGTCACAACCGGTATAAAATGTCCGCTTATATGCATTATATATACCAGCAAAGCGTTGTCCTAAGAACGTGATTTCGATCAATTGCCGATAGGTTGTTCCAAGGTTGGAACACTGTTAGGAGCAATAAGAACAGTAGGAATCCGTAAATTGTTGTCAATGTTTATGAAATTATTAAATATTTTTTTATTGGTCTTACAGTCCAATCAATTCAATCTAAAAATAAAATAAAAATAAAAATAAATAAAAAATAAAATAAAAATTAAAAATAAAAATTAAATTAAAAATTAAATTAAATTTATAATGACAGTCAGACTGTCCTTGTTTACATTCACCCTCGTAGACTAATCTGAAAAAAAAATATTAGCTGAAAAAATTCTTTGTTAGTAAAGTGCAGTCTGACTGTCCCCAACACCCTTACCTAATTGAAGACTTGTCCAACGTTTCGAGCTCGCTACGGCTCCTCATCAGGAACTAAACTAAACCTTATATTCTAATCTATATATACCCATCCCCATCACCAAATTTAGTAAATTAAATATAAATTCCCCCTCTACACAAATTGTCCAAAACCAATCAATTTAATAAGGAATGATAAACACTGTCCAATCTACCAGACTCTAACATTAAATTCACATTATTTCGATTCCTGGAAATGTGAATACTTTCAAGACTCTCCCGTTTATACTTATTATTAATACCATGTTCCAAAATATCCACATTCACAAAATCAAAAGAATGTAAAAACTTTGAACAATGCTCTTTTAAACCGGAAGTAATATGTGAGCTACGTAAACTATATTTATGTTAATAAATTCTCTTTTTTAAATATCTACCTGTTTGTCCAATATAGTATTTATCACAATCCATGCAATTAATCTTGTAAACAACTCCTGATTTTAAGCATAAATCATCCTTATCTTTGTAATTATTAAACAATCTACTCAAATTATTGCTATTTTTAAAGAAAATTTGAATGTTATATTTCCGAAAATTTCTTTTTATTCTTTCAGACAATCCTCTAACAGATGGCAAGACAATAATTTTGCCTCCGTTAACATCAATTCCTGCACTATGTCTATTTTCAGTATTATAAATGTAAAACAATCTCAGCAATTAATCTATTAATAAATTGAATTGGATAACCATTATTAATGAAAGTTTCTCTTACTATCTGTAAATTATTTTGTCTAAAATCTTTATGTGACAATTTAATTGCTCTGTCAATGACACCCTTTAATACTTCAATTTTGTTTCCGAATTGGTGGTGTGAATTAAAATCTAAAAACCTACTCTAATATACTATTGGTGGTGTGAATTAAAATCTAAAAATCATACGCGTATGAAATATATGCAGTAAAATGCGTGTGCGTTGTTGCTCATAGCCTTAGCAATCAGTTCCACCAGTAACCAGCAGGTGGCGACTTGCATTTTATCGAATATCAACTCAAAGTAACAAGCTTTAACTATTAATACTAAACTAGCTTATTTGAATGGTTAAATTTAATTTTGGGATTAATATCCTATAGAAGGTATGATGTTGGTATTATATTGTTTGAACATTTTATATTTTCTTATGTAAGAAAATCTGTCTCTCTATCTCTCTCGTATTCTCCATATAAGGTAAAAATACCAATAAGTAACTAGTTAAATTAATCGTCAATTACAGGATAAATTGCGTACATTTTCAAAATTCCTTGAATATTTGATAAACTAGATACAATATTTTCTCAATAACAGCCCCAAATTGATTTATATAATTATTCATAGAATATTCGAAAATATAGATAAGTACCTTTGTCCCAATAAATAACTAACCACAAACATTTGACTCATAGTACGAATTCCTCTGCGCCAATAAGTAACTATACATAATTTAGCACGAGAAATTCTATTTCGATTTTAAGTTTTTTTTTCTTTGTAGCATCAACTTTTTAATTTCATCATTAATTTTTTTCTTTTATTCTGAAGCTCTTTTCCTTTCTTCTTTCTCTTTTGCTTTTATAATTTTAAGTTCTTCTCGCCTTCGCTTTCTCTCTGCTATTTTTAATTGTCTTTTTCCCTGTCTTTAAGAATATTTTCTGTTGATCCATCCATACATCGGAAGTTATGGAAGGTATATGTTTTTTCTCTTCTTATTAGAATTTTTACTTGAGTTTTCATTGGGCCAACTCAAAGCTTTTTTCAAAGGAGAACCTTCTCCTACCTATAGGTACCTACCTGATTTTGTCGATTTTTGCCTTATATACTTCAGTTGTACCTAAAAATAAAATTTATGATATTAATGACCTAATTAATAAGCAATTAAATGTTTTATTATAAGACAATACACACTTTTTAGCCTTTCTGTGCATCTTGTTCATTCTGATATACATTTGCAATTATATTGTTTTTATCTTTTAAGATATTTAATGCATTTCCTGAGAACTCCAAATCATTTGCACCAACATTTATGAAACTATATGTGTCTAAATTATCTGTATTTTCGACTTTAGGATTCACAGGTAATTCAGGAACTGTCTTTTCTACTACGAGGGTGGATTGATAAGTTTCCGGCCTGACCAAGAAAAATAACGTTTTTAAGAACTTTTTTTTCTCAAAATAATCTCCTCCAAGGCTGATACATTTCTCATGGCGGTGTTCTAGTCTAGTAGCACCATCTCTATAGATTGATTCGTCAAGCTCTTTAAAATACCCATTTACAACTTTGATTACTTCTTCATTGTCCGCAAATCTCTTACCGCCAAGCCATTTTTTGAGGTTAGGAAACAGATAATAGTCACTCGGGACTAAGTCTGAAGAGTAGGGAGGGTGCCGCATCAATTCAAACTTCAGATCGTTGATTTTAGCCATCGTAACGATAGACATGTGCACTGGTGCGTTATCGTAATGAAACAAGATTTTTTTCTTCGCCAGATGAGGTCGTTTAATTTTCACATTACTCAATCATGACTCAAACGTTGCAGTAAGTCTGCGTAGTATTGATCAGTGGTATTTTTATCCTTTTTAAGGTAATCAATGTATATAATACCTCTTGCATCCCAAAAAACAGTAGCCATAACCTTATTCGCCGAAAAAATTGTTTTTGCCTTCTTTGGAGTTCATTCCTCTGGTCCAATCCACCGTTTAGACTGTTGTTTGGTTTCAGGAGTGTAGTGGTGGATCCAAGTTTCGTCAACGGTTACGAATCAACGCAAAAATTCGCTTGGATTACGCTTATAGAACGCCAAATTGGTGGTAGAAATGTTCTTTCGAAACAATTTTTGGTCGACTGTTAGCAAACGCAGCACCCATCTTGCACAGAGCTTTTTCATATACAAATGTTAGTGCAAAATATTTTGTACACGTTCATATGACATCTTACAGGTCTCAGCTATCTCACGCATTTTTCATCTACGGTTTTCCAGCACTATATGTGATGGATTTTTTCGATTATATCTGTAGTTGTGACCTCAATGGCGCGTCCTGAGCCAGGCTCATCAGAGGTGCTCACACGACCCTTTTTAAACTCGGAAACCCACTGCTTAACGGTTGAATATGATAGGGAGGATGTCCCCAGTGTTGAGCCCATCTCTTCTTTCAATTCCTTCGGCGTTAACCCCTTCAAATAAAACTATTTGATGACAGTACGATTTTCCAGCTTTTCCATTTTTACGAAAAACACGGAGGCGTCTTGTTAAATCTAAACTAACATGGCGATCGGACTGAAACTATAGCTACAAGCTATCTACGGATGGTACTATAGAACGCCACCTCAAGTTAGGACTAGTGGTACCATCTCTTGGTTAGGCCGGAAACTTATCAATCCACCCTCGTATTTCCTCTTTTTTTTCTTAAAGCTTCATCTATATATTAGCATTAATACAGTTTCCTGTAAAAGAAAAACACCATTCTAATAATAAATTATAAATATATTGAGTATTTTTGCATGGATGGAGCAATATTTTTATACAAAGTACCTTTTGTTATGAAAGCATCATTCTTAGTGAAATTTAAAAAATAAAATGATTAGGAGACTGTGCAATATTCACGATATTGTTAGGTAATCCAGATCCATGAGAAATTTCTGAAGTTATCCTTGATTCTTCTGAGGCAATATTTAGCAAATAACCAGAAACCGGAAATGGCTATTCAGAAACTCATTTTATTAGTTTTTACACTTTCATATACTTAAAACTGCAGATATGGCATTGGAGTGAGAGATAGAGATATGAAACATCTTTTTTTAAACTCTCTTTCCATGTTCGCCGTGATCTGTGTATAAAAAATACACGGAGTAAAATCGACGTTTGCTTTCTTAAGCAGACCTTTATGTATAATTTGATATGCGGAGTATCTAGAACGTGGACACATGATTCAGGAGTTTTATTATTGTTAAACAGACCAAACTGAGGTTTATTACCGAAATCGGATGCGACGAAAGGGCGAACGCACGCCTCTCCCGATCGATCTCTCACTCTCATGCCGTGATAAGTTTTATCGTTGTAGATAAAAAACAAACGATGCTCGTTTCTTCCCATTTCTTTCAGCGCTCACCAGAGTCTCCGCCTGCATTTTTTAGTTCTAGCCTCAATCGAAAAACCCAATCCTGTGTTTTTGATTGGATATTAGATATTAGTGAATAGCTTGAAAACTAACATCAAGTCATTTGAAGTTAATTTTATTATTGCATTCGCATTCCCATAATCTATGCAGAAATGGTAATCTATCGCATTAATTCTAGGACACCCGGTATATATATATATATATATATATATATATATATATATATTTACATATATATTGTAAAACATAACAGTACGGTAAATGCAATAGTTTCACGACAAGAATTGTTATTAATTGATGAATTGAAATATCCACTGTTTACATTAAATTTAATGTACTTTCTGTAATATTATAATGTACTTACTGTGCATGCTTGCTGTAAGCTCGCTGTGGCTATATTCGATTTCTCGATTGGAATTTTCATGGGAAAAACCTTAATAAAGTCTTTCGAAGATATTTCCCAAAAATAGTTTAAACCAAATTTGCAAATCTCATTCAAATATATATTTTTATTTTTTGTTTTTATTCTTTACTACAGCATTTCTCGAGAAAAATATATTTGAAGGTGCCCGGAGATTCCGAAACGGAATTATTGAACTTTCATCCAGTAATATTATTTATTTAAAAAAACTAACAGGTCGTTCAATAAGCCCCGATACTATCAACGAATACAATAATTTTTTATCAAAACTAATTTTTATTCATCATTAGAATTTCCTTTTAGAGTGATATAATTGTTCAACGTTTTACCAACTTTTCTATACTATGTTTAAAAAATGATTTATCCTTTGCTGTAAATAGGCTTCAATTTCGGCAATAACTTCCTTTTTTAGCAGTTTTTTGAGATCAGTAAAGAGCCAGTAGTCGCTGGGGGCTAAATCTGGTAAATACGGGGGGTGAGGAAGTACAGGAAATCCTTTTCATTGCGAGTAAATATCGATAAATAGCTCTCTGAATCGTCGACTCGTTGCTGTTTTTGTTCTACTGAAAGCAATCGCGGCACCCACTTGTATCCCACCTTATTATACTCTATTACATGAAGGATTGTAAATACGCTTCCAGATGATATCTGTGTAATTTCTGCAAGCTCACGAACCTTCATTTTACGATATTTCATTACAATATTTAACACTTCACTCATATTTTCCGGTGTAACGGCTTCCAATGGCCTACCTAAACGTCCTGCATTATTTGTGTCCGTACGACCACGTTTAAACTTAGCATACCAATCGTTGGTTTGGATAGAGAGGAGTCCGAGTAATGCTTTTCAAGCCATTGTTGGGCTTCTACGGTATTTTTACCAATTAAAAAACAATGTTTTATCAACACGCGAAACACGCTTTTTTCATTTTTCAAATAAATTACAAAGTTACTTTACTCTACCCTCGATAACTTTGCTGTTTATGGTCCGATCAACGTGAAATTTGTACACATTTTATAAAAAGATTCATACTCTAATGAAACGTGGCTAGTTTGGTACTACTAGCACCATCGCTGGGTTAATCTTGGAACTTATTGAACGACGTGTTATATAATAAATAAAATATATATTTAATTAAACTCTATCAATTTGATACTAACGTTTTTGAAATTTTTCTTATTTTCTAAAATAAATTCGAAAAACGATAATTATTATGGAGTTTTTATGGATTTGGCAATAGATATTCAAGTTATGTTTAGAGCTATTATGATATTAATAATCAGTGTACTATAAATCATAAATATATAAATGTGCAGAAAAATAAGGAGAACGATTTCGGGAATAATTGAATATAGCAATATCACTGAGGATGTTTCAGAGAGACCCCACGATAGAATTCTTCATTTTTTTCTGCAGAAGTATTATATCATACGCAAATTTATCGATATGAAATATAATTAATACATAGTTGTTTTCACATACATATGAGTTAACTGTTTAATAAATCCGTTACATTATTATCTCAGCCGGAACTGATACAGATAATGTGTGTGTGTGTGTGTGTGTGTGGGTGGGTGGGTGGGTGTGTTTGTGTGTGTGTATGTATCCCATTGAAATTGATATTCAAGTTATTTTAAGGTAAACTTGGATTTTTAAATGGTTACCCTCACTTTTTATTCTAGAATCGGAAAGGGCTGATAATTCTACGTTCCACTATGTATTTCAGTGCTAAAATGTTGACCCCTAATGGTCAGTCGAAAGTCAATCTATTTTCTGACTAAATAACTCCAAAATTGCGAGTCAGCGACAATAGGTTTCCCATCAAAGTTATTCGGTATGAAGGGGTTGACCGACGTAGACTTTGAACTTGAGGTCGGATTTTAAGGTCATTTGATAGTTAACGTAATTTTTTTATGGATATTCTTGTTTTTTATTCCGAAATCCAAAAGAACAAATAATACTACGTTCATGTGTCATTAAAGTGTTGGGCACTGTTGAAAGGGATTACTGACGAATGACATTCATTTTGCACCGACCACTTAATAACAGGAAGAAGTTGTCCCGACCACTTAAGGCAAGGAAGTGGTTATCCCAGCTACTGAAGGTATATTCGCTGATCACCTAGCAGCGACAATTAAGAACGAATGTTCAAATTAATGGTAAAGTGAATTTTCATGCTAAGCGAATTTATCTAAATAAGTGTTCAAACAATTGACCCTTTTTGTCAAGACATAATTCAATTCGATTTTCAAAACTTTTAACAGTAGATAGAAGAACATTTCTTTGAATGTTACGACATACGGTTATTATGCGTTGCATCATATTTTCGCTTGCGGTGGGTGCTTTAGCGTAGACAATATTTTTTAGATATTCCACAAAAAGAATCTAAGCTTGGCAATTCTGGAGACCTCAGTAACCATTCTACAAATCCACTGCATCTTATACATTAATCTCCGAGTCCCATTTATAAGGCAACATTTATGAGCAATCCCGGTAAATCGTTTATTAAACATTTAAATAGTTATGCCGATTTACGTTTTCCTTGAAGAAATAGGGTCCAATCATGTTTCCATTTACAATACCGCATCATACGTTCAAAATCCAACGGTGTTGATGATTCAAATCTTGATACCAATGAGGATTTTCAACAGACCCCTAATGGTAATTGGTCTGTTAAATTGACCAGTAACCGGAAAAGTGGCTTCATCATTAAATAATATGTAATTCAAAAATTTTGAACTTGTATCAGTCTTTGCTTTATCTATAAAACGCACGCTTTCGTTTGTAATCTCTAGTTTGCAATTCTTGTATCAGTGTTACATGGTGCGGATGGGATTTGTGAACTTTCAATATTCGATGCAATCGATTTTGGAATACCTAATCGTTTTTTAATTTTTCGGCTACTAATATGAGGATGAATTGCTGTCATACCTGACACCCTATGCACTTATGGAATATCTTTTTTTGATACTTTATTTCGTTTTCTTTGTCGCGGACAAACTAATCGTTGACGTAGACGCTCAACAAGTCTCGCGATAATACAATCGTTTGAGTACCTTCTATCGGGAAAGTGATTACGATATATCTTTGCTGATTTCATATAATTACCTCGGCATCCTCTAAGAGAAAATTGTATCTGCTATTTCATTGGCTGCACAATCTGGCATTATTAATTTCTAGACAACTACTTATACTATTAGGAAGAAAACTTACTTTCCAACCATAACGTTTCAATGGTGATCTAAGTAGTACGAAAAGTCAGATATGTCGGATGTAGTACTTATTTTTTAGTTTTGGCATTTACTTATAAAATTCAGTTAGTATTCGCTATCATTTGTGTAAACATTATAATTTTTTGATCAGCGAAAAATGAATTGTGATGAATCGTTTTTTCGACATGTCCATTTGCACTATTTTGATTTGGCAAAAAGTGTAGTGTAGTAGTAGAAACTTATCGATTGTGTTACGAATTTTATGGCAAACAAGCTCTGTCGCTTACAACATGTAAAGAGTGGTTTCAGCGGTTTAGAAGTGGAGATACTGATGTTAATGACAAAGAATGTTCTGGACAGCCGAAAAAGTTTGAAGATTATGAATTGCAAGCATTATGGGACAAAAACTCAGCTCAAACTCACTAATAAGTTAGGAGTCTGTGACAGAGCTGTCGGCAAACGTTTACATGCAATGGGAAAATGAATAAAGGGGGAAAATGGATACCATACGATTTGACCGAATCGATACAACATAGCACTGTATTTGGTTTCCAGGAAAAAAAAAGAAGAGTTCTCTGTGGCGTATTGTGATTGATGATGAAAAATGGATCTGCTATGACAATCCTAAGTGCAAAAAGTTAAGGGTCGACCCAGGCCAACCGTCCACATCGACACCCAAACGGAACATCTACGGCCAAAAGATATTGCTGCGCATTTGGTTGGATCGACAGGGTGTGCTGTACTACGAGTTGCTAAAACCGAATGAAATCGTGACTGTTGACGTATACAAACTGCAGCTGAATGATTTGCAACAGAAATTGATCGAGCAATCATCAGCAATACGTAGGCGCAAAGTCATTCTCTTGCATGAAAACGCTCGGTCACATGTTGCGAAAGCTGTCAAAACACCCTGTTAGTGATCAAATGGGAAGTGCTGCCACACCCAGCGTATTCGCCAGACATAGCGCCTCCTGATTACCACCTATTCAGATCGATAAAGCACGACCTCATTGATACGCACTTCCGACATGTTCAAGAAGTGCGTAAATTTGCGAATAATTGGATCACCTCGAAACCACCATTTATCTTTCGTACGGTATCGCCATATTGCCAGAAAGATTAGTAAAAATATTAGAAAATGACGGAAAATATCTTGATTAAGCTAACGTGTATACATTTTTCATCAGAAATGTCCCTGTTCCGTTTAAAAAGGTCGGAAACTAAGTTTGCCTCCTAATATTTTAAATAAAATAGGCAGTGTAATTGTTAAGTACTTAAATAAGAAATGCATAGGCAGCTTTGAAAATTATTGAACTGAATAAACTTTATCCTTTAATGCACTACAATAAATTTTTATTTCTGAAGTATACTTGATAACCAGCAATATCAATAGGACCGAATAAACAAACTACGGAATTATGTAGTAGTTAAAGAAATTAGAAAGGCAATTAGATTCAATTTTACGAAATGACCCTGATTGCAGCGGAGATATGCCGAAGTGCAGGCGAACAATTATTCAGTATAGACCGTAGGAAAGGGGCTTGTGCGAAAGAAATGAATTATCAATGCTATGTCACATTTTTAAATTTAGGTATGTGTATTTGTACAACTGTGCATTTTAACAAATAATAAATATAGATTTCGTAAAAATTATTTTGTAAATTTTGAAACATTTAAAAAATCATTAGCTTCTTTACCTTAAATGGCTACTGCAGCGAGAACTTTTCTTTAAGTGATAGTAGATTGATAGTATGACTTGGATTCGACTAAAACTTTTTTTTTAATGTGCAGTTGCATGATATACAGTTATGCATTTTTCAAAATTCAAAAGGTTTTGAATTTTAATTGAAAATTAAAAATGAAAAATTTGTGTATTTTTTTTTTAATTTTGGTATGTACATTAAATTAAATAAATTAAAAATTAAATAAATTAAATTTCAGCGAATTTGACGGAATTAAAAAAATTTTATAACAATTTGAAGTTTCGATTTTAACATGTAATTTTGAATTTGAATGAGAAATTTGAAGTTTCTCTCTGCATAGTAAAGAAACTGTTCGACACATGTGTTTGAAAAACTAATATATTATAATCTAGGTTAATAGCAACATATTTATATTTAAAAAATGAAAATCGATCGAACCGTATTTGAATAAAGTTGATCTGAAAAGTAGTTTTGATGATTTTCGACAAATTGACCAACGACAGGACGCACTACGTAGCACCGCGGAACGATATATACAGCCATCAGGTAGAATTTTTTTGTAGAAGGAATCTTTTTCGGTAAGATTTTGATCGCTTGGGTTTTATAAGTGAAAACAACAGTTACACAAAAAATCCATCATAATATTTAATTTAATAAGGTTCAAAAAACAATTCCATTACAAAAAATGTATCTATATGATAGCACTTGAAATTAAAATGCAATCTTATGTAATTATATTACAGTGGTAACTGATATAATATTACTCCTACTACGCTCACACACATACGAGGTGTGTTCAAAAAGTAACGAGAATTTTTAAATTTCGTAAATTTGGAATGTCCACGTGTATAAATTTTTTTTATTTATTGGTACGCATGCCCCTGAAGTACGATAAAATTTTCAGCAATATTCATTGCTTACTTTTTAAGTAGCAGCTGCTAACGTTAGACGTGTTTTTTGAGATCGGTGATTTTCGGTTTGTCGAGCTTTTTTCGGTCTTGGCGATCAGAATGCCTCCACTGGGACGATTGAGCCTTAGTTTCGACATCATATCCGTAAACCCATATTTCGTCACCTGTTATAACGAGTGTTAGTAGTTCTACATCGTTATTAACTTCATTTAGCGACTCCTAAGCAACTTCCATTAGCCGCTGTTTTTGTTCGAAATTCAACGATTTTGGAACAAATTTTGCTGCGACACGTTTCATATCCAAAACATCCGAAAAAATTCCATGGCATGAGCCAACTAAAATGCCAACATCATCAGCGAATTCTCTGATTGTGATTCGGCGATCGTTCGTAACCATTTCTTTCACTTTTTTCAAGTTTTCATCGGTTGTTGATGTGCTTGGGTATCCGGGTCCTTCGTCTTCTTCAACATTTTCGCGGCCATCTTGGAAACGCTTATACCACTCGTAAATCCTTGCATTACTCATAGCAGACTCACCATATGTCTTTGTTAACATTTTATGAACTTCACTAGACTTTACTTCATTTTTTACGCAAAATTAAATACAAATTCTTTGCTCCTGTTTTTCACAAACGAAAATCGCCGAGCTCAAAAAACACGTCTAACATTAGCGGCTGCCACTTAAAAAATAAGCAATGAATGATGCTGAAAATTTTATCCTATTTCAGGGCCATGCATACCAACATAATAATAAAAATTTTTATACAGGCGGACTCTCCAAACCTGCGAAATTTAAAAATTCTCGTTACTTTTTGAACATACCTCGTACAGACTGTAACCAGGTATTGCATTTTTTTCAACATCTTTGAAATTTTTTATATAAATATATTATTAGTGTTCTAAACTACAATATAATTACCTTTTTTACAAAATAGGATTGACAAAACATAAATTATTTTTTATGCAACGTTCTGCGAATTTAGTTCTGACTGCGTCTGTTTCATTTTTGCAAGTGTTTCTTCTTTCCTTTTTTTGTATACTTCTTTTTTTTATTCGAGAATTTACCATTAGTACTTAAATTAGTAATTGTTACTGACATTACGAATGACACTTACTTTGTCATTTGTATTTATACATATTATAATATTGTGATAATTTTATGATTTTTCATCTTAAAGATAGTAAGTGCGTTTATATTGTATTGTATATGTATAAGGTTTCGTTAATTATTTATCAATAGGTCGTAACAACTGTACGCAATTCGATGTGTCACTTCGTGGTAAATAATTTAATTTGTTGAACAGTGTGTCTTTAGTCTAAAGTAATTAAATATGCCTTAGTGAGTAAGATTAATAAAATAAAGAATGTTTATATTATTTGTAGCATTATCTTATATTATAGTGATCAGTAGATTATTTTACGTTGTGTTTATAAGGATAGTATTACCTAGGATAAGACGCGAGACTTCAAAAGCATAATTCGATATAAAGTATATATAATATGTAGTAATAAATTTAGATTTAATTTTATGCTCTACTGTATGTTATATAATTTTAATTGTTATAATTTTAATAAAGAATCATCGGGATTAATAAACAAAATATGTATATAAAGAAAGTCAGAGGAAATTATATGTAGCAACTCGAGAGAATTTAAGCTGGCATTATATATATGTGTGTATATATATATATATATATATATATATATATATATATATATATATATATATATATATATTGATTTCAAGTCATCTCAAATATACGAACCTAATATTCAAAATTGAACAAATTATATTGATTTCGAGAAGTTTTGTAAAAAATACAGTGCTGTGACTGGAAAATGCCATTTCATTTGTAGGTGAATGTATGTACTTGAGAGATCCGGTGCCGTGCCCGGAAAACTTACGTTTTCAAAAGCTGTACTTTCCTGTACATGCATTTACATGTCGAATGATCTGATTATTTTCGAAAGCTGAACAAATTAAATTTCTACGAAATGTAGAGACGTATATCCACAAAGATTGGATTTCTTTCCGGGCCACGAGGCTGCGAGACAAAACTACTCGAGATCTCGCGCGGTCGCGATATTATCTTATCGCTAAATTTCGGGGAAACTATGTTATGAGTAGGGATACGTCTATATAAGCGCGGGCGCGTTCAAGAATGATTCATTCTTTCCACTGGCTTTCTAAGGTTCGTTTGTATACTTCTTTCAAAATAAAATTTGTATTCATTAAATAAAGTTATTATTTTTGTTATTAATATTATTTCGCCATTGTGAAAAGTCCCTGGTCAATTATAGTAATTAAAAATAAAAAGCAACTTGAATAGTTGGTAATTATATATACATAGACAAACAAAAAAAAAAATTACGTGAGATTGTCACAAATGAGACGGTAAAAAGAATATCTCGGGTGACACAAATTGAAAATATATCGATGCAAATGCCACAAGAACTGGGCGTGTACTAAAGTTTTTCTACCTAATTGATCTAGAATTTTGAAGAGTATTCACAACAGCGACAAAAACTGCATCCTTTAAATAGCTGTCAAAAAATACCCTAATAAACGACGCATCTTTGATTATGCTTGGCATGGTCAAGTTTGCTCGTTTTCGAATTGCGACGTTGTCAGATTATTTTGTTTACAATTTTTTATCGAACCCTTTGTATGAATTGCTATATATATATGCTGTACTATGAAGTAATAAGCCAGTGGAAGACTACTGAAAATTTGCCGAAGCCCCTTACCCCTAACACCATCGGCTGTCATAAAAATTCATTGAGCATGACTGAGCGAGACGTAGTACCTTAAGATGAAGGTCATCATAAACAAGCCCATTTTGTACTCTACAACTTTTATATGAAGTTTTCCTCCAAAATCCTCACAGCCCGAGATATTTCTATCCGTTATCTAAAATGGGACGCCCAGTACGTTATTATTCTTGAACTGAGAACATGTGTACACAGTATCCTTCCCCAGATTGTTTATTGCTGCTCTTAAAATTTGTAGAAGAGTTTCACATCACGAAAGAATAAAACTACTCCTACTTGTTGATCAATATTTTTAATATTTGATAAAACCAATGGTTTTCTCTCTTTCTTTTCATAAGCATTATTTACTGCAATATTATAAGCAATAAATATTAATAACAATTTTTTTCAATTATGAAATACCATGTTTAGTAAAAAATAATAAGATCCGATGTGAATTTGTAGATTTTTTCTAGAATGAAACATTTATCCGCATTATGCAGCTAGTATTGCAGTTTTTGTCTGCATTGTTTTTTGATGTTCGTGTGCATTTATTTGACTTAAGCTCTGTTCTAAGTATAAGTACTATTGTTAATAATAATATTAATTTATTAACTAAATCTTATATTAACAAAATTATAATATTTAAAAAATATTTGCAAAAATGTATATAAAGTTATACAGAGTACTTTGTGCACATTAATAATAATATTAATAATTCAGATTCTGAAAAATATCACTGTGAAGTATGCTAATGCTGAATAATAATATTTTATTTGGATTTTGTAAAACAAAAAAATAAAAAAAATATTATTCAACATTACAATAGTTGACAGTGGACAGTTGATGATACCTAAATTTGTTCCTTGAGCGAATATTAAATAATTATTTTGCACATATAGTAATATATACAATAATTAATAATAACATTAATAATTATTAGTATGTATTAATTAATTTTGAATAATAGACACATTAAAAAATATTTAATACATGCGGCGACAGTTATATATTAGTAATTATTTTTTTATCAGTCTTATGGTATATTGCATAAGTTTAAAGCATCGCATTCGTTTCAGCCAATCAGCGCAAGAATTGGTCAAGTATTGAACAGGCCTCCAACACGCATGGACTCTTTGTCGGTACCACCTGGTACCATCAGGTACCAATCTTAGAGTATATACATGAAAGTTGCATGTAAATAGAGAGGTTGAGGAAAGGTGCGAGAGAGAGAGAGAGAGAGAGAGAGTGAGAGAAAGGTCCGAATTATGGTGATTTTTTGTCTCTGCCGTACAATTACTGTGATTGGTTAAAAGTTTGCACGTATGCTTGGCCCTTGTCTCGCTTTGTTTGCTTCTTGCTTCTTCTTTACTTTCTTGCACCTTGTGGACGGATTTAACTAGAATTTTTTTACCAATCACAGTAATTGTGCGAGAGAGACAGAAAACCCCCTTCATTCGAACCTCTCTCTCTCTCTCTCTCTCTCTAACACATTTTTCGTCAGCGTTTTAACGCGGGATGCAAGTATGCAGCCAGACCACGGTAACACGGGCACGTGCACCAGCATACATGAGGTCGCGGTACCGCCTGGCATTTCTGGTTTTTAACGATTCTAACCTAACCATTCAAACTGATATAGTTTAAATGTTAACGACATGAAGGATTATATACCTACAGGTAGTTTACACTGTTATTGGAGTAATTTGGAAAAACATCCATCATGTATTCATGGTTTGTTTTATATATTTTTTATTTTTATTTAAAATATTTAAAATTATAATCTATTATGCTTAAATATATTGATCTATATTTATTAATTTTAGGGCCAGCTTTACTTTTTGGACGAGAAAGTAATGGTGACATAAATAAATTTTATGCATGTTCTGCATGTAGAGATAGAAAACTCTGTTCATTTTATCTCGAACATGGAAAAGAATTTAGTAAACATCAACAACAAATTTTGGATAATGAAAGAAAAAAAAGTTTACCTTCTTATCATCATCAAAAGCTTTTCATTCTTTACAATCAGCTATTAAGTGAAAATCCTGCAAAGAGAGCGTATTGTCACACGTGTGAAAAACTATTTCTCATTACAGAAAAAGAGAAACATTCCAAACATGAAATCATTAATGAAATTTCAGATTATCACTTGACTCACCCATCAGAAATTTTGAAACCCTTAGAAAATTCTAAAAAGGAAGCTCAATATTTATTTTCCAAAAAGACAGTCGTAGATATTGTAAATATGTTAATTAATTTAAATGCTGAAAATGTTCTCTGTATAGGAGTACCAAGAATACACGAATATATAACTCAACATTTAGAAGATAAAATGAATAGTCTTTTATTAGATTTTGATGGGAGATTTGTAAGTATATAAAAAATCAATTTGAAAACCATTATTATCCAGATTATAAGTTATTTATTTTTTATAACACAGCACAACTTTTTTGGGCCATTAAATTACTGTTGGTATAATTTATTCAATCATCATTTTTTTCAAAAAAATTCAGAAAATGTATTTAAAGAATTTCTGAAACAAAATAATGGAAAAAATATGTTTTTAATATGTGATCCACCTTTTGGAGGTCGAGTTGAGCCAATTTCACAGACTATTAACAGTATTAGTAATTTTCATAAAAAATGGAATAACATAAATGATACCGAAAATGAATTAAAAATATTTTTTATTTTTCCTTACTTTATGGAAGCAATAATAAAAGAGAAGTCTAATCCTCCAACTATTTGTGGAGGATTAAAAGATTTAAAAATGACTGATTACAAAGTTGAATATGATAATCATCCATTGTTTGTTTCAAAAACAAATAATACAAAACAAGGATCACAAATTCGCATTTTTACAAATGTACCTTTAAATTTAATTCAATTGCCAGAGTCTGATGGATACAAATATTGCAAAAGATGTAAAAGATGGGTAGCTGTAGAAAATAAGCATTGTAAATTATGCCATGCTTGTACTTCTAAAGATGGTAGACGATATAAACATTGTAAATTATGTCAACGTTGTGTAAAACCCACTTGGCTACATTGTAAAACATGCAACCGATGCTTATTACCAAATCATAAGTGTGGTCAAAAACCAAAGATTGGAAGTTGTTTTAAATGTAAAGTAATAGGTAAGAGTAAAAGAAGTAAAGTTTTATTAATTTCTTTTTTCTTTATCATATATTAAATTGTTAAACAAATTTAATTTTAAACCATTAGGTCATACAGAAAAAACTTGTTCTGGAAAAAAAGCAGTAAAAAAATTAACAACATTTTCAGAAGCTAAAAAGCAGAATGATCCATTTGAAAATGATAATCAAATAAAAAAACAGAAGAGTGTAAAAAATAAAGTTATTAATAAAACAATCATAAAAACAAATTTAAAGAGATCAAATGATGCATTAATTATAAAAAGAAAATCTATTAAGTCCAATAATACAAAAAGAAAAGATACTCTTACTCATAGTCCTACTAAGAAAAGGAAATCTAATTAAATTAAATTTTGTTATAAAAAAAATAAATTTTTGAAAAAAAATTTTAATTATTTTGTTATTTACTAAAGAATTCTAATAATACAATAGAACATAGAATAAAATGAATGTGATAAAAAATAAAATATTAAATATTTATTAATAATTGCTTTTTTCTTAAATAAATATATTAATGAATTATATATTTGGTAGATTTATTTATGTTTATTTAATTCTTTAATTGATTATAGTTGTTGTTTCCTATGAGAAGATGAATACATGAATATATCATGAAATTCAATGACTAAGTATTTACATAATCCTTTGAGTAGTCTATTGAAAGTAGACTTCTTGAAAAACCATCTGAATTCTTATTAGAATTCTGTGGGTATAAATATAAGAGAACTGAACATTGCTGGCACAGAAGGATTTTTACATCTTGTGAGACACATCTATCTATATACCAGTTTTAATTTCAATTGCAATGTCAAACTTCATTATCATATTAACTATGTTAATTTCGTTTAGTTATGGTTGTTTAATAACAAACTGTCCAAGAGGTGGAAAAAGAGGAGATCCAACATTTTTATTAGAAAATATTGCCCAAGAAGTAAGATTTGTAAGAATAAATTTATACATTTAATTATGGTTTTTCAATTATTTCTATAGTGTCCTTTATGTGGCCGAGAAGAACAAGGGCGTTGTTTTGGGCCTTATATTTGCTGTAGTCCAAGTATGGGCTGTCCTAATAGGAACACCAGAAACACTTCGATGTCGCAAAGAAAGTCTGTATTCTCGACCATGTGTAGCAGGATTTGCAATGTGTCAGGGAAATAGCGGAAGATGTGCAGCAAATGGAATTTGTTGCTCTCAAGGTAAAAAATAATTATTGTAAAGTTCTAAAAACTTTGTTTTAACACATTAAAATTTTTAGAATCCTGTTTTATTGATTCAGCATGTAAATTAGTTGAAGAAACAGGCAATGATAGAAAAATTGGTGTTGAATTCAGTACATTTTTATTAGAAAATACTGGAGCTAATGAGCATATGTTATGATAAATTTAATAATCGTAAAAGTAGTATATTCATATTCAAAATTACAATGTTCCAAATAATGTTTGACTTCTTTTTATAATAAATAGTATTACAAAAGCATACAAATAAAAACTTCAATGAACATTTCCTTTCTAAAAACAAATTGTTAATTGTGAATGACTAAAAGTTTTAACATTATGGTTTGTCTTAGTTTATGAAATATTTAAAAAATGTTTTATAAAATAATTATAAATATAGTGAGATATTAATAAAGTTACAAATATTTTTATTGGTAATGCAGTCTTTATAAAATAATTCAATTATAATTATAGACAGTCAGAATGTCGATCTTTATAATAACCCCTATAGAATCTGACTAAATTTATTTAATAAATACATTATATAAATCGGATAAAAATATTTATTAGTTTAATTTACAACAATTGCAATAATTAAAATTTTAATTGAGACATTAATAATTTCAAATTAATCAAATAAGAATATAAAAAAATATTTATATCATATTATTTATTTTGATGAATCTTGATAAATAAATTCCTTAAATATTTGCATTGTTTAGATTTTGACTTAATGAAGTTTAATATAAATTACTATTAGGTTATACGATAATAATTTATCAAAAAAACATTTTAAATAGTAAAATAAGCAATGTTTCAAAAATATACCTATATAAGTTTATATCAAATAAAAGTAAAAATGATCAAAAGTAAAAAACTAAAGTATTACTCATTTTTTACTATTCCTACTTAATAGTTTTGATATTTCTATTATATGTTTGAGGATTATACTTATATGCCATGTATAAATAAATAATAACATTATTTATAATGAAAACTGCAATAAAACCAGTGAACCTGTGATTTAACATACGTATTGAATTCTGATATAAATACTGATAAATATAACTGATACTGGATGCTGCATGCTGCTGCATGCTGGCGCTGGTGGTGCTATTGAACCGTGTTGCGGTTTTACGGACCCAAACTTGCGGTACCGCCACAAAGATGAGTTTGAGAACCTCTGCCGCTAGAGTGTGACTATTTACTATTTGACAATATGAGGATTTTAAATTTTCAAATCATAAAAACAAAAAATGTAATTTTGTTCTACCGACCGTTTTTCAACATATATATACCTCTGCATATACTATTAATGAGCTAAAGCCAAAATCTGATATACAAAGTACACAAAAACAGATTTTCTCGAATCGTATATACAGATATAATAATAGTAAACATGTTTAATGTATCTTGACGCGTAGAATATAAATCCAGAGGTGCTTTTTTGAAAAATAGGCTAAAACCTTGAATAATAATTATTTAAAGAAATAGGAAAGAGTTCAAAATTGTTACCAGACAAGTATATATATATATTTTTAAAAATTTAGATTATTTTAAACAAAAAAGGTTTGAAGGATCATCCTCCTAAAATGCGTACATATTACCTAATCAATTAATATCTTAAATTCAAATTCATTAATTAACTAATTTATAAAAATATTTATAAATTTTAAACGCAAATAATAGACGATAATGGTCTCAGAAGGATACAATTTACATCAAAAAGTGGAATAAAAGGGTCAAATAAGTTTTGCTAAAAACATTGTTTATTTAAACAAAATTTAGATTTAAATCATAAAACATGATGAATGCAGGTTGAAACAAGAGGTAGGATTTGAAAATTTTCAAACATTATAACTTGTTATGAGTTTGCAGGTAGCCAAAGTTGCAATAAAATCGCAGTATTTGAATTTCAAAAATTCATAACATAAAATTATATATTTTATCAGAAAAAAATTATCAAATTTTAACTCTTTCCTATTTTCTAAAGCAATATTCTACCCTGTTTTTTAAAATTTCAAATTATTCTAAAAAATATCTAAATATAAATAAAAAATATATTATATAAAAAAATTAAAAATCCAATCATTCAAAGACAAATACCCTAGTTGTCATGAAGGGAAACATAATAATATATCTAAATATATTGAAGATCATATTGAATAATAATTTATTGAAAAAGACATGAAATTTTTAAAAAATACTTTTAACAAAAATAAAAAAGTCAGGCGAGTTTGATGTATTTTTAGCATATTAAGAAGATTTTCAAACCTATAAATTTAAACATAAATTTTATAAAAAATGTATAAAAAATATTTTTATAAAATATTCGGAAATGTAAAGTAATTATATAAACTTAAAGTAATCAACTATGAAAACAAATGGCTAAGTTCATTTTATATGTATCCCTAAAAATATCTGTATGTATAGTTTACACTAAATCTAAGATTCCGAAAAACATTATTAAATAAATAGTTAACTAGTTTTAACGAAATTACAGCTTAATAAATTAATGAGATCATTTTTAAGTAGAGTTTATTTTTAATGTATCATGAATTTACAGTTTAAGAAAGTAATGAAATAATTACATAATTATATAGTTAATTTTTACATCATTTGTACATCTAGAGCAAGTGATATACCTAGTAGATTTTTCTAAAAGTGTTAATAACCTATTAACAAATTAAAGTGTTAATATATATATAATAAGCAGGTGAATAATAGATATTAACACGAGTACGTGCATAATATAAAATTATAATAAGCAGATGCTAAACAAAATACGAGTATCTAAATAATACATATTTAGATTAAAAACTTGTTACTCAAAATACAAAAAAATATGCCTTTCAAAACCATGCTATCCAGGCGTGGTCTCATAAAAAAGAATCAGTTTTCGAAAAATTCGGTTGGCTGGAATTAAACTAGGATCATTGAGCAGTTCACTCAAGAAAAAACAACGTCGAAATTTGAACTGGCTAGGGTATATATACAGGATGACGACTTTAAATACGCAATTTGGCAAAAAAGGACATTTAATATTTATAAGTTAATATTTAATTTTTTTCGTATAGTATCACTGGTATCAGTAGGTATCAGCAGGTATCAGATAAATAGTTCGGTCTGGTTCGGTATTGTTCGGAATATGTTTCGTTTTTCGGAAACAGGTGGGTGTGAGAGGGGGAGGGAGCGGGGGGGGGGAGAGTATGAGAATAAAGATACAATTTCTGGCGTGTGTATATATACGCATCTACGCTCGGGTGCGTGTGCGTGTCTGTATCGAATGTATGTAGCTATATCTGTACATAAACCTAACTTTCAAAAATTTAACACACATAACCGTAACAGAGATGGATATAATGTTAAATTATTTTTAAATCAATGTAAAGAATCATTAGCTTATCTAAACTTGAAATATTAAGATTATCAAAAATCATGAAATTTTGTTTAATTGAATTCAAAATTTTTCAAGGATAATAATTTTGAAGTTAAATTTAGCTGGTTAGTTTCTAACCATGGCTACTCTTTTATTACAAAGAGTTCAGAATATTTTTAAAAAAAATCATGTGCCATTTTCTCGATTAGCGGTATTACTTTATCCTGATCATTCATGTGCTTTAAAATCATCTATTCTTTATAAATATAAAGATGGTAATCGTAAAAATTCATATCAACGGCTCATAACCTATGCAACTATTGTGACGTCTGGTATTTGTTATGGCCTTTATAATTTAAAAGATGAAAGAAGAGATACGTTATCTACATTTAAGGATATTTTATACCCCGTTGTTTCTGCAAAAAGTATTCCTAACGATGTTAATAACAGGGGTAAATATAATTTTATTGCCGATGTTGTTGAAGTATCTGCTCCATCAGTTGTTTATATTGAAATAAAAGATCAAAAAAGGTAGGTTAGTTTATAATTAATTTAATAGTAAAAAAACACATAGATATGAAGCTAGTTTTATTTTAAAAAATAGGATAGATCTTTTTACAGGTAAACCAGCAACTGCCAGTAATGGTTCTGGATTTATTGTTCAAGAAGATGGTTTGATTTTGACAAATGCTCATGTTGTAATTAATAAACCAAATACATCCGTAAAGGTAAATGTAAGTTCCCAAACCTTCCCTACTTATTCCTTCATTTAAATTCCTTGTTTGCACATTTAAAGTAATTGGTAAAGCAACTTAATTTTTGGATTAAAAAAATTGATTTTAATTATTTAATCATTGTCTTGTAGGTAAGGCTTCAAGATGGTAATACCTATGTTGGCGTCGTTGAAGATGTTGACTTCCAAAGTGATCTGGCAACAGTTAGAATAAATCAGGTATATTATAATGAGGTTGTTATGAAAACAAACATTCTATTTTCATAATTTACAAAACCTTTTTATTTACAGACAAATTTACCAGTTATGAAACTTGGTTCTTCATCAAAATTAAGGCCTGGTGAATTTGTTGTTGCAATAGGCTCACCACTAGCACTAAGTAATACTATAACTAGTGGTGTGATTAGTAGTGTTAATAGGCCAAGTGAAGAATTAGGCCTCCACCATAAACATATGGAATATATACAAACCGATGCTGCAATTACAGTAAGGATTGTTACTTAAATTTACTAGAATTGTAGCAAAAATTTAATTTTAATTGATAATAAAATGAAAGTATAGTAAATTTAGTATTAATATAAGAGTTATCCTTGATTGAGACACTATATTGACTTATTTATATATCTGTAAATATCTGATTTCACTTCTCAATATGTATTGCATACTCTTTGGTTTGAGTTTGTAGAATTTTATTATTTTGATGAAACCATTTTTTTTACAAATTTGACAAATATTACAGTAAAGAATTTTTTCTCTACTATAATGATATACCATATAAATATATTAATTAATTTTTCTTTAGTTTGGAAATTCTGGTGGACCTTTAGTGAATTTAGATGGTGAAGCAATTGGTATAAATGCCATGAAAGTAACTGCTGGGATTTCATTTGCAATTCCTATAGATTATGCTAAAGACTTTTTAAGAAAAGTAGAAGAACGCAGAAAAAATAAAGGTATAATTTTATTTTTCTATATATGACTAACTATACATAGTTATTGTAAAAAAATAATAAAATAATATACATTAATTTATTCTACATATACAACTATCATAATAATGTTTTTAATAATATTTGTATTTTATATAATTTATATACAGTTATCATAACCATTAATCTTAAACTTAAAATTCAGGAACTTCTCTTACTGGAGGTTTAACAGATTCTATCAGGAGAAGATATTTAGGAATTACAATGTTAACTCTTACACCAGATATCATAAGTGATATGCATCAATATGGTACAACTGTATCCCCGATCAGGCATGGTGTTTTAATTTGGAGAGTAATGTTTGGATCTCCAGCATATGTGTGAGTTTACTATGGTTTATTTATTTCAATATTTCTCGATTTTATTTTACATTAAAAAATAAAAAATTTAAATCAAAATCAATTTTTACAGTGGTGGCCTAAAACCTGGGGATATTATAACTCATATAAACAGCACACCAATAAATTCTTCTGGAGATATTTATAAAGCTCTAGAGAAAACTGGTTCTATTATTGTTACATTAATTAGAAGTGGAGAAATGTTTAAATTAGAAGTTCAGCCAGAAGATACCTAAAAATAATTTTTGTTACAACATTCAGTGTAGATTACGAAACTTATTATATAAATATTATTTATATAAATAATTATTTTTATGGATATCATAATCTATAATTTTATTTGATTTTATCTTTACATTTATTGATTGACAAAACATTTGAAGATTTTACTTGTAATAATAATTAAATATAGAACATCTTGATAGATGAAATTTTTATTTTTATATCCTGAATAAAAATAAAAATATCTTAATATATTTAACACAATATAATTTAAATAAACTAAAGCATAAATATTTGAAAAAGTCTAAATGAATTTAATATTTATTTGAACACAAAAAAAAATCTAAGTCTATTGAATATTCTGATCGGCAATACCAGGTAATTCTTTCTTTATTACTAGAGTATTAATGATTATTTTACTAATGGTTTTTATGAATTTTTAGACTTTACAGAAGTTGTATGGTACATTTTGAATCTTTTAATTAAACAGATGAAATTAAGAATGAAATAACATAAAGTTTGTTTATATGTCTTATAAGTTATGAAGCAGTTTGAAACTTAAATTAATACATTTCAAAGATTTGAAATTATCTAGGCTCTCCCAAAGCAAAAATGTATAGGTTAAGAGCATATAATGATTGCATGGGTGATTGACATTCTTTTCCTTGTAAAAAATAGCAAAGTGCATGCACTTATGGTAAACTGTGGGTTCTAGTAGCTGCTAGTAGCTGTTAAGAGTAGTGTGATATATTATATATAAATATATATTTATATATATTTATATATAATATATCACACTACGTATTTATAATATTTATAATTTCTAACGTGGATGAGTACTAGCTGATACTAGTCTAGAGAGGATACTAATAGAGTATCGGTGGGGTATTTCATAGATATAACTATCTATTGCGACTTTGTGAAAGAGGCGCTTGCATCAGTGCGTGCGCCGTATACGTACAGGGGATTTGCGTGGGCGCGTTGGTGAAGACACGGCGCGAGTCGTGACATCGTGTTCGTTCGCGAGCAGCTCAGCCTCAACTGTGAGCAGAGGTTTTTCCTCGTATCTCATTTTTCTCTCTGATTTTACTGCCGTTAGAGTCCGGACGCGTGCATCTCTGCGACTAGCCAAAGCCCGAAGTCGAAGAATGCATCGCGGGAGAATCTCTTCTTCCTCTCTCTCTCTCTCTCTCTCTCTCTCTCTCTCTCTCTCTCTCTCTCTCTCTCTCTATCTCCTCTTTACATCTCTCTTCCTGTGTATGTTTTTTTGTGCATGCACATGTGTTTATAAAGTTTTGTGCTTTCTTGAATGCAGGAATGAAACATTTTACGCGCTCTTTGGACCGTGCGCGCACGAATACCCGCTCTTTTCCATGTTGCATTCGATTTTTTTTCATCTATCTTCTTTCATTCGTCACTTCTCACTGGTTTTATTTCCTCGCTGGTTTAAATTTATTACAGCACATAAAGAGTTTCACGACTTATCGAGGCATTTATCTGCTCAATTTTCGATGTTATATGCTCAGTTTCGTAATTATGTTTGATTCAAAATGATCCATAATAAATTTAATGCTAAAATGCAATTCTGTGTATTTTGTATATAGTACTCTGTAAGGATATCCTAATAAAAATATGCTATTATTATATTCTATAATTTAGTATAAAATATAAGTATTATTAGTATTTAAAAAAAGAAAAAGTCTTATCATTCGGAATATTTAAAATATAGAAAAAGGAAATCGGTCACATCGCACGTAAATTATAAACTTAAAAATTGAAATCAGAAAAAGTATTTTAGATATAGCATATAATTTTCTAAAATAATTTTTTTACAATAACATATCTTAGAACGATTCTTTCAGTTTAATAGACTATATAAAACAGAAATATATGTATGAAAAGAAGAATACGAGAATATGATACAACTACAGCAACTGTATTGTAGGTTTGTTGACGATCATATTATATTATGAAATGACAATGTCTTCTTTTCCATAATATTTTGACACAAATATTTGAGTATACATCGAATATTCTATATATTAAATCTTTAATACATTTCATTCAAATAATGCAGCACCAGTTTCATTTTATAGATTTCATTTTCAGTCAAAAGTTTAAACATTGTAATATTTCATTTATTTATCCTATATGTCTGATACAGTACATAATGTGCATACCTATGCTAAAAATGCACGATGTTCAAAACGATTAAAATCAATTACATTTTCATTGGGTCAAATCATTATTGTAATAAACTAATCGCAAATGATTTTTAATTTACAGTTAACAGATTTATTCTATATAATATTATAAATTTGTATTAAGCTGTTTGAAAATGCTAGATTTCATAGTTTATCGTCATTATAAGATGGAAGTTAAATTAAGCATATACTTTCTATTCGAGTAAAAAAGGGTCTGCAAAATGCAAATGAAAAAAGTTTCTTGTAATGTTGCGACGGAAATTGTAAGTTTTGTTATCTGTTCTGGAGAACATTGAATTGCGCGCAAACGTCAGAGATCATAAAGTCGTCGCCACTTTTAAAAAAGTTAAGGAGTTTTTTGTACTCGTACTTATATGTACTTCTGAACAATTAAGGTCGTTATTTTGATTAATATAAACTTCATTTTATTATAATTCAATTTCATATTTACATTTATATAAAATGGATTATAGTTAATTAACATTGTGCATTCGAAATCACAACTTTAACGCGATGTTTGATCTCCCATGATATAAAATACAAAACAAAACTCGCATGTTGATTTTTACTTCGCGAGATTATTACCTCCGTTGCTTCGTTCGTTGGGGGTTTAAAACTTCTCACGAGGCATATAATCAACATCCACGCCCCTCTTCATAATGCACTATATTTATTCACCACAGTCATCTTAGACAGTTACTGATTTCATTCCAGCGTCCCCGCTGCCTACAGCTATTTAGTTCTTGTCTCTTTATTCGCATTTGCTTGTTTGCAAGAATGTGACAATGCATCAAGATATATATATATATATATATATATATATATATATATATATATATTGAGAAAGAGATAGAGAGAGGGAGAAGAAGAATAAGATAGGATATATATATATATATATATATATATATATATATATATATATATATATATACGTATTCCTCTTTTCTATGCTGTCTTAGTATAAGGTCCATGCGTCTTCCCACGCTTGTTTTCCGAGCGGCGCGACTCCGCTATCTCTATCCTGTTTTAGCTACATGCACATATCCACATAAACAATATATGCGCACGCGTATTGAGCTATATATATATATATATATATATATATATATATATATATATATATATATTCTTTCTGCATATATCCTTCCGCTTATAATTCTACCTCGTGCCTTCGATCTCTCCCACCCTCTTTTATCAAGCCCTGAATGGACAATTTCATTGATAATTGAAGAGAATTTAAGACCCAATTATTTTGAGAGCTAAATGCGGTGTATGTTCTATATATAACACATGCTATAGCTTTATATTGTTGTATAAAACTACGAAAATTAATGTTCGCCAGTATGATTTTGCTTATAGCTTATGAACCGTAGAATAATTTCCGTTCATTGTGCAATGCCGTAAAGGGATTATAGGACTATTATTAAATATCGAGATTATTTTATAGCAAGAATGTACGTATGAATTAATTTTATAGCAATAAATCGTCGACTCCCGACTATGCCGATATATTTCTGATGCTGTTATATCTTTTCTTGTATATAACATGATTATACTTATATATATATATATATATATATATATATATATATATATATATATATATATATATAATATATATTAAATATATATATTAACTATATATATATTAATATATATATATATATTAACTATATATATATATATATATATATATATATATATATATATATATTAAACTTATATAAAACTTAACCCATTTAATTTAGGCTCATTATAACTGTATGCTTTAAAAGAATGATTTATATTACTCTTTTAATTTTAATTTTATGCATAAGATGGTATAGATCAGTATAGATACTATTATTGTAGTAGATAAAAACTGAGACTAGTAAGGCAGGAGATGTGCTTAAACGTATATATTACTCTTAACAGTAGTTTTTAGAAATGGTTTAATTTGTAGGAAAAAAGTTAATTTAAAATAATCATTTTACTAATGAGTCCAACATGCGGCCTCGGTTGAAACGTATATTGTATAGATACACACAATTGTACTAACTCAATTGTAAAAGTTTTTTCCTTAGTTAAAATTTTTTGAATTTTTGTCAACTCAAACTATATTAGCAACTATAAGTGTATATTATATATATTATATTACAATGTAGATATTTTTCCATCATTTTTGTTATATTATATATTAAATTTCTATAAAGGCTTTATTTAAGAAATGAGGAGGTTGCGACCCAAGGCGAAGCCGAAAGTTACAATGAGGTTCGTAAAGAAGCCTTTTTCGTACTAGATACGGACTATATTTTTCCTCATGAAAATCGGAATCAAACGGTGAAAGTGCAATTTATAGGTTAGAAGAAGGAAAATTACATTTAATGCTTTAAACAAATGAAGTTGTTATATTTTACTTTCTGATTTAATCAATTTAAATAAAATCTTTTTGTATAATTAATAATGTTTTATAAATTAAAAAACTAGTGTTTCAACTAAATCAGTTAATGAGCTTAAATATATATTTGTTTATAACGAAAAACAATTGTTTATATTAAATAAAGATTTCGTTATTTCAATTTGAAAAAACGTATTTATTTAAAATTACCAATTTCTTTTTCATGTGTATATACAGAGTTGAATAAAATCTAATTATTCTTTCCCCTTTTATGCCTACTTCTATTACTCTTTTTGCCTATATTCCCACCCTTATGCAGCTGACGCACGCTGAGTTTTAAACTATATATATATATATTATGGGAGGGGGTGTCGAGCGAGAATCAACAAAGACGGATTAAGCTATATACGGAGCTGAATTAGAATAAAAGAGGCGGCGAGGGATTTTAGTCTCTAAAAGCTCCAACGACTGGATAATCCGGGAGTCTAGGCCAAAAGACGAGTGGAATAAACATCGACCAATGCGCCTTCTTTCGAAAAATCTCCGCACAGCTGCATTGTCTGCGAATATACCCGGGCGTTAAGCATTTGATTGATGCTCTCCTTTATCTATATCTATGTACATGAATTACAATACCTAATATACAGCGCGTTTATAATGGACGTACAGTGAAAAATGTTCAATTTAATGAATCTACGTAAAGCTTTGGCAATGAATTTCAATTTTGATTTTATAAATTAACTTTAAATTAACAACAATATATGAAAACGTATTATCAATGCATGGTTAAATATAAATTAATAACGGATTTTATATAAGATAAAAGAAACTTTTTGTTTATATAATTTTGTTTATATAAACGATTTCAACAAATTATATATATACATATCCTAATAAAAATTGTACTAGTGTATTTAAATAATGTTAAATTTTTAAACATGTTTTTACATTTACTTTTACATTTATTGTAAAAAATTTGTAGAAAAATCTAAATATCGTATGTAGCAGTTTTTATCTCAGCGATCATGCCAATGTTACTGCAGCGTTGCTGTAGAAATGCGCTGCCATCTGCTGCAACTTGCAACGCATGATCGCAACAAGATTGCTGCTATCCAGCAGAGAGGTTTCATTGTCTACCGTTAGGCGGATACCTGTTTTCCCACATAGTCCCATGAGCGGCTAAACATCGCGTCGGTTAATATATAAGATCGATAAAATAATTACAGTCTTTTGCATAATTATATATGTGATGCGTTTTACAGATGCATGTATATATGTATCGATAAAATGAAATTCCACTTCTTATATTAAATTTAATATATTTGTAAAACACCTATTTTGTAGCGAATAATGATTAAGAATGCTGGATAGGTATTGATAATAAATAATTATTATAAATAATTAATTATTATTATTATACATAAATACATAGTTATATTATCAAAATTTAAAATAAACTTAATAAGGAGTCATCATATTTTGTTTATCAAAAAGTTCGAATTTTTTAATTTTGATTTCAGAATCGTAATCAGCGACCCAAAAAACCTATATAATCACTTTTCCATGCGTACAGAATAGTTTTTTACAATTATGAAAAATTTAACATGGGCATTACCGTCCTCGACCGGCATGACGCACATATGCGTCATGCTCCCATTCGCAAACATTTAATCTCAGTTTGGGTAACAATTGGGGACCTATTTATGCTTTTTCATATAAACAATATTTGAAAATATCTACAATCCCGATACTCTAAGGGTTAAGGGCGTTTAAAATTATAAAATATTATTGTAAGATATTTTAAAAATATTCTTGTATTGATAACAGGTATATTTGGTTATTAAACCAAATGTTTTAAAAATATTTAAAATTTTTTTCGTTTTTCGTATTATTTACATATGCCACTAAACTTTATAATAATAAGTTAATTACGATGCTTACACGCCTGTTGCATTAATGGAAATTAAGAGCTGGAAAAGTTAATGAACAGTGGAGAAAGGTAATAAGAAAAAAAGTAATTCAAAGGAGAGAATAGTCAGATGTGCAACATATGAGAAACAAGAGATTATACTTATATTAATTGCTTTACTAAGGTAGTTAAAACTTTTTGAACTCTGTAGAAGATCGGACGAATGCTCGTAAACTCATATATATATAAACTTTTCGAGACTGGAACAAGTAGATAATTGCAAGGTACGTTTATATAATCTTATTTTACTGGAGCTTTTAACGATCAATTAGTGTCCTAATAAACTTTTTTAATATCACTTTTCAAAATAATAATAATTCCAATTCTTACATGGTATGTCATTGCGATTAAATTCATAAACATTTTGTTTACTATTTTCTCCTTCTGTGCATTAACTTTGTCATGTATCTGAGTATATAAGATACTTTTGTTGTTACATTATTATCACAGAGTCTTATTGTTTAAATAGTATAAAAGATGTTTCAAAATTTTAAAATAAATTAATTCTTATCGAGAAAAAAATTATGTTTAAAACTATGTAAAAACTTCTAAATAATATTTACTAGATCTAGAATTCAAATAATAATTTATTACATGCTTTAAAATATAAGCTAACTAATTTGTAATATCAGGACTGCGGTGTAGAAGCTGAACATAGTAAATAATATTATTGAAGCGATTATTTTAAAAGAAAAATAAGAAGACGAAGACGTTTTAATTTCTTTAATTTCAATGTTTTCATTGGATTTCCCTTTCATTTTAAAGGTTTCCAATTTCTTATTCATGTAGCATTATAGTATATATATATATATACATATATATATATATATATATATATATATATATATATATATATATATATAGTACATACTGAGTATTAATAAAACTCTAATTTTTCTAAAATATTAAGTATTTGAAATATTATCAAAATATATTTAAAAAATTTTGTAATATATTCTTCTCTAATATTTACGATAAACTATTTTACAAAATTAGATTAGTTTTAAAATATTAAAAAATTCTTTTATATTTAAAAAAAATTACGTTCTCCCGTACCATCTCTATTGCCCTTCCCTTTTTTCCTTTTCCTTTCATTATTTCTTTGATTCGTGTGCCTGATATTTCCCTTTTTAGTAAACTTTTAAAGTATTCCAGCCACTTTACTGTTTCTATGCCTTCTCCCATTCAATTCTTTCTCTATTCTCAGCCCATTGATATTTTGCTTATATATTATTGATTTATATCACATATTTGGTCCTTCCAATACCAAGTATTATACTGTATGCTGAAAAGCTGTCAATTCACGTTCAGGTCCTTTAACGATTAGACGAGGAATTTACCCTGCTTTCAGGGGTTGCTTTAACAGTTGTAGATTGGCTGACTTCTGTCTCATTAAGACTGAATGCTATAAAGATCAAATCCTTAGTACCTTTTTCAGCTCCAGCTATAATTTTGCAATCCAAATACTAAGTTCTGTATTAATCTTGGTAACGGAATTTCAGCACTATCACGAAAATCCAATTCGACGAATTCACAAAAATTTTAACAGAGTTATTTATAGTTTTCACTTCTTTAGAAACTATACCATTAAGATTTTACGATAGAGGCTTGCGAAGATACTGTAGTTTCTGCATTTAGATCATTGCTCAGTAAGTATACTTGTTACCCTCCTTGAGATTAGAAACAGACTTCACGAGCTGCACAATTCTTTTGTGCGGTATGTAAGGGTCATAGGCTTGATGAACATTTGACCTCCTCTAGGATATCTCTCGATTGACTACGCATAAATAACAGGAGATACAATTGTGTAGCTATAATACTCTACAAAATTATGCTTATAAATTTACTTAAGTTTAGCATGTTTTTCGAATAAAAAAAGTGTGCTCAGGAAATCCTCTAGGCACGCGATAATAGATCTTAACTCTCCCTATATGATCACTGAGATTGGAAAAGGAACTTTCGAGGTTCAAACTGCTCATTATTTGAATAATCTCCCTGTACAGATTCGTAAACTACCTTCTTTTGTCAAATTTAAGTTAACAATGAGTGGACATCTGCTTGAACTCGACTAAGTGTTAGTATAACAAATGTTAATTTATTATTTTTCATTTTTCTTGTCCCATTTACGCCTGATCATAAGTTTTCGATATGAATATATTTATTGAGATGAATTGATAGAGATTTTGAATCTGAATGTATTTATTGAGATGAATTGATAGAGATTTTGGATCTGAGGAGTGAGTCTATTTATTTATTTGCTTATTTTATCTCAATTACTGATAGATGTACAAATGTATTATGTTATATTTGAATGCTAAGTTTTTATTTATACATTATTATAACTTTAATACTATACTATTTTATGTTCTGCTACGATCTAATTATCTGTAATATTAATAAGATCGAGTTACTACATTGTGATACAGTATTTATGTTTTTCTAACATTTCATGGAATTTTATGTGTTGACATAATATCTTGTGTAGAAATGTTTTGTTTTTATATGTAAATTATAATGCTCTTTTGAAATTATGGCTACAAAATAAATATACATTTATCTATCGATCTATCTATCCCTATACTTATTCCTTTCATCGTCCCTTTCCTTTTAATGATAGCTATTATATTTTATTATCAAATGATTGCATTTCTATTAGTATTAATCCTCCTACCGCTCTGATTTTTTCATGTATTTTTTATATTTCTATATGCATGTGTTTCCTAATTATGTTTTTTGCCTCTTCTTTAATCCCTTTTCTGATCATTCTTACTCCTCTCGATAATAATTTTTTTCTTTCTCCTTCTCTCATACATTTCATCTATCAGCGCGTATTTACTTAATGCTGACGGCGCCTCTATCGATAGTTACGATTCCTCTCAACCCCATCTCCCTTGCATGGCATTCGTCTATTTACTCAATCAGTTTCGATCGTTCAGTTACCTTTATCGCTATCAACGCTATCAATGCAATCTCTCTTGCACATTCATTCTTCCTACACTTTGTTTTACTCTCACTCGATCCACGTTCTCGCAAACTGTCTCTTGTTTGCCGTGTGCATCGAGTTGGAAGGGATGCAAAAATCAGAGATAGCATTTATGTTGATGAAAGTTGCTTAAACATAATATAGCCGGAAATACAGAAAGAAAATCATGATAATTCTGTAAAAGATCATTTATTGACGTGTTTTTTTCTTTTTAGAAAATGAATAAATTTTATATATACGTATAGAATTGTAACGAATTGAAATTAGTATGCAATTTGATTTATTTATATATAATGCCTGTATAATTTTTTTATTCTGTTGGTACACATGCTCCTGAAGTACGATAAAATTTTCAGCAATATTCATTGCATACCTTTTAAGTGACAGCCGCTAACGTTAGACGTGTTTTTTCAACTCGGCGATTTTCGTTTGTGAAAAAAAAGGAGCAAAGAATTTGTATTCAATTTTGTGTAAAAAATGAAATAAAGTGTAGTGAAGTTTATAAAATGTTAACAAAGGCACATGGCGAGTCTGCTATGAGTAAAGTAAGGATTTACGAGTGGTATAAGCGTTTACAAGGCCGCAGAAATGTTGAAGATGACGAAGTACCCGGACGCCCAAGCACATCAACAACCGATGAAAACGTGAAAAAAGTGAAAGAAATGGTTATGAACGATCGCCGAATCACAATCAGAGAATTCGCTGATGATGTTGGCATATCAGTTGGCTCATGCCATGGAATTTTTTCGGATGTTTTGGATATGAAACGTGTCGCAGCAAAATTTGTTCCAAAATCGTTGAATTTCGAACAAAAACAGCGGCTAATGGAAGTTGCTTAGGAGTCGCTAAATGAAGTTAATAACGATGCAGAACTACTAACACTCGTTATAACAGGTGACGAAATATGGGTTTATGGATATGATGTCGAAACTAAGGCTCAATCGTCCCAGTGGAGGCATTCTGGATTGCCAAGACCGAAAAAGGTTTGACAAACGAAAATCGCCGAGCTCAAAAAAAAACGTCTAACGTTAGCAGCTGCTACTTAAAAAGTAAGCAATGAATATTGCTGAAAATTTTATCCTACTTGAGGGGCATGCGTACCAACATAATAAAAAATATTTTTATACAGGTGGACTCTCCAAACCCGCGAAATTTAGAAATTCTCGTTACTTTTTGAACACACCTCGTATATTATTATACGGTACAATAATTTGATTGAAAGTACATTGACACTACAATAGAGTTTTTTAGTTTCTTAGTAACCAAATAAAGACAAGAGATGTATTTTTATAAGTAACTAAATTTCTGATTTTGTTTACAATGAATAATTTTTAAATTAATAAATATTTTTTATTGGTCTTACAGTCCAATCAATTCAATTTAAAAATAAAAATAAAAATAAAATCCTGATGAGGAGCTGTAGCGAGCTCGAAACGTTGGACAAGTCTTCAATTAGGTAAGGGTGTTGGGGACAGTCAGACTGCACTTTACTAACAAAGAATTTTTTCAGCTAATATTTTTTTTTCAGATTAGTCTACGAGGGTGAATGTAAACAAGGACAGTCTGACTGTCATTATAATTTTAATTTAATTTTTAATTAAATTTTAATTTTTATTTTTAATTTTTATTTTATTTTTATTTTTAGATTGAATTGATTGGACTGTAAGACCAATAAAAAAATATTTATTAATTTGTATATGGGCAGTCGACAAAAGTACAATTAAATTATTTTGAATAATTTTTATATTTATTAACATTATGAGAAACTTAATCAAGAGAAAATTTTTGAACAAATGATCCCGTCTCTATAATGATTTCACGAACTATTTTGTCAGTCCTTATAATCACCACTCAAAGGGGCTCAAAATGCCATAAAATCTCCCGTATTATACGTAATTTAGCTACATCGTGGGCGAAATGGAATAATTCTATTTGCCCCATGCATACAACGGGGAGGAAATGAGCGGTACAGGCTCCTCCTATATATGTAGAGGCTAGGCTCTTCTGCTTGTATTAACAACATTGCACGCTCCCTGCGTGACATTTACCTCCACAGCATATTATATATATATATATATATATATATATATATATATATATATATATATATATATATAAGAGAAATTTACTTCGCGAGTATATATATACCATAAGTGCATGCTTAATAACATTTTCTTGTAAATATAGGCATGTACCCGAAGAGACTTCGTTTCGTCGTACACGGGGCGCATTAATTTATTTATCCTCGTACTGAGATGCGTGGGCGTCTGCGCTCGCTCGCTCGCTCCTTCACTCTATCTCTTCGTGAATTGCTTTATATTACCACGCGCAGTTGAAAAAGCATCGTGCCCTGGAGCGGCTGGATAAGTGCGTATATATATAGATATATAGGTGCTCTGATGGGAGCAGCGCTAGGCTCGCGCACTATTCCAGAGGAGACGCGCCCGACGCGCAAGCGGCCACCGCTAATATATCGAGAGGAAGACCGAGACCTTGTGAAGGCAACGTATGCGATATATAGCGCGGTACTTTGCTAAAGGAGGGGTGGTGGGGTGGTTGAGAAGCTTGCTGTGAGTTAGGGGGTGTCAAAGGGAGGGGGAACAGACAGCGAGACAGAGAGAGAGAGAGAGAGAGAGAGAGAGGGGGGAGTGAGAGGGAGAGGAAGGTAGCTGGGTGAGCGATAAGTGGTCGTGGGGCCCTATACGGGCTCGTTTACATTATAGTCGCGGGCGCTTCAGTTCACTTCGTTGTGGTCGACGTATTAAGGAACGACGTGCGAGCTCGTTCTTTTACACACACACACACACACACACACACACACACACCGTCTTGCTGAATGTATTTCCAGTGTGACGATAATTATAGGGAGGATCAATGGATATGTTCATCAATCAATGACGAGACGCAGAATTTAGCTACTGCCTATTTGCCCATGTTATAAATCGAGAAAATAGGCCGAGGTTTGGTCGTAATTCTGATAAATAAAGCAATCGCACAAAGGACAAGACGCTTTTCTTTCTTGAAACCCTTTTCTGTCTCGGTTTTCGAAGGGGTAGGGGTCAGTTTTTTTATAACACATTCTCTGAACATTCTTGATAATTTTTCAATAATTAATTTTGCGCGTTGTTATTGATTAATGAGCACATGCTATGATTTATTTTAATGAGTCACCACGTTGATCAGCTATTTCGGAAACACGCTGCAAAATGCAACGTGATAAATGTTTGTATCGTGTAAGCGTAACATTTTTAGAAAGACTTTTATATATATTTCGAAATGGTGAACAAGCAATATAAAATATTGAGAAAAGATAAAAACAATATTCCTTATCTATTTATAACGTAAATTCTTTTTTCCCACCAAATTGTAATTTTTGGAAAAAATAAAATAATTATTACTATGTAACCCGATTATTTAAATAAATAATTATATTTTAAAGATTTTTTTGTTGTTATCAGTAGTTAAATATACTTTTTGGTAAGATGCTAGAATTTGGAATAGAAATTCATTGAGGAACGATGTGCCGGCGACCTAAAATTTCATATATCCATCTCAGTGTACATTGGGACTACACTGTGCGTTGCTATATGACTTGTAACTTCGTATCTATTATTAATTTCCAATTCTCTCATTTTGAAACTAATAAGATACCGAATTCATTATACAATATTATTACAAAATATGATAAACAGTAATTTTTGACGCTTTAAATTTACAAAATGAAAAAAAGTAGAAAAGCTTCTATTTGTTAGGTAACGAAATTTAATTAATTAACAAATTAATTCCTTAATTAACAAAAACTGCTTATAATTGTTCCGTGTCTATAAGAAACAATTTCATACATGGTAAAGATGTATGAGCTTCATGGGCTCAACAGTAATAAGCTTGTACGTATGCTATATGAGGCCTTACTTATGTAAATGTTTCTTATGTCAGTGTAATTTGAATTATATAATTTACAAGTGCTTTCGTTATATAAAATTTGATATAATATCAAATTCGAACGGTAATAAAGTAATTTTCAACAACGGATTTTTTAAACAATTTAAATATTGTCTTTTACTAACATATACATGCGAGTGCATCATAATACAAAAATACGTATCCTTTACTCTAATTCGATTTTGCATTTCCAACGATTATTAACGGAAATATCTGAAAAATAATTTCTACACTTAACTATAAAACTACTAAACAAAAAAATGAGTCGGTCTTTCGTATATTGGAGAAAATAAAAAGAATTTAAAAAATTATTATGTATAATTATTTATCTTATATCAATAAAGCATAAATATATAAGAAATAATTATATTTTCAGGCTAGAATAAAACTAGGAGCATATAACAAATACACGTTTTATGCATGTTATTTTGTTTCAAATCGATAAATGAAAAATAAAACTGATAAATCTGCAGATAACTTAAATTGTTTTTATTTTAAGGGTTTATTTTTATTTTAATTCATACAAAATTTCAAATTAATCCAAATTTTATACTTTTTTTTAGAAACAAATATAATATAATCTAGAATGATGCTAAGTTGTATTTTCCTTAATTTTTTCTTGAGGTATTCACAATAATATTACCATTTTGGAAATTAAAAGAAATATTTGTATAAAGATCCTAAATTTTTAATGAATTGACGCTAAATTGCAATCAATATTAATTGTTAATAGTAAAATAATTATAGTTTTCTTCATAATCAAAATGGTTCACGACAGTTCATACAGTTTAATTTTTTTAATTTATAGCAATTTACTTTAGTTTGATACGATTTAATACGATGAGTTGAAATTACAATTAGATTTGTGCTAGAACTAACAGCGTGCAAACGGAAAAAAATGCGCATATTAAAAAAACATCTGCTAATTCTGAGGGCTGTAGATTTTATTCATAAAAAGTATGTAAAAATTCTGATTTTAAAGTTTTTATTTATTCGTAATCAATTCGTAAGTACTAATTCTCAAAGCTTTAATTTTACATGAGTTTTCTTCGTAATTATTTTTTAACTATTAAATTTTTTAATTGATTTTGTAATTATTCTGTAATAATTTATGATTACGTTATGCTGATATTACATTATTATAAACGATCATACATTAAATATATCATATTAGATTATATTAATTATTATTTCGAATAAATAATAATAATTTTTTTAAGGAATAATTTTTGTCATGAAACATCTTGTGAGGAAAAGTAGGTACGATTTACGATTTACGATTGCGAAAAGAAGGTTTTTCGCGCGTGCCGTAAATCGCTTACTTTCCGCACATGTAGGGCAATACAAGCATGCGAGGAAAGTAATCATGAACTAACTAACCGTTGAAGGCCCGGGAGTATTGCCCTATATAACTGATCTCCATGCTCGTCGTTAAAGGCAGAATTGACTTTTTTATTGTATCAAAAATCTCCAACGCAATCCGATTGAGAGTAATGTACGGGGAGAACGTCTACATCGGATTATGACACAAAAGTTCTCATCGTAAGTGAGCGATATAAAAGTAGGCCGCGTATACGGATCTCGCCCGCTAACAACTCGACATAAAGATGCGTATCGTTCGGCGACTCCTCGTACATCCGGATCAATCCGCGTACGAACTACTACTATAGTGCGCCCTGAACTTGAACAGGTCGAGGAAGTGATTCCAGCTGAGTGCGATTTGAACGTCTCCCCGATCAAGTGGGAGATGTCGCAGACAAGCAGACGTTGACAATTATTGTTATATAGATGAACGAAAGTCTTGAACTGGACGTGAATTTTCTTTTCGCAAAAGTTAACTATGGTATTGAGCTGTGCACGCATTCTCTTGGTAGGTACAATAATTCCGTACCAGAATACCGTTGACGCCAATTAGTTTTATTATTATTATTTTGCTATATAAACAATGAACTACAAGAATCGTGAAATTTTTCATTTTATTTTCGAATTAATTGTTTGGCTGGTCTTCAGTTCTTCAGTTAAAATATTGTTAAATCGTTGTCTTCCGACCTTTTTTATTTAGCGCAATTTAGTAAGATTCAACTAAACATTTGAGAAAACTTCATTTTTCGTCGTCCTCCATAGGGAGTTATAAGCTTTCGATAGTAGTCAATGATTTTCTCGGTCTTTATAAATAGGATTTATTACTATATCGAGACAAAAAAAATTTGTTCATTATCGGCTGGATAAAATTTGCGTTATTATTAATCAATAAGTGATTATTATAAAATTGGATTATAACTTATTTATTTAAAGATTCCACGCACTCTTTAGAATAAATCTTTACAAAATTAGTTCTACCAGTAGTGTAATGAAAATTAATGCTTAGAACGTAAGAAATAATTACTTCACTGTAGAGTAATCGAAACAAGTAATCAATTTTGGACCTAACTTAAAAAGTCAAAAATAAAAATATTTTTGCTAAATGACATAATTGAAATTACACATTAATAATCAATCAGTCAAGATATTTTCTATTTGATTAAACGAATTTGTCATTAATACTACAATAGTCCAATTTGCTAGGCTGACGTTCGCCAATTGATTTTATATATACACAATAAGGTTTTGAAATCTTCATTGTGAAAAACTAATATAAAAATTAGATATATTTTCATTGTGTAATTATACATTTACTATGTAAAATGATATATATTAAAAGGCACTTTCAACACGAAGAAATGAAATAATTACACAAGCCAATTATGATGACTTTATTATGCCTGTCAGTTATAACGCAATCTCGATGTATCTTTGAATTAGACTTAAATTTAATTTTAATGCCCTTAAGATTATGTTAGACGTAAATATTATACTACTAGTGTACGTGTCGGTAATAAAATTTTATTTTAATACCTTTAATTGTTCTTAATTAATTATATTAGAAGAATACCATAACGAGCATATTGTAACAATGATTAATGTAACGATGAGTAAATTGATTATATTTGAGAAAGTTATAAATGCGGTACGCGCTGCTTATACTGTAAATCGCTGTATTATATCAAGAGAATAAATGGAATGAAATGTAAAATAAAATTCTGAAATTTTATTGATTTATTTGTACCGTTCAAAGTCTTCCTCGTACAGTTGAAAATCGAAAAGCTTGCTCTCTTCACACTCAGTTCTTGGGATATTTGAATATTCCTTCCTGAATATTCATCGTTACATGGCATTTCCATTTCTGTTTCTCAAACCGAAAGCAGACAGTAGGTGCGTCAGCCTAAAACTAACTTTACGTCTGCTCTTTCGCCCAATAAACTTGACATCTATTTATTTCTGGCAAATGTTTGGCAATTTACATATAAATTATAGTATAAGAAAATTTTTATATTGTTCAAAATGTTGCAATTCAATAATTCAATATTACTTAACAATTTTAAATCAGACTTAAGAATATGTACAAATCTATAATAAAATTAAAAGAATCAATATATATTAATTCTATTAATTCAATATTAACTCTAAATGGACTGGAAAGTTTATTTTCCTTAATTCACTTGTAGATTTAGTGCATTTAAATTTTCTTATAATTTATGTGCTATATACTGTATGTATATAGTTCTATATGCATATGTCTATATATTATATATGTTTCTACAATTTCAATCTTGAAAAATCAAAGGTAAGAATTTCTTATCTACGTTTGATTGCTCCAAATATTTGGGTGAAAGTTATATACTGATTCTGATATACATACATACATACATACATACATATATATATATATATATATATATATATATATATATATATATATATATTCTACAATATTTCTTTACCTCTTGGTAAACTTCTGCAAGCTCGTTTTATCGTCTCTTTAAAATACTGGGTAAAGTTTTAGCTATTCTCGAATAAAAGTTACTGCATTGCTTTGTCCCAAATAAGTGGAAATAATGTGTCAGAGCTTTCTGTATATGTATAGTGCTGTATGTAAAGAGTCTGGAGCTCAATGCTACCGATAGTATTTGGTGCAAAAGTCTAAGGAATTCAAATTTGTGCAAAGCAAACGTACACTTATTAATTAATAAGCTCTGAATATATATATATATATATATATTTATTTATTTATTTATTTATTAATAATGATAGTTATTATGTGTTGAATTTTTTAATAATATTATCGAAGCCTACGATGGCTCGATCGCTAGAGCGAAGGACTACTAACTCGGTGATCCGAGTTCAAATCCCGGTCTCGGCCGATTGATACAGGCACCGCTGTAATTATTTACACGTGCTTTGTTTACAAACACATCGTAGACCTCCGTCGCTGATTAGCACCGATAATTGGAAGCATAAATAAAGCGACGTTAAATAACATAAAAAAAAAAAAAAAAAAAAATAATATTATCGAAAATCTGAAAATTTAAAGTAATAGACTTACTTATTGTTTTCATTCTTCTTTTCACACAAGGTAGTTCATAGTAATAGATTTATCTTATTTTTCAAGTTATATTAACTTCTGTCATTCAGAAAAAATCCTTTTTTTTAATCGAATTGCATTAAATAAAAGTTCATCAGGCGTAGCGAAGAAGCATATATTGTCTGAAGTTGAAATCGCATTATTCCCAAATGTATTTCAAAGCTGCTTAACATACAGGACCTGTAAAAAAAAGCGTATGAAATTGGCCAGTTTGCTTCTGAAAAAATTTGAGACATATATTTTTACAGCTCTTTTAAAAGTTAGTAATGGCGTTATACTCATAACTTTGTTTTCTCAAACGGAAACCCTTAGTCTTGACGTCGCGTTCTGAAAGAACAGATAATTTTACGTAAAAACCGGTCTTATACACTTGCGCGGCATTCTTCCGAAATTCTTCATTTTTCATCCTGCGGCGAGCCCTTGACAGTTTATTTATATTATTGAAAATGCTTGAAAAATGCCCTGCCATTTCCATTTATATTTGAAACGAACAAATTATCTTTCTAAATGTAAGTGTATAAAGTTTTTACGGAATAATGATTTCTTAAAAAAAAATAATAAAAACAAAACGTATTGAGACCTCGTTGTTTTTTGTCCTTTATTTATATAAGATTATTTTGATAACGATATTCATTTTATTTTCAGTTAAATTAAACTCTTTTACGGCATGTTGGCGTTGTCAACGAAAAATACTACAGATCAAGTTCTGTTTTGGCACAACCATTATTTTTGACATTCAGAACTAATAAGCTATAATTTTTTTTATAAATATGGTTGCGTAGAGGACTAGCGCAATGTCTAATTTGATGCCACAAATTTAGACAATTCATTTGTATACGCAGGAATACGAGTGTTACTACTTTTCGAAACTAATCATGGATTATGTTGCCTTGATAATGTCGGTACATTGGAATACACGGCAAATTTCATACCTAATTGTAAATTACACGGGATCTTCGATCGCGAAGTGAATTCACCGGGGTGGCGGTGGTGGTGGGGAGGGGGGCGTCGATGTAATTTTCATAGATTTATAAACACTTTATAAAATCTATATACAAACAAAAACCAGTTTCGTGACTATGCGCTCGCTTCCCTCTTCCCAATATTCGGGGCCTTGGGCCTATAGAGGCCCCGCATTGTTAAAGGCGGCACTAATACATAAGATGAAACATCGAGAGCGAGAAGCTTCCAATTTTCGACCCTGAAATATTTATAAGAGCGAATCTCGAGTTTTGCGCGGCTAACGAGCATCGGTCGGTAAGACGAAATATACAATTTCCCAAAGCTCGCATCGTGCAATCGACTCGGTGAGGCGCATGTCTGTAAAAAACCTGGAACTCGTGCGTTTAACAGTCGTTAAACTCCGGATCGTTAACTTGCGTTCCGAAATAAGATACGCGTACGCGCTCTCGTTATTATAACGCGTCGCGTCGCAGGAGGAGCGCGTACGCACATACTCCATCATATTTACTTATCTATTTTGAAAGCTCTACGGCGGCGCGGCGACCTCGCCCGCGTCCCAGAATAATAATTCGAAAAAGTAGCGCGCGGGCCCGCCGCGAATTCGGCGTCCCGTCGGCTCCCGCGGGGGGAACCTATGACGTACATAATGCGTAGACGCCGTATATACGTATTATATTGTGTGTGTGTGTGTGTGTGTATATATAACTCGTATGTATAGCGCGCATCTTCGTCGGGCGCGCGCGCGCCTCGCTTTCTTCTTTTGATGCGCCTTTGCGCGCGCGCATGCACTTATTGCGCGACGATATATATATATATATATATATATATATATATATATATATATATATATATATATGCGAGGAGACGATGGCGACGACGATGAGCGCGCGTGCACGCGCGTAAATAGGATATTGGTTTTCAAGGCAACGCGTGGATGCGAAAGGCGGGAGGGGGGACCCGCCATGAGAAACCGGAGCTAAACACCAGCGGCGAGAAGACCGGGAAGAAAGAAAGCCGGTTGAAAGTATATATATGTAGAAGTGCGCGCACGCCGAAGAGAGAGAGCATCGAACGGCCTTGGTGACGTAAAAATACATATACATTATATATGCGCGCGTTGCAGGATACGCGTCGCTACGCGGGTTTCTCTCCCTCTCTCTCCCTCTCTCTCTCTCTCTCTCTCTCTCTCTCTCTCTCTCTCTCTCTCTCTCTTTCTATCTATCTCGCGCACTCAGCTTGTTTTCGAACGCTACATATACTCGATCCGGGCCCAATTAATCCGGCAGATCGGCCCCGCAGATTGCACCCCCTCCCCCTCCCGCTGGTTGTTGTTTCGTTTCTTGTATTCGTATAGCGGCAGCTCGTTATACAATTCCGGTATATGCGTGTGGGTGTGAGTCGACGAGGGTGGAGCGGGGAAGGGGGGGCGAGTCCGACGCGAGCATCGAGGATCAGCGAGTTTCTAAATGTTATAGACGATACTTCTTCAGATATATGCAGGAAGTGATTTGCGGTTTGAATAATACGCTTCATACGGTATTGTAACGTTGATCGATAGTTCTCCTCTACCAGATCGATGATGGTTTTTTGCTTCGTTTTTTTTTATTTTATTTTATTTTTTCTTTTTTTGAATATATATGTAGAGGCTTGTTATTAATTCTATGCTTTTTGGTGACTTTTGCTCTTGAAGTCGGTATTTTACAAATAATGAAAAATGCTGTCAATGATCAAATATGTACATATAATCATTCATAATAGATAATAGTAAGATACGAGGAGGCAAATAGTACGTTTGCTTATCTTGATAAACGAAAATCATTATTTCACATATACAGAAATAAAAATTCGCGTAAAAATACAATATTTTTTTATGGATAAATAAATTAATGCATATATATATATATATATATATATATATATATATATATATATATGTATATATATGCATTGTATATAGCATAATTTTTGTTTATTATACATATAAAATTTTTTTCGCGAAACGATCGTATTTTACATGAACGTGGAGAGCTACGCAGAATTTTTCAGACAACCCGTTCTGACATGCGGTTTCGCAATCGTACAATTGAACCAGAAACTGTAATATGTATATTATGTACGAATTATCGATTGATTTAATCAGATTACGTGTTTTTATTTTTTATTATGTCGATAGTAAGCTTAATGTACCAATAAATAACTAAATGAGGATTGCATGACCATATTGCATATGTTAAAATAGTTAAAATTTTCAAATAACTAATTATTATGGATTATCTATTATCTGTTAAATTATAGTATCGACAAAAAGTAAATTTACTTAAAAAATCGTATTTTTATTACAAGCACGAATAATTGAAGAAAAAAACTAAATAATCTAGGTGTGTACCATCAGCATCTGGCTATCCTAAAAAAGATGTACCAATAGTCCGAAATTCGTATCCTAAATGATTTTTAATGAATTTTTAATGAATTAATTAAGTGAAGGAATAAATACAACACGTTATTTAACCATCACTTTAATAATAATTTGCAATAATGCGAAGCATTCGGTAGATACCAGGAATATTAGTTGGATATAGAAGATATAAATCTAATTTGAATATTTTAATAGGTAGATTGGTATGACCACTGTCGAAAATAATAATTTAATATGAATAGAATTATGACCTATTCTATTAAACGAACAAAAATTTTAATCTTGATTTTTTCGTTGATTGAAATCTCAATATATAGAATAAAATTCGCACGTACGTTTCGGTTCTCTAGTACATAATTACCCATTCGTAGCTTCACGTTAAATCAGAATAATTTATGTGTAATGCGTTTTACAATACCTTTTGAAGTGGATAGATATGATGCCTCTCTAACGAATTCTTATTTTTGCACGAAAGATAAAATGTTAAACAGAATTTCTGTCCTTGCGATGAACAACTACGGGAATTGAGTTGCGATAGTTTTTGTCGCGGGAATGGAATTTCGTATCCTGCTTTTCGGTCGCAGTGAACTGACCGCACTGTCTGCTATATACTTTTTGCCGCGAATTGTTAATTGCGCGACTGCTCGTCGCAAAAAGGGCTACTCTTCGTTAGGCGCATCGTTATGTACAGCGATACACAGTAGAATGTAATTATAACTTGTTAACTATATAAATATAATTAGCCAGAGTAATATATACTATGTAAAAAATTGTGATTTTATGTATGCATGTATATATATATATATATATATATATATATATATATATATATATATAACCCTTAATTTAATGTAAACTGCATTAATTTTTTGAATTCTCGATAAACCTTTTTCATAGAAAGTATTTATATGAAATTCTATCATAATAAGTAAATTTATTTTACAAGATAAAATTATAAACAAAAAGCGTTATAATTATTTCCTAGATTATTTAACTATATGTATCAATATAAAACCTATCATCTAGATAAGAACAAGTTTGTCAGAAGGGTACTAGAAAAAATTTTCAAAAAATTCTCCGTAGCGAAAAATAATTTTTAATCCTTTTCGGCCGAACAATCGTACGTATATACCAGTTATAAAATGTAAACCGCCTAAGCTAAGGGTATATAACTCTGAAATTATCGGAGTTATTCGTTTCTTGAATAAATTAAATTCAAACTGGAACTATAGGTTAAAGCTTTATTACCGAGCATAAAAAGCCCTTGTCTCGCGTATAAAGAACTATCTGGATAAGGGGCAGCTGCGCCTCTCGTTATATAATAAGTTCTATGGAGAGAGGCACACTTGGAACTACTGATTTTTCCCGCAATCGTATTTCTTTTATTATTATTTTTTTGTTTTAACGGACGAAAAGTTACAAAATCCATTCACAACTCCCCGAGCGACGGATTAAGATTCGCTCACTTCGGATTAATTTGTTTCAAATGAGTAATATACATTTGTGTATTTCGTAAGTGCAAAAAATTCACTTAATGAATGAGAGCGATAATATACTTATAACGTTTAATGAATGTAAATGCTTCGAGAAAACATACAAAGGACATCTTATAGTGCAAGAAAAAATATTGCTAAAATGACAAGCTGTAAAAACAAGAAGGCATCGACTGATTAGAAATTCCTCGAAAGTTGAGTGCGACAATTCAAGCTTCAGCAGGTTTGAGATAATATTTGAAAAAAAGTCCCCAGCTAGTGGCCAATGGCAAAACTGGCTGAAAGCGTTGAAATCATTAGCGTGCGGAAAATGTAAAAAAATTAAGTTTAAAATTTTCTTTACTGATAAGGGTATGATTCGTTTATTGATTTATTTTGAAACAATATTCTATTATTCAAAAAGTTGTATTGTTTCACGCATTCGCTTGTTAGTATGGTCGCACCGTAACTCGGAGGCATCTCGCTGAAAAAAAGGGTCGAGCTTACAATATCTGATTGTATTCGAGGCCGAGTTTACATCGAACAGCAACTCCACCCAATTACTGCGACAAACTTTATGTGCGCCGCATTTTGTACTTCGTAACACGCGCACGGAGGCTATTTTTGTATATACATTGGCGAGGACAAGCATCGCGCATCAGAAACAGAGAGGGGGATGGAAAGGTAAGCTATGTATGCGTGCGCGCGCGCGTGTGTGTAGGTAACCAATTGCCTCAAACATCCTAGTACTATATGCGCGCGAAACGCCATCATTAGTACGCAAGGCAGTCGGGTGGTTTTGAATCTCTTTGAATCTCACCTCTACCCTCTTACCCTTCGTTGCTTTCCCCGCATGATATATACATATATATAGCGCTAGTTAATGGAATACGCAAGCTCCCGCTCTTGTATCGGTCGGGAGATCAAGGTCGCACTGGGTGCTTGTTGAGCGCTCAAATTATAACGGTCCACCTTTCGATCGTCGTCGGCGTGGATTCGGGTTATAATGACGTGCGTGACCACGTTCTCAATATATATGTTTTTATTGGTCTTACAGTAATACAAAATAAGTTTAGAATTTAATAAAGGCAGTCAAAATGTCCTTGTTGATAGTTACCCCTATTGAATCAGAATGAAAATAAAAATTACTTTATATACTATTGTTAGTGTGTGTGTGTGTGTGTGTGTGTGCGCGCGCGTGTGTGTATGTGTGTGTGTGTTAGCATAAACAATTAAAAAGCAAAGAATAACGTTCGAAGCGGTTCTCTTTCGAAAGGAGTGAAGTAGTTATTAAATGTTTTTTATTATATATACAATATGATCAAAATAGAATGAAATATATGTTGACTTTTATCAACTGGCGAGTCGAATCTTCTTCCTGGATTTTAACAAAGGAACTCTTTTCATTTGTCAATTTTTTATACGTATTCGAGATGGACTGAACATTTTTCTTTGTGTGTGTGCGCGTGTACCTGTATGTGTCGGTTGCGCTGGAATTTTTTGAAATGACTCGATGTAAAAGGATAGTTATATATATATATATATATATATATATATATATATATATATATATATTGATATTGATATTATAACAATCTAAAAAATTAGATAATAAGATTTCAACATTTTCGTTTCTAACTATCATAAAACTTGTAAACTGTTTAAACTGCCCAGTTTAGAAGTATTTCAAAGATAAGCCCATATTCTAAATGATAAAATATTGCTAATCCATTATTAGTTGATTTGTTATATCAAAATAAGAAACAATTGTTGTCGAAAAAATTTCAACTTTGAAATTTGTCGGTGAACTTATTCCTGTAAGATAAATTAGGTATTATTGTAACAAAACGAATCAAAGGTCTGAATTGAAGATCCAGGTAGAGAATATAAGCTTATGTCGAATGTTAACTGAAAAGGTATTATCCGTTCTACACAGGAATGATATATCATTATTTTCAAATTTAATTGTTAAACAATATATACGAGTTTTTTTAATAAACCGAATAATTTAAAGCTAATTATAATTGGGTTCAATAAAAATTGTATTCGGCGGAAAAATATTAGGTTCTCGACCGAATACTAAAATACCCCGTGCCTCTATAAATAATTTTGAATTAAAATTAATTCGCAGTTCAATTAAAATATCAAATGGATACTAGTACAGGTTATGCTAATTCTTTTCAAAGATAATCGATATATTTTTCAAACTTTATACACTGAACGTGTGCTATTTTATTATATGTAATATATTACATTTTTTACTCTTTTTCAATTACATTTTTGTCATAAATTAATTATAAGAGAAGCTTTTAAATTTTCTCGTGAATACGAACTTGTAGAATTAAATATAATTCATATGAGTGGTGAAAAATATAATACTATTTAAGAAATTGCAATTGTTTTAGTATACATGGTTTGGAAATGAAAAATATTCATTTATTTATTTACAATATTAAATATTAAATAGTGTTTATATACAAGAGGATCGCTTCAATACAGTAAACTAAGCTTTGTCAAGTAATAATTTCGCGCGTCCACCTTTTATTAATAATTCTGTATACAAAATTGACGGGTTTCAGCGAATCGAGACGGGTCTTGTCTCGCACGTAAAACGTGGTCAAAAGTTACGGTAAAGTTGCGTCTTTTTCTTCGACGCATATATATATGCGACGCTTCCGTTATATCATTCATAGTGCTTATATTTTTTTTAGTAAGATACATTAGTTTCGTCTCGTAATCGCGCTTGCGCGCACTTGCGTCACATGTACACGTATGCGCTTGATTTTGCCCCGCGAGGTCGGCGTGCGCATTTTCCCAAGGAAAGTCGAGGGACGCAATAGCTCGTCCCCCACGGCGGCGGCGCGCGCTGCGTTGCTCCTCGCAAAGTCCCGCCGAAGACGGTGCACTTGGACCGGCACTTATATATCACGTATACATGGACACGAACATTTTCTGAAGTTTTACATCATATATTTCATACAGCCATCGCTAAAACTTGCCGTCAAACTGGGATTGGCTAAAGCGGTCGCTTCGAAAATGAGATTCGTCATGCGGAAAATGCAATAGTAAGAAGAAATGGATTTAAAGGTGAACATAAATAGACCAATCAATTAGACGAACAACTTGGTAGAACTCAACAGTATAGAGTGCCGCCACTAGGGTCGACGAAGTAGGAATTAAGCAAATTAAAGAAAAATCATCCCTGTATAGATAAAATATATTATTGTTCCAATATAAAAAAGTTTCGTTCATTGATATAAAATGATTTTTGCATTATAACGAATTATATTTTTGTGCAAATGAATATTTTAAAATAGCTAAAAACTAGCGTATATAAGTGTGTGTGTGTGTGTGTGTGTGTGTGTGTGTGCGATTAACTTGAAATGTTAAATTAAAATTATCTCAAGCCTTGCTGTAAGTGTTTGAATAATTTTTAACACTGCAGTGATCATTTTTTAACAGAATTTAAAAATAGGTATCATATAAAATTTTAAATGTTATTTTAAATAAAATGATTAGTAAGATAATAATAGTAATAATTAAATATTGAAATGATTATGCAAATACTTGTATCAAAGCTTAGCAATAAACTAAAATTGAAAAAAACCCTTGGAAGTTTTATCATTCTCTATAGACATATTATCAAAAAAAAAAATTTCGTTTTTGTAAACAATTATTTTCATGAAAAAACTTTCAAAAAATGGATGTCCCATTCAACGAACCATCACGCCTGGATTTCCCCAATAAACGCGCCCACCTTTGGTCGAAACCGCGTACTCGACGGACAGAATACAGATGCGTATAGACAGTATACAATGCGTTTCGTCACGTTGCGCACCTGATGCGATAGTTACATACACGCACGTATCCATATATGTATACGTATAACCGCAGAACCGGACGCACCGGGCGCACGCGGCTCGACTTGATGGAAGTGCGTGAGAGAGAAAGAGAGAGAAAGATAAACATCGCAGATGCGCCCGCGCGCTTCGAACGCGCGTCAGAGGGGCCCAATATGCATATATAGATATAATAACACGGGCAAGGCGGGCAAGATAAAGCGCCCTCCTGCGCAGCGCATCGACGCGGTCGAAGGGAGGAGGGAAAATATATTGAACGAGAAGAAAGGAAGAGGCTCGCGCGCACGGGGTAAAAGAAATGAGAGGAGAAAAACAACGCGAAGTGAGCGGGATCTATAGGTGGAGTAAGTATATATATATATATATATATATATATATATATATATATATATATATATATATACATATGTACGTTCGCGCGTCGCGTTGCGCTCCAAGCGCGTCCTTCAGCGGATGAACCTGTGTCGGACGCTGCGCTTTGGTTCCTGATGTGGGGGTCCGTTGTGGACCGTATTTATATATATATATATATCGCCGGCGCGCCGCGTGCCGGACAACGCGAGGGGCCGGCCCACGAGTAGTATATAAGTGAAAATCCCGGCCGAACTAAAGCACATTAGCCGCCCGGTCCTTAATCCACGAGCATCGCCACACCACGCAACGAGATCAACGTCACGAAGCAACGATGCAGTCCCTCGTGAGTATAATATACAGACCTACACACACACACACACACACGCACACACACACGTTTATATAACGAAGAAGGTTTATTGTTAGATTTCTAAATTAGTTCATTGCGGTTACCAATAAAAACGGGCAAGTTTGACAATAACTATATTAAATTGGTAATTTTTATGAATACTTGAGTTGATTAGAAAAAATTGGCTTGATGAACATTTTGATAATAACAGCTATGCAAAGGAAATTATACATTTAATTTGTATTAAGTGTATATTTAAATTAATTTTATTATATATAGTTAATCTAAATGTAATACAATACAAATAATTAACTTTATATAATTATTAATAATTATTACCAATAAACATTTATTCATATTAATATGCATTGAATCGCTTTAACAAAGTAAATGAAATTAAAAAAATAATGATTAAAAATTCAAATATATCGATTAACTATTTAATTTTTTTTAAATACGTATGAGATTTTTTAATTAATCTGTCATAAATTCCTTTTTTTTAATATTCATAGTAGTATCTGTTTCGCAAGCAAAAGGTAAAGTTTTCTAGCGCTATCTTGAGACACCAACAGGCTGATTGGTATCGTAATTGAGGTGGATTTCTTTTATACCAAAGCCTACAAAATTGTTAACCTATAGGTACTTTAAGTGTCATAAGAAACGAGGCGCCAGATAATACTGTTACTGGTACGATTCAAATGGAAGAAGTACTAGTTTATTATAGTTTCATCAATGGAATCGAGAACAGTAACTATCTGGAATTACAGAATTTTTAATAAATTATCATAGAATTTTTTATATTACTTAAAGTCGCACTATTTCTGTTTCTAAATAATCGTGTTTCTATAAAAAAGGACATGCTGAGTTTTGCAGAGGTGGGCTTGTATCGATCGGTCGAGACCGTGACTGGATCTCGAATTACTGAATTAATGTACTCCTTCTAGTATATTAGTGTAGGCCTTCTAACCACCCTGCTTACATTAACAATTTTATTAGTTAACTTCTTTACGAACTTCTGATAGTTAACTTTACTCGTTTTTATCGTTAAAATCATCAAATAATGGCTAATAATCTTCAGTTAGTTATTAAAAAGTTAGCAAGTAAATTGCCAACTCTTTGTATCCGTGCGTAATGGTGTAAGCCTGCGACGATCATTCGGCGCAGATGCGTTCGACTATATAATAACTCTTACTCAAAACTTGTTTATTTCCTTTCTCCTGCGATAAACCTATGATATTTTTTTTTTAAATTTAGTTAGATATAAATTTTATACCGTCGTTGGCTCCAGGAGCTATTCGGTCTCAGAAAGCACGAAATTTTGTCTAGCGAATTATTATTAATTCTTAAATAATATTTGACTTTATATAATATTAATTCAGGATAAAAATAGGATCGATGGGATTTGTCAATGAATTCGTCAGGGTGACCGATAAAACTCGTAATTTAGGAAATCAGTCATCAATTTAACAGCTTTACCAATTCAAGCTGTTTAACAAAGAATAGGTTTTATGTTTTTTTTATTATTGGTAATATGAGAATATACATTTATAATTAAAGTTAAATACAATTATAATTAAGTTCTATTTATAATTAATAATGGTTCTATTTACAATTGGTTTTGTAAAATTGTTTATCAAAGCAAAATGGTTAAGTTTGTCGATTACATAATTTTAAAATGTTCAATCCTCTTTTACGTTATTGACTCGTAATTTCTGACTTGACTAATAACAAGTTGGCTTCAATTACCAATCCTTTTTTATGTTGAAATCTTTCAAAACGACTGTTGAAATTATTTAAAATCATGTTCAAATCAACTGTATACGTTGTTGCATTTCTCTTCATTAGTTGATATTACTTAAAATTATTTGCTACTATTGGAAGCAACTGTTTGACAAAATTTGAGTTGATTTGAAATTATACGTGATAGCTTAGAATGAATGAACGCAATTTAAAGCATATGCAATCAATGTGACATAATACAAAAACGTCCAATTAGTTTAATCCTGTTTTCTTTAAGTGAACAGCACATTAAACTAATTATTAATTATATACAATTTTGTTTTCTTCAGTTCTTAGTAGTTGGAATTGGAATATAAATTAAATTGCTTCAGTTTAACGATTAATAAGTTAAAGAAATATATAATGTACGTACAATAAGATAATATAAATATAAATAAATGCTTATCTGTACAGTTAAAAATGACTAATATTTGTTTGAATTGAAATAATTTTGTGGATTATTCCAATGCATCTTTTCGAGGTTCTAATGAAGAAAATATTAAAATACAGCAAATTTATTCAATCGAAACAATTGTTTCATTGACGCAATTACTTTTACAAATTCTACGTATTTTAATAGCTGTTTTTTATAGCTGTTATTTTCGCGTTTTCCAGTTTATATAAAGGAAAATTGAGAAGAAGGCGATTAAAAACCATCAGAGAAGCTGACCGTAATTATTTTCCTCTTTCAGATTCTTCTGCCACTTATGGTCGCCTCGGCCTGCGCCGGACTATTAGCTAACGTGCACCAGGTCGAGCTGCTGCCCCAGCTGTCCCAGGCGCAGAACACGGCCACCGGCGAGTACGGCTACAGCTACTCCGGCGGCCCGTCGGCCAAGACCGAGTACCGCAGCCTCGACGGCACGACCTCCGGCTCGTACAGCTACGTCGACGCCCACGGCCTCCTCCAGACCGTCAACTACGTGGCGGACGAGCTCGGGTTCCGCGCCGCCGGCAGCAACCTCCCGGCCGGCCAGCTCGCCCTCGCGGCCGCTCCCCAGGTCCTGCCGCTCGCCCACGACGCCCGCGTCGAGGCCCACTCCCACGGCACCGTCCAGACCCTCGCCCACCTGCTGCGCAAGAAGCGCGGCGCCCTCCTGCCCGTGGTGCCCGCGGTCGCGGCCACGATCCACCACGTGCCCGTGGCCACCTCCCACCAGAGCCGCTTCCAAATCCACAACGACGCGCAGCTGATCACCCATCACGCCGTGCCGGTCGTCGGGGCCACGCACCTCGTCGCCGCCGCCGCCGCCGCCCCCGTCCACCCGGCCTTCGTCCTCCGTAAGAAGCGCAGCCCGGGCCTGATCCCGCTGGCGCACCACGAGCCCGTCGCCACGGCCGTCGTGCATCACGCCGCCGCGATCCACCACGTACCCGTGGCGACCTCGCACCAGAGCCGCTTCCAGATCCACAAGAGCGCCAAGATCGTCGAGGAGTACCACCAGCCGATCTACGCCCCGGTGGCCGCCGCGGCTCCCCTCGTCGCTGCCGCGGCCCCGGTCGTGGCCGCGCCCGCCCCGGTCGTAGCGAGCGAGGCCCTCCTGCCGGCCGGCTGGTCGTACGCCGGTCTCCACCCGGTGGCCCCGGTGCCCTCCAAGTCCGAGGGCCTTCACCAGGACAGCGAGGCGATCGCGGTCGAGAGCGCCTAGACGGCCGCTCCGTCCAGCTATCCGTAAGGATCTGTGCGCGCAATATACCGTCGCACCGCCTCTCCTTTCCGTCCCCGCGGAGACGCGCGCACGTCGGCTGACGAGAAAATAAAAGAAAATTTCGAACTCGGGCATTGGGAGGGATTTCCGTCTACATGATACATGCCGTGTTCCAGCGCGTACGTTCGGCAGAGCCAGATTCTTCTTTTCCCTCTATTTTTTCTTTTTCCGTTGGTTCTCTAAACATCTTTGCTCCTCATAGCAGGATTCAATTTCAAAATATGGCCAGACTTTGCCAATCACAGCTGAATGTGTCAAATACTTAGCATTGTTTAGCCAAGACTGGCCAAGTTTGCGCAAAGATCGTTGACGTCGGGAAAAGTTTTGGTAAAATTGCAAAAATCTTTCTTTATACATTGTAGAAATTATCTGCGAACGGACTTTACTAGACATTCTATTTCGAAATTGTCAGTCTTTACCGAACTTCGTCAAATATTGTCAACATTTGACAAAGTTTGATATACCTTTATTAATTTTTTTTTTCATTAGTTTTTTTCTATAATGTTGCCAGAATTCATCTATGCATAAATAATGTAAGACTTTGTCAAACTTTACTGAGCATTCCCAGAGTTGTCTAAGCATACTAATTTGACATGTTTAGCAATATATGGGAAGGTTTGGCAATGCATAGCAAAGTCCCGACAAAGCTCAGCCACGTTATTTTTTCTCCACTAGAGCTTCTTTGTCGGATGAGCAAGAGAGAAGATGAATATAAATAGCGTAAATCGCAGTTGGGCCTGGTCAATGTGGATTGAGTTAAAATTTTTATCATCGTTCGCCTTTGTCAATGGTGCAACTCGTCATATAACTGCGGGCGCATTCGTGGCGATTTCGTTCCGCCTCCCTCTCTCTCTCTCTTCTCCTCCTCCTAACACTTTATTCTGCAACGCTCAAAGACTGCTCGACATGCGACATGGCCGAAAATTATTCATCTACCGCATATGTGTAAAACTTCATTATTTTATCATTATCATCTACTCGTTGTAAAAAAGGATCGTTCACTGTATCTGCTTTTATAATACATGTTTGTACAAAAAACAAACCCATGATTGACTAGCTACCAAGATGTGGGTAGTGCGATAAATAAAAGATACATGTTTCATTAATTTTTCTTGTTTTTATTAAACCTTCAGCCTTATTGATATTTTACGAACTATTCTATGATACATACCGAATATCTAGCTTATATTAACTATATGTTATAATAGCATTTTCCTTTAAATGTAATGTTAAATGAATCGTGTTTTAAATAACAATATAATTATTCAAGTAAAGTTTTTGCTCGTACTATAATTTTATAGATACTAAATCTAGAAAAAATAGCTATTTGTACTATATAACTTGTATAGCATGCCCAATGGTAAAATTAATTTTAGTATTAAAAAAATCAATGTTATATTTGAAGGGATTGGGTAATCTCGGAAATAGAAGCACTTGCTATTTTTAATTTTTTCTATTGAAGAAAAATTCTTATTACAATCGTATAAAAGATGTCGGCTTATTACAAATATTTAACAACAAAAATAATAGGATTAATCAAAAAATGAAATATAATTTTTTTTGTGAATAAAATGCTATAAATAATTGGAATATACTTATTGAGCTGAACAATTCTTTAACATATATTTTAATAATGAAGTAATAAACTTCATTCACAATTCTTTTAAACAGTAAAACAAATGAATTTATATCCCATAAGTGACGAGTTACGATTATTAAAAAACCATCGCCATAATCATTTTTTCATTTGGCGATATTATCACGATATTAAAAATTTTTTTAATTTATATATATATATATATATATATATATATATATATATATATGTATGTATGTATGTATGTATGTATGTATATGTGTATAATTATGACAATCCATTGTGCACGCTTCTATTCTAAGTTTAAAGTTCAGGTTTTGATTGAAAAGTACGTCTCGACTGAAATATAATTACGTTTCAATGTTTTTCATAGCTTATTCTTAGTTCACGCAATCCAACAAATGATTGCTTTAGAAAATCACATATCCATGTAGTACAATTGCACGTACAGTGATAAGTGAACGCATTTAGTACATTATTTTATAATCTGTTCAATTTTCAGGTATAAAACAATTGCATTTATTTTTGTAAGCTTACAAATTCTCACTTGTTATCTGACTGATGAACCCATGACTCATTAGGTGTTTTGGGGAAAAACTTAAACATAGTTATATACATAATTCTAAAATGTAATACAAACCACCTAATAAATTTTGTTTAAAAAATTTTCTTTTTATTATTTTGGTTTGAGTCATTAAGAATTGAATTTAAAGTCATTTAATTCAATTAAAAATGTAATTTGAAGCTTAAAACGTTTTCTCTGTAGTTTGTTTCGAAAATACTTTTCGGCTCGCATTGATCAAAAGAAATTTAAAAAAGGTGATAGACATAAATTTCATTCCAAGGTTGAATGTTTTAAATAGCCGTATGTATTTATATAAGATAAACAGCGCGTCCATCGGCAGATTCTCGTTGACACTTTCTCTTCATCAAAAATAGATAAATAGATGAAATTTTCTTTCACTACAACAATGAAAAGAATTATGATTATACAATGTTATACTATGCAGGGGCGCTCGTATGCGCATTTGCGTTTAAAACGGCATCCAATTATTATTCATTACAATGTTTCATCAACAATACGTATTACTATAGAAATAGTGAAGTCAGTTGAAACGCAAGGCAATTTCAAAACTCTTCTTTTCCATTGTTTACTTGATGTTTTTGGCTAATTATCTATTAAAGAAGTGCCAGTAATGTGTACTAATATGTACTAAATGTAAGAGCAGGAATACTTAGCGAAACGTGGAGGAGAACTTTATGACAATGAAGTCATAGTAGGAATTATTTATCAAAAAATGATCATGTCTCTTATATAATATATTACTATGGTTAATTAAAACACTCTACAAATGAATAAATAAATATGCATATGCATTTTTATTGATCGATATCATATTATATAGTGATCAGAAATTGTCAAACATCAAAAAGATCGTGCAATGTGTTGTCTTCTTTCAGCGTATTTAGGTAACGTGTAAAGTAAAAATATTAATGAAAGTTAAACACAAAATTCTGAAATTCGAAATAGAAAACGCAATGTTTCAATTGCAAAACTAGTTGAACTAAAGTAGAATGTGTGACTGCGTTTGAAAAATAACTTTCCATATAGACGTTCAAGTGTTCGTATAATTAAATTTTTACACTTATTAGTTTGATTTTTTATATAATATATATAAAACTATTATACTTATTCTGTATAGTAAACAACAACGACCCTCCTACATTCTTTTATTTGATCTGATAATTTTGATTTCTAAGGATTTTTTGTGGTGCGCCTAGAAATATAATATATTTATGTGATAATTTTATTTTATTTAACCGTTGCATGTACTAGCTAACGATATTCGTATACTTACATAGTCCAAAGTCTTATTGGAAAAATTAGTTAAAAAATAGGCATTTTATGTTTTTGAGCAGTAAATTACGTGATTAATTAAATTTTTCAAATATTTTTGGTTTTATTCAATACCAAAAACCTTTTATGTGTCTGATTTCTTCTTCTTCTTTTTTTAATATCTTAATCAAGTGAATAAAGAACGTATCATAAAAGATCTGCGCAATTTTTCATCATCGGACAGACCTATTGACACACTCTCGCTTCAGCTCTGTTGCTCAATATCTACTTTTTATGTAATCCAATATCGAATTCTTACTTACGGTGGATTTTCCAATAGCTTCATAACGGAATATTCTAAAATTTTCGAATTCTCAAAACATATATATTTAAAATATAACGTATAATTTTGAATGTATATATATATATATATATATATATATATATATATATATATATATATATATATATAAGCGTGCCTACAAGGAAATTGGAAATGCGTTCTCTCGGCCCGAGACTTTGTTATAATAAGTCCTAATCGTGCACGTTCATTTTTCTGTATTAAAGGTTGCGATTCAGTTCCCATTAAAATCTGGCCGGGGGTGGCGTTGATTGCAGAATTTTATCGAAAAGAAAAACTGGTGCGACATATTGATTGACGATTGACCCCCGTGCGTGCATGAAATTCAATGGACCTGTGGTGTCGTAATATAAACGACTCGTCATCGTAACTTTATAGATCTCTCTCTCTCTCTCTCTCTCTCTCTCTCTCTCTCTCTCTCTCTCTCTCTATGCGCGCGCATTTCTTTTTGAAATCGAAATTTATTTTTCAATTCTTCTTGACCTATTATCTAAACTATTGAAAAATTTCACCGGAGTATCATGCGGTGTAACTTAATTATTTTAAATTATTTTTATGTTATTTTCAATTTTGATTGCCAAGAATTCAATTTCGTGAAATTGCGATTTTTTACATTTTTCTGCCTATGCTTGTTAACAGTTCAGTTCTTAGACAAATATTTTTAACTACAGAAATCATTTTGCTGTTTTATTAAAATTTTTTTATTGTTATAACCCGCTTTCAAAAATTTAGGGAAATTCTTTTTTACCATGAAAGTATCTATAAAGTCAAGAGAATTGTGTTCGGTATATGCGTACGTCTGAGTTAAACGATTATCTAATTCATTACGAAAATAATAAGTTATTATTCATGCTATCATTTTACCAATACTACTGCTAGACTTATAACGGTAGATGTTCTAAAAAAATCATTACTAAAATTGTATTTGATCGTGTTTCAGTAGTAAGATATATTTTAAGTAACTTCCAAAATATTAATGCAAATGGTTTTTCTAAACAAGTACATTAATCAATCAATTGCAATTATATGTATAATAATTTAAGTTTATTAATAATTCTAAAATTTAAGATAAATATAAGGAACCAACGTAAATAATAAAATCATATACACTGTTATCTTAGAAGTTAGCTAGTAGCTATCTTACTGTGTAAAATAGCTAAATTAGACTTATGATCATGATTTTATTAAAGTAGTCTAGGTTATAAAATAGTCTAGGTTATACAATCAAGCTGGAAAGCTTTTGTAGAAATAAATGTTCATTCTCATTCATCATAAATGTTCATCTCCACGAATATTTTTCCATTATTCGCTAAGAATAAATTCTCACTTGTCAGAACAATTTTAAATAGCTCATAACAAGTTTTAAGTAGCTCATAACATATTATTAATAATATATACCGATAGATAGATTTAAAAGTACTTTTATCGACTTTCATTCAACAGATGAAAAATAAAAAAAAAGATAATTTCACGAGCCTTTTGTAAATTAATAGCGATCAAATATATTCTCCTTATTTGTTTTTAAATTTATGTATATATATATATATATATATATATATATATATATATATATATATATATATATAAAATACGAGCGGTCGAGTTGAAAAAGGAGATTATAGTTTTATCCTTCCTGCAAAGGTGTCGCGCGTATCTACGCTACGCGGGACGCGATCGTCGTCGCCGATGATGCAGCAGCAAAGGCAGTTCTTCCTCGCGCGCGAGCTTCATGCACACCGGCTATATATATATATTATATACTACATAATATTATGCTCGTCAGTATATATATATATATATATATATATATATATATATACAGCGAGCCGTGCCGTGTTCACCGTCTGGCGCGATCGCATGCAGATATATAAGGTACATGTATATGCCATTGAACCTGCGCGCGCGCGCGCGATTCTCGTAACCTGGGCCGCGGATGACCGGCGGAGTGGGGGAGGAGGAGGGCGAGAAACGCGACCCTCTCCAACGCGTATCTTTGTTCTGCGGCGAGCGTAGTTACCCTTTCTCGGAACCGTTGCCGCCGCTGTAACTTCACCACCACCACCATCTCCATCTCCTCCTCTTCCTCCTCCTTCTCCTCGTCCTTCTTCTCTGCTCCTCCCCCCTGCCCCTCCGCCACCAAGCGCTCCGCGCGCCGTCATAATCGCGCTCGGGAATCCAATCGCGCGGTCCGCATAGTAAATTTCAACGTTACGACCCACGAGACTCGCGGGGAGAGCTTTTGCATGTAATTTCGTTACGGGATATTGGGTTTGTTATGATTACGCCGGGTTTTTATAACGCGGGCGTGCGCGTGCGCGCGCCCATACGAATGCGCCTCCGCTACTCCGCCGGTTCCCCTCTGAACTGGGGCTCGCCGTATTCATCCTACGATGGCCGCGTCTTCTCCTTCCATTATTGGCTGCATCAGTATGTGCGTGCATGCACGCGTGCGTGGCCCGACGCGCCGCGATGCCTCTCGTTCGTTGCGTTCTTCGAGTTCCGTTCGCGGTTTCCCGGCGCGCCGAGACCACGCGGTGCCTAGATTTTCCATATATTATAGATATATTACATGCATTACGTTGGCTTTATGACCAAATGAAATCGTCCCTTTCGAAACGTGTGCAGTGCTTTGCGAGCGGGTACTGCACAAATTGGAATGCGCTTATGCCTATATATACGTAAAGTTTGCAAATGATTACATAGAATATTTTCAAATCCTCATATACATGTATATATATATATATATATATATATATATATATATATATATATATAATATTAAACATGTAATGAATAATGAGTAGATTGCGTCCGCTTTGAGATTGAAATGTTTCCTGGGATGCATTGTTAAATTTTATGCTTTACTTCTTGTATATTCTATATGCATATATAGATGTTTTAATCGAAGACATTATGAACGCAGGGACAAATTCCAAAACATTTACTAACATCTTTCTATAGCAGAAATGCGATTTGTTTAAGTAACTTATTTTATTTGAAAGTCTATCTTTTTCCAATATATATTATAATTACAATCCATTACGCATTTTACGATGTTTCGTTTCGGTATGCAAGCATATACGTCTGGTTACTGTCTGAGATCAGTTAGCTTTAAATTTTAACCTTTTGCGATTCTACCTACACATATATAGATAATGGATTATTAAAACGTGAGATAAGAGCATTGCTATCCAAAATTCATTTTGGCAACATCTTTATATTCTATATGTGGAATTTCTCTTCTGCTTACTTTTTGTCCTGAAAATCCGACAGAAGCGTTCGTTCAATCGTAGTGGCGCATTATGCCCATAGCGGAATAAAAGAATTTTTCAAAATAGAAATCCGGGCGCACCGCGGACGTGATTTAAGAAGCGGAAGGATGGAGCGAAGAGGACAGACGCGCTCGCCGGCAGCGCTTCCTTATTATTCAGGCGAGAATTCGATTTGCAGCTTGAAAATCCGCGCGGCCGGTCGTACACAGCAATCCCCATTCTTCACCAGAGAGCTGCGCGCTGGGTTCGAGATAATCTCCTCTCACCGACTTAAACTGGCGAAGCAAAGAGAGAAAGAAAGAGAGGGAGAAAGAGAGAGAGAGAGAAAGTAAAACGACAAAAAGTTTGAGAAGGGAAAAACGTCTCGCCCCCTCAAATGTAATCGCGGCCTGACCTTAACGACTTCGTCGTCACCTCTCTCTCTCTCTCTCTCTCTCTCTCTCTTTGTGTGTGTACCCGCGCGTGTGTGATGTCGCACTACACGCGCTACAGGAGCGACCTGAACATGTTCGCGCGATAGCGCATCTCACCTTCGAGTTTGCCCCTAATGATCAGCAATGAGCCTTCTTTGCTTATTCTGTCTCTCTCTTTTCTGTTTTTCGCGCACCTCCTCGACCGCGACTCACGTCGTGCGCGATGTGGTTTCAGTGCGCGCTGTCCATACGTAAACAATGATAAAGGGCGATGGAAGGAGATGTATATATATATATATATAACGAGGTCAAGCTTAACAACGTGGAATGCGCAGATACTCGGAACAGCGAGAAAATAGTTTATTCTATGTAGAATGCTGGAAGCGACGAAAATATGCGAAGCCAAAAAATAAAATATCAGGTATGTGAATAAGTCTTTCCCGTTTTTTTTCAAATTGTGAGCCTTTATTGTGAAAAAATGGTTACAAATGAATTATTGAAAGTATTGGCCATCGCTAGCTACAACTTTTTCCCATCTTTCTGGCAACATACGAATCCCGTTGCGAAAAAATTCGACCGGTTGGGCCTCTATCCAGTCATCTACCCATTTTTTGGCTTCCTCGTAGGAATGGAAGTGCTGGTCAGCCAGGCCATGCGTCATCGATCTGAAGAGATGGTAATCCCCGAAAATATTTTGTAATCGCAGTATTAATTAATTTTCAAAGAACACTGAAATATCGTTGTCGATAATTGCGTGAAATCCGGAAAAGCTCGTATGCAACCAAATTAAAACTTTACTTTTCGCTTCAGCAAAAGTCATTGGATTATCCTTTTTTAACGAGTGCCTACGAAATCGCGTCATGTGCGACCTCGTATGTTATCTGGGAGTTTTCCTATAGTGAAATCGACCTTGCTAGTTTACAAGGGTCAATGTTACAGACTTTAAGCTCTAAATGGGCACTCTCGAGAGAAAGGAATTCAATTCTCGGTGTCTACGTTATACAGCTGCAGAATATTGTTTCATTCGGCAATTTTTACATGGAGACCTTGTTAATATGAATTGGTGTTTTATTTGCATCGTTCCATAGAATTTAGCGATTGTCTTAATCAGTCCCGTTATCGTAAAATCAAAAACTGACAAAAATACAAATAAATGAGGAGTTAATTTCAAAATATTATGTCGCTGAATCGACTCACTACCTTGGATTTTCAGGACATTTAGAATAACTTTTTGATATATCATATTTCAGTCAGGTTGCAGATAGAGAATGTATTATTAATTCCCCAAATGTTTGTTTAATTATCGTACTTTTTTAATTCCTAAATGATCTCAGTACAATTTTAAAAAATTCTTATGAAATTATCTAATTTTTCTATCCGTATATGTCGTATATCTATGTATATTTGCTTATATCAATTAGTTATGGAACTTTTCAAAGAATTTTTAGATTCTCTTTTATTATTGCATTATTTATCACAAAGATATATATATATATATATATATATATATATGTATATGTATATGTATATATATATATGTATATATAATTTATGTAAAATATTGATCAATAGATAGTGAAAATGTAAACATTATCGATTTTATTTTTATAATTTTGAAACATATTGTGGTTTTGTATGTATATACATTTTCAGGTAATAATATGGAATAGAATTTTTGAGTTTTATTACTTCCGGAATTTCTTCCACAGATATATGAGATATTGTTATTACAACACTAACTAACTCTACTTGCGCATTTTTCGTAGAGTGGAGTTGTTATTGATATTTTTAACAATTCATATTTTATACAAGAGGCCATAGTCATTATATATTATAAGTAATTGTAATTGTCGTTCCCAATGACTGATAGGCTAATGTATTGAGATTTGTCGGCCTTAGTCTTTTTTATAAATTAATATAATAAGTACGAGATATACCAATCAGCAGTGTGAGCTTTTGATTTTATCAGGTTACTTGAGACAGTTTCTAATATATAGTCTATTTATATTTGTATATATAAATCAGTTTGTATATTCATAGAAATTTGCTTGACTGCAGCAGCAAAAATATAAAATTTTAAGCTTCATATTTCTTCGATTGAAGGAAAAGGAAGAGAAAATAACATATCTTATATTATCTAAAATATCATGTATCGATGCAAGCTTTTCTTAAAAAAAAAGTAAAATCAATCCCGATTCCTCAAACAATTTATTGATCTCATACACGGAAGTTAAACGAGGGACATTTAGGGTAAAACTAAAGCTATATATCGCACAGCGCGCATAAGCAATATAAACTTCTTGGACACACACACACACACACACACACACACACACACACACACACACACACACACACACACACACACACACACACACACACACACACACACACACACACACACACACACACACACACAAAATTGAACTTTTCAATACTTCGACTTCATTGGTACCTCAGATAATTGAAATGATTATTAAATAGACTTACTTGGCTTTGCTTATCTCTCTTTCATTTAGATATTTACTTTTTAATGACTTTTCTGAACCATGAAAATATTTGATAACTTAAAAAGAGTTATTTATATCCAATCTGCTAAAACATCTTTGTTTATAAAACATAGTAAATATTAAGAATTTTAGCAGCTAGAAACGTTAAACGTAAATTTTTTAAGAGCCACTTATTTTCGTTCGAAATTCGAACTGCACGTTTCTTAAAACGCGAAACATAATATTTTATTTTAATAAAAATTTAGATTCTAATATTTTATATTGCATACTTTATATTGTAATTACAAGGCCATATTTTTCGAACCTATATTATTAACAGAAAAACGTAAGCTAAACCTATTGCAATATTTCCTAAACATGTATAAGACTATCTACGAAAAGGTAAGCGATTCGTTCGAACTTCAACAAATTCAATAACTTTATAATCTTTTTTTCGCTTGATTTTTTGTAACGACAGCTGCAGCATGTTATATATTTTTATTTTAAGGATTTTGAAGAATGTAGTATTAGTTACGTCACGATTTTTATTCTCTCAAAGAATTTCCATGGGTATTTTACATTAGGTATATATGTAGTGGTGTAAAATACTTTTTACACGTGAGTGATTTTATTTCATTTTCAAAAAGAAAAAAAATTCAGCATTTATCCAAGTTTAAAGTATGTACAAATATTACTATATATTCATATTTTAATATCATTTATTATAAAAGATTTTTCAACTTTAAAATTGAAATACTGTATCTTAAAAATGATACAAAATGAAAAATTTATAATTTCAAGAATTATTTTTACTAAATTTTATACTATAACTTTGGGAATTATCCTTGGAAAAAAATATATAGCTGTTAAATAAAAGCCTAGATTTTATAAATATTTGAATTTAGACGATTCTTATAAATTTTTCAGATTCATATAGATTTATTGGAAAGTCATGAGACGAGTGCAATGCAATCTCATTGAAAATTGGTTTACAACGATCCATATTTTCAGCAATTTTTCAAAGATGAAATCTATCATATTTTCAAATGGAAATATATTATGTGAAGGTTGAATTCTTCAGCATAAAATGTACTGATCCACTGGTAAAATAAGATAAAAAAAATAAATGAAAGTATAAGTTGAAAATGTATTATATAGAAAAATTTTATATTAAAAAATCTTGTATATCTCACTAGATGTGTTAGGTTTTTCTGTATTTCATCTTATAACAGAATAATTTTAATATATATTTTATTTGATATGTATTACATATTCGTTATAATATTTTTCACTTTACCAACAAGCTTTAATATTTTATATCACAATTATATACAAAAACATTTAATGAAAAAAAAACTTCCTTATAGAAACTGAAAGAAAAGAAATTAATTCTTAAATAAATTTAATAAAATGTTAAATAATGAGTTGTCCAGGTAAATATGTCGATTCGATCCGTCTTTTTTTAAATAAACCATAGATTTTGATGCAATTCCATGTACTTTCAAATTTGAATCAATATTAAAAGGAAACAAACTTTATACAATAATCTTATTTATAATAATATAATAACAGTCAGATGGTCCTTGTTTAAATTACCCCTATTGAATCTTAAACCAAAAAAAAAACTACTACAAAAAAATAAAATATAAGAGGAGTCGAAACATTGGACGAAGCATATTCGGTAAATTCGATGAAGAGGACAGTAAGATAGTCTTTTGTTAACAATAATATATTGATTTATTTTTTTATGTTTTAATAGTAGTTTTTTTTTATTTCAGATTCTACAGAGAAAATTATAAACATAGTCGATTCGACTGTGGTTTTATAATTATAATTATAATATCTTATTCAGACTGTAAGGTTGGTAAAAGTATTTGTTACTTTAGTTTACAACAATCAATATAAGCACAATTTTAATTACTGTATAATATGTACTTATTAGAATGATTTCTATTATTGTCTTTTTGGCAACTTCTTAGAGATTGTATTTATATTTATGTATAGAAAGAACATTTTAATCTGGAAGATTTTATTATGCTGTTCAAAAACAAATTAGATATCATAAATTTAGTTAGAAATTTTCATTTACATTCAGTTCCTACATTTACAGCTCTTTTTTAGTCACTATATAATCTTACAAATTAAAAGAAGTATTCTGGTAACATAGCTACATATAATTATGTTGAATTGTTAATAATATTTAAATAATTCTATAATTGTTACATTTTCTACGTCATAAATTTTATACAATATATTTGAATTTTTTAGCGAACATTAATATATACATTATACAACAGGTAATAATACTACGTCAAATAATTGATGCATTTTTCTCTCATACACGTGTATAGTATTGTAATGAGAAGACGCTGAAGTTACGCGACTTAATTATTATTTTTCAAAAAATGCTGATTCTTTTTGAAATTTTTCTTTTTAGTTTTTGATAAAAATCTTAAAGTTGTATAATTGCATATATATCACTATATGTCATTTGGAAAGCACACAGTTCTAATTGATAGGCTTACCTGCTTAGCACAGGCAATTTTTGAGTTTTACAAGCAGCTGGGAAGTATGGAAGTGAAGAAATTCCAATAAAATCTTTGTTAATCCGTCGGATACAATACTCCCCTTAAAGAGTTTGGACAGTTTTAATAAAAATAAGAGTAAACTTCGAGTATCGTACGCAATGCTCACGAAAGGCGATCTCCTACTGACGGCCCATAAACAAAATTCACAATTTCAAAGAATCACGGCTGAAAACTTGTCGAGATACGTGCGCTCACTCAATTTCAAGCTGCCTCGGCAATATATCGGTGCGGTAACCTTTAACGGGAACGATCGACAGGGAGGCGAGTCTCCCTCGCTTAACGGCTCCAAATTCATTTATTAACGTTGATTACTCCCGCATCGATCCTCACCCGCTAGGCTGGCATGTACGTATATATAATACCCATTACATCCGCGCGCAGCGGGAAACGACGCCGTAAACAAGGCCCTACCCAGCTGAAGAAAATCTCGCAGGGCGGCCGTAGCACTATATGTACATATATATATTTGCGCAACGGGAAAGTCGCCGTTGCATTTTTTATAGCGATCGCGCTTCGACGCTTTCTTGTTTTGACGTGAGCGCGCCGTAGAGCGAGGAGGCTGCGGCATACGCTCGACAGGCCGATGCGCGGTCGAACCCCTCGTTGACGAGTATTAATCGACGCCTCTTAACCCCCCCCCCCCGCCCCGTGGTCGCCGTCCGCTCCCCTTCCGTCGCCACACGGCCAGAGAGATCAAGCCCCGAAGAAGGCGAGGATGTTATTTATTTACTTATTTATTTATTCTTTTCTATATGGCATTACACCTCGCGGGCGCGAACTGCTATCGGTGTATATAATAATTGATAATGACACCGCGGGTGCACGCGGCGCCTATTTCGCGCCACGGAATGAGCGGGCATTTATTATTATACAGCAGAGAGGGGTGACAAAAGCGCGCGCGGTAGCGCGCGACGCTCGTGCGTTTAAGGGGAATACGAGGCTCCGATCGCGGAAAAGGGCTCTGAGTAAGGTGGCGGTGGATAGGGGGATCGGGTAGAGAATGCAAGAGGGCCCGTGAGATCTCTCCAATCGACGAGCACGGATCGGTTTTGCGATTCGCAACTATTTATGGTGTATTGCGCGTTTTCCTGCAGGACTGGAGAAAAGAGAAAATAACCGAAAGGATGTGTATAGCATCCAGGGATCTATTGGAGATTTGGAATTAGTTATGATATAACGGATATATTTGTTTTCGAGCCTGTGGATGTTCGCTGTTTTTCAATATTCATTGAATTTTCCATAAAACGACATTCCATTGAGAGGAGCGATCGGCACGTGACGTAAAGATAAATATTTTGTAATGTCTCCCATTATGATGTTATTGTCAAATACTATGATATAGATTTTATTAGATATTTATTCCCAAAGAATAGCTATAGAAATATTGTACATCGGACTTTTATTAAAATTCAATTGCTTCTATCATCCTCTTTAAAAGTCTATTATGAGTTTAGAATTCGATAATTTTTTTCTGCAGAGCATTCTCTTTTAACATTCAGAAAGGAAAATCTTATATTATATATGAAGTTCTTAAGAAAATGTTAATTAAAATATTGATGCGACTAACAATATATATTTATAAAAATAATAATCAATTAAATATTTATTATAAATTAGAATTTTAAATTAAATTACAAATTTTACTTATGTCGATTGTTTTAAATGGTGGAGATTGGGTGTATATAGTAGCATACTAGGTTTTCCTTTTATTTTAGTCCTTCAAGATGAGCCAGAGTGGTTCGAAACATCAAGTGTTAAAGTTATATTTAAAGTTAGGTGGTGGAACCTGTCAGGTTATCCTTTGCTAACATAGAATATAGTTTATTTTTATTATTTAATTTTTAATTTAAGTTAATTTTTATTTTATTTTTTAGTAGTAATTTCAATTTCATATTCTACAGTGGTGATCATAAACAAGGACAGTCCAACTGACATTATACTAGTGTAGCATTAATTTAACTTTAAATAAAATTATTTATTTCAATTTATCGTGTAGCAGAAATGTATTCCGTTCAAATATTGAAAGGCCAATATATGTGCAGGAAATAATCGTGAACAAACGCGTTCAATTTTATTTACTATTCAACTACGTGACTTTAACTATATATATAGTATCCTTCCAATAGTTTTGAAACAACATGGTTGAAGAATTATTATCCGTGCATATCCTATGATATAACCACCGTTGTTTTATTGACTTAGAAAGTGATTTATAATGTGGTTTACTAAAACCTGTAAAATTTTATTAATTTTATATAAACTCTCATAATTTTCAAGGCAGACTTTATATCGCAATAATTTTTAAAACTCTCAGCGAAAAATTATGCTTAGCGTCAATAAAATATTGAATTTAAAGCCATACGCATTGCCGTTCGCATGAAATGTCTGGAGCGTCTTTTCACTCATATATACAGCATCTTCCCGATTTTGCAATCTCGGTATTTCTGCTTGCTCATTCATACGCACACGTGTGTGTGCGCGCGCACACACACGTAGATTATTTTATCGGCGAGTCTTGCCTCTCCCCCTCCATTGGAGACGCCATTAAACCACATGCGGCGGTATAAATTCGTAAAGCCAGCAACATCCCTTGAAGATGCTTCTCCATAAGCTCATGCGAGCCAGCTCGTGTGGATCCTGAATCTGTAAAATTCATGAGATCTTCTCTGTCACTGTAAATCAGTCGCGGAAATGTGCCCTAGGTGGAGGAATTTATTACTTTGTCCCCTATCGGGGCACATGCGCGCACTAAAATAAGAGTAAGGGGCTTCAGGATAGATAGATAGATAGATAGATAGATAGATAGATAGGTAGAGAGAGAGAGAGAGAGAGAGAGAGAGAGAGAGAGAGAGAGAGAGAGAGAGAGAGAGAGAGCGAGAGAAAAATCTCGATTAGATTTACAAAAGGGCGTGTATGAGTGAATCGCTGTCGACGCCTTTGGAGCATCCAGTACGAGGGGCAACAATCGGGAACGAGTCTGTTTTTGTTCCTGGAGACCGCCACGATTGCAACTCGATCCTGTTTTCACATACCTATACATCTTCCTTCATTCTCCTTTCCTTCCTTACCCGATCTACCTTTCTCTCTCTCTCTCTCTCTCTCTCTCTCTCTCTTTTCTTCCTCCCCTCGCCACCCTTTCTATTTGCAGCAGCAGTTCATTCCTGAGCAAATCACGCGTAAATCTTATATACGTGGGCGCATCGGATTCCGTGTGATGTATCGCTGCGTCGACCGAAAGAAATGCGCGAAGCATCTAGCTGGCACACTCTCCTCTCCCTCGCTGCTTGTGCGTTCGAAGATCAGAACGGATGGAAGTGAGTAATGCTCTATAGCATTCGAAAAGAAATTAATAATCTCATATCTTATAAAGAGATAAGCAAAAAAGGGAAAGAAATGTAGAGAAGGAAGCACCTGCGTGCGATACAGAAAATCTTATTCTAATTGTTATCGTGAATGACATAATAACACTAATAATAATAATAATAATAATAATAGTAATAGTAATAATATTAATAATAATACTTTTTTTTATAGAGGAGGAGAAAACTCCTTTATGGATCCCGGGGATCGGTCCCCGGGTATGTGGGAATCACCAACAGAAAGGCATACCCACTAAAAAAGTACCTCCTCGGTGCATTCCCCCGTCTGCTTCCTGCAGCTCTGAAAAGAGCTGTAAGCCGGAGTCGGCTGGCGTGCACCGAGGAGATCTCCTCTCCCTGGCTCAACTTCCCACCCCGGAAACCGCCGTGGGGTATTACATCGGGAAGGGAACCAGGCTGTTCGCCTTCGGGCGCCACCATATCCCAGCAAAATAGAGGGATCTAGGGAAAGTCCGCCTTCTTCCGTCTGAGGATATCATCGACGAAATGGGCAACACTTCTCTATGCCTCTTGGCTGGAGAGCATCAGGGGGATGATGCCTTCCGGGGTAACCCTTCCGGCATCCTGCCCTGTCTTTCAAATAATCTCCGATGATCTGAAGTAGGTACTTAGGTACATTGAAATCCTTCTCCAATGCCCCCATCACGTCTGTCTACCTAACCGACTTGAAGGCGTTTTTGACATCGAGTGTCACCAGAAGACACACGGATCGGGAGAAGTGATTCCCCCGCTCCGTAGTCCTGGCCGCCTCCACTACCTCCTGAATAGCATCTATGGTTGACCGCCCTCTCCGAAAGCCATACTGCCTCTCGGAATGGTCACCAGATGTTAAAAGTGCCGCCTGTAGGCGGAGTCTCACCAGTGTTTCCAGGAGTTCCGGCGATGTCTAGACCTACGGATTTTCATTGCCGCCTACCCCCCGTCTATTGTAGTTCTCGTAGATCAAGCTGGGAAACATTCTTTCGCTTTCCTTTTATAAATATCAATACTTCGGAGCAATACTACATTATGGTATTGCATTTCAAATGCCGTTCTCTTCCGAAATCTGAATGCTGATCTTATAGATTCTTTAAATTATATAAGATATTCTAATCTTATAGATTTTTTCAATTACATAAGATATTCTAATCTTATAGATTCTTTAAAAATTATATCGATGTTACCCCTTTTAACCCGACTGTGGACTTGAGTTCGGGTATGATGTCGTTGACTCTATTGGGGTACACCCTAGATTGAGTCAAATTGGACAAGAAAATCAACAATATTTATAGAATATATCGTAAAGAATAGCAAAGTACCCTGCGTGCAAAATAAACGATACCCAAAACTCAAAAAAGTATTGGATTTACTGATACGTATATTCGACAAATTAGTCAGCGATAATACACATTCAAGGTTCAATTTTCTGATGATTTGGTTTCTGTATGAGGATCAACACGTGAAGTTCTGACTGCACAATAGCGTAACTTACATAAAAAATCTGTTTCAAGTGCGTTTAATAAAACAAACAAGTGGCCTAAATTTGAAGCAACATTTCTTCTATTAAGGATAGTCTTAGTTTTCAGTGTTCCTGAATCACTCAATCAATTTAGATGGGCTGGAGGTATTCCGAAAGATGGGAACGATTATGCTCTGTACTTCTGATGGAACTGAGCATTAGAAACCAATCATTCAAAGTTTCTGGTGAAGACTAGTAATTCAGGTATAAAGGGATTGAAATCGATATAAATAATCGATATATTTTCTGTCATTATGCAGGAGCACATATTTATGCTGCGAAAAACTATTTCTGGGTTGATATTCGCCGGAAATGAGTTCATGTTTGGTAGCCTAGATGCTGCATAGATAAGGAGTTCTATGAATAAGTTATTGCCACAGCATTAATCGATGTGAAACGTGTGAATAAAATATTTTTAAGTTAAGGTGGTCATGAGTGCATTTATTAATATAAATTTTAGTTTATATTAAATATCACGAGGTTATGGCTCATTATGGAGATCATAATAAGTTACGGTGGTCTATTTTATCATTTGAATGTCTTTTGTGGCTCAATGTAGATGTTATTGATCTGGCAAAACATCAAATATCTGTTTTCACGTTCTCAAGGATTACTAAGCATTGTTAGCTAAGGGGTTTTTCTCTCAGGAAAGCTCTTAATAGCTGATAAGGACATTCAAGGTATAATTTGCTTGAAAATCGTAGCTTTACGAACTAGATGCTGGCTCAGTTCTGATAAGCTAATAAAGACTTTACCGGCGAACTCTTTTTGAACTGAACGGATGTTGTATTTACTTATAGAAAGTAAACTACTATATATTTTTTAGGTATTATATTTTTTTGTAGACTAGTTTTTAGTTAGTATACTACTAGCTTTTACTTTTTTTGTAAACTAATATAAATTTAGTACTTATAATTGTAGTAGTACAATTAGTATTGATCTCAATATTTGAGAGTTTATGCGAGTCTTCATAAGTAAGGGCAGTATGACCATTATTAGAATTCAATTAATTCATAAAAAAGGTGTAAGATCGATTAAAAGATTTATTAGGACGTTCCAGCTATAAATTATTCAGAGATTTGATTCTTCTTGATTAGGGCCTATAAATTAGCTCATCTCTTATGGTTCACCCAGGGGAAGCGAAGATATATATATATATATATATATATATATATATATATATATATATATATATATAAATGACTTAAAATTTGTAATAATATGCAATAGATCAAATGTAAATTTTATGATCTCTTCATATAAGTATAAATAATTAGAATGAAGAAGGAACAGTTTTACTGTAAGTGAATAAAAAGTGGAGTAAAAATCGATATTCAATGGCATTAAAATATACTATGTTATAAAATATTATAGTGTTTATTATATAGTGTAGAAATAACAAGTAAAATGATAAAAAAGTTATTGAAAAATTGTAGGAGATAAAATGTTATTTTAGTAAATGAAAATTAAAAAATCAATTAAGTAAATTACATCTAAGTAGTATGAATTAGTCCAAACGTAGAGGCAGAGAGATAAGATGAGTAATTTTAGTGTATATACTGCTGAAATCTGGACTAGAGCTCGTTCAAAAACGCTGAAACTGATGATGCACATATAATAATAGTTTCTAGTATCTAGCATATTCTTAAATAATAGTGCATCATGTTTAAAACTCGCAGATTTAATGTAGATCGAAGCGAGTTACGATTAAGATATTATATATTTTACTTCCTCGCGAAGGTCATTTGTACAGCGAACGAGCGGCCAATATCTGACAATTTTTTTCGCGACATACTTGACACGTATAGTGGTACATATTTAAGAAAAGTCATAGGCGAGCCTTTATGACCACCCGTAGCGCACGGAACCGGAAGATCTGCTACGCGACTGAGCTGATGACGCCCTCTGAGTTTGGTTTAAATAATTTGGGTTCCTAATTTAGCTAGGTGGAAAATTTTGAGATGTACTGGTTCTAATTCTGATTCTAATACAGACGATTGCATTCGATTTTCGGGAAGTTCACACATATTTCTCGTGCGAGGTATATTTAGTAGTTTTACCCTTGTTTATTTTAAAGGGAACTGCCTTTATTCTGATAATTATATACTCACAAGACATATAGATTCGGTTGCGTATGCGTTTATGAACGATCCTTGCGTGTTTATGTATATGGCGCAAATAAAAACTGTGCAGTGGCACACGCTGTTTATTTAATTATATAGACTGATGAAGGTTCGTACACGCTCTGTGTGTATTTTGCGATGCTTTCGGCGGCTCTGAGAATTGACAGGATAATTTGCAGATGTGTGCACGGTTCAACACTTTGTAATCTGTGGGCTTGGCACCTAGACCTTGTTGAGATTCACCTCTGCGAGGATTTCGGTGGGGGTTTCGAGTGGCTTTCAAAGCCGTTTTCTATCGTGTGTGATAAGGGCTATCCCCATTTTCTAGGACGTTGGAATTACTACATAACGTAGTAGGAGAATATATGGTAAATATCAATAAGATAGGCCAAGAATTTCTATAGGCTGAAATAACGCGGAAATATGCTAAATATATCCAAGATTAAAATCGCACAGATGGTACACCACTAGGACTGATGAATATATACTAATGACTATCCTGCATAACGTAAAAAATATAGCGAAGAAGGACAACATGCACTGAGCCGAGTTAAATCCAGTCATAATACAAATTGTAGTGTTCGAACTTCTATGAAATTGAAATACTTCTTTTTAACAATGTACAGTCAGAGAATTGAAAACAATTACTACATATGATGTGATATTGTAGAATATATTAGAAGCTTTCCTTTTAAGAGGGCCCTGTCCAAGTTGAGGATAATGTGCGGGAAGCAATAGTTTGAATATGATAAATAAAATAACACTGTTACGGACTCGTATTACTTTACGCAAGCCGCACGGATTGTTCATTAGCTTATATTAATTATAAAAACATTAGCGATAATTTATAATTCATTATTTTAAGAATTTTATTAATGTATTGTATTATTGTTATTTCCTTATTTTAATTTAAAGAAATACAAAGTTTTACGATGAAAATTAGATGTAATTTGAGTAGTCCGAATAGAATTAATATTAATCAGCGAGTTCAAAACTTATTTTGTAACTGTGTCTTGCGATATTATAATCTTTTATATTTATAAAACTATTTGCAAGTTTCATTGTACGATAAACGTAAAATCATTAATTGTAAAGAAAGTCTGCCGAATATTTTCTACATTCATTCTAATCATTTAACGTAATTTAATAATGAAGTTATTGTAGATAAACACGTGACCTCGAGAAGACTTCATATTAATACAGTGCTGTGACTGGAAAATAGCATGATTTCTATGAGATGATGTATGTGCTGGAGATCTCGGTGCCGTGCCCGGAAAATTTAGGTTTTCGAAAGCTGTATTCTTCAGCACATACGTTTTACTCGGTGGAAAGCATGGGCATTTTCGATATCTGAAAATAAATAATCTCTCTCAAATAGAGTTTATTATAATATTCCCGAAGTGTGAAATATTTCCGGGCCGCCAGGCTGCGAAGTTTTTCGAGATCGGATATGTTTCATCTTATCGCCGAATTCGCGGAACCTTACTCTCAAGAGTAGGTAAAGTCATATATAAGCACGGGCGTATTCTTTCTTGAGATTATTATTCTCTTGGCTTTCTAAACGGTACGTCACGATTACTTATTGTCATAATTTTAAATTTAATATTAAAATATCTTCAAACATTTAAGTTTTATTAATTATTTCTGTCCCATTTGTTCATTACAAACACTTTGGAGCCCAAATGCAAATTTATCGATTTTGAATGCTGGGGGAAAACCCCAAGGCAAAAAACACCCACTTGATGAATTTAATATACTTAAATGATATTGGCTATAAATTACAGTAATAACAATAATAACGCGCTTGTAAAAAATTATAATAGTGACGATTACTACTATGCAATCTATATAATTAATATTAAACTATAAGAGAAAATAATAACAAGTACAGTGTGCCGAGTTTCAAATATTAAAATAGATCCACGAATGCTTATTGACCTTCACATGCTAACATTCGGCGCGAACTCGAAAGGCAAAATAATTGCACATCGACTTAGACACACCCACAACCACGTATAACCACATTACAACTATAGCTGGCTGGCTTATACGTACTTGTAAAACTAAATTAAATTAAAGAAATATAGAGCTCGAAATGTCGGTGGATTTCATTGCCACTGAATAGATATAAAGTCATGCACAATGTTTTAGCAATTCTAAATAACACTACTATAAATAAGCAAAATATAGTTATATCGTGTTGGCACAAACTGTAAGATGACCCTTCCAAAAGTAGATAAATAACGAGGAATAAGATGTAAAAATTTCAATAAAGCCAGCAGAAGTCACACGCAAAACTTAAAGTAACCGATTAACAATATACAATAGGACTTATTAGGTTCTTTAGAAAATAATTTAGAACTATTGCATAGTTTAAAAAGTGGAATTATTATTAAAACGCCGTTCAATAAGTTTCGAGACTAACAACGAAAACATTTTTTTTCCAAAAATCATTTTTATTCATCAATATAATCACATTTTAGAGTGATACAATAATTCCAAGGCCTTTCTAACTTTTCTGTACCATGTTTATAAAAGGATTTATCCTTTGCTTTAAAATAGGCTTCAGTTACCACTATGACCTCCTCATTCGAGCTAAATTTTCTTTCCTCGAACATTTTTTAATATCTGTAAAAAGCCAGTAGTCTCTGGTGGCTAAATCTGGCGAATACGGGGGGTGGAGATGCAAATAAAAGCGCAACTCGTTCAATTTGCCATTGTTTACATGGACTTGTGGCATGGTGTATTGTCTTGATGAAAAAGGATTTTTTTTCTTCATGTGCGGTCGTTTTGCTGCGATTTCCTCCTTCAAATGTACCAAAAAGTCAATATAATAATCACTGTTGATCAATTTACCTTTTCTAGGTAGTCAATGAAAATTACGCTATGTGTATCCCAAAAAACTGCCGCCCTGTTTTTGCCAGCAGACTGCTGCGTTTTTGGACCCTTTGGGCGACTTTCGCCTGCCATGCGCCACTCAGATGATTGCCAATTCGCCTGCGGAGTGAAATGTATCCATATTTCATCCATGATCACGAATTGACGCAGAAAATCTTTTTATTGCGAGTAAATAGCTATAAGTAGCTCTCTGAATCGTGGATTCGCTGCTGTTTTTGTTCCACTGAAAACAATGACGGCACCCACTTGGAAGAAACCTTTTTCATGATCAGTTTTTCATGAAGGATTCTAAATACGCTTCCAGATGATATCTAGGTGATTTCTGCAATCTCACGAACCTTCACTTTGCGATATTTCGTTACGATTTGTAACACTTCACTCACATTTTCCGGTGTAACGGCTTCCAATAGCCTACCCGAACGTTCTGCATCGACTGTGTCCGTACTGACCACGTTTAAACACCGACAAATCGTTGGTTTTCATGGAGTTGAGTTCGGGTAACGTTTTTCCAGACATTGTTGGGCTTCTACGGTGTTTTTACCCATTAAAAAGAATGTTTTAGCAATTAAAAAACATTAAAAGTGAAGAAATTGAAGAAACAAATTAAAAGTGACTTTATTGTAACCTGTATAACTTTGCTGTATGTGGTCCGTTCGACGTGAAATTTTTACACGCTTTATATAAAGGTTGGTACTCTAGGAAAAAGTGGCCAGTTTGTTACTATTAGCACTATCTCTGGGTTAGTTTCAGGACTTATTGAACAACGCGTTTTAACTAAATGGAGAGTGAACAATTTATTTGGGTCCATTGGTGGCCAATCATTCATAATTCAAATAATTAATGAAATTTAATTACTTCATTTTTCGAAATTGAATTAAATAATTGGAAAAATAGAATAATAGAATAATAGAATAATAGAATATATAATAGAAAAAATAAAAAAAAGAATAATAGAATAAATAGAATAATTAGAAAAATAATTTACTAATTATATCGGTTTTGAAATTTTAGTATAATTATATTTGAATATAAGTAGATCGAAATAGGCTTCAATGCATAAAAATTATATGGCTTCTAATAAACATATACTACAATATAATGGTATCTATTAAGAAATATTTATATCTGCATATTAGTTTATAAATCTTATAATTTATGAATTCTTTTGGTTCTAGAAAATACTTCATAGAGAGAGTCAACACGACTGTAAACGTATCAAAGATAATGTATAGTTCTATATATTATTATTGAAAATAATCCAAAAGACTAATGAAATGTATAGCTTAGAAAGGCTGTCTACTAATGAGCAATTATTGTTATTTAAATTTCTTTTGTCGATGGGAAATAACTAGCTGTCGGTGAAAGGTTAGAGGTCGGTTAGAGGTGGGAGGGGAAAATAATTTCCAAGCGCTGAATATTACTTGCGTGGCGGTAATAATATGAGCTGTCTTAAGAGTGAAAGAAAAGGAACGAGCGAAGACTTAAGGGTGCGTTAAAATATGACAGGAGGGCAAAACTTAAGTAGCGAACTCGTAAAATCCCGAGAAAGGAAACGAGGCGAACCGCGCGGGCGAGAAAAAGGGCTGGACGATCGTTTGTGTATACACACCTTCGTCTACCTACGGCTATATAATAAATGCCGAGAAACGAATTACTATTGCTCGCCTCTCTTTTCTACCTCTCCTAATCTCTCTCTTTCACTCTGCTCCTATCTTTTCTCTATGCTCTTTATATATAACTTTTTGGCGAGCACGACTTCCATAGATTATTTTATGTGTGCGTCGGGCGCGGGAGGTGGGGGTCCGTGTGCGCCTGTATCTATTTCATTTATATGGAGTTTGAATTTCCTCGCGGTCCCACCATCAAGTCTCTGTAACCGTATTTTCGCCCATATACGTCGGTATATATCTATATATAAGTACACATTGAATAGTATTTGTCGGAGCGAGTCGACTGTTATCGAGTTGGACGAGCACCGTCGCCCTTATTTTTTATCTGGTCGGCTGAAAACACAATACGAGCTTTATGAAAGTTGCTCAGCCTCTACATTCCTCGTACAATAATAACGCTATAAACTTTTATGTATAAAGCGCTCCCCCCCTAATTTTTTATATTAACTTCTATATTAACTGCACGTATGCAGTATCTATATTGTTTGATGGAAAAAAAATACTAATAAAATGAACTTATACATTATGTCGATAATAATATAGGAAATGAACAAAAAACTTAACAAAAGAGCATCTCTAAATACAGTTTTACTCATTTAATATGAATTTACACTTCGTGTTCAGCCCATGTACGATTTTTCTGCGCCCAGGAAGTCTTTCGTTTTTTTTAATTTCGAATTTTCGATTTCCTATTCTTCTATTCTATATAAGACATAATAAATTTCATTATATCATATATACAATATTGAATCTGTTATACTTAATAAGGAGGATTTCGACAGCGTTTTAATTAAACTTTAACATAAACAAGATTAATTTAAAGTGTGATCATATAATTTATAGGGGAAGGAAAAAGTTCGACTGACAAAAAGCTATTATGAAATAAACATTTGAACAAAATGAATTGAGGTCAAAGAGTAAGTAAAGTTGAAAGTTATTTGCCTTTATATAGTGTATAAATATTTTTAATTATATATATATATATATATATATATATATATATATATATATATATAATTAAAAAACCATTATAGCTTCTAGATTGTTAGCTTCCAGCCATCTGTCTAAGTTCAACATGTGCTTTAAAAGTTGAATTCAGAATGTTCAATTCTTTGTACATTACGTTTCTTTCGGACTCCATGCATAAAGCCGCTTTATTCATAATTTACTTTCCTACACAATTCATCAATCCATATCAGAATCAAATTTTCAACGTCAATCGTGGTACATTGAATTTAAATAGCAATAATTCATGATCCGTATTTTGATAATAATCGTTCCAATATCAATAATATATTTGAAAGATTTTTTCTAAAATGAATTACGGACAGAACGTTTAGGGTGATATATTCTTTTATAGATATTCGATTTCAAAAAATTCTTTTACTCATGAAATCAGAAAAACTATTGGTCTATCTGAGAAAATTCTCCCCATTTTTTTAGTCCCCATTCTTTCGCCCTTTTGTTTATATCTTCATAGCGGATAAAGTATGCCCTTGATAAACGTATCGGTGTTTCAAATTCCTATATGGGATCATTCGATGGAGCTTCACATACACGTGATAGAATAACGTCAAGTGTCCGTATGTGTACGGTCATCGTCCAATATTGACACACTGTCCTCGTATACATCGAACCTCGTGTCCCGTGTCACTTTGTTATAACTATACTAATTTCGAAAGCGCGCGCATGACAATCAATGAGAGGGGAAGAACGAACGGGATAAAACTTTTCGAATGGACGAGCGAGAAGGGGCTTTGTTATTTATTTGGGAATTCGACCGATTTACAACAAAGGTATGCGTATAATATACACGATGGTGTAAAAACTAGCGAACCCGAACAAAATTTTGAAAAATATGCATTTTCCGGAAAAACAATATTTTGCACTCTTCTCTAAATATTCCATTAGATTTTCATTCTCCTATTGACCCAGAAAATGGGAAAAGCACAAAATTTCGTGCTCATAGATGATTTTCACCAATCCATGCACAATAAGAGTCCAACTTCGCAAAGAGTTAAAAAAAACAAAAATGAGAAAATCTAAAATCGAAGCAATGATGATTGTTTGTCTCCACTCTCCTTTGGCACGATATTCGCTCGAAGCGTAGACCCACGTCCCATCTCCAGTTATCACGCCTTCCATCTTGGCCTGATAGTCCGGAAGCATCATTTCACAGATCTCCATGCGCCGCTGTTTTCCCAACAAATTGAGTGTTTTTGGCACCAATCGAGATTTCACTCTTTTCAGGCACAAAATGTCTTTCAAAATGATGTTGACTTATCCATTTGAAATTCCAACAATATCAGCAAGCGCTCTAGTAGTCAATCAACGATTTTGCAGAATTAATTCTTTGATTTTGTCAACGTGTAGCCCATCAGTAGATGTTCTTGATCGTATTTGATGTGGTTCGTCTTCAACGCGTTCTCGACCTTCTTTGAACAATGTGTGCTAATCAAAAACACTTGCTCTAGACATTTGACTTGACATTGACTTCTCATTAAAAGCATTCTGCAACATTCTTCACGTTTCGGTGGTTGATATTTCATTTCACACACAAAATTTAATTCTACTTCTTAGTTGAATAATTCAGACATTATAAAAACCGAAGAGACAACTTTTCTTTGTTCACAAAACACAAGCTCACAAAGGACAAATGAAGATATTTGCGTAAAATTTGGCACAGATAATTCTGACAGTTCCATCGACTTAAAAATAAAAAGATTTGTCCGAATCGATAAACGCAGGAAGTTTCAATTGAAAAATCTTACTCATATTTGTACACAGTAGTATATCAATTAATTACGAAGATTTTGCTACTAATTATCTTGCTTGGAATTTGCAACTGTAAGTAGTAATGGACATTTGAAGATAAGCAGAGTCTAGTATATGATGGTATACCATAAAACTAACAATAAAAAATGAGTAGTAACAGTCAAATCATAACAGTTAATTTGTATATATGAGAATAAATTTGCAGTACATTGTGTTCGATCATAAGAGGAAATAACCGTATTCAATAAGAGTGTATATTCGGTCGATGAGCTGTCGAGTCACGAGAGCGCACCTCTGGCGATCAGCAAGATTAAGCAGTATGCTCCGCAGTCACTATACATGGATGAGTGACTGTACTGACATCGATACCTTGTTTATTGCTTAGTTGTATTTTCACAGACATCAATATGAGCGAAAGGTGCGAGAACGACATATTCGGTATCCGAGCTTACGAAATGTGACACGGATAATACCGCGGTCGAGCAGTTTCGATGTACCGACCACTCGAGGGTGTTTTCCTAATCGGCATTTATCCCACGGGGTTTGTCATAGATTTCCCGCTCTCCACAGGCAGAACCCTGGGCAAATACGGTATGGATGGGGTTAGATAATAATTAGGTTAAGTTAGTATGTAAGGCGGAAATAAGGCACCGTAAAACAGTGCAAGGAACACATACATAAACACATTTGTCATAATGTATACATAAAATAAATCAAATAAAATGAAAAAATAAAAAATAAAATTGTATTCAATTGTAGACAAAAATTTAAGTTTTATGGTCAGTAGCATGTATGTAGTCTGCAATATGTTGAATCGCGTTTATACCTGTATCATCGGACGTAGTACCGCCCATTCCCATTCTATTCCCTCGTTCTATTCCCTCGCTCTCCTTAGCTAGTTTTCAACAATTAAAATTATGTATCTGAAATACATATATAATATTGTATCTAGCTTAAAGTGATATGCTCGTGTGAAATAAAAATCAGAAATCATCGAGACGCGTGAAAGAGAAAATGGTGTTTAACTTAAACGCTTGCAAACGTCATGTGATATTTATCTCTTGTTAGTTGTTTTATTCTATAATAAATGTCTTTCATTTTAATAAATCAAGTATCTTCAAATCATTTTTAATTCATCTACCCGTCCTTAAATGTTCAGCTACAGCATTTCGCTTTGTGATAAAAAATAGCGAATTATGAATTTTGGAAATAATCTGAGAAGCTTACATGCTCTTATCTTATAAGTATTCTTATTGTGGTCGGTTGCAATATGCGTTTATAACAATTATTCAAAATTAACACAACCAATGGCATGATATTCTAAACAAGGCAGATTTAAGTCCCACTGCATTAAAATATCTTCGGAATTAGCATTATGTCAGATTTCTAGCGCACAATAAACACGACAAGAGATGCAATTTCAGTGAATTTTGTAGCGAATTTGCAGTTTGCAGCGAATTTTTTAAGACTGCTGCAAAATTGAAAATACTTATAATGATATTCCATATTTTTATATGACACGAAATTCATTTTTCATGATCAGAAATCGTAGAAAGTCGGTTTTTTTTTATTTTTATGACATGTTTTCTTCTAAAAATTAGAAAAAAATGGCCTTAAAAGAATCATAACCGACAAATAATTTTATTTTTCGAAAAGATCGTAAAGTGTTATAAAAATGATGTATCTCATGTTTTTTTTCGCAGAAATATCAATTCGAAAAGAAGAGTACATTGAAGAAATTGCAAATCTGCGCCTGAAGAAAATCTGAAAAAACATGAAGTTATTCGGCGAATTGAGAAAAACATTATGACAGTGAAATAAATGTTTTTTTTTTCATTTTTTCCACTTGACGTGAAATCTCCCATATATATGTTTGATTTGAGTGCGCGCGTGAGAGACGAGGCTTGAGCATGTAGCAGCGACCAGTATAATCGATGCTCACCCGATCCATAACGATGATATCTTTCGCTTTTTTCCGTCCTGATTGTTCTATTAGCCGAGCTTCGCGCGGTACCTTTGGCTAAATATAATTTAATCAAGTGCCTGATTAATAAATTTAATCGATCGACTACTGCTTCTTATCTATACAATTTTTGAACGTTAAAGCTTAAGAGGCGAACTGATCAGTGAATAAATTTTTCGTTACATTCTGAGGATATTATCATGATTCGGTTTTTAATGGTATTCGGCAATTAAGAGTGCTCATTCACTTCTAGGGTTTAATATTAATAATAATAAATTTTTTACGCATTCGTAAAGTTAAAATTAAGAATTCGATCGAATCAAATAATGCATGTTACAGTGAATATCGCTATTCTATTATAATGTTATAATTAAGAATTAATTAATTACATATTATTTAAATCTAAAATTTTGCTGATGAAAAAAAAAAGTTATTTGAGCCTATAGCAATATAGATTGCGTCGTTCTAATGAGCTCTCTTCTAATTTCGTATACGTATTAATTTGAATTTTTAAAAAGAAGTTTTTATTTTTCAGTTAAAATAGTTCTAAAATTGGAATTTATTTTTGGGCTAAAAATTTATTTTATTTACAAAAATCTATACGTAAAGTCATATGCTTTAATGAAAGAAAATGGATATGAAGATAAATACATGTGAATGTAATATTTTGACAACTGTAAAACCTACATATTCGTTAAATTTTTACAAATCTCGAACTGTAATTATTGTTATAATTTTTAATGCAATTACGTATGACAATGCATACAGTACGGTAGAGTAAATATATATTTTTTTAACCAGAAATCCTTTAAATACCATTCAATTAGTGAATCACGCGCGCGCTCGGTAACATTTAATAAACAAGAAAATTGATATTGATTCCGTAAAATGGAGACGAGTACATAATATGGGAGTATATAAACGAACAGGTGGCGCTCGTGATCGGTAATTTATGCGTGTCATGTTCCCACAGCAATTTGTCTTATTTTCTCGTCTCCTTTCGAGGCCTTTACAATGTCTCTCGCTATATAAACATGCTGTATATATATATATATATATATATATATATATATATATATATATATATATACACACACAATAGAATTTTTTCTTTTTATGCCAATGTCGCGCTGCCAATGCAGCTCGCCCACGCGACCATTGTTCAGTGCATTCTCGGGAGGTGATTTGCCGGGACGTCAGTAATTTTAATGAAATTGATGCGACCGCTGCGGTTAAAGTCGATCAGTACATGCAATCGATTTTAATCACTATATAAAGATTTTAATCACTCTTTCAAACTTCCTATATTTCAATACGATAATTTTTAATAATATTTAACTTTATATAATTCAGAAATATCTTCTGAAATAAATACGCAATCTGTTATAAAAATATTCTGAAGAAAATCCTAAAAAAATTGCTCATCTTGTTATTAACAAGATGAGCAATTTGTGCATAATTTGCAAGATGAGCATAATTTGTATAAATGACGTGCTTTGATTCATAGAGATATATAGAGAAATACATTTTTGGAGTTTTAAGATATTAAAAAAAAGACAAATTTCATTAAATGAATGCCAGTAAGGACTTTTTTCTTCAGAAGTTCTTCATTGGAAAATGCTCTCTGTTTCTCTCTATTATTTGCAACATCATTTATATTATCTTCGTTTATCATAATTCTCAGAAAATACGGATGGTTTGAGTAAATTATTTTATTGTATCTTCATGATAGAACTGAAGCTTCGAAAATGAATGGAACAATTTTTTTTTATTTACAAGAGTTATAAAAATGTATACTTGCGTTGAATAATAGTAATCCTTTTCTCAAATATAGGTTTGCGATAAGTTTATATAAATATAGTTTGGATAACTTCTTTCAGTAACAAGTCCAGACTTATATCCCAAGAGGCAATTGTTGGAATCCCCAAAGTTGTTTCGAAAATTTCCAAGACTTTATTTTAAAATTGCGTCTCCGGGATATTTTTGTTACGAAAATCGAGAGTTTGAATAATATAAGGTCTTACTGTAATAGTATACATCAATGCAGATTTGTAACACATTCCTTTTGTTAGTCATATATTCGATTTACTCGCTAAAATTTGCAAATTATAGATAAATTATTATTGAAATTATTGACATCTCGATATTAGTGTATTAATTATACAAATTTCAAAATATTGACTTATTTCAATTTGTTTTAAAATTCATAAGATTTGACAAGAATGAAACTAATGATGAAAAAATAAATATATATATATATATATATATATATATATATATATATATATACAGTGCGACAGAGAGAGAGAGAGAGAGAGAGAGAGAGAGAGAGAGAGAGAGAGAGAGAGAGAGAGAGAGAGAGAGAGAGAGAGGGAGAGAGAGAGAGAGAGAGAGAGAACCTGACGTCACAGAACGACTTGTATAATCACGTTATAAAAAGCGCCGGGGTATATTCTTGTGTATATAATCTTCAACATAAAACCTTGTATCGTATAATAAAAACAATTAGGTAGAGTAGGACAAACTAATATCTCAGACAAGTGGAAAAAGGTTGAAGTAAAAAAGGAACATTGTACAACATCAGAATACGATTAAAATTTTATATCATACATTTTTAAATATACTTCGTGTCAAACTGTAGGTTTAAATGAAAATTTTCTGAATGTATATAAGCAATTGGAGAAAATGTTCTCTTGTTTAAACATTGTAAATATTATATGCTTTTTGCACGACTCTCGCGATTTGCACGAATTGCCGGGAACTATATTATGCAAAATGTATGACTTAATTAGATAATGTTAATATCTTTTGAAATTCACATTAAAATTTAAACAACTATAAAGATAACACGCTTGTGGCAGATATCGATCTCGTTGAGATCGATTCATTTCTTTGCTAAATAATGATTTTTGGATTGACGAGTGCAATTAGAAGGTTACTTTTGTTAATATTTTAATGAGCCACGTGCAGTACTCTAGGGATGTCAACTGAATCGCATCCACCACTGTTGGCTATAATTAGAAAATTAGAACATAATTTGTCATCTTGATAACTCATACTTAAATTTTATGTACATTTCTTTTCATTTGTATTCTTTTTGCGAATGAAGTCTTTTCTTTTCTCGTTAAATTTTAAGTTTCTTTAATTAAAAAATAAAATTCAAATAATCTGGCTGGTCCAAATGGTTGTTCATAAAAAGAAAATAAGCAAACTTTATTATTTATAGAACTGACCTTTTGAGCTATTTTATTTCTAAGCCCTTTTGATAGCAAAAAATAAGTACACGCTGTAAATTAAACGGTGTCAGAAACAGAGGATGTTGACAAATACTGTATATGTAGAAATAAAATGTGCTATAATCTAGGGGTCTATAAACGTAATTGAAAGCATATTATGACTATTGAAATCTAATAATTATTGAAATTTTGATTGTTTAAAAAAACCTTTACATTCAATAATCAAATTATCTCTCTAAGATTATCTATTATGACTTTGTTCTTCACCGAGAATAAGTAATACCTTTTTCGCTTTATTCTACTTTTTTTACTAATTCTGGTTTATCTAATAAAAGTTTTAAATTATCACAATCAATATTTTGTTTCTTTTCATGAGAACACATACACCCACACACACACACACACACACACATGCGCACGCACAGAGGCACATATTGGAGGTTAGTTTTAAAGAAATTGATTTTTGTTTGCATATTATAGTCTCCACCGGTACTGGTATAGCAGTTTAGTAAAATTCCGCTGTCGTGCAGTATTCGCATGTACTAAGCGCCCTTCTATATACACGTGCACATATATGCACGCGTCTGCATGTTGGGCGGTTAGCCAATACGAAAGCGTTCCCTCAGTGAACCACTTAGTGGTGCAAATTTAAAGTGCTTTCAAGAACACTTCGACGTCATTCACAGTTATTTATGACCTTCTGATTTAAGAACAGCGAGGCATATTGTATGACACTATATATATATATATATATTGTTAATGAGCAATCTAAATCACTTGTAATAATGCTAATGGATTATTGTAGAATTAAAATGTTTTTTTTTTATTTACTCATATACGCGGCCCATATATATTTAATCATTTATAATATTTGAATGCGCATTACATCGCCGCCTTCCAAGCCGTTTGTTCGACTTCGCCAGCTGTCGTCTTAAAATCGACAAACGCAGCTAGCAGCTGAGCGCTCGTCGGGATGCGAGATGAAATTCCGCGCGAGCCGTCAAAAATTTTTCACCGGATCGATCGCGAGAGAGCCGGTGAACGAGCCGGAGGCCCGAGCCCCGTTCAAGCATTATTATACACACGCGTCTATTGTAATGGGCGCGGATTGCCGATAAACTGTCCAGCTACGGGTCCACCGGGCACCGCCAAAGCATTTAATCGCGCGCGAGGTTATTTTCTGTAACAGCTTATAATTGCATTAAAGTTCCATGTAAATTCTCGAACCAGGGTTGCGCTTCCAAATTCGAATTCTAAGGAATCGAGCACGCGAATACGTTTCTCATGACAGTTTATTTATATCTGTTGAATTTTTAACTTATGTAATCAGTGTTTTTAGATTAAAAATAAAGATTGTAACTTGGTGATTCTACATCTTAAAACTCCTTAATATACTCAAGAAAATTTTGCTTATTTCAGATGAATCAATTTACCAAATAGAATTGGTATCGGGGGAAGATTTATCAAAATAAAGTAAAAACAATGAATGTAACTACAGCTGGTTAAAACGTACAATAAAATCAAATAAATTATTTATCCAATTGTTCTTGCAAAATGGTTTATATGGATTTCACCATTTTCTTTTTGTTCTCATTTCATTACCGTGCTCTCCACTTTGCCGAGTTTAATTTTATAAAATTAACCTCAGTTCTGTATAATTTACCATCTCAGTAATCCCCGAAAATATTTTGTAATCGCAGTATTAATTAATTTTCAAAGAACACTGAAATATCGTTGTCGATAATTGCGTGAAATCCGGAAAAGCTCGGATGCAACCAAATTAAAACTTTACTTTTTGCTTCAGCAAAAGTCATCGAATTATCCTTTTTTAACGAGTGCATACGAAATCGCGTCATGTGCGACCTCGTATGTTATCTGGGAGTTTTCCTATAGTGAAATCGACCTTGCTAGTTTACAAGGGTCAATGTTACAGACTTTAAGCTCTAAATGGGCACTCTCGAGAGAAAGGAATTCAATCCTTCTCGGTGTCTACGTTATACAGCTGCAGAATATTATTTCATTCGGCAATTTTTACATGGAGACCTTGTTAATATGAATTGGTGTTTTATTTGCAACGTTCCGTAGAATTTAGCGATTGTCTTAATCAGTCCCGTTATCGTAAAATCAAAAACTGACAAAAATACAAATAAATGAGGAGTTAATTTCAAAATATTATGTCGCTGAATCGACTCACTACCTTGGATTTTCAGGACATTTAGAATAACTTTTTGATATATCATATTTCAGTCAGGTTGCAGATAGAGAATGTATTATTAATTCCCCAAATGTTTGTTTAATTATCGTACTTTTTTAATTCCTAAATGATCTCAGTACAATTTAAAAAAATTCTTATGAAATTATCTAATTTTTCTATCCGTATATGTCGTATATCTATGTATATTTGCTTATATCAATTAGTTATGGAACTTTTCAAAGAATTTTTACATTCTCTTTTATTATTGCATTATTTATCACAAAGATATATATATATATATATATATATATATATATATGTATATGTATATATATATATGTATATATAATTTATGTAAAATATTGATCAATAGATAGTGAAAATGTAAACATTATCGATTTTATTTTTATAATTTTGAAACATATTGTGGTTTTGTATGTATATACATTTTCAGGTAATAATATGGAATAGAATTTTTGAGTTTTATTACTTCCGGAATTTCTTCCACAGATATATGAGATATTGTTATTACAACACTAACTAACTCTACTTGCGCATTTTTCGTAGAGTGGAGTTGTTATTGATATTTTTAAGCAATTCATATTTTATACAAGAGGCCATAGTCATTATATATTATAAGTAATTGTAATTGTCGTTCCCAATGACTGATAGGCTAATGTATTGAGATTTGTCGGCCTTAGTCTTTTTTATAAATTAATATAATAAGTACGAGATATACCAATCAGCAGTGTGAGCTTTTGATTTTATCAGGTTACTTGAGACAGTTTCTAATATATAGTCTATTTATATTTGTATATATAAATCAGTTTGTATATTCATAGAAATTTGCTTGACTGCAGCAGCAAAAATATAAAATTTTAAGCTTCATATTTCTTCGATTGAAGGAAAAGGAAGAGAAAATAACATATCTTATATTATCTAAAATATCATGTATCGATGCAAGCTTTTCTTAAAAAAAAAGTAAAATCAATCCCGATTCCTCAAACAATTTATTGATCTTATACACGGAAGTTAAACGAGGGACATTTAGGGTAAAACTAAAGCTATATATCGCACAGCGCGCATAAGCAATATAAACTTCTTGGGCACACACACACACACACACACACACACACACACACACACACACACACACACACACACACACACACACACACACACACACACACACACACATATCTTCGAGCTACGGGCATGTACTTCATTTGCATAGTCTCCTCCCTTCGCCCCCCTAGGTAACTGCCGAGTAAAATTAAAAAGAAAGATCGTAAAGCGGACAAGCGGCTAGAGGCGGCTTGTCGAGTTCTCTCTCTCTCTCTCTCTCTCTCTCTCGCTCTCTCTTTTCCTGGGACCAATGCGCGTTGCTTGTGCACCCTATACCATATATATATATATATATATATGCACTAAACACATCTCTTTTACCGCAACCGGTGTGAGCGGCCGCGAATCGTCCCCATCATCGGCATGCGGGCCGGCTATGGACTCGGCCAGGTATATCGTTTCAAGAGTTTTCTATTTGCCTGGTATTTCCGCAACCCTTGTCCTCATACCCGGTTGATGAATGTTCTTCAATTCAAAATTGTACAAGTCTCTAAATCGAATAGACTGTCGTTGACGCAAGAATTTCTGAAGAATTGACGCAGCAATTCTTTTTAGCTGAAAACGCAGTTTTAGTCACAGGGTAGTAAAGGATTTCGAGCGTAAATTGTAATATTATTATTTTTTTTTATATAAATTGACTTGATATATAATGAACGTATAACGTTTTTAATTCTTCACTGTGTGCAGAAATGGTTTTTAAATGATTTAATTGTTGTTCGATAGCATTGACGATCATAAATACAGTATTTTAATTATCGAGACATTGAGAACAATAGGCGCAGAGGGAGAGAGACAGAGAGAGAGAGAGAGAGAGAGAGAGAGAGAGAGAGAGAGAGAGAGAGAGAGGAGAGAGAGAGAGAGAGAGAGAGAGAGAGAGAGAGATGATTTGTATTCCATCACCTTGGAACTGTTGGTAAACTTACAATTTTTAAACAATTTTCAATGACATCGCGATATTTTATAGATGATATTCAGTACTGATAGTATTTTTTCTTTTCTAATGAATAAAGCGTATCAACGTTAAAAAATTAATTAAATTAAGGTCCGCAACACCCTGTATTCAGTAAAAATGCAAGTTACAAACGTAAATGCCGACAGACGTAAGTGTTGGATGACAAATTCTTTGGTTATTCGTGAATGCACACAAAAGTGTTTTCTAAAGCCATATTAGAATAAGATGAAGTGAGCTCACAGTAAGTGTTTCGATCATCTTAAATATAAGATCCAATTTTTTCTCTGGTCTATTCTACAATGAATTATCGGGAGAACATAATATTTTATGTTTCTATTTTTTTTTCATTCACTATACCTAAAATAGAAAAGAGTAAGTAGGATGAGTCGAATTTTTGAAACAGTTGCAAAATGAGCACACATTAATAGTCCAAGAGCTCAGAATAATTTGACCACCATATGTGCTTCGACCAATTTTCATAAGTACAGGAAATCATTTACAAAATGGATAACCAAGTATTCAAAAGTAGCAAAATAAAGTTTCCTAAGTCGTTGTAAGTATTTGATCTCCTAGTGTAATAATAACAGGAAGAAGTGGCAAAGGAATATAAATTTGGTATAAATTAAAAAACTAGAGCAATGTTTTAAATATCTTGAATAGTACCGTTTTTAAGAATTTTTATTATAGAAAGATCAAATGTCCATCGGAATAAGTTCTCCTAAATTTTCTTCTTCCATTTAGATCGATCGTAGACCGTCGTAGACACTCTAAGCATGTTGTGATAGATTTGTGCCGTATGAAGCAATCAATACATCTTTCACTTAATTGCTGAGAGCTTTTTATTGCGTTATTTTGATAAAAATTATTGTCTATAATTTTTAATCACATTCAGGGCAAAATATGTAGAAAAACAATTTGTCCGTGATTGGCGGGGACCTATTGGTAGGAACCCGCCTGTTCTTTAGCCCACCACTGATGCGCGCAATATAACAAGAAATAGCGGGTGCGAATTCTTTTGAACTCGCTATATTAAATGGATGAACGCGGAGCCTGCGCGCCGTACTCATGTCTAAGGACACGTCGTCTCATCGTCCTCCCGCCTCCTTTCCTCCCCCCTTCCTTCTCCCGCGCCTGGCTAATAAAGCCTGATTTATCGGCGTAGAAATCGAGCGCCCGGTGATTTGTGGCCAACCAGCAGCGGTCTAGGGGCCCTTACTCCCCTCCCGCCCTCCTCAGCCCTAGCGAGTAGCGCGCGCGGCGCACCTTATATACGACCCCGCGAAGGGCCCGCGACCGGGGCGCGCACAGGGGTGGGGGCGCCGAGCGCATCCCGCTACACGAGCAGGCGTATATAAGTCGGGGCTCTCCGGGGCTCTCGCGTTTGTTGCGAGCGCGCGCGCGCTCACGTCACCGCGAAAAAACACGTAAACACGCCGCTCATCCGGGCATCGCGCGTGCGTACAACTACGAGGAAAGGGAGAGGCAGAGAAGAGAGAGAGAGAGAGAGAGAGAGAGAGAGAGAGAGAGAGAGAGAGAGAGAGAGATCGAGAGGGGGGAAAGTCCCGGTGGACCGATCATCATCGACTGAATCGTTCGCATAATCCGAGGTTTAGACGTTGAGCCGTCGAACTCGCTCGTACATCACGATAAAGAGAGTGATATCGGATTCTGGGCAGGAGAGAACCCCTGAGACCGCCCATTCACTGTATATAGTCTTATACAAGAGAGGCTACGTCACAACACCACTGCGAAATTTTGGTCAAGGTCAATCAGGCACAATTCCCGCAGAGGCCGAGATATGATTGCCGTAAGTCGCATCAGCTGTTCGATCAGGCCCACCGTTGGCAATGGACTTCTTTCCTATATATATGATGTATAGTAGAGAGAACACATGAGAGCCGATATTACTTTTTTCTCTAAATCCTGTATTATTTGTTATACAGAATTATTTACACTAGACTTTACTAAAAGAAAAGTTACCTATTTGCAAATAAATATTTATTGGAGTTCTTATTAGTACGTAAATAGGCTAATGAAATGAATAAATCATTTGTTGCAATCAAATAAACCTTTCTGGAATTAAATAAATAATTTTTCAATTTGAAAGTATATGCATTATTTTGGAGAATTGAAATAAATATTTTTATGAATTTACAAATTTAATTTTACCGCTTATCGGACGAAAAATTAGGAAAAATGAATAATACAAGGATTGAAATGAATAATATAAATAAATCGTTTTTACAGTATATGTACTTAAAATAATGATTTTTTTTGGCGAATTTCATAAACAATAAACATTTTCAGGATTTTGATTATTTTTATTATTTTTATTTTTAAAAATATTTTATTATTTTTATTTTTGAATAGACAGAAATTTGTTATACACCTTATGTACGAAATTGAAGGAGAAGGCTTAAATTTAACATTATTACTGTATCACATTAAAATTAGTAAATTTCTTAAAGTTTAATAATCAATTTTAAATTATAAATTAAATTTTGAAAAATTTTTAAAATATAAAAATTTGCTTCAGTAGTTTCACAAAGCAATATTTTAACATTCACAATCGTCTTCCAGACGATTAGTCCTAATCCAGAAGAGATTATTTTATAAAAAATATACGAGCAACAAAGTATTTGAAAAGTGGAATAAAAATTTTGCCAAAATTGAAATCTACAGAAAAAACTATTTTTGTACTTTTCGCCCTAACTATTCTAAATTCTATAGTGTTTCATTTTCTATCATTTATTAATAAATTTTATTAAACATTAAATTTATGGTAATTTTTAAATACAATTATTTCGCTGAAGTCAGCATCATGCATTGATCGAATGGGTAGTGACTCCATAAGTCATAATATAAAACAATTTCAAAATACTTTCAAATACTTATGGCTCAATTATTAGTCAATCCTTTTTTGAGTTTTACATGTTAATATTCAATTGAATTCGTTATTGTTTTTCCGTGGTACAAATCCCTATATTTTTAAGAATTGTAATTATATTAAAATTATTATTGATTTATCATTAATCGTTATTTGATATTTATGTGAATTTTGAACTGGTCAGAGATTAGTTTTTATCTCTACTAATAGCAGTTTGAAATATTTTTAAACGCATTTATAAATTTTATGAAACAATTTATAATAATGAAATAAGATATAAATTTCATACAAGTATATATATATATATATATATATATATATATATATATATAAATTATAAATGAAATAAAATTATATATTCGGAAAATCCTTTGAAACTGTTTATTTTCTTTAAAACAAATAACATGTTCGCTATAATTTCATTCATAAGTTACATCATTTGCATACAATTCATTTGAGTAAGCAAAGCGTAATAATGACTCGTTATAACGATCACAGTAATGAGACGTCGGGTGAAAAAAAAAATAGATGCCGAGCATTCAATAAATATAGTTCGATATCTATAGCGAGTAGGTATAATTGCTTCGCCGCCAGGGGGAGTGGGGGTGAGGCCGGCACGCGTGCGATCGGTACGCAGACCCGTCGCGTATTATTATATAGTCGTCGCGATGCGATCGCGCTGCCGATGCCGTATTATTGCCGGGAAGCATGCGCTTGACGTGTAATTTTCCGCAATCCGATTGGGAAACGAAGTTGCGGGGCGAAGAAGGATCGCGGAGGCGCGGTGTCTTTAACAAAAAAAAAAGAAAAAAAGATTAAAAAAGGAAAAGAAGATCTTCTTTTTTGCTAGTATATATATATATAGAAAAACGTTTCCTTCCCATCGTAATTGAGAATATAATGTACACACAAAGTACATCAAAGGCTTAAATAAAAAATTTCTAAGTACACAAATATTTTAGAATTTACCAAATAATAATTACAATTTTTTATATATTACTACGACGTTTTTGACGATTCAAATCCATTATTTTTCAAAAAAATCATAAATTATTGAACTGAATCATTTAAAAAATGCCAAGGTATTCCTTATCCAATTATAAGATATTTTTGTTCTTTTGACAGTTTAAAGAATATTCAACGTCCTGTAACTTATAGTAAACTTGCAGAAAAAATTGCATGTTCATGTCATAAAAGTATTTATTTAAAAGAGACTTTATCTTTTGACACCGCGATATTCATATAGGTTTTAGGCATATAGATAAATTAGTAAAGAAAACAAATAATCTTTTAAAAAATAATTCAAATGAAACAATATGTTTATTATAATTACTTTTAAATTTTTAATCGTGAATGTTTTGAGAGAATTTTAATCCCAATTACTCCAAATTGCACTATTGAAAACTTCGAAAACAGTGGAAATCCATTTTTGCACTGCAAGTACAAGCATTTATTATTGCATGCTGAATGTCTTTCTTGTCTTGTGAAATTTGTTGCTTTCGTATTGATATCCAATGTTAAATAGAACGAATAGTAGAGTCGAAAGACATTCAAGAATAATAGCTGAGATTTTGAACTATGGATATATCTCAGGTGTTGTTATATACACACCTATATCGAAGATTCAATTTATATTTCCATTTTGTTGTAAACACTATTATTATACTTTACATACTAATTCATACTTTTTTGAAAACAAACTTACTCTTCACAAAGTTCGGGAAGCTAGCTCTTATTCATGTAATTATGACCTTGTACAAATGCAATCGTGTGGCATTCATTTATCAGGCACATTATGAAGGTTAATTCAAATCTGTTTTAGTTCTGCAAAGATGTTGCTTTTGACTTTAAAAGTTTAATTGTAAGTATAGTATGATTATAGAAAAGTATTTATTAATAATATAATTATATAATATTGCAAAATTTTTAGTGGCAAGTTTTATTTTAACTATAGTGTAGACAAAATGCAAGTTGTATAATATGTATAAAGTAACTTAATTTTTAGAGGAATTCAGTATTTGATTTTTTAATTAGTAAGAATATTATACTGCCATGTATATGTCATATATATTATGTACTCTAAATTACTCACTATAGTAGAGTTGCCTTAAGTGTCACCTTAATCTCGACTTGAATGAAATTTATTGAAAAATTTCGTTCTGACGTTTAATAATCTCGATGTATTAAAGAATCTGATTTATCACACACACACAGAGAGAGAGAGAGAGAGAGAGAGAGAGAGAGAGAGAGAGAGAGAGAGAGAGAGAGGGAGAGGGAGAGAGATAAATTTATATATATATATATATATATATATATATATATATATATATATAATATACATTTACAATTCCCAGGCTGCAGAGCAGGCGCCGCTGTCCGCGACCCGCGGTGGCAGCGCGTCGACGGTACTGATGCTCCTGCCGCTGCTGATGCTGTCGCTGCTCGTCGGCAGTGCCCCGAGGGCCTGGGCTTTATCGCCGGACCCGTGGACGGAGCGCAAGGCCAAGGCGCACTACCACACCCAGGATCCGGCCAGCGGCACGTACCAGTACGGATACACGGGGCCCCACCACGCCAAGTCCGAGTCCAACTTCAACGGTGTCACTCGCGGCGGTGAGTGAGCGAGCGAGAGCGCGCGTACGTATGTGTGTGCGGGAAAGAGGGACGCAGATTGACAATTTTTTTATTACCTCAGCGCCCACGCGTCGCACGCGCCCCGGCCGCGATAAAAGCCGCTCGTACGCGCTGCGGTATATGGTTGACCCGCGGCGCAGGATCGCGCCCTCGTGATATACGAGCGCGCGAGCCGCGTTGCCGAGTGTGTATTTTATATCGCATTAGGATTTCGGAGCGGGAAATTACGGCGGTTCGTGCGTACACCCGTGGCGCGCGAAAAATCAAATTGAATCTGGCAAAGGGGCGAACGTGACATTGGGCCGTTGGGTGGGGTTTCCCATCCAGATTGTGCCAGATTGATGATCTTAAAAGTGAGCTCCGCAAAGTCTTAGGACATAACGCTGTTCCGTTTCCAAAATATGGCAATTTGTTACTTTAAATTGCACTATTGGGCTTTCTTTTACTCAAACTGGGTATATGACTTGCAGACAAAATGGTCTATTTTAAGCGTAAGGAGATCCTTAATTTGGCTTCGGATGTAAAAAAGAAAATAACGTAACTGTCATAGAAGCAGAAAAGAGTTAATAAATCTATGACTGCAAATAAAGTTTTTTAGTTATGTAGCAACAGAGCAATTGCTGATTCTATAGGCGGGGTGTCCTCTATCGCGTGTGAAAGCGATTAATTTTCGATTATAGACAATAATTACAAAACTATACATTTACAAAAATAGGCTCATGAAATATTATATGCTTCAAATTTTCTTCTGCTTTTTTAAAATCCAGCGCCTAAATTAGGGGAATCCCATAAAAGTCCTTTGATTATATTGTTTATCCGATTTAATTAGAGATACTTTACCCCAGAATAGTTGTTGTTTAAGAGGTTAAAAAAACAGACTATCTCTTTGATTGCAGTTGTCATTTGGAATAAATTTTAGCCTGATCAATCCCTAAAAGGATGATCGTTTAATTAAGGAGTGAACTCATTTTTAGGTTTGTATCTATAACTTTGGAATTAGTAATGTTATGGATTTGATTTTGATTTCCAACGCAATCAAAATTCCTAAAACAGCATTTGTATACTTCGCGTTAAACCATCTTTAATGTGATAAGCACAGAAAAAAACACGTTTACTTCTATTTATCACCATAACTGTAATTATTTAAATGTCATTGACTTTTTTTTTTTTTTTAATGGCTACGTTTCTTGTAGTCCGCTCTTAAAGGAGAGACACTGGAACGAATAATGTTTTCGTATTTGTGCCGTTCTATCCACAACATTACGAATTAAAAATTTTGAAATATTACAATATGGTAAATTATATTAATGTAGCTGATAAAATGAATATATAAATACAATGATACAATTGTGATAATCAATTTCTAAAGTTCCCGAAATTCTAACCCGGAACGATGGAATTTTGTCGAATAACGTCGGATTCTTATTCTTATGGGCATGTTTTTTCTGCTCATTTGAAATCATTGATTTAGTTCGAAAAAATGGATTAAAATTTGGCAAGTTTTTCTGCCTTATTCTTTCTCCATCCTTGGTTTCATTCATGGTTAAGTGTTTAAATTATTTCTATTGGCTATTTATTTGAATTTTTCGGTTTAAACTTCAAACTGACAATTTCATTTTTATTATTTGTATTTTTTGATATTATGTTCGCATAATGTTGCTGCTACTGAACCAGTCTGTTACTGTTACGTTTCAAAATTTTTTTCGAGTTTTGTTTCATTGTACGCACTTTTATCAGACTTTATTTTTATTATCTAATAAATTTTTTTTAATGTAGTTTTTGCTGAGTATATTTGATTTGGTTAGATTCACATAGTATATTTTAGCATCGATTGTTTGTCAAGCATTTTGGCGTTATCGATAATGAGAAGTTGATGGTTATTTCGTATGAATTAAAATTTTTTTTGTATTTTTATTAATGCTGTAAAAAATTGTAATGGTTAGTTGTGTTTTAGAGAAATTAAAAGTCGGTTTGATTGAGAATACTTCGGGGTCTTTATTAAGTCGGTCTCTATATATCCTTTTAGTTATTTTGTTTGTTGTTACAAGAAGTAACATGAAACTTGATTCTGACCCCTGAAATACACATTTTAAAAGTCTTTTATATGAATAGAGGACTCTTTTTCATTTGCCCGAATAAATCTTTGTTTTAGCAAATTTTAAATAAAGTTGAACATGGAAGTCTGAATTTCTACTAAGGTAATGAATGCATCGCATGCTTTCTCAGCATAAAAAATCAGTAATTGCATGTAAATGCTGGTTTTGAGGGTGGGTAAACAATCGTGTCTAGAACGTTGTTGCTTAAAACTTTATTGGCTTTCCAATATACTTTTGTTTTTGATTTTATGTTGACCGATGTGCGTACACAAGGTGTACATTCTTTTTAAACGCAAACAATAACGAGCGGAACCTTAGACGAACGAGTTACATCTACAGAATGAAACATACATACTGCGGTTGGAACTTTTTGCTACTGGCTTATTTTAAAATGCTAAAGTTTTCTTTGACTGTTTCGATTTGGATTGAACAGCTCAAAATAAGAAATAAAAGGTGCCCGGCTTTGCTTCTATAACCACTTTTTTATGGACTTACTTTTTTATTATTCAAAACCAGATATTATGGTGTATAATATTTATTAAAAATATCTGATAATGAGTATTATTATGAATAGGGTTATGATTGAGATATGATTGAACTATATCTTACTTATGTACATACTAAAGAACCTAATAATCGATTCTGATCGAGTGTAAATCCTTGTTCTTCAGAGGGATAATTATCCATATACATATATCTCTATTTTCATTGCAATAGATTTATTTGAAAAAAGGGTATAATATCAAATTTTCTAATATTACGCTTGGTCAAATTCGTCGTCGCTTATCGTAATATAGATTTAATTTTTGCAAGGTGATTCTGGCATCGACGTTAGGAGCGCTTTCCATTAATACCTCGTCTCTCTCTCTCTGTGTGTGTGTGTGTGCGCCCTCTGATGCGCTTTCATCGCAAGCGATAGAACTGCGTGCGCGATAATTAAAGCGGCGGGCGGAAGGAGCGCGACCTCGCTTCGGCCCTCCTCCCGCGCATCCGTAGCACACCACCGAAGCCTCACTGCGCCCCATATCCTCCAGCGTCCCGCGCACTTTTAGCACCACTACACGCGTGTAGAGGCAATTGCCTTCCTCATCCACCAATTGCCATCCCATCGCGAGGCTTCACCACGTCCGACGCCCCGGTCCGCAGACTCGACGCCGCGACTCTTTAATCAGGCTTTCTCGTTTCGCACCAGCCATGCGAAGCTTTCCCAAGCCTGCAATATGACTATATGGCTTTATGGCGGATGCGAAAATCGGATATTACGAGCTGCATATATATATATATATATATATATATATATATATATATATATATATATATATGTAAAACGCTATTTGAAAGAGGCGCGCGTGATTGTTCTTGCTTATATATTCTGGATTCGAGCAGATTGCTTGGAGTTCGGTCATGCAGATTGCGCGTTTCGATTAGCGAGAAGGATATAAGAGCGAGCTGTGGGAGAAGGGGAGAAATGAGAATGGGATATAACCCTATATATAAGAGGAATGAGGAAGATTACGAGTTTATATATATATATATATATATATATATATATATATATATATATATATATATGAGATAAAAATATTGCTATAGTCAAAGAGTTAATATAAGCGATTTGCGATCTGACCTAGATTTTATCGTTATTGGAACAATCAGTGCGTACTAATTCGAATATAATTTAGGAAAAGGTGAGAAATTTCAGTTTGGATTAATATTTATGGAGATTTACATAGTTTCAAATTGAGCTTGAGTTTGTGATAATAAGTAAGAGAGAAAAATTGAAGGCTGTTCTGTCTAATATTTTTAATAATCTAGTGTTCTAATTATCATAAAAATATTTTAATGGATTTAAGGTAATAGTAGTAGATTTAAGGCTTGATAGATTTAAGATAATATATTGAGACTTAATGGTATAGAAAAATTTTCAAAGCAAAAAATAATTCTCTAATCGCCTCTATCGAATGCAATAAAGGATAACACGATTGTGTGCACATGCGTATTTTAGAAACTAGATGTGCATTTCAGGCGCACAGGGTGCCCGAGATAATTGCTGAAAAATTAGTTGGTTAGTACTGTACAATACGAATTTTGTATATTCTGTAGTAAAACGGAGACGACCTGTAATATGAATACTTTACTGTAACCGCAATACGAAGTACGCGGAGCGACCGTTTTCACAATGTAGTACGAGATGCTCGTATGTAGTGTGCAGACTTACGAGGCCATTTTTCTGCTTTACTATTTTATAATCTAATATTAACGTATTTGCAAGTATTATTGTATTTTTTATTCTACAAATTCTTATATTATTCCTTCTGCTTTTTATTATAGAAAAATTCACACCTTTTTGACTTATAAGATTATAAATAACGATTATTCTGAGATAACAAACCATTTATTTAAATATATTTCGTTTCATTTTTTATGAGAATTGCATTTCATAGATTCGTTTTTAATATATACCTTTGCTTTTATTTTTTGTTGTTATTTTTGTTATTATTGTTGTTGTTGTCGTTGTTTGCTAATTATAATTTTGAAACATTATAAGTTTGTCGTATTACTTATTATGGTTACCGATTTTTGTCCATATGTGGTCCATGGATCATTTAGTATTTCGAGACCACAATTGAATTGCTTCTTGATTATCAGACCACCTATATCGCTGAAGCTTCACTCTTGAGAACTGAAATGGTTCTTCTCTTATCCTTAGCTTGACTCTTTGAACAGTGGCCCTTTTATATGTCATGATAAATTTATGATGTAATATATTTATTTTTAAATAAATTTTATTAATTACTTACAAGTATTTTTTAAGTTTCAAAGAAGTGTGATTTATAATTTATTCTTACTTCTTTTAATTTTGTTTACACCTGCTAAAAATAATTTCTACTTACATTAAATTTTGACAGTGATAATATATCCTCTGCAATATTTCTTTATGTTTTCTTTATTCTGCTTATAGTTCCTGCAGTAAGATTATTATACGAATGTTATGTTCAAAATTACTTTCTTACAATTAATATATTTCAAAAAATTAAAACGCAATTAATTATTTGTAAACAGATTGCGTGGGCGACAATGAATTCAGTATATTTACTAGATAATAAGATATAGTATATCTTACATTAACCGTGTAATTTAGTAGACAATAGTTAATCACTGCTCTAAAAAGCAATATTTATTTATGCATTTATTTATTTTTCTGACATTTCAGGTTACTCTTACATCGACGCGAACGGCCATTTGCAGACGGTTTCGTACACAGCCGACGCCGAGAACGGCTTTCGCGTGCACGCCAGCAACCTGCCTGATCACAACGTCTTGGCGCCGGTGCGCGACACTCCCGAAGTCGCCCTGGCCAAGAAGCGCCACCTCGAGCAGCTCCGTCGCGCCGAGCTGGACGCTTGGCAGCAGCGCCCCGACGAAGAGCAGGTGCTGGAGGAACAGCAGCAGCAACAGCAGCTGCCGCTGCAGTACCAGCCGGCCGAGCAGAGCCGCTACGAGGTCGAGGGCCTCGTCGGGACCGCGGCGGAGGAGGCACGAGGAGGCGTCCCGGCCAGGCAGTCCGAGCTCCTGAAGCCGCGCGGCTTCGCGACGAGCAGCGGCACCGTTCATCGGGCGGCGTTCCTGGTCCCGGCCGCCGGGCCCGCAGCAGCGGTCTTCGCCCTGCCCCTGCCTCTGCTGCACACCTCGATGAGGCACAGCCAGGACAGCCTTGGCCGGTACGAGTACAGCTACACCGGCGACACGAGCGCGAAGACGGAGTCGCGCTCGCTGGACGGCACGACTCGGGGCGCTTACAGCTACATTGACGCGAACGGTCTGCTGCAGCAGGTGCACTACATCGCCGACAGAGGTGGCTTCCGCGTGCTGGCCACCAATCTGCCGGGGGCTTAGGACCCTATGTGTAGATATTCTCATATATATATATATATATATATATATATATATATATATATATATATACACTCCATATAAATCGAGGCACGTAATCCTTGACCGCGAGCGATGCTTAGTTGCCGGTGTGTGCGCGTCGCTCAGCGATCGACTTTATACGTTAATCCTTTAAATGCGCGGAGCTATCCTGGACCACAGCCCAGAGATTTCAAAATACGTGGCTAACATCCGACGTCTGGTTCTTGTCCAGCCTGCCGTTCTGGTACAGAATATTTTATAATTTTTCGAATTAAAGCATAGGAATTGAAAGTTCGGCGAAGGGATATATGTTTGCTAGAATATTGAATATTGGCCTGTAAACGAAACATTAAAGTAGTCGAAGTATTCTATAAGCTCATTTAGTAAAGATTTTTTTAAACATATTAAATATATTGCTCTCTACTGAGAACGCAACAATTCCATTCGAAATTTCGTATAAACCTAAATCTTGTTAAACAATTTATATATATATATATATATATATATATATATATATATATATATATATATATAGTACGTATTGCCATGCTCAGTATATGTTACAAGAGTGGAAGCATTGTTTATATATAGCTTAAAAAATTGCACTCGTATGCTGTACTCAGAAATTGTGCTAAGGTTGTTCGATTATTTTAGATATGTAAGTTTTCATCTAATTTTTCATTCATAAAGTATTTTTTTATCATCTCATAAAATGTCTGTTACTATAGCTATTTTAATTTGTCTTCCTATCTTAATTAATTGATCATTATTTATATGTATTAATAGTATCTTTAAGAATGTAAAATTAAATTATTATTTTGGCTTCAAATATTACTGTAAACTTTTCAAATAAATTTATTATAAGAATTTTTCAGTGACTAAAAATTACTGCTATCCTTTAAAAGATGAAACCAATCCACATGGCTCCATATTATCCAATTAACAATGATTTTACTTTTTCAATAGATCTTCTTCTTTCTAACATAATACAAATAGTCGGAAACTTCGTACTAAAGGGTCACTATAAGATGACATGTTCAGAGACAATCAGTGGTGTATGATCAAAAATGTTGATTATTAGAAATTTTAGTTGTAAACCACATTATTACAAATTTTAGTTGTAACGATATTCTTTCTACTGACTTGGAACATAATTTTATTGAATTATTTGTTCGTTTTTCACTTATTTATCACTATCCATGACCTCAACTGGATTTAGAGACACATAGTTGTCATTGATTTAACTTATTAATGTCATTAGATGTATTGTAAATTTTCGTAGATTAAATATAAATATTTTTAATATAATTTGAGTGCATATGCATCGTAGTATTGCATTTTATTTATTTCTAATAAATTTTACATTTTGAAATCATTAATTCGTTTAATATTTGGTCAAACAATGACCATACTCCTAACGACAAAGTAAATTCAAATCTTGTGTCTCATGAAGCCAGAAAATACATATTACGTAGGTACCTAAAGAGCAACAGTATAAATTAGCGATGTCATGATCAACATCAGTGTTTCCATCATCTGTAAACTGCATTTGCTCGTATCATATTATATGTAGAGGAGAAATGAGATAATTTACACTCTTTTAGCAGGAGTTACTAGTTCTCATATAGGTTATTTTAGTGATCTCCAAATAGAAGAGAATATGTTTATCTATCGAGCGAAGAGAATTGTCGAGAAAACGGACTAGTATAAGAAACTGGAGTCGCTATGGTAACCAAATATAAAAGCACTGAGAGAGGCATTCATGTGGTTGTATGATGGATCGTATGCAATCAGACTAATGTATATCTTACGAAGATATCTCTCAACTTCGTCTCAAATGAGGCCTGCTGAGGCGAGATAGTTGTGATTGTGTAACTGAAAAGTATTATTAACATAATTCTAGGCAATCCAAAGCTAGCTTAAAGACCACAACACAAGGATTGTTTGAACTTGGATGGATATTAAGGATTTGCCAAATGAAGTAGATCAACAATATTATTCACACGGAGCGTTCGTTTCTACATCTACAAGATCAAATAGCAACTCGATTGAAAGGATGTCAACCATAACCATATAAAGATAGCCAAATCAGTCCAAAGTAGTCCAAAAGGAAGCATTTGATGCTATGATATTGTAGGCCGTAAAGTCTTCCATTCTAAAATACTATCTTGATTATCGAGTTTTTGAAACACTATCCTGGTCAATTGACTTTTGAATTACTGTCTTAGTATTCAATCTTCTAGGCTGTTGAGGTAGGATGGTACGCGCACCCTTCTTCCTAATTAAAACTTTTTTAGATACTTTCTATAAAAGATTTACTTGCTAATAGGGATTGTGAAATATACTTGATTTTCCATACTCATACATCTATATCTTACGTAATTTGGGCGTAATATCATATACAGAGATGAAATCAATTTTAATATGTTACATTGATCACTTAGTTCGGAAACACAATATATATATATATATATATATATATATATATATATATATATATATATATATATATATATTACATTGACAATTTTTCTTAAACATTATTAATGTATTTATTACTTATGAATAACAGAATTTGAAAGAATTGATTAAATGTACCGGTATTATTATATTTTTGTATATTCTTTACCAAAAATTCATATATGCGCGTAGTGCATTTAAATCCGTGCTTATAAATATCAAGTATATTCAAAAATAATAAAAAAAGAACTGCATAGGGAGATGATATATACTGGCATTGAATCTACTATGTACCTATGAGCGGAATCTATCTAAAGTATTTGCAAAATACGAATGATAAATCATAAATAAGAAAAAGGCATTTCAAAGTGTAACTTCCGCCTCCTTAGGTAGTATTATAAATACGCGTATTTCCGACTCTTATAGTCTTATCGCTGTTTTACCGTTGCTCCTCTCGTAGCCGACCACTCGGTTAACGGCTTCCTTTATCCATTGGTAAATCGCATAGGTTTGGCTTCTACTGTTATGTCACAAACAAACTCTGGCAACTGGATATCTTTTCGCTTAACGAAGCACATGCGCGAGGACGGCGAAGGGAGATTATAGTAACGCGAAAACGCAATCGGAAACAAGACTCGCGATTAGGAGGTTCAGGATGTGCATATCGAGATTCGATTAAATATAAATATGCAAAATCTATAATTTGTTTCTGAACGAAAAAGAGTCTTGCAGTTGAATAAACATATATTTGGGATTTTTAAATTAAACTTTCAATGATTTCTTTTTGTTGTAGTTTACTTAAAATCAAAAATTTATTTTTCGATTATTATTGTAAATAGTAGTAACATATTCGTCGTTTTATTTTCAAAATAATCAAAAACCTTTTCAACTTTTTAACACAATTTTTAACTTTGGCTTTTTTATGTTTCAATGCCGTATCGATTTTTCCATTTAGTTGGATTAAGTAAATAATTTTCGCATGGAGGCTTGCTGATAGGTTTTCTAATTTTAAGCAAATGAGTTTAAAATTAGAAAAATACAAATACAAATTTATATGTAGAATGAATGTGCAATATTTCGATATATTTAATTATGCAGTTGTAACAACATCGAAAAACTTTAAACGCTTTCTTTCCGAGAAAAATTTGAAATTTACTTAAATAATTTCTTTTCTTAACCGAGCGTGCTAATTTACAATTAACTTAAGTCCTTTGTAATGGGCGCATGCAAACCTCCATTTCAATTTGATATAAATCTTTATTCAAAACTTTCAGGAATCCGGGCAGTATGCGCAAGTCATTCGATCACGAATCAGCTATGCAATTAAAGAGATAAAGAGCACGAGAGTCACTGCTGAGCCCCTCTAAACCGCACATGTGTGCTATGTAGTGATCTTCAAAGAAGCCGCTTGATCGCTTGCTAATTAATCGGTTGGCAAGCGTGGCCTGGCTTTCGATGAGTTTGCAAAACGAACGACACGCCCAACGAACGAGCTTGACTTTGACGGGGTGACTGTACCTCTGACATCATCGACGACAGCGCGGCGAAAGCCAGCAATCAAGCGTCCATCCGCAGCTCTAGCGGGATTTATCTGCTAGAGGGAGGGAACACCCGTCTTCTGTCTCGTGTTCCCTTTTGTCGCTCTCTTCCTCTATCCTGTTGTGTTTGTCACATCGAGAGTCGGCAACTATCTTTCCCTGAAAATGTTGCTTATCAGAAAATACATTAGAGATCTCGAGAAGGGGTTGGGTAGACCCTTTTGTAGAAATTTACGGCTGCGCAGTGTAGAGTAAACACGTATAAATCATTTTATTTGAAAAAGTTTACTTATTTATTGTCAGATTTAATGGTGGCATAAATTGAGCTTGGTATATAGCTCAATAAAAGAATTATTTAATAAGAACATTTTTATATATTTGTATAATAATATAGATTATAATATAATTATTGAAACTATTGTTCTTTACCTAATTGAATTTCAGTGAATTATAATATTTTTTATAACTGAATTACAATTGATTATACAAATATGATTAAAAAATCAAAATATGATTAAAAAAATTAACAAAATATGATTAAATAATATTATCGATATAATAATATAAATATATATATAACTATAATTTAAATATAATTAAATATCCAACAAGATAATATTAGAATTTATCTAAAAATAAATATTTGAAGGAAAGTGAAATTATACATAGAATATTCTACTTTATCTGAGGCTCTGTTATTTCTACTACCTGCTACTACTCATCATACAGGTTAAGAGAATAATATTAATTACATTCTGGAGATAATTTTAGTTCATATTAATTATATTTCTACATCAAAGGAAAAGAGGGAACATGAAAGTAATGTATTTTTAAACTATTTTTAACTAAATTTTTAATAATGTTACATATAATTAATAAGCTTGTTTGTTTAAACTATGCAGAATCATTAGGTTCACCAATAATACAATGACTTACTGTTAGCAAACATATACCATAGCAAAATATTAATTTCTAAAAGTTAGAGAATTAGTCAAATGTGACTGTAATACTTCTATATAGAATCACTTCTGATACTAGCCATTATCAAAAGCTATTCTATAGAACAGATAAACTTCATTACTAGTTTTCATTACATTGTTCATCGTTCCCATCAAACTTGGTTTAATAACGAAAACTTATAGTATGAGATCTGTTGCACTGTTCTGAAACACGTCCTTGATTATACTTCAAACTTTTAATTGATGTATTTGTGTATGTGATTAATATAGTATATTTGCTAGAGATTTACTTTTCATTATGATAAGTTAAAATGACCTACTTTAACTCATTAATGCGATCAATTTCGCAAGGATTCTTATCCATGAAAATGTTTATATAATAATTTTCACATCATCTTTTTCACAATTTTCAAATTGGGTCGTTCTAAGGTGCTATTTCAATTGCGTTAAAACTTTATTCTCTTTTCTATTTTGTAAATAAGAAGAAAATAAACTAATTCCCTTTAAACATGTATTTTGAAATAAAATTCTACAGATAAAATTCTAATGGTTTGTTTAAAATCATTCATCGCTTTTGAAACCAAACAAAATCAAATAGAATCTTAAATAATGCTAAACATATCTGCTTCAAGGAAGAGTCTCATCCGAACCTTCGACGAGATCGGTCGTGTTTACATAGCGAGCCGGCGAGTATACAATTTTTCAAGTAAGAAATCTGATAATTGTATAATCTGTGCTTGTGAGTGAAACGTTCAGTGGTGCTCCCGGCTTGGGAGAAAATTATAAAAAGAATTACAGCAAGCAAGTGCCCCTGACTATAGGAGACTTGACAGCTGTCTTCTTAAGAGCAATGGGGTTCCAAACACCCTCCACTTCGTAAAGTAAATCGTACGCAAATATCGTCGAATATACCTACCAAGGAGCAAGCAATCGTAATCGACTCAGTTGACGGTGTTTCAGTTCAAAAATATCTGATCGCAATTGGTAACCTTGTGCAACCAAGTAATATTCGTTTTATATCTAAAATTTCTGAGGGCAGAGTGTGTATATTTCTAAACGCAAAAGAAATTGCAGATAAACCAAAATAAAAATTGCTTCGAAAGTACTAGAAATAAGACCGCTAATTTCTAAAGCTAAAAGAATAACTCTTGTAAATGTATATCCATCAATACGATCGACAGTAATAGAAAAGGAATTGCTAAAATTAGGAATAAAACCAAGATCACGTATAACAAATATAAGAACCGCGTGAAGCCTTAAGAGTTTCTCTCACGTACTTAACTTTCGCCGACAAATGTATGTGTCACCCGAGGACGTAAACAAAATTCCAGCATCAATTCAGATACACTATGGCAGTTCAGCTTATTGGATATATCTCTCTGTCGAAAAGGCAATGTTGCAAAGAAAAAGGGTATCTTGCGAAATTTTGCCATACCATCCAAACAAATAAACAGGTAACTCAAGACGATGAATAAGTGGAAAATCTAGAGGAAATGTTCCAAATGGAATCGATACATAAAATCAAAACAGAGTCAAACAATGAAAATGCGGAAATGTCTTCGTCAAATCGCCCGAAAAGAGCTCAACCAAGCACGTCCTCGGCTGTCAGCTCAACTGATGCTACGATAATTATAAATAAATGTAACTCAGAAGTAAATACAAAAACAATTAAACAGCTCTCAAAAAAAATTAAAATAATAGCATCCAAACAGAAAAACGTAGACGAAATAGCAGAGCTATTAGAGCTGGCCAGAGAGCATTTCAGCCGGAATTCCGAGAACTACCCTTTTGACTTCGATAATACCAAAATATTTATAGCTGCTACCTACGGTAATTCGAAAACTCAAGATTTAGCTCGAAACTACACTTCAAACTTTATCGCTGTTCATAACATTCTAACAGATATATACCCACTAATTCCAGACCGAAATCTTAAAGGACGACTTACGAAAATAAAAAAGTACATAATGATATCTGACAAATACAACATAAACAGTGAAGAATCTAGCACTTCAGAAATGGAATTGTAAATTTGTATTATAAAAGATTTTAGAATATAGACACACACACACACACACACACACACACACACACAAATACATAAATTTATAATCTTAAATACAAAGCAATTAAAAAAAATAGAAATGATGAGAACTGCTTCTAAAAACTCTGAGCGCCTAAAAATTGTATTTTGAAATGCAAAAAGTGTTCGACAAAGTCGGATGGATTTCCTTACTCTCATGAATGTGGAAATCATGATCTGTGTTGAATTTTGGCTGTCGCCGCATGACGAAATTTCTTTTCCAGGCTTCGTTTCATATAGAAAGGACCGCCAGCACACAAAAGGCGGAGGTATACTAATATTATTGCGAAAAAACCTAGCATTTAAAGACATTAATGATATTTATTCTCTTCATGTAATAGCTGAAACTTGCGGTATCAGACTTAGTAATGTATCTCCTCCTCTCGATTTAATCATTTGTTATAGATCTCTCGGTCTCACGCTGTCGCTAAATGACTGGAAAAAACTTATAAAAAACGTTGAAAATAAAAAACATTATACATAGATGCCCATAGAAATTAGAAATCTAATCTCGATTTGATCTTCTGGTCATTTGATAGAGTTGATAAAGTCCATTTCAGCGTAGGCGAAGAGACCTCAGGATCAGACCATCTTCCTATATTTCTAGCAGTCGAAAACTACAAAAGTTATTACGAAAAGAAAACCTTCAACCTTAGATCATTAAAAACAAAATGGGATAGTTTTACAGTAGGTCTCGATGAAAATTACCCAAAATTCCTTGATAACGATTTAAATTTAGCCTCTCCCTGTGAAAAATACGAAATCTTTTACCCGACTATTACAAAAGCCTTAAAAGAATGTACCCCCTCAAAAAATTTCATAATAAACATTTAAATCCAAACCCCTGGTGAGACGAGGAATGTCAAAAAATTAACAGACTTCGATCTGTTGCATACAAAAAGCGGAAACACACACAAAACTGGGAAAACTGACTGCAATATAAAAAAATTGTGCAATAGCAAAAAAAACTTGGAAAAAATGAAAATAGAAAAATTTCGTAATTTTGCGGAAAGCTTAAAATTTCGTTCGGACCCTCGCTTTGTATGGAGCAGATACAACTTTTTAAAAACCAATGGGCAACGATACAACCGTCACACTACTCAGAAAATTTACAAAACGAGGAAAAATTTTCTAAGGCCATAGACAAAATTTGTCTACCTTGGGTACCGAATATGACACTTGAAATTCCTGACAGCCAAAAGAGGGACTTTCTTGATGGAAACTTTAACTTTGCAGAATTTAACTTTGCTCTTAATAGTAAAAAATAAGTCAGCGCCTGGTTTAGAAGGAACAAACTTTCAGACACTTAAGAATCTCCCCCTAAAGTACAAACTATTACTAGTAGATATTTTTAATGAATTATATGCTTCAAATGAATACCCAATTGCATGGAAAAAATTATATATAAATTTAATCAACAAGTCGGAGGGTGTGAACCTAAGACCTATAGCGCTCTCTTCTTGTCTCTGCAAGCTTTTCGAAACCTTCATCAAAAACAGACTGCAATGGTGGGCTGAAGATAATAATTAAATCTCACATACGCAAACAGATTTTATAAAAGGAATGTCATGCGTAGATAACTTAGTAAACTTCACGCTTAAAATTGAAGAGGATTTTATTGAGAAGAAAGCTGTTATCACAGACGTATTGATAACAAATCTTGCATCAAAAAATCAAGGCGTAACCAAAAGTCCTCTGAACTTTGTACAGTTTTGAACCCGCGAAAAATTTATCTACTCCGACTGCATCGGTGAAGTGCCTAGAACAATTTACAAAGATGTTGCTTAAGGAGGAGTGTTGTCCTCTCTTTTATTTATACTATATGTAGCCGACGCGACAAAAAATCTAAAAAACAATATATATGTATCACAGTTCGCCGGTGATATCGCAATTTATGTGAAATACAAATCGACAAAAAGAGGGAAAAGATTATTAGAAAAAGTGGTACAAATAATCGAAATAAATCTAGATGAAATGGAACTTAGCCTGGTACCGAATAAAACAACTCTCTTACATATTAACAATAGAGGAATAGAGTCAAGCAATGCTTCGATCAAAATAAATAACTACAATGTAAAATCGTCTGCGTCTACACGTTTCCTGGGGATCATTTTTGACTAAAATATGTCTTTCATCTCTGATCTCCACAAAGTAAAGCAAAAATGCAAGAAAGCTTTGAATATAATTAAGTTTTTATACGGAACTTGTTGGGGCTGCGACCCTTACACGTTACTTATATGTACAAAAGCTTCATTCGTTCCCAAATTGAATACTTTGCTTTTATTTATTAACTGCAACGGAAATATCACGCTGAACAGCTTGAAAAAATTCCAAATTCCGCAATTAGAATTTCATTGAGTTATCGAATCCGCACCCTCACAAACATTTTAGTCGCGAAAACAAGCTTGATGAAAATTAAAAACAAAGTGAATGTTTTGTGCGTATGCTTTCTTGTAAAATCAATGTCCAACAGTGAGTCTATCAGCTTTAAAATGATAAATACATTCATTAATCAGCTTAGAAACAGAAGCAGGAAACTATGTAGGCTTTTATGTCGTTGTCTAGTATCTATAAGCAATGTAAAAAAAATCATACGGACTGATAAAAAATTCACTATTTAAAAATCAAAATTTTAATACTTTGCATACTTCTGTTCCATTTAACGTAGAGCTAGGCTTGCAACTTAAAACGTGCAAAAACGCTAACCAAATACTGCACAAATTTGTTGAAAATTCTCAAGCAATTAGCATATATACAGATGGCAGCAAAATAACAACATCTAAATCCGTTGGATCAGCTTGGATTTGTCCAGATCTTAATTTTTATAATAGTACATCTATCAATAAAGCTGCTTCAACTTTTACGGCCAAATGCGTAGCTTTAAGCAAGACCCTTGATATAGCATTAAAGGAAAAAAATCAAGATGTACTCATTTTTACAGACGCAAAGTGATCCAAAGTCTAGCATCGATACATAGTGACACAAAAACGAATCCACTAATTTTCGAAATCAAAAATAAATACAATCAATTTCTAGAAGCAAATGTAAACAAACATCACTTAAAACTTTTCTAGATACCAGCACATGTTGGAATTAAAGGAAATGAGGAAGCAGATAGGCTAGCGAAATTAGCTACAAACACAGATATCCCTGAAATATTCCTTCTCCACTACACGGATCTACATGAATCGCTACGTCTGAAAGCCACAACTCAAACAAAAAACACCATAACTAACGAAGGGCAATATAAAGGTAAAAGATGTTTTCAAGGTTTCTATAATCAGAGAGCATACCCGTGGTTTAACTGGACAGATTCACTATCGTTTCAATAAATCGAATTCATTCCAATCACTATAATCTAGCAGCTTCTCTTGCTCGCATTGGCTTCATAAATAACTCGATCTGTTTATGTGGACGCGAAGACGAAGACATTAATCATGTAGTATGGAAATGTAGCCTCTACAGTAGTCAACGACAAAAATTAATAGAAAATCTCGGCAAAAATATAATAAAATCACCCTTTAATATTGAAACGATTATTGCCTCACCAAATATAAAAACTTGTAAGTCCATCACTATATTTCTAAGAGAATGTAACATGAATATATAAAAAATTAAGATCGTTAATTAAGAAGGTATCATTTATTTTATATTTTCTTGTTCTTCTCTATTTACTCTAACTCTATATAAAAATACAAATTTACACTGTGCATGTGTACTCGCAAAACTTTAGTACTGTTCAATCAATTTTATTAATTATTAATTAATTATTAATTCTTTCTTTGTAATCTCTGTAAATGATTATTATAACATTATCCAAAAAGAATTTTTTTCTTATGAATCAATTGACAAAAATTGGTTGGATAAATCTCATAAAAGTATTCACACTCGATTTTGTAAAAATTTGTATTTTATGTTGTATTACAAATAAATTTCACAAAAAAAAATTTTTATTTCAAAAACCATATAAATGATGGTTTTTCAAATTCATCTTGGAAAATCTAAAGAATTGAAAAAAAATTCAAACTGCTATAGATATCAGCACAAAGAATATTTTCTGACTCATACATTTTTAGATGCAGTGATATTTCTGGAGTAATAAGATTTTAAATTGTTCGTAAATGTATATTTCCAATTTTCATATGGTTTTTTTAAAACTACGAAACGTTTTAGGGAAAATTTGGGAAAGCATACATATAAAAATAATTATATTTTCGGATAAACAAGCTTATACCAATATTGGAATTGTTTTTTCGTGGAAATTAAAATTTCATGGCGAAAACTATTAAAATGATGTTTACACAAAAACTATAGACCTCATGAAGTGGTTTTATTAATCGGAGGTTTCTATCTCTATAAGAATTTTAAGAATATGCTCTATACTGCGATATATGTGCTGGATTTATAAGATAAAATATTCTATTTTTAATAATTCGCAAGTAGACAAACCATCGGTATGATTTATTTATGTAATATTTCGAAAAATAAAAATATATATATATATAAAAGCAGTAGAATAAAGTAGCTTGCAAATATTAATATAAATTTTTTTTCTTCATAGGATATCTTTAGATGCATCGAACGACAGATCATATTTCTTTTTTATTTATTTAATTTATTGTTTCTTTTATGGAGTAGTTTCTACAAATTTTTTACGGAATTTATCGATTTTTAAAACTTTTTATGAGATTATGGTTCTGTATGAAAAATACAAAAAAGGACAGTGTTCGGGCCGTGAGCCCGCAAGCAGAAGGTACGGCACAAGGAAGTATGTGGAAATGTTCGAGCGGAAAATACAAGGCGCTGTTTATACACGGTAATAAATTAACGGTGACCCGGTACATCTGGCCATAGTCCCCGCCGATGGTAAATGAAAGATACGCGCAAACTGAGGAACATATTTCTCCCCAAATGCGGGGAAATAGATTCTTAGGAATGGATGCGGATGCTACACTGATGAACGTCCTTTCGTCCCCGCCAGTTAACGAGGACTCAGGTAATTTCCCCTTTCCTCCATCGATGACGCGTACTTGATGCGGTCGACAATCTGGACTTACTTCGTCTGTTTTCCTCAACCGTAAAGGTTGTGTGTACCGTCGGCATTGTTGTGTGCAAGCGTGCGCGTATAATTTGTATTTTGTTTATGTTTTCTATTACGTATAGATTATTGTGTTAGCGAGGCGTATTTTTATAGTGTACTCGACGCGCTAGCTCGAGAGTGTATGAGTGTGTCAATCAATCGATTAAACGAGTGCGTTGTTTCTTACGGGTCAAGGCACTGGGCCTTGCAGCAGATCGTCTGTACGATCTCTAAGGATGCTCCCGGCGGTATTCGTACCCGGTGGCTGCCGTTGCGGCGAGGGCTGTTCCCGTACCCAAATCGTGGGGCCGTAACGCAGAGCAGGAGGAACAGCGGAGCATCTCTTCCCGTCTCGACCTCCCTCAAATTGTGGAGTACTCCGTAGTTTAAGGTGTGCCGATAAGTGTGCAACCGACTTCTGGTGTGTATAAGATTAAGTGCGCACCCGTGCAGAAATATACTCGGTATATCCCTAGTTCGGGCTAGATCCTAGTCAGTATTACTGATGATTTCCTCATGTAGGTAAATCTCGCCAGATCCGAGTTAGATTTCCCTTCGATCATCTAATAATCATCTTATATTAATTATTACTTTCTCGACTTTATTCAGATTTCCTTATCTTTTATTGATGTTAGAAAGAAATACGTGTTTCCACTAGTCAAAATTTTACAAGTAGAAAACTTAAGGAAATGATCAGGCTTTCTATCTTGGATCTAGTCAGATTTCCTTAACTTCTCCCTACTTTGGAAAGAATGGCGTTTTTCTAGGCAGAATCTGCCAAGTAGGAGAATTCAGGAAATGGTGAGACTTTCTATTTGGATTCTAGTTAGATTTCCTCAACTTTTTCTAATATTGGAAAAAATCGACGTCATTTCTAATCAAGACCTTATGTGTACGAAAATTAGATATTATTTATATATATATATATATATATATATATATATATATATATAAAATGAGTGCGCGCACGCGCGTGTATATATATATATATATATATATACATATATATACATATATATACATATATATACATATATATATATATATATATATATATATATATATATATATATATATATATATAGTATATAAACACCCGCAGATCTTTCCAACATGGGAAAGAATTTAAAAAATTGATTTACCATGTATGTTTTATCTTGTGTTTATAAAATTATTATATTATCTTAAGTGCTTTACGGTCATATGCAAACTATAGTATAGTAATCCCACATTGCGTTTTAGCATAGTGCATAATGCGTTAGCTTGCGAATCGTAGGGTCGTGGGTTCGATACTCAGCGGAGGTCGGAATTTTTTTCATCGAATAAAATATTATATGTGTTCAGCAGAGGTGTTTAACATTAAAATTTACAATAATTAGTGTATAAAAAATATATTAATAATTATTAATTGTTATTGTAAATCGTAATACGTAATAGTCATATAGAAAATAATTTATGAATGCTAATTAAATGGTATGCGTCACCGAAATACGTAAATATATTTTTTTATTTTAAATAAATAAATATTAAAGAGTCAAAAAATTATTGACTTAATCGAGGAAACAAAATTAGAATAATTTATTATTGGCTTAATTTCTAGATTTTCTGACTAGAATCAGTCTAGTTTCTAGCTTGGTATACCTACCAAAATCTAAGCTCGTTCCCTATTAAAAATGCTATTAAAAGTGGGACAAATCGGAACTAGGATCAGGCTAGATTTCCCTTCTGGGTTCGAACATTTGATAAGGAAAACTCACCCGATACTAGTTAGATTCGAGAATAAATTTCTACACGGGGCATTATTGTATATAGTGTGGTAATAACTGGCTTTTTCCTCCACGCATAGTGTGGAGGTTTTTTATGCCCCGCGGCGCTTGGTTAAATATATAGGTAAAATTTACATTATAATTTCTGGCTGATTATTTTATTTGAACCCGCACACGTCTTCCTTTTCCGTATCCGCGAACTCCCCTTTCATACTAACTGAACAGACAGATTTGGCGAATGTTCGTAAAGAAGTCTTTCTTCTATAATTTTATGAGGGGTAGATTATTTTCAATAAAACCGATCTAAATATACCTTGTAACACTATAAACAGTCGTTACTCGCTCTCGATCCAAAATGAAGATGCATATATATTAATTTGAAAATACTTTTCTTCTACCATGCAAGTTCTTTGCTTATCTCAAGTTAAAATAGAAAAATTCTCTCAATTAAATAATTAAGTGTTTGCGCTACTACTGAAGTTTTTTTAAATTTGTATACTTCATGCTATTCGAAACAAACATTTTTATTTTTATCTTTATTTTAGTTCTTAAATATAAAATAAATTTTTTTTAATCAGATAGTTCAAATTGTATAATGTTGGTATTAGACATATTTTATAGTAATTGATGCATGCGAAATGTTTCATCTATTATGTAAGTATGTACGACATATTGAAAAAAATATATGATTCTATAATTTTATATTTTTTAAATTAATTTCAAAATTTTAATACGATATTTTTCATGCAAACTAATTTTCTGAAGAAGAAAGAAAAAGTGATCGTTTGGAATTATCGCGCATACATTAATCCTTTTAAATAAAAATAGTACAATAGTGCAGATAATTTTCATGATTTTATGAGTAATGTTTGTGATAAAAGATAGTATCATCACAATTAATTAAAATTTGAATAAATATTTTTATTGGTTTAAACTTTAATAAGTAGATATAAATACTTGAGAACGTAACTTTCGCCAAGAGTTACCTACTTACATAATTAGCTAAGATGCTAATTTTGCAGTTGACAGTAACGCCGGGTCTAATTTGTCAATCATCGAACCAGCTAAAACGGAACTCGATGGTGATACAACTCGATTTTACGTAGAAATCAAGGCTTTAACGCAAGCTACTAATTAACCGCTGTGAAAAAGTAGTAAAAATATGTCAATAATAAAATTCATCGATAAAGTACTCACCTTTCGAATGTGTAAAAGCAAAAGAAACATGTGGATTCATTAAAAAATTTTTAAAAATTGAAAAAGCTACTATTTTATACATCAACATACTATTTTAGCAGTAGGAGGAATTGTAATTAAAAAAAATGATAATCAATTATAAAGTATTGGAACAAATTAAAAATAATATTTAGAATTCTTAAAAATTTGGAATAACTTTAATCAAATCTTGAGCAAATATTTTTCTATATTATCTAATTTAAACATAAAAATATATAATTTAATAGAATGTAATAAAAGAATAAATATATAAAATATGCTGCACTCTGATCCTTGAATTACCAAGCATCATAAAATAACATGCTTTTATCTTTCATTTTGTTGTGTGCGTACTATAAATGCTAAGCAACTACACCTTCACAAATTCATACTGATGACGGTTTTTGGGATTTTCGGGTTAAATAAATTGAAACAACTGAAATGGGGTCTTACAACTTTCTTTGTAATTAGACGATTAAAATGACATTTTCTTTTTTCTTCAATATTCAATAACATCTTGTCAGAAACACGGTAATTTTTACAGGATCACGTTTTCCGATAGCTTTACAAAATACGATAGATTCTGTCCAGAAAGCGGAAACGCTTGCAAAAAAGCGTTATAAACGCAAAACTCTATGTATACAATACATCGGAATAACAGCATTCATCAATGACACATCAGTTATATATACATATATTATCTTTCAAAGCGTAAACTGGTTGAAATAACTTCAACATTTTACTTACTTATCAAAATCTTTTAGAGTATCAAGGAGCGGTAACATACTGTGATCTTAGAATTGACTTAATTTTGAAGATAAACTTAATTTTCAAGACAATTTATAGTAGAGAATAAAATTTAATTAATAACAATTTTGATGTTCTATTATGAAAATTAAAAATTGCGAAAAGTGTGGATACTGTACCAATATATTGAAGTAGTTGCAATAACTTTTAAAAATATTTGGAGATTCCAAAATATACGGATCGTTAATATAAACCTTGATCATTTTAAGAATAATAAAAATTTTTAAACAGTGATAATAATCAGAACAATCCATTTTACAAAGTAGAACAGAATTATTTTTAATTTTTTTAAATAGCATTTTGTAATTGAAAAAAAATTTATTTGACAGATTGTTTTTTATAGGTATTTAGGTGATAATATTTTTTTTGTGAAGCGGAGATTGTAATCCTAAATTTGAATCTCAAGAATATGTCGAGCACCAAACCGGAAACATGTCTACCCATATATAAATATAGTCTGCATCTATCTACATCTCTGATTACTATATGTTCGTATGTGTCATTTTATTTTACTTTAAAGAAAGTGCCATAATAAAGTGTAGCAATTAAGTTGAAAAATGTTTTTTAAATAACTATTATAAATAGACTTATATTAAATCTAACAATAAAAATATATTGAGAATAATTATGAATAAAAATAGAAGCTCCGTTTTCCTCTGAAGAATCTCGTCATACTTACGATCGCGACATCTGTACAGAAGCGCGGTATATGTAATTGTTCGACTTTTCTGTGGTATACTGATTATGGCCCACGTCATGATGGCGCAAAATAGAGATTCAAATTCAAGGTTAGATGTTGAAGCAACTTCAATATTTAATAATTACATAACCAATTAATTTTGTTTTTGTCTTATTTGACAATATTTGGGTTTAAGTTATTGGAAAATATTATTATTATTAAATAAAATTGGGTTTAATTTTTACCTGAGGAAGTTCAGTGTCCTATGAAATTTATAATTGAATTACAAAATTATAAATTATTACAAATTAATTTATAATTGAAATTACAAAAGTAAAATTTAAGATCAAGCTCATAGAAGTTTTAGCTCCATTGTAGTAGAAAAATTTTATTTGAACATTTGTCATAAAATAAACTTAAAACGTTATTCGAGTTCACCCAGATTTTTGTGACTCTATATACATAGATATACACATATACACCAACAAACACGTACGTACACATACATATACACACAGACAAATTCGTACGTAATATATATATATATATATATATATATATATATATATATATATATATATATATATATATATATAGAGGAATATTTATACGTACGAAAAATGAAAAACCTCTCGGTATAATATTATACACAATGATATAATTACGCATATTAACACTGATGCATAATTTTTTTGACATATTTATACGTTTGTTTTTCAGCTAGACGCGCTTGTATACATGAAAACAACGATTTTTTTGCTTTTTATTTATGTTACACAACTTTGGGTTGTCTGCGAATTTTTTCACGATGGTCTTCATAATTCCTCTTCACTTTTTTGGTATGAGCATTTTGAAATTGATGGCGATACTGCACCACCGTTTAGAGCAGTTGCATCTGTAAAAAGCGCATAGTTAATAGTCTGTACTGATGTATTTCGCATAGGCGAAAAATTACACAACTTTAATAATATTTAATATACGACATAGTGTACGGAAATTAATAGCATGATAACATACTAAATTCAATCCAAAGTATATAAAAGTATATAAATATACACTGTAAGTAAATTTTTAGTTGCCAATCCTCCTTTGATACAATCAAGCTCATGGATGGATAAATACGCTTTTTAGTGATGATCAATTAAATAGTTTAGCAAGAGCAGTGCGAATAGAAATGGGATATTTGGGAACTTCGTTTCTATAGCCACACTTATATATTTCCATACTGTTCGAAATTCGACGCATTTATACAGTAAATAATTATACGGTTAAGCAATAGATGTTAAACAATATGAATTTCATTAAAGGATTTTTCGAAGTCTTAATCAGATAAATTTGATTCGAATCCGAAGTACAACATAGGTTTTAGAGGATTTAATAACATTAGGATGGTAAAATTGGGAACCAAAGCGTCGAGGCCCCGTAACAAAGTGGGGATTTTGAAGTTTTGAAATTTAAAAATGATATAAGAGACAATTTGATGAGATTCAATCAATCACACGTAGTAAGTCTTCTTAAATATGAAGGGGAGACGGTCGAGAAATGTAAATAATAATTATTACCGGAGTAGGATGAAGAAAAATTCATTTTTTGCAGTATTTTATGAGATTGATAATCTTAGATATTATTAATAATGTAGTATATAATATAGTATACTATAATGTAGTATAGAGGATAATAGAGATGGTTTATCGTAAGTGGGAAACAACAGTGTATGTGTTTATAAATCATTACTGCTAGTATTCGAAATATTGGATTCATCAATAAGATGGACCAGATTATTATCTGAAGAGTTAGCTCATTGACTGAATTAGTTATTAGATGATCTAAACGTCCTTGGAGAAAATTTAGTGAAGACGCTAGTAGAATTAATAGCAACCTTCTCAGAGTAGTTGCTACAACTTAGACGGTTTATTTCTGTTTCAAAGGCTTATTTTCTTGGTTTTATTAAGTTAAAAATATTATGATAAGTAACAAGAATTAGACAATTTTAAAAATGAAGAATAGTTGTCAGAATGACGTAGAAATTCCGATGTTGCTTTAAATTGATAATTAATAATTTTAATAAAAAACGTAAGTACAAGAATTTAAGCAATGATGTAAAAAAATATACCTTAACTACTAATATGTATATTTTTCATATAGCAATTACAAAATTTATATAAAAAATCATTATATTCTATAGACATGCATTACAAAGTCGAAAATTATAAAATATTTATTGCTTAAAATTCGATTATTATAAAATTAATCGAAAATTAATTTACTCTTGCAATGTATTTACCTATCAACAATTGTCTCTTTTGTTTTTCTGAATTCATTCTTTCGGATTCCCGAAGCGTTTTGCGAATCTATCGGCAAAATGCGGTTGTCTCAAGAACGCCTCACTTGCCTAATGAGTATTCGACAAAGCTAATGAGGTCCATTAGCTCGTTCTGTTTGCTATATACCTCGGTCATTAAACTAGTATTAATTTGTCAGTTATCTGCAGCCTTAAGCCATTCCAGTGCCCCTAATAACTGCTTGTATAGAATTCATTCATTCATATAGATTCCATTGCTTATATAGAAAATTTATAGTTTTTTATAACATTCTGATTTATATATTTGTCAAAGGTAATCGTTTAACCGCATGCGTTTCCGAGATTTCAAATATATAAAGTGTTTGCCAAGTTCATATTGTTGACTCTCAATAATATAATGCTCAACGATTAATTGTATTTATGTGCATAACTACGATTTTTTTCATTCGATTGTTACCCAAAAATTTGTAGGGTATCATCTAAAGGAATTAGAATTTAGTATCTAATGTACATTATTTAAAATTTTGAAACTTCTAACTTTATTGTGAACTTATTTGGCTTCTCTATACCAAAAGAACGCCAATCAGACTTCGAATAAAAACCTTTCTCGGTACGGTGCTGGTAAAAAAGAATAATAAGGGTTATAATTTTATTAATTAAAAGAAACTCAGTTCATATCGTATCCTGTCAATAAAAACGAATCGCCCATCATTTGACAAGAAATAGTATTACTTAAATTTGCTTAGAGAGAATTGTCATTGCTCGGTTGATTATATTTTTCGTGAGGCGTTCGCCGAGTAGTCCTTTTTCAGAGACTTTTATTTTCGTTAGCTGTTTTGGAGCGTGGACTTATAGGATGTAAGTGATGTTGCATTTTATAGGACAGAGAAAAATGTATCCGTATTTGTAGGTTGAATAAAATTTCAAGATTTTTTACTCTGTGATTGTTATAGAATTTATTTCTATCTATTTTCGGAATTATAGTTATTCTGTGATTCCGAATTGGTAAGGGTACGTGTAGCTAAAATTTTGGAAAATCTCGATTATCAGGCGTTTTACAACTTTTATGTCTGTGGGATTACCAATTGATAATAACAGAATAACAGTAATTGCCGAGATCAAATCACCTAAACATTGCGATCTTAGGCTTCTCGAGTTGTCTACAGATCTTTCGGCTTTACTGAAATTTTTTCCATTTAAAGGATTTTAAAATATATTTATATGGAAAAATCATGATGTAATTCTCTCTGAGTATAAATTGGACCTTGTTAATACATGATTATAAAATCATTGAAAAGAATCGTTATGACTATTGTGAAATAATACATTTGAAATTATCTATGAAGTTATTCTATATCATACAAAGAATTTAAATATTGAAGATGTTCCAAATAATTATGATCGCTGTTTCTATAAAAAAAACTTATTCTGTTGAGAAAACGCATTTAATTTTTTATCAGAACATCAATTTCTTCCAAAAGTTTACCTAATAGTTTAGCATGGAAAAATCAATGGTTTCACAGATTCTGACACATCATCCTCTTAGCCTTTAGATTATCAGGATTTAAACCTTCAAACGGCCCTTTAAAAATGGCTAAATTAGTGTCTTGTATCACGCATTAACTAATACAAAGGTCATGTCAGAAGCCGACCTTATATGTAGGCTTTCCGACAGGCTAATGGTTAAACATATAGTGTAAATGTCCACAATATATGGAACTCACCTTCTGCTACGTCTGCGCTTTCGTCAAATCGCCTCCCAGTCTCTCTCCCGGGCTGTCCGGCCATCGTTCTATATGCCTCCGCCTCGTTACCGCCATCGCTGAGTGTCAGACCATGCAGTTCAATCAGGGGCAGGACCTCGACGTCTCCTGCCGAGGCTGCGGTCGTCGTCGCCTCGCTGCTCTCCTCGTCCTCGAGCCGGCGCGTCTCGATGCCGCCAAAGGAAACTCTGCGCCCGGCCGTGCCGCCGTCAGCCACCTGGCGGTCGTCGCCCGGTACGTTCAGGGTGAGGCACTCCGCGCCGAGCCCGAGGTGCTACAGTCATCTGGAGTCGCTTTGCGACTGGATGTTGGCGTCGGACCCGTGATCCGGATCAGAGTCCTCGATCGAAATGCCTTGCGCCGTGAAGCTTCGCGCTCGGCCAGGGCTCCGGTCGTTCCTAAAAGGTGAAATCTACAAAGTCCCGCCGTTCAATATTAGTGATCGTCTAACTTGTTTCTGATTTATTGTAACGAGCTTGACAAATTGGACACAGAACCATCAAATCTAGGGAACAACGACGGTTATTTTTCTTGGATATCCGGGAGGGGAGTGAGAGATGCTTTGAAATACTTATAATCTGTCGCTGCTAAAGAGTGAGACTTGTGTGATACAAGCCGTATTAAATTTTAAATTCTTAACCACTCGTGCTGGACTGGTTGAAAACATTGAGATATCTCGTCAAATAAATGGTGCTTTTATTTAAAAGAAATTTTTATTTGTATCGGATCGAACTATGATTTATGAAAAAACAGTAAGTTATGGAATTATTTATAGTAATTAAATAATGTTAAAATGTGACTTTCAATCAGACAATTTATCTGAATTATTATATATAGTATATATTTGAGGAGGCTCCGATATCGGAATTCTACAAATAAAATACAAAACTCTTCTCTTTCTGATCGTAGCTTGTAATTTGTTAACGTAACGAGGTATTTTGTTGACTATTAATCATTAATGTTAAATTAACAATATGCTTAGATTTATCAACTAAATCTTCGCCAACTATATATATTTAGTTGAAATTAAATTATTCAATGTATAAAAATACAATAATTCTAACACAAATCTATTCTTTAAGTCCTTGTTTCACTTGCAATTTTGAAACAATTGCGAGAACAATCAGTGAGATTTATCGCATCAATTATTATACAAATTTGTTAAAATGTATTTTTATAATTGAATAGTACAGTATATTACGTAATAAGTGAGAAATTTTACTGAAGAATTGCGTACGATATTTTTCACGTGAAGAGTGCAGAATAGAATTTTCTACGGCTATCTTACGGGAAAAATGTTAGTTTCAGTTATTTGCTATTTTATTATTTCATTTTTAATCTCATAAATAGTGATCGTATATTTCATCAATTTTATTTGTTCCTTTTATTTCTTCACAAGTGCAAGAATGTTTTATTATTTTATTTTTTTCCACGCAAGATTAGATGGAGTAAACCGAAATTTTTTTTTTCACTCGCTGTGAAAAATTATATATACATAGGTTTGTGTGTTTTTTCCTTGCTGATGTGTCTGATAGGTCAAATTCATATAGGTATATCTTTATAGACGATACGATTACTTAGAGATTTTAGAAGCGTTTCGGAAGTCGGGCAATTGAAAGCTAATACAGTTATAAGTGGATAATACGAAAATAAAAGTCAAGTTTGGATTCGGAACTGTTTACACTGACCAAAGATATAATTCATATTTATAGTAATAATAAAATAATTAATTTTTGTATAATTACCTGTGCGTTAGTATTTCGTCACTGCTCAAACTCCGTTCTAAATAAACAAACCAGCTTCTCCCGTTTCAACTTCGAATAAGATATTACTATGGCTGACTAATTAAAACGTTACATGGCATTTAATAGATACTATAATATATTTTATGTAAATATATCGTCTCGCTTCGCGCCATCGTTCGCAAGTGCAAATACTAATAATCGCATTATGATCTATAATTCATTAAAAATATCAAGAATGGCTTTCATACAATAAAGAAATATATGTTTGATTAATAGCTCTCTAGCCCTTGTTAGGACGAGCCAATCCCTCATATACTTGGGTAGGTGAGGATTTCAAAACTGCATCACGAGAAAGCTCTAAGGTAGCAAATTTTCATCGACTTACTTTACACCTATTGTTATAATTTTTTTTTATCTATTAGCTATAAAATCATGACGGGGTTATTGAGAATAAATTACAAAAAATTTTCTATCGATTTTGCATGGCAAAATATCGTATTCTATAAGTGCAATGGAAAATCGTGACGGGGTTATTGAGAATAAATTACAAAAAAATTTCTATCTATTTTGCATGGCAAAATATAATATTCTATAGGTGCAATGGAAAATTTTAAGGAAATCAGATCGAGTACAGATAGGCGAAATATAATCAATCGATTATAATGATTTTAAGAAAATTTAAACGTATATTTTTGTATATTAAATGTTTGTTTTTTCAGAAGTGTTTTAGATTTTTTTAAAATTCACAAGAAATAAATTAAATTTTTTTCATTTTGTTGGCTGAACTATGATATTTAAAATACCTTACAAATATTAAGCATAATAAAATTATACGAATTTATTCTTAATGTCATGTTATTATTTCAGAGCCAATAAATATAAAAAAAATGTCGGAACAGGCGACCGTATTTTTCAATAGTTGGTTGTTCTCTGAGCTACTTTAAATGAGCATTGCCGCGTACTAAAAATAAATAGAAACTCGAAAAATCCGGAATGATTGCAACATAGTCCATACATGTATACATATATATCCTATAAAATGTTTTAAAGGAGCGGCGAACACGTCATAGAGACGTTCTTGCCATCACACCGATGAAGAAGTCGTGTAACTGTAAGCATCAAATATGAACTTTTTTTTTTTCAACTTTTCTCTGTCTAACAAGATTCTAAAAAGGCATTAATATTAAATTATATAAGAAAATTTAATTAACTAAAAAATTATTATTTTTAATTAAAAACTTATTGAATATGATTGCATCATCGTTATTTTCAACAATATTTAAAAGTAGAAAGTGACCGACCGCGTGAATCTACTAAAAATTGCATCGAATTTGAGTATATAATTCATAAAAATTCAAATAAATATTTAGTTTATATATATATATATATATATATATATATATATATATATATATATATATTGCACCATTTTTTGTCGAGATAATGTTTAAATGTCAATTACATTAGAAAATATAATTGATATTTTCATTGCTGATGTAAAAGAGGCACTGTAAAATCTGCACTATACACATATTAATAGGGATTTACTGGGACAGATCCAAACGACGATGAAAAATACATGCTTGATATTTTGTAAAATACATTAATAACCATTGAAATAGAAAACACATAATTAATACAACATTATACATATATTGGTATAATATTAATTATAAATATATTATATATGTATAATTAAATTTGTAATATAGTGTATAAAAGGAGAAATAAAATTACGCATTCAATAAATACATTTATATAAGGGAATGAATATCAATAGTGCATAAAAGCTTCGATTTTCAGAAGCAAATATTGATTTCGAAGTTACATTCATAAATTTGTTATGTCACTATAAAATCGTTTATTAATTACTGCAGTAATTTATATAAACAACAATGTCCTAATGCTCAAAGCTTTTATATTACAAAACTTATTTGACTGTAGAACCTTTTTGCAGTTTTTCGATAACATAAAAAAGTGATTGCGATGCATAATAAACTTTACAAAGTTGTGGTTCGGCTGTGCGAAAATTCACAATACTTCTATATAAAAGTTACCAAATATAATTTATAAAACATTTTGGTTCATTAACTCCTTAAATTTCTATCTAGATTCAACTATTTAACACATTTATAAAAATCTATTGTACTAATGCACTTCTGAAAAAGTGACTAAGACATGTAAATAAAAAAATCAGAAGTTATATTGGATTGTTGTAAAAATCATTCGAAATGAATCCGAATTATGAGAATTATATTGGAATTGTCAATAGAAACTAGGTGAGTTTTATTTAATTAAAACTTTTGGATCAGACCCTGACTCAATGAAAACTGTAATTAAATTCAGATTTGGTTATTCACAGATATCTCTAGGAATTTGACTTTGATAGATTCATTTTTCGCTAATATATTGATACCGACATTCAAATCAAGCTAGATAGAAAACGTTATTTGGAAAATAAGTTGAAAGAGGTCAAGTTTTAATGCGTGACCGACATGTATATATTTCCTATTACCATCAATATCAAATTTTATATATAGCTGCTTAAATTTTTTGTAATATGTGAAGTACTTTATTTGGTAGTATTTCATTTTCTACAATATTAATTTTTAATTCGATATAAAAATGTATTTATTTATTTCACTTTAGCGGATGTATTTTTTATGAGAAAAATATTACAAATGGGGTGATAAAATCTTAATAATAATCATTAAAAATTGCATATACCATATGATCAAATTTGATTCGGACTGGTACATTGAAATTCTGCGCGTAAACTCAATCGGTAAAAATTTTTTCCTATATTGGTACAACCTTTCTTGATGTCCGTCTAAAATTTGAGCGCCGTATTTCCATTAGTGTGTCGAAAACTTGCCTCCTGCAAGTCGTCCATCCACCAAAAATCAAGGTGATGCTAATCGTTTTACCATTACCATGGGGTGGTTTACCATGAATTCGTTCCAGGAGGTCAAACGGTCAATAAGAAGTACTACTTGACCGTTATGATCCGTCTACGTGAAGCAATTCGTCGTAATCGACCGGATTTGTGAGCAGACAATTCATGTTTTTTTCAGCACAATAATGTGCCGGCACATTCCAGCATGATTGTGTCTGATTTGTTGGCCAAACACGAAATGACAGTCATCGCTCAGCCACCGTATTCGTCAGATTTAGCTCCCTGTGACTATTTCCTCTTTCCGAAACTAAAAAATCCGCTTCGGGGAACGCACCAAAAGTACATTGAAGCCATAAAAAGAAATTCTTCTTTTTTTGTTTTGGTCAGTTCGGGTAAAATTTGATCACATAGTATAAGGTACACTATAAAAAAGTTGTGAAATTGAAACGAAATAAATAAAAAACGATAATTAGAACATACAATTGAATTCAAGATGAATTTTAAATAAAAAATTTAAACTAACTGATATATAAATATCAGATAAATTTCGAAATAATTATTATGCAAACTGTTGACATTTGTAAAATAATTCAATGAATATACAATAATCCAACCTGATCAATATTATCGGCCATTCTCGACCGAGTAAGTAAGTGAAGTAAGTTCATGTTTGAAATTATTAATGTTTAAAATCTCTTTTACTGCACTGAAGATCATAACAATCATACGACGAGCAACAGGAGTATTAGCCGTGAAAGTCAATCTACCAATTCATCATATATTGTATAAATCGAATAGGGAATAATTATCACAATCTCAGCATTAATTAATTAATTTAATATTAATTAATAGCGCATATAAATTTTAATAGTACTAAAATTAATATTATGTAAGACTAGAGTATAATTATGGTACGATTAAAAGGATGATCATAAGTTCAAATGTGAATATAATTAAACTTTTAAAAAATAAATAATTGTTTGAACCGACTCAAAATCAGACGTACATCTTTTCAGAAAATCAAGACGATTCATGGCTTATGTAGAAATGCGAGAAATGTGAATATTTAGTATCTGTGGATACTAATGGTCATCATGTCTGAAATGCAATGGAAGTAATGAGGTAACAATATTTTCATTTATCGATATTTGTATTATTATCGGTGACGTTTTGGCCCTGTTTCATTATGCAATACTTTTCAAATCCAAATCAGGATTGTCAATAGTATCAAAGTGTACATTACTATAATGTTATCAAAATATCTTTTAGTTAATCGTCTATCTGAATTGTTACGTTCATCCAGAACGTTGAACTGATTTTGATGTTCACTTAAAAAGTAAATAGTCCAAAATAAGCATTTTTCATATTACGTAAGAGAAAAATTTAAGTCAAGTGGAAAGCTCGATAACGAAGCTATACCTGCCAGTCCTCTTTGGCCTCCCCCCACCCCTCCACGCCTATCGATTTTGCAATCCAGCTTGAAAAATTGATCCTTTCTTTTTAATTTCGCAAAGCACCGAGAAGAACTGGGTATTTCATGCATCCATAGATACCTGTGTATTTTTAAAAAATTTATCGGTCTTTCGAAATTAAATTGAGCATAACGTTGTAATTATAACTATGGAAACTTTTCGCAGTTATTCTTTTGCCGAAAGTATTTCGTGTTAAAATGCAACTGAAAACTTCAATTGAGTAAAATTGTGTTATTAATTGAATATAAGCGAATCGTTGCTTAAAGCGAACGAGTTCTCAAAGCCAGGTTGCGTATGTGAAAATCGACGACAGCTTTCACTTATGGATTTAAAATTTCAATGTTTTTGAAGCACACTTCGCAAACCGGTATAAAAATCTTTCTTATACATTTCTATTGTATATTAATTACATCTAATTGTCTATTAATCTTTTATATCTTATCCTGATCAAATTTTCTATTATAAAGTAAAAACCGTGAAAATATTCATAAAAGTCACGGTTTTTGCATTTATCTTGGAAAACTTTTAAAAATATTCAAAATAGAAATTGTGAATCATGTTACAATAAAGCTGTAAAGTAAACCATAAGATAAAATAAAGTTTAGGATAAGTTGGAAATTTGTCAATCGTTATTATCAGCGCAATACTGGTGCTTTCGCATGAACTTTTTTCGAAAATATCTCCAAAAATGTATTTTCATACGAATCAAACATTGTTTCTAATACTATTAATAAATGTTAAAATTTATCAAGATAAACCTCGAAAGCTGTATTTTTAATATTATTTTTTTATGGATTTTACTATTAAATTCTTATTGTCCTAAATTGACTCAAAAGATATATTTATAATTTCATCCAGATTTTTTATTAGGCTCTTTTTTTAGAGATTTTGTCTCTAAATAGGCTCTATTGAGCTATTTTCACTTTTACTTTCTTTCTTAATAAACAAAAAGCCTATAACAAAAAAAAATTTCAATGATTTTCCCATGCAAAAGAGCAAACTTCATTGCATCCGCGAGCAATCACTTTTTGATATTCATTTAATAAAATTATATTTATTAGACATAATTTATGTGTGTGTGTGTGTGTGTGTGTAAAGTCTTTGCCGCTGCAAAACGTGCGAGTGTTTTCTTTTTTTTTTTGGTTTTGTTTTTACCTCGATGTCAGCTGGCTGCCGTCGCTGCCGCGGCGCAGCGTGTCCGCGCGGCCCTTTCTGCACAAACAATTGCATATGATCCTCTGGAAGGCGAAGCGAAAGTCCTTGCTGAAGAGGGCGTAGATGCAGGGATTTATCGCGGAGTTGCAGTAGCCTAACCAGAAGAGCACGCTGAAGACGGTCGGGTGTATGCAGTTCGGGCAGAAGGCTCGCACCAGGTACATCGTGAAGAAGGGCAGCCAGCAGAGTATGAAGCCGCCGACGATGATGCCGAGGGTTTTCGCCGCCTTCGTCTCCATGCGGATGCGCTTCACCTGCATGTGAAACGGGCACATATTCTGCGTAAGCTCGGCTCTTTCCGGCCTATGTATGAGCCGCAGTCCGTCGGCGCTCAAGTGTATGTATTATATATGGCCGTACACGTATGGACGTTAAGATTTAGCAATGATATAGGTTTATATGTTTGCTCGTCTGTTTTTGAATGAGAAGAGAGGACGTTTTGAGTGACGGGATGCGATGAGGGCTACGCGCCTAAATTTTTAAATACGTTCATAAGCATATATTTCAAAATATTATATTACATGAGAAGAAAGATGATAGTCATAAGAAACAGTATCAATCTCTATCTTCGTAGTGAAAATATATTTTTTATCTTTAAGTTTATCAATCTGATGATGGTCACGGCTATTATAATCTAACTTAATTAACCAAAGTGAATTGCAGTAATTACGAAAAAATATAAGCGCGATTTTCTAAAAGTATTTAACCTCAAGAAGACTCATTCGATAACTTAATATACAAATTCTTTATTTCTGCTCAATGTACTTAAAAGTAATTTCTTTTTCATTCGAATTTCTATAATAACTAATTTTAGAATAAAATGTTACGTATTACACTATGGAAGACGTTATTATAGCATTGCAAAATTTTTTTAATTTATAATTTTATTTCTACAAGTGCAACAGTTAAAATACTAAAGTAACTTGTCGAAAGTTAAAGACATAGTTTGTTAAAAATGGTAGTTTTCAAGGTTGATCTTGTTTTTAGGATTTTGTTCTTTATTTTGTTATCGTACGCTGACTATAAAAACACGTAGATGTACCAATGTTGAGGTTGAAGCATAAAAAATGATATGATCTTGAAATGAAAAATTGCAAGACTATGTACACATTAATTTTTGTCTTTAGTTTCTGCACATCTGGTACAGAAAATCAATCTCGAAAAGATCAAAAAGTTCGAAATTTGAAAAGCATACTTATGAAGGATAATGGACTAGAATCGTTCCATAGATTTAATCATATTATAAATTCAGCAAATTACGGTTCAGATTTTTATTAGCAATATATAGTGTCAAAATACAGAACATTTTAATAAATATTTGTAAATTCCTGCCCATAGGATAGTTTACTAGCGTAATGAGAACTTTGCAGTTATAAATGAACATAAAAAAAAAATTTGAATTTATATTTTTTTATTCTATTCGATTTTTTAAATTTTATTTTCAAAACATAGTTTGGCGGGGTCTCTCTCCCTCTCTCTCTCTCTCTCTCTCTCTCTCTCTCTCTCTCTCTCTCTCTCTCTCTCTCTCTCTTCTCTCTATCTCTCTCTTCTCTCTCTCTCCTCTCGCTCTTTTCCCTTTGATTTCTTTTCTAGTCTTCTTTTGTTTTTTTTGTTTTTTGTTTGTACACATAAATAAGAATTACTTTAAAATTAGACGTATGCATTACTTTTAAATCACCTAATTTTAGTTTAAGGTTTAATTTAAGTTTTAAATAACAACTATTCGCGTCTGCGTTGGTAATTTATAATTTTATTTATGAACAAATTCTTGCTTTACTTTAAGACATTTATCCTTATAAATATATACCTCCGTAATTAAAATCTAGAGGACGGTTTACATGCAGTAGCACCAAGCCCCAAAGCACGATCTATGAGGCATACGTGACTTTCTACATTTTCATTTAGCTCATGCAGCAAGTGCACAATTAGAAATTTTATTTTTCTATTTTTTACATGATAGTTTCTTCGCTGAAGGAAAGACTTGATAAATTCATGAACGCTGAATTCCGAATAGACGAGCTATAGTAAAAACATTCATTTAATTAGAAAGAATAGCCACAAATTGGTTTGATTAATTATTGTTTTTTTTTCAAACAATCATAGGTTGATACAACTTTATAACAATATTAATCAATAAAAGTTATTGTATTGAATTGCTGTCAGTTAGAGTTAACGAGCCACATATTTCCAATAACGTTATTCTAGCAATCAGTACTATTTGTGTGGCTTCAATGAAGTTCGAATTTTGCAATCGTAATAAAAAAAAAAGTAGAAAAGTTCCGCTCCGCAGCCGTATGACTTTACAGTTGGGATTTTGTTACGCAATTCCTTCCTATAACATAATCTGTAGCAAGCAAGATAATAATTTTTTTCCACCAAATACAAAGAAGATTCTACAGATATTTAATGCTGAAAGCTTGAATGGTTCTGTATTTATTACGGTTAGCAATCTATTACTGTTACATAATTACAATGTATTTCGGAAAAGGGATTGAAAATTAAGATTCAATTAGCTTATTTAAATAATTCGTTTATTAGCGCTTATACGTTGTTTGTATACTTTTATATGAATATAAATTAACGATGAATTTGCCTGAATATATTACGTACGATAATGTAGCAAAACGTCTTTGGTTTAATTGTCGAAGAGATGAATACAAACATTAGCTTATTTATTTCATTAAAATTTTTAATAATAAACTAGGGCTTTGCAATTTTAGTAAGATTGAGTATAATTTTAATGTAAAGCACTATTCGGTTAGTCAAACAAAGAAAGTCTTTCTCGATCGATAAAAACTGATTTTCATAGCCCCATAAGCAGCATAATGATGATGATGATGATGATGATGATGATGATGATGATAATAATAATAATATAATAATAATAATAATAATAATAATAATAATAATATAATAATAATAATAATAATAATAATAATAATAATAATAATAGTAATAATAATAATAATAATAATAGTGTTTATTCATGTAATATAAAAATGTACGAAGAGTACTAACTAACTGCGTTTGTGAAAATAAAACTTATGGGAATGAAACCGAGACCTGATTCCTTATTTGCTTTATTTTCAAGCCTTTGGAGATACCTTCCTCCCCCCATATGCGTCTCACTGATACGAGCTCGAAATCATCCGATCAAGCACCATCGTGCCACTCTATTCAATGCTCATGATATTTCTCCATTATAGTCGCGGCGTTTAATAAATATTATGCGTCATCTGGGATAAATAAATTCTCCGCGCAATCGTATCATCGATGGCTTTTCCGCGACCGAGCGGCCTATACATGTATCTGTGGAACGACTATAATAATTAGTGTTACATTATTACGATAAAGGAAGGGGGAGTAAGGGATGGAAAGAGAAGGGGAGGATGGGGAGGGACGTTGTTCACCTGTGCCTTTATATTTCGCTTGCCCATTTTCATCACGCGGGGCTTCTCCTCGGCCGTCCCCGGGGTCAATTCCCGGAGCGAGACGGCGTCCCCGGCCACTTGGCTCTCGCAGCTGCTGCGTCTACTCGACCTCCTGGCGCTTCCCCCTCTGCCGAAGCCCCCGACCTAAATACAACCAGCGTTCAATTTATATCGTATATAGTGCGCATACATAGATAGATATTATAACGCCGTGCCTTAACCGCTCGAGAGTAACTGAGAGAGAGAGAGAGAGAGCCACCGAGCGTGCCTTCGGGAGGTCGCGCGTCTGCGCGCGTAGCCGTTTCACCCCTATCCCTTATCCGAATTCTCTCTCTCTCTCTCTCTCTCTCTCTCTCTCTCTCTCTCTCTCTCTCTCTCTCTCTTCATCTGCCTCTGCCTCTGTATCTATTTAGTTTTCTTCATCGTTTTCGCCGTGCATCCTCTCTTTCCGCATCTGATGTGATTCTGTTCTGTGGAACGGAATTTTTTTCCTCGGGCACAGAGTATTTACAATCACCCCGGTGATCGAATTATACGAATTGTATCTATATTGCACGCAGGTTTTCGGTCAAAAAAATTTAAAGAAAAAATCGTGCTGCCAGTCTCTTTCTCTCTCTCTCTCTCTCTCTCTCTCTCTTTCTCTCTCTCTGCCTTGGTTCCCTTGCTCAATGACCATGTCACCGACGATTCAGCGAAAAATATCAACGATTTTCTTTTCCCCTCGACGCGATGACCTGCCATGTGCAAATTCAGAGCAAGCCTATACGAATTTACGAATTTGAATAATTCAATAAAGGAATATAATGTACTTCTGCTCGATCCATGTATGTTTGTTAAATGTAAAGAGCGAGAGAGTGCGTAGAGAGAGCGCAATTATGGATTTTGAGGACCTTTGGAGTGGGTGATTTTATTTAACACATAAAAAATACGGCTCTTGTTGAATGAATACCGAACTTCAAAGAGCCAATAATAGCAAATAAATCAGGCAATTGAAACCGTGCGGATTTTAATAAATATTCTATTTATTAAATTATTTATAATAACGGTTTTTTTTTGAAAGATCGATGATAGTTAAAAATTTTGATGTTTAACGCTATAATATTTTAATTCTGTTTTATTAGCAATTTATATTATAATTAGTATATATATATATATATATATATATATATATATATATATATATATATATATGAATCTGAGAGTATTGAGATAATATTGAGTGAATATAGCGATAATCATATATTTGTATTTTGAAAGAGTTACTTGAAAATAAAATTTTATAGAGCCTATACTGTAAAATTTATTCTTATATATAAATGTCAGAGTTAAATTTAGAAAATAGTAGTTAGGAATACGGCGGAAAATATCAGTTTAATAATATTATGAAGCTTGCTTTCTTCGTAATCGCTTTGCACAGCTTTATTATTACTTATTACATTAGCTAGCCCAGCAGCTCCTCTCTTAGTAAACAGCGTCAATTGCACATTTGATACGCCTGTTAATCTTCGACGAGGAAGAAAAATGCTGCGCTGTATTTTGCGCGAATTGAATTCTGCTACCTTTTGTTGATCCTACTATTTTTCTTTCGCTAGATCGACTAGAGAGTGAGTGAGAGAGAGAGAGAGAGAGAGAGAGAGAGAGAGAGAGCCAAATATATTATATTCCTTTTATAATGACAATTACTAACGGTTAACGGAAAGATATATCCCGAAAGATATATATATATATATATACATATATAGTACACAATATACCTTCAAGTGCGTCGACTTGGAGGTGGGACAGAGCTGGCTCTGCGTCTGGCCGTTGTTGTTGTAGTGGACCGAAATCTGGGAGCACTTGGATGGCGTCCTTTCCAGCGTATTGTTGCACTTGGTGTTGAGGGTCTCGGTGCTCGGATACGAGACCGATATCTTAATGCGCTCGCGCCGCGAGGGGCTGCGCGAGCTTGGGGTCGCGCAATCGCTGCTGCGTGGGCTGCCGTTGCTCCCGTTCTGCTCGCTCGCCCGGCCCCGGTGTATCCTCAAGGTCAGCCGCTGCTCGTCGAACCTGCGAGGGCGACTCACAGTCCAAATTACAAATGTATACGTATAGATGTGTATACACGAAACTTTTAACGTTTTGGTGGTGGGAACATCAATTTCTTTTTACAGCACGATCTTGACCGAACTGAATCTCAAACCTTGTTTTCCCGATTAAATCAAGAAACATTGTCTGTAAAAATTTTTATTATAAAGTTCATTCAAAATTACTCAAACAAGTAATAAGCTGTTACGTGATCATTTAAACTGAGGCTTTTATTTGATAAAAGAATCTAATTTTCCCTTTTGAATTCATTAAGCAGAATTATTTTTTGGCATACTTTGCAAGCATTCTATAATAATCTTGTAAGCATTTGGCTAATAAGTAAAATTCTACCGGTATTCATTATTTCTATCATAATTTAAATTAGCTAAATATTATCTTGATTTTATAATACGAAAGTTTCGCACACGACTCACATTTTTCACCTTACACTGTTTCTAACAAACAATGACATATCTAAAAACACAACAGTCGTCTTTTAGGTATTATGAAAACTAACCTATCAAATATCAAAATTTTTTTAAATAGAAAGTATTTTAAGTCTTTTAAAACATGTTAATTTTTGTTATATTTTGAGAAATTTCAGTTACCTATAATTTTTTTAAAGTACGTTCACTTTGATATTGGACTTATTTTATAATATTAAGAAACATTATAAAATTAGCATAATATTCGTGATTTTTTATATTAGGAAAATTTTTTTTTAATTCTTGAAAGCAACATTTCTATTATTTTCACTTGAGAAAAAGAAAAATTTGCTAGAGTTTTTTTTTAATTCGAATAAAAAAGTAATATATTATATAAAATTCAGGTGTAATCAGTACAATTTAATTATAAATGTGGTACAGTCTTTTATATCATAAAATTTTTTATAAAAAATTTACTACTTAAGGAAATCTTCAATCCTGTAAGCTAAAGTAAATAAAATAGGACTTTTCTAAAAGATACAAGTTTCGTGGATTAGGTCAAATATATTTGAACTGACGAATTCATCTACATCAGTATTTCGTTCAATCAATATTAGGTCCATTATAAGCTTGTTCATTCAAAATGATGATCATTGAAAAATTAATCTAACAAAAATATTAAAAAACATTTTTAAAGAAAAAAGCTGAAAGCTATATCAATAGTCTTAATTTTTTGATTGTGTAAAAAATCTAATCATTTGGTACGACATATTAATAGCATTTATTGATTTTGCCTCAAGGGAGCCTAAAAACGTAAAATATATACATTTAAAACTTTTTTAATTTGTATTTTATTTATGAATTTATCGATGGATAAAAACAGTAAAAACACTAAATTTTTAAAAAAAATTTTGACGTTCATTATATTGGATTGACTTAAATATTTTGGAAGGAGAAACAACTTTAAAATCATATGTTTATTATTGTCCACTCTGTCGATAGATGATTTTTATTATACAACATACGTATTCGGATTATAAAATACTTGAATTCATTTAGTATTAATATAATTAGATAGTATTGTACTAAATTCTAAAATCATCTAGTACTTTAAATAAAATTGACAATTGTTGGAAGAGCAACTCTATTAACATATTAGAATGTTTAAATCAACAGTATCTACAAATGTACAAATTTTTTTGGAAATGAAGTTTAGCGTTTGTTACTATTTAAATAGAGATACATTAATTAATATGATATTTATTTTAAAGATATTAAAAGCAGAACTAAACGTGATTGCTGTAAGTATAGTCTTTTTATTTCTATAATATATTTTCTATAGATGATAAATGTTTATATTAATTTTTATTTACTAGCTGAGTTTAAGCTTACTACTGTTTGTCAATGATGAAGTTTTTGATATTTCTTTCAATATTTGAAACATTGTATTTAGGGAAAAAGATAAGCAAAATGTAGTATGAATTTATTTTACCCCTCAAACCTCAATATCAAATTCCAAAAACTAAAGAAAATTGCTTGTTTAAAGGAAAAAGGTATCTTCAATTGTAAGCATTGAAAGGAAAACAAACTCAACACGAATTATTTAACTCAACAGTAATTGATTTTCAAAGTAGACAAATATTCAAGTCGTTGAAATGGAATACGCAAAGTGGCGTAGAGGAACCGTGTTTTTGACTGAACGCTTTGTCTAAAATCGAATGGCATTATCGCGAAATGGTCGCGCCTAATCCTCGCGGTTTATTACCTCAGAATGGTTAGTACATCTGTCCTTTCGGCATGGAAAGGTTTATTCAGATTTATTGCTTTAATCCCCAAAGTGCATCCGTATATTATATATATATATATATATATATATATATATATATATATATATATATATATATTGGCTCGTTACATTCGAATCGCGTATGTCATTCGTAAATTTCTTTATCTCTGAGTAAAAATCACACTCACGGAATTACATCTAAGTCGACAAATATATTGAGAGTTGTAAATATTTTAAATGGAACGAAATATTGCTAGTTATTAACTCTTTTCGATAGAAAGTTGAGAACAATTAGGTCATAGATTGGTATGGATAGAGGTGTCTTTCAATAATGTTTACGTTTACGTTGTAACGTATACATGCATCGATGTTGAATTATTTACTATGCTGATAATACGAGAGTATGAAGTTTGCATACAGTAAAATATTAGGGCATAATGTTGCTTTAGAAAGCATCGAGTAAACGGCTGTACTTTTACTTGTGCGTTCTTTTAATTTATTCCGTTCAGAAAACAATTTGACATACTCTTAAATTTACTTTAATCTATTTTTTTTCATTTTTTTGCAATTTGATTAAAAAAGAAGCGATTCTTCTCAATAAGAAAGAAGAATAAAAAGAGTATTGGTATCAGAACATTATGAAGGCTTGAGGAATTAATACCGCTGATATGGTACTTATTGTTCTCGCCTGTAGACGTGAAATAAGAATTAAAATTTTTCAGCTAGTTTCATTTCTAAACTAGTTAGTAATAATATCAGTTTCCTTGAAAAACATAAGTACAACAGTCAAATATTACAAATTTTTCTTTAAATACAATTTTCTCGTATATTACCCCTTTTGATCCTCTCTGTACATTGGGGCAGGGTGAAATGTTTATCATGAGTGTAAAACACATTTTTTGTAAAGCAATCATTATCGTGCGCGACTGTTGCCAAATGAGAATAAAGGACCGAAGAAAATACCCTATTCATGGTAATTCATAAATAATATTTATGTAATTATAATTTTTTTCACTCAATACAGTTATGGCTCTGAATTCTTTTAAACATTATTTTTTAAAATTTAATGATTAAAATTGGAACTATTAATTATTACTTATTATAATATGATTTTATTATTCATTAAGAACGAATGAACTTAATGATTAAATTCAAGCAGCGCAAAATATTTTTTTATTATAAACATTATACGGATTCTAGGATACGATAGTTAACCTTTTTTCGAACAGACAATCGAATTTTGAAGTACTTATGAGAAATCAGCTATAATGTAACATTTACCTCGATCCCGTGGCTATGGAGCTTTTGGTAGTCCGAAAGCCCCGATTGATGGCTTTGGTCGTGGAGACCGCGGCGTGGTAGATCCTCCAGTAGAAGAACAGCATCACCAGCGTTGGTATGTAAAACGACCCGAGAGCACTGAAAGACGAACCAGTCGTACGTGAGCTAATGTTGTTGCGGATGGAAATGGACGAAAGAGAAAACAGGGTGGGAGTGTAGAAATTGGGAGGATAAGCAAAGGAGAGCTGCAACCAACAGAACCACACGGCGCAGAGTGCGACAGCACTAGTCGGGGCTGCCTGATATATATATATATATATATATATATATATATATATATATATATATTCATCAGGTGCAGGAAAGAAATGGAGAATGCTAAAGACTGACATTTCGAGAGCGCATTATCGGCCAGCAGACGTGGCTGCGAGGTATTCACTAAATAGGGTAAATTTGATATATGTACTGCGTAGAGAAAGGAAGGCGAATTAACTTTGATTACGGGGTAGCTCCGTGGACGATTTATGCAAACTTATATCTACATTTTCCTAATTTTTTCGCGGATGTTCTGGTTAGTATAAAACTTTTAAATGCAGTGGCTAATTTAAAATCTGCACGTAATTATGCGTAATATATTATTTTAATTTCGGTGCTTTTATTTTAGAGGTTTTTGAATTGAGACAATAGAAAAATCGGAGGATGCGTTCATTGTAGCGCAAATATTCAATTTTCATCAATATATATATATATATATATATATATATATATATATATATATATATATATAGAATTGCCAAGCTTGTGACAAGTAATTTGTTCTAACCACAACAAAAGAAGAAAAATTATACATTAAAAAGTTTTTTGCGACCTCAGAAAATTATTAGATTTACAAATATTTGCTAAAAACATGATGGATTCTTGATCACGAATTAGGACTGTCTAATGCCAAAAAAATAACATAAAATTTTTATTAATAATGTTATGAATTAAAACGTCGCAGGAATAAAATTATTATTTAGAACAAAATGATGAATACCTATATTATTTACAATTCTCACTCTATATCAGCTTGATTTTGTAAAATTTAAAATTTTTTTCTAGAACTAGATATACTGCAAATTTTGTGAATATAATTTTTTACAATCATACTGTATGCCCATTGTTTACCGTACAACTTTTGTTTTATTAATTTTTAAGCTTAAAAAATCCTTTATCATTGTGCTTTTTAAAATTTTAAGATAGTGTTTAAAAAATAGTATTTAATAAATTACTATAATTTTTTGTAACAATTATAGTTTATGTATATACATATACACATGAATGAATTAACAAGAATTACCAAAAATTGTATTTAAAAAAGGGTAACATAAATATAAATAGTAGATTTATAATATAATTATAAACAGGATGAATAAATATTAATGACATTTTTAAAGCTATGTGTAAGAGAGTAATCTTATATTTAACTCGACCATTTTTATTCTTTCACCGAGATTGTAATTTAGGAAAAAGTTTGTAGCAAGTCTTAAGATATTTCGCTCATTAATTTTCTCACTTTTATCGTCATTGACCTACGATATAAGAAGTTTGAATAACTGAATAACAAATCAATATTTAAGAACGAAATACTGAATAACAATTGACGAAGATTATATTAACATATCTCATATATTAACATTATATTAAAATATTCTCTATATTTTTGATGGTTTATTCATTTTTACAGAAACATCCAATACAACAGATTGAAATTAATTTAAAACAAGCGATTGGAATGAAACTTTATTTGAAATCGTATTTGATTGTGATATTAAACTATATTTTTATTAGGTTTTATAAGATTATTTCTTTTTATTGAGCATATTGAAGTCCTGCAAATGAATGCAAGACTTATTTACCTATATAGTGATTCGTAGTTATATACATTAAGCTGTAAGTTTGAAATAAGAAATGTAGATTGCTATACACATTTTTTGAATTTATCTAGTACTTTCCATAAATATTTATAAGCTTGATGATCGGGGTCGCTATTACTATATGGATTTTTAAAGGCAGAATTAAGCTGATTTGTATTTTTAAATTTTAAATCAAATCAACTCTTTCACGCTCACATAGCGATCATTGAAAGACAGCATGATTAATGTCTTGATCGAAATTTTTGTTGTACATCCATTTCGAATAATTTATCATTCCTACTCTTGCTAATAAAGCCTAAAGATTGTAATAGTCGGGTCGTCAGCGATTGGTTCTAATGATATTTTTTCTTTGTAGCTTAATGTAAATGTTGTCTACGTGATTTTATTTTCTCGCTCAATAACGCGTCAATCCCAAATAATATTATAAAAGAATTAATTATTTCCTCAACCTGAATCGGAGCATTTTTCTCTTTCCAAAAATTCATTTTCTGCTTTAAAGTCGATTTGTAAAAAAACAAATTTGATTTCCCCGTGTCACCGGCAGATTATATTTTCTTATCACGTCTCTCGTCCTCGGCAAAGACAGGCGTACAAACCACGTATTTCGACGAAACAAAGAAAATCGCGTTTAGAATCTCTATTTCTCGTTTTTTCTCCCGAGTCGCCAAACCGCATTGTGATAAGCAAAAAAAGCGGGATGGTGGCTGTGGTTAGGGGCGCGGAGGAGGAGAAATCCCGGAGAAAAGCCGCAGTGCGATAGAGCGCGGCGACCCGTGTTCGTCCCGCGACTCGTGCATTCCTATCTGTACCGCGCCCGCCCACTCTTGCCCCTCTCTTTACATATTCCATTTCCTTTCCATTCCATGGATTCTGTTCTTCCGGCGTTTCGAGATCTCCTGACGCAGCCGTAAATCATCCGAGAACTTATATATATATATATATATATATATATATATATATATATATATATATATATATATATATAATCTTCGACCAGAATCGATGAGCTCACGCGGAGGCTGCGCGCTGCGCGACCATCCCGCAAAGAGAATAATACTCTGAAAAGTTGAACGAACTATTGGAAATATCTTTTTTTGTTGCAATTAGTAGCTCTAGTGTAATTATAGTTAAGAAAATTGTCGAGACTGCTTGTCTTTAATCCTGAGCCGTAAAACTTTTATTTTTATATGATTAAATTTAGAAGAATCACTAATGTTGATGATAGTAAATCTGCAAATTTTACTTCAGCATTATATTAAATTTTTGTAACGATCCGAGTGAATTCTGAGGTTTTCAGATTGGCTAATAACAACAATACTAACAAAAAATGTATTAACCCCAAAATTCCTTGTATTCATAACGTATTATTTGGAGCAGTTCTGGCCAATAAAAGACTCTATATTAGTTAGTTTATGTGTTAATAAATATTTTTTGTAAAAAAAAGTTTGAAAAGGATAAAAATTCAGCTATCGAAACATAGACAAAATATAATTGTTTGAAAAATTTCTTAATTCTTTATTCATCGTTTTATTGACTATTATAATTTTTAAAACAAATATTACTTTGCACTATTACGCTATTAATAGGACATTAGGACATGGGGAATATATTATAATACATTAAAAACAAGAAGAAGCATTATTATTTTATATTAAAATTTAAAATAAAGGTAAATATATGTATGTATGCATATATGTATTTATGTATGTGACACTTTAATAGTGATTAAAATAGATAAATGCTTTTTCTACATCAAATATACTGCTTCAACATAAAAATAATAGTATGAATGGATTATAAAAAAAATTACGTATTCATTTTTTAAAGATATTAAATACATTTTTCATGGACTTGTGAAAATTGGCTCTCGAATAGTGTGAAACTCTTCTTATAAATGCCACATGAAGAGTTAATAAAATATGGTATATAATCCATTGAATAAGGGAAATAAGATGATATGACAAAAATCCATTTACAAATGACTTATGACCAAATTTTACGTGCGCTCTTATGAAAGTGCGAGTAAAACATAGTATGTTTTTTCCGATCAATCGGCATTTGTTATAAAAATAGTATTTGTAAAAAAAAATTGTCGCTTATAAATTAAAAAAAATGTTATTTTCAAGTTTATTACGATACGTTGGCAAAAATTCAGCTTAAGGTAAATTAATGCCTGCATTCTTTTCAAATCGCTATTCTGACCGCTGTATCGCAGCCTGAAGAAATGTAGACTGGCAAACAACCATTGAAGAGAGTGGGTATAATGATTTTATAATAATTAGTCTGGTCTGAAGCAGCTTCCGTCCGCCCTTACACCCATCAACTCTCTCTAGTTCCGCAAACATAATAAATTATCACGACGCGACTGATGGATCGCGGCCCTCTTTATAATAGACCGATGTCCGGGCTTGGGTGCCATTAACAGAACCCCCTCCCCTTCTATTTATAGTAGAGCCTCGCAAGGCCACGGTAGTAATAATAATAATTGTTCGAAGCGCGCGAACGGGAGAGTTGCCGCAGTTGATATATTATATATAGGCGGCGAAGGTGGAACGCGGAGCGAAGAGTGAATCCGAGTAAACGATGGCGGGAAGTAAAGTTAAGCAGCGCTAATTAATGCGAACAACAGAGAGCTTTGTTATATATATATATATATATATATATATATATATATATATATGTTCAGCTGTTGTCAGGTTCGATAGTTTAAAATTCTCTCTCTCTCTCTCTCTCTCTCTCTCTCTCTCTCTCTCTCTCTCTCTCTCTCTCTCTCTCTCTCTCTATCTCTCCGACTCTCACCCTCTGTTGCCCACTTTTATCGCATTTTCGCATAGAGTTTAATCAATCGCACCTATTCTGAACAGGTGTTTAGCAAACCGAATGCTGTGAAAATTTAAATCACGATAAAATAGCAGAAAATAAATTTTTAGATTATTAGTCAGGAATGTCATTTCGCAAGATATATTATAGTAAAGTGTCAGAAAGATATTCGTTCTTTCAAATTCTAATTCAGAATCTTCATATTTGAATTTGACTTATAAATTAATCATATATTGTAACGACATTTCCGTAATAAACGGTGAAACGAAATATAAGACTTTTTCCTCTGATCAATATTTATATGAGTCGTGGGCATAACGAGTGTTACTGATTCAAATAGTACTGACATTTTATTATTAATTAAATTGAAATATTAAATATTGATGTTACTTTTAAGTTTAAATATTAAGTGAAGCTGATTCATTAAATTGTTTTTAAGACATTGTAGTTTTAATTTTAAGTTTCTAAATAATACTTTGTATAAATATTAGATTATATTACGTATAGGTTATAATCGTTTCTCGAATCATATATAAAATTTCTAAGGTTGAGACGTTTGATAAATTTGAGAACTGTACTGGTTAAGATAAAATATATCCTATAAAAAAATTAAATGATATGGATTCTTTGAAAATAAGATGCAATTTCTTTTAGACTTATTTAGTTTAGACTTATTTACTTTCTTAATAAATTAATTGTATGAAGTTTAAAAGTTATGTAATATTAAATCATAGATTTATGTCGAAATTTGAAACATATGTAAAGAAATAAGCGAATGATATTAAACCTATTTATGTTAGCAAGTGACGTTGTGTTTATAGTTTAAGAAAAAAATGTATACAATTGACTCGGATGCGAGATTACCTTGGACAAAAGCGGCTGCTAAATAAATAATTTCATGATACGTTAAATGAAACGAAATTTTTAGTTGTAAAGCAAAGGCAAGAAAAGAGAGATTTGAAATGTTTAAATTTAAGAAAAATTCTATATTTCGAAGCGACTATAAAAATAGAAGTCGATGAAAAAGGCGCCTAAAAATCGCGAGCAGACTCTCATTATAGGCCAAACTACGTGTACAAATAAGGTACACACATCGATCCGTGCCGTGACGGGAAAACCGAAGATTTTCTCGTAAAATAGCTTATATACGGTTTCACAAATAGGTGGCCGAATACTTGCTATTGAGAAAATCTTGAGATTTTCAAAAGAGGTTAAATGGTCATGCTTCCTAAAAGCAGTGATCCGTGCTGTGACGGTAAATTCAGATATTTTCCTTAAAAGAAAGCCTTTCTACAGACTTATATTGAAATAGGTCGTATTCTGGCATTCGGAAAATACCGAGAACTTCAAAATCAGGGGACGTGTATGGTTGGCCACCTCGGGCTCTCCGTCCGTCCGGCTGCGCGAAGAGTTTGGGCTGAGATCGGCGCGAGCGAGGCTTATCGCTTGTAATTGGACTCCTTTTTGAGGGGAGTAAAGAGTCTATAAAATAGCGCCTTAAGAGCGTTTGAGTCATTATTTTTTCTCGTTTTTGCTACGGTACGCATCGTTTTTGTATTTCTATTTTTATATATTAAACATTGTTTTATTGAAACTTTTGTTGTTTTGTTTTAATTATAATAAATCCCAGCACTTGTTTTATTTGTAACAACGAGGTCATTTATTTTATAACTATTAACTATTTTTCTTAATAACTATGGACGATATTAACTTTTAGGATACTAATAAAGCTAAAATTCAATGTTAAAAACAAGAAATTTCAATAAAATACAGTCGGGTCAAAAATGTCAATTTTCTTCTCAATTTAAAAAAAAAAAATCAAATTCGTATAAATCTGATAGCGTTATTGGAATTAGTGAACTTTAAATTAAATAGTTCAAATAACTTTAATCAATTTGAAAACTTATAACGGTGAATTTTCGAGGTCGCTATTAATAACGAATCTACACTATAGATATTTCACGATTCAAAATGCATTAGCTATATATGTTATCTAATTTTAAATTCTGGAATTCGAATAGCATACTCGTTCAGCGACAAAAAATATGAGAGTAAATGCCTTTCATGAAAGAATTAAATTAAGTGAGAATGGATGAATTTTAAATAATTTAAGGTCTACAAATCATTATGTAGAGAAGTTTACAAAAATCTCTAAAATTAAAAAAAGAAGGAATTATAGAAGACAATCCAGAAAAAAAATGACGTTAAAGAATGTAACAATCTTGAAGTTAAAGTTTTTAGTACAACCACAGGTTAGTTATTTAATCTAAGACTATTGCAGCGAACTATGAGTCATAAGCAAATTCAATAAAATATCTGTTTTATGGTGGTTCTATTCGAAATAAGAAGTACGCGGAGAGATCTGAAATTCAAAAATGAATCTCTGCGCAAAATTTTAGGTAGGGCTGTAGGATAAATTTTTGTGAAAAATATTATTGGAATTCACCCATTCACTGCGTTTCTAACAACGAATACATCACAAAGAATAGTATGATCACCGGAAATGGTACTCTTCAATATCGTATCACATCAGCTTGTACAGCGGAAAATCACATCATTTTGCTTCGATTTTCACGCGACACAATATAATTATTAGGATTATCTAAATATTTTTCTTTAATATAAGATAATTTACTTCAGATTTATTAGCTTAATCATTTTGCATATTCATGGGGTAACTAATTTATCATGACATGGACTTTCCACAGCTTTAACAAGCACAAGTATGTTGCGTGTTTAGTATTTATTTTCTTTTTAGCGCAATTCATCAGTAGCAATTATTCCTCTGCCAACGTGATTTAGTTTTTCTACTGCTATGAAAAACAAGAGAGTGGTAGATGATGGCATAGAGGTAGAGAGAGAGAGAGAGAGAGAGAGAGAGAGAGAGCGGGAGGGAGAGGGAGAGAGAGGCGAAGATAACTGCGGATTAACAAGTGGCGCTTCGTTAATTCTACTTGTTTATATATATATATATATATATATATATATATATATATATATATATATATATATATAATTGCGTTACAGCGCGAACAAAGTCAGACCGAGAGCCGACAATTCGAGCCAAATACGAGCGCGGCTTCCATGATGAAAGCTTCCACGAAACTGTACTAGCTTAATTATCCCCTTTTGTTTAGCTGCGACAAGCTCCGACATCCGCCTGCGCAGTCAGACGAAAGAAAAGGGTCCTGCAGTTAACGATGACGAGTGTGTTTTTTTTCATATCATTTTTCACACCTTGCAATCAGCAGCTAAGGAACTTGAAAAAGGAACTTTACAGCGCGGTGCTTCAGGCGAAGCCCACGAATTGCAAGCTCCAATAATTGCAAATGGTTTATCGACGTTAGAACGGCGCAACTAATTAACAATGGAAGAAAGAAGAAAAAAGTCGAAGATAATTGTCGGACAATATAAGGAGATTAAATGGGAGAATGTGATTTTTTGAATTAGACTAAGTTACTATGTATATTTTATCAAAATTGTTTATTCTTTTAATGATTTAAAGAGAAGTTCAATATTCGTCATTCATAATCTTAAATTTAACATATGTTATGTGTTAATTTTATAGATAGTACACAGATGTTCTAGTCGACTCGTAATCAACCAAAAATTTTTACTAATATAAACAATAACTTCTATTTTGTTATCGCAGTTATCACCGGGTATTCACATCGTCAATTCGCTCCGGCCATATTTATTATTTCTACTCGTTTCTACATCAAAACGCAGAAGATGTTGAAATTGCCATATTAATCCTATTTAGGGAATAGAAAATTGAAAGTCCACGTTAAATGGGATTCTTTAGCAGAAAACGCTTCAATATATAAAATCCTATTGAAATTAAAATCCACCAAAAATGAAGTATAGATAAATATATAAATGTTGCCATTATTATAAGTTGCCGAGTACGTGCACGAATCATATCCTTAATTGCTTGACGTCATTGTAAAGTGCGTCAATTCAGCCGAGCTTCAGTTAATAATTATTAATTATAAAAACTAATTATAATTAGCTTGGACATAACTTTAAGCAAATACTAAAAAAAAGGTGAAAACTTACTCTGCGATGCCTTTGATATTGAAGTAGATCGTATAATAACTTTTAAATACTCTATGAAAAAGAAATTTAATGAAAATTGGAAAAGCACAAGCAATGTTAAAGATCAAAAAATTGCTTAGAGCTTTGAAGAAAAAATGAAGGTAAAACGAATGAAGTTAAATTGATCAAATTAAATTATTAGCGATGTTTATAAGCGTAGAATTTTGAAATGTTAATGCTACGTACATTTTAATCCCGTTTATATTAGAATGACTGGCGTATGTTCGGATTAAAAATTAAAACGTTGTATTTAGCCTTCTGATCTTTATTTAAGCGTAAATTAATTTATTGATTTAGATGAGATTGTCTCTCAAGTCATTTTATGCAATGCATTACTATTTTCTTTTAGACGATTATAAATTATTTTTAATACAGTATGCACGCGCGGTATGAATCTAAAATGTAATTTTGCTCTCGAGTTGAAAGCAGAATACGATTGGAACGCTATAGCCCGTAATCGTAGCTCAGTAGATGTATTCTCGTCCATATTCGCGACTACACAGCGATTATGGAATCTAAACAGTGGCAAGGCCAATAATTTAATAGGCAGCGCTGCTAGCAATCATTGTCATTCAAATTCTATTTAGACTGCGATAAATTAATTATCATGGCCCTTCTATAGTTTCCGCTATAACTACAGCGGAGGGCTCCGAACAGCTTTGTTGCCAGAATATACCAATAATACCTATTGATTGCCAATGGTGTATTCAGTCGAACGTCTCGTCACTGATTGGAGCGTATTATAGTTGCGGTCTATCATAAATATTTAGAAATAGACACCTTCATTTTATGGACGTTGTCCACGCACTCTTCTATTTCAAAACTTTTCCATTCCACACCTTTCATTAACAAAACCTTTTACCAAGAGAGATACTACCTATATTATTGTGTTTTCTCTCTCTTATCATGGATCCAGCACGTTGCGCAGGATGCGTGGCCTATCTGTGTACACGTTTATAGGATCTACCCAGTGATGTAATATATAACAGATGAGTAAACCATAAATATTGACTAGCAGCACACAAATATTTCTAAAAAATTTCTACGATATGTTTTTTCAGCTCAAAATTCATTATGAATGAATCTTGTTGTTTGTTTATTAAAAATTCTCAAAAATTATGGTATTGATTAATTTTTACATATTCCATATTTAGTCATTCTGATCAATAGGAGTGATTTTGAAAATTGTCCAAAAGTTTTTTTAACCAGTAATTTATTACAAATCTATAATTATTTCGTTTTCTTACTTTTGTGCAAACTGGGAAGAAACAACCATAAAACTGACTATTTTCCAGCCACGTTTTGAAAGAGTATGTTTTGTAGGGAGCAATTAAAAAAAATTTCTATTGGCCTTTCTCTGATTTAGGGAATGTATACAATCAACCGTTCGTGGAAGATTATGTGGAATTTATTTTCTAATAGTAAAAGTACGAAAGATACTATAAGAGGAAAAATCTCAATTTTTTAAGTCTTAATGCTTTATGATAATTTAACGAGACTAGAAATCGAACATACAGTTGTTCATAGTTAGATAAAAGACAATATAAGAATAAAAAATTCCGAAGATAATGAAAAAAGTCATAGAGGAAAATATAAAAAGAATTGTGCGATATTAAAATCAGCACCTGATAATTTAAGAATATTCGAAGTAGAATACAATATTGTCAAAATTGTTTTTGCGCGAAAAAAGATTGAAGCAAAAGGCCAAAAAAAAATTACGAAGAATGTAATCGATCTTTATAACTACAGCATACATGTATTTCTAGACATAAAGTAACTCAGTCGATTGTTTTCTGGACATACAAAAAAGAATTTCTTAAGATTTAACAAGGATTTTGCAATTTTATTGGTACCTTTCGGCTTAAGCCCATAATATCCTTATACAAATACTTATACAATTAGCATGATTTTCGTGACATATATGCGAAAGAGAAGTGCATACGTATAATTCAGCTATGCGCTGGATATCTGTTTCCCCTTTTTGAATAGTTGAATGACAGTTTTGAGAATTTTTTTTTATACCATATGCTATTCATGTCTCGTGATTTCACTCACATTAATAAAAGTGAATAAGTATCTGCTGCATTACTCAATAAATGAAATATTTATTACACTGTCAATCGGAGCAAGAAAAGAATATAAATTTAGTGAATACAATCCAATTTAATACAATCGAAAAATATATATTCTTCAAAATACAAAACATTGGAAAAAAATTAAATTATACCGGTTGCTTGTGACGCTATTTTTGTGACGCTGTATTTTATTATTGTACTCAGTTGTAAAAAGGCGACGAAAAGTATTGCCTACTACATAACATTGAGATCTATGAAATTGACTTATGAAAGAAGCTTGTAGAATTTTTAAATGTCTGAAATAATTTTCAATAAATTTAAACACAGATTGGAACGGTAAATCTTTCTAGAGTAATTACGACGACTACCTTATTGCAGCTTTCCTGTTTTTAAAATAGAAAGTTTCTGGAAGACAAAATAAACAATGTAATATATTACTTTTATATAGATCCCGTACGTAGATTTGTAGTATTAGGGATTGATCAAAATCGCATTATAAATCTATTATCACGAGGACTTTGCTTTATACGTAATTAACACGAGATTTAGACAATAATATTATAATGAAATATTATACCCAAGAAATGGTATAATATTTACGCAAGAAATACATCTGCTCTAAGGCTAATCTAAGTTTATCGAGCTCGATTTTAACTTGTTCAATTTGGCATTGTTTGCATTAAATTTAATTTTTTTTTTGCTGGGTGAAGTTATAATGTAAGCTATACAAAGTTACTATTGACAATTTTGATAAACTTTTCTACTGAATTGTTATTTTTATAAAAAGAAGAGAACATTGAATAAATCACGTTATTGTCCGCATCAAACATCAACATGAAATACTGTCACCCTTGTGGCGAGGTTATTCGTTATATTTCAAATGTATCCCACATATCGCATGAAATATTGCCGTGTAATATATATTCTAAAGCGATATTTCTTCAATATTCTTTTAATGCATTTATAGACGCACAATTTATAGACAACATAATTATTCGCGGACGTATTCAAAATTGGTTAAGATTCACTTGATAACAACGAAAAAATAGTATTTGTACGAATATAGGTTCATTAGATTTTGTTTGCTTGAAAGTTATTCTTTCTTCAAAGCGGCTGCAATAATAGCGATTTTTGTTAAAACAATTCGTTAAGCTGCATTGTATACCAAATTAAATACATTTAACGTTAGCTATTGTAAGTAAAAAAGAACCGTATGCTCAAAGCGAGTGAGTGTTAAGTCCTCACGTTTTGCAGAACTAATTTTGGAGGTACAATTACTTCGCTTAATCTGAACTACATCCCCAATGGTCGTGGCTCCTTTTTGTAAGATCGGTACCAAATTTTTATTATTTTCAGTTTGCTCTGATATTCCTTTTTTCTCTATACGATTTTAGAAAAACACTTCTTATTTCGAGGATGATATAATCCAGACTAAAAAATTATTACAATTATCAAGCTGCATCGGGGTTGACTATATTTATAATGTTTTTATTTGCTGTACTGAATTCAAATCGAATCTTACATAAATAAACACAAATAACAATAAAAATAACTATTCATTTTCTCTAAAAATACATACGATTTGTAGAAAATAATAATGTATTTAGAAAATACAGCATGTATAAATTATCTCATATGTAAGTGAATACTAATAGACAAAGTCTTGTATAATTAATATCCATATTACAAATAATATTAGTTCATATAGTAAGATTCACTATTTTATAACAAAATAACTATAAAAAATAATATTTTTAAAAAAGAATAATTGGACTTTCTTAGTAGTATCAATCGAGTCTGGCCCAAAGTTGTCATAAAAATAGTAACTACTAATATCAATTTCTTTCAACAAAATCATTAAAAATGTTAATGAAATAAAATTTGATTTAATCGATTTTTAATAGTGAAATATAAAATTACTTTGACTAGTTATTCCGAATAGTCAACCCTATGGAAAAAAGTCATAATGCCCGTCGGTGGATATTAGCTGCGTAATTTACGTATGTAGTAATTATAAATGTACTTCAATTATGCTCAATCAGAGCACGGTTCAAAAGATTTAATCTATGGAGTAATGAAGCTTTGCCATTATTAATAATTTACGACCTAATGTTATTGGCAATTTGTAAATTAATGAGATTATTATGTGTGTGTATATATATTTTATAAATATATATATTAATTATACATATATATATATATATATATATATATATATATATATATATATATATATATAATTAATTTCTATAATACATTATATAAATCTATACTACAAATAGGGATAACCAAATAATTGTAATCATTTTCGTTCCATTATATCTCAATTTCTACACAATGATTACCATTTTATTTTGGGTATAACAATGTTGGGTATAACAGTGTACTAACATAATGTCATAGTTTCACCCTAGTGTGCACGAATATAAACAAATCTAAATATTGCACAAAGAGTTTACCAGAAAATTTCCACACTGTGTTAAAGGCAGAGAAAATCAAAAATATAAAATACTAATGTTAGTTAATGCGCTATTGTCTAATTAAACTAAAAATAACAATGAAACAAAAACTTTGTGAGAATTGTTACATTTTTAACAAACATCATGTTACAAAATATAATTTAGATAATATCCACTGTTTTATTTATTTAACTGAATTTATCATGCAATATAAAGTAACTATGTACCGATGACCGTAAACGAAATATATTTTTGTATTTTTATATATTGATATATTATTCCTGCTAGGAGTTGGAAGGGGGTTTGATATAATAAAAGTTAGGATCTACGAATGATATAGTACATGATTATACTCTTCAATATAATCATACTATCCATGTACTCTCTTTTATCCCAGAATCAGCACGCACTGTATTGTAGCACATTTAAGTCTATAAATCTCTGAATTTATGCAAAATAAGCACCATTTGCGGAGACTATTAATTTGATTCTTCAATTTAAACGTCTGCAGCTGAGGCGCATCAATGATCAAACAACTTGTCGTGAGTGGCTTCAAAAGTTTAGAAACGTTGGTTGTGTCATAGGAGACAGGAATCGCAATGTAATGAAGAAAACGCACTATGACATGAAAATGAAAACATTGATGGAGAACGTTTCATCTCAAACGTAAAGAGAACGATTTCTTATTTTAAAAACTGATTCAGCAGGTCGTTTGAAATATCTCTTACACAATAAATTTCTGATAAAAATACAGCGAAAATATATTTGTACTCGCAATATATTGTTTTAAAAACTGAACTATTTTTTTTTTTTTTTTTTTTTTTTTTTTTATTTGGCTTTTGGAAACCTTATATGAGGTTTATTTCAGCCATACTAGTTGTACAATTCATGACACACAAACATTATTATTTGATACAGATGTTATCTTAACATTATAATTTGTCTATTACATTTATAATTGCATGCTGCATTCTTTTAAAAACAATAAAACATTATGACATAATTTGAGATTCGGTTCCGCTACAATAGTATCTATATTTGGCTGATGGTGCCACCCCAGTCTATTAAGTCTAGCGTACATTTTTTTTCGTGGCTCGTTATACAATCGGCATTGCCATAAGATATGTTGTATCGTTTCGTTTTCTTCATTACATTTACATTTAGCATCCTCAATAATGCCTACTCTATGAAGCGAATCAGATAAATTGTAGTGATTTGCTCTTATACGATTAATGGTTACAATAAATTCACGCTTTAATTTTTTCTTTGCAAACCAGCTATATTTTGCATTTTTGTGGTATTTTTCAAAGTAATGTTTCCCCTTACTTGAACTTGCTTCTAGGCATTTTAGTTCAGTTTGTAACGTCGCTTGTTTTTTGAAAATTTCATACATATCTGTAAATGGGATTTCTGTTACATTAGGGTTTGCTAGGGAGGCTGCATTTCTAGCTAATTCGTCAGCTTTCTCGTTGAACTATTTTATTTCAACATTTCCTATTTCTGTATATTCAATAACTACATTTTATAATAGTTTCGCTCAAGTAAGTCTTTTAACAGTAATATGAATACATGTTTTGAAGTAATCGACATCATTTGAAATCGATTTGAAACCATACAGTACCCTATTCTGTCTTGTTCTTCGGTTTCTCTGGCTCGTGGACGAAAAAAAAACGATTGCGAGAAAAATTCTCGGAATATTATTGTTTAATATTATACCAGAAAATTATGCAATGAGACTCACGAAAAGGATTTTCAATTGATTTCCTTTGTTTTAAAATTATTTAAAACTAAAGTTACGGCAGAATTGAAGAACTTTACGATTATTCATTGAATATTTTTAATGGAAAAAGGACTGTATTTCAAATGTGTAACAGATGCAACATATTCTCATATCCTCCTTTGGAATTTTAACATACAATACGTAATTTTCTGGTAAAAATACGGATATATAATTATAAAACAAATGATATTAAATTTTAATTTTCGGTACTGCGCGTGATCATTAATAATATAACTTATCGCGTAAAAATAAAAAATATCTATACATCTACATATTATATTTCATGTAATTTGATGAACAGTATATACTTTACCAACCCTTCAGAAATTAAATAAAGGTTAACAGATTTTTCTTTATTTAAGTGTATTACTACTGGTAGTCAGTTCGTGTTTGTACAATTAGTCGACATTATCATGCCTTTGAATGGCTTCTCAATTTACTTAATTAACTAGTAGACCGAGCTTTAGGCAAGGCATTCAATAATGCCTATAGGGTGACTTCGCCAACTTGATAAACTTTGATGTTACGTATTTCGTGTGTGTATCTGTGTGTATCACAGACCAGTTCTCTTCATCCCTCGATTCTTTCTCTCCCTCTCTCTCTCTTTCTCTCTCTTTCTCTCTCTTTCTGTATGTCGTTTACTTAGCAGACTAGACTATTACTACCCGAGTTCCTAAAATAGCCGTAAAATACATGCACGAGTTTCTTTTGGTAAATTATAGATATATCAAATGTGATTATAGATTGCGCGCGTCGGGCGAATAAAAAGCCACGCCGCGACAACCGTATATTTTTCACCGTGCCTATAAACCTCTTCCGTCCTATGTATATATATATATATATATATATATATATATATATCACGATATATTTACTGGCTCTAGCGATCTATACAGCGAATGCCGCGCCATGACCTTGGTGAAAATTCACTTCCACATTTCTTTAAAAAAAGCTGGTATTGCGCACGAGATCACGGGTGAAACGCATATATATATATATATATATATATATATATATATATATATATATATGCCAGAGGTTAAGTGGTGTCTCGAACGTGTTTTATTCGTGCAAAGATTGTAGCGGCAAAAGCAGTAATTATTTGTATGAATGAATATTCTGACATTTACATGTACGTATTTTCCCTTGTTAGTTGTTTGCTTATCTTTATAGAAAAATGTTCTGAGGACTCTAAGTTAAAGCCAATATAAAATCAAGTTTTGGCAGTTCAACCCATGACGTCATATGCCATCGTGGCCGGGATGGCAATTTATGGCATTTTATATTTTTCATTTTTTTCTGCTTCTTTAAAATTTTTATTGAAATTTTCTATTTTCCGATAAAAATATTTTCGAATAACTAATTAAATTTACTGTAAATTTGGATTCTCCACAATTTTTAACATATGAAAATACACTTGTGATAAGTTTTTTGGAAAACCATCATTAACATGATTTCGGCCCGCTAAAGGCTAAAAAGTTCTCCACACAATTTACGGCTAAAGTTCTAAAAAAAAGTAAAATTGAGTTCACATTTTGTCACATGATCTGTTTTCAAATAATTATCTGTTTTCCGAGGTTTTCTTACAATGCGCTGCTAACATATGCTAATCACTTTCATGACTTTTTTCACCCAATTAATATAACTTATAAAACTATGACAGCCGATTTTAATTATGGAATCTGATTCAAATTGTACATAATCTTTTTATGAAAATGTGTTTTGAAATCTCTTAACATGAAATTTCTAATATCACTTTATCAATTTTACATTTCTTTATCGATAAAAGTAACTGTATTAATCTACCTAAATTACGTAGACGAAATACTCTCTTCTCACATTATCCATTGAAACATTTTTTCAACCTCAGCTTCGTGTCTCACATCGAAACTTGAATTATTTGTTGATAAGAAAAGTCATTAAATTTTTTTTTCTTAAAAACGAAATTGTAAATTATTAATTGTTAGCTGTTAGATTGAATAAAGTTTGCCGCGCTCACTGATTATTAATTCAAGGTGATTATAGGTTTATAAAACTTTTTTGCTCGATAATGAGTCCTTCCATTTATAAGTACCTTTAATATAGTAACAACAGTGGAAGTCTGGATGATATTCATCATAAAAAGAAATTCTAATTCATTGGACTATTTATCAAATACATTTAAAACTATCTTCCTATTGATTATCGAACAAACAAAAAAAATAATATTAGTAAATAAAATTTTTTTTACGATAAAGTACTAAAATATTAATAAAGGATTTGAACAAAGAAAGTAGAAGGGTGTAAGGGGCGATCTATAATTTACAGCTTCAACTTCATTTCCCTCAAACTATTTTTTAGCATCTTTATACCACATGATATTTTATTTTTTATGATTTCACCAGGGACGCTATTATTAAAATTATAGGCATTGGCAAAATCACGACCTTTCAAAAACTGATCAATAATCAGGTAAAATTAAAAGCGAATTATGTAAGCTTTCTCCATAACGGGGTACACAATTATAACGACTTGAAAAATTCTTTTTTTAACAATTTTGCTTTTACGGCAAGAGTGATAATACAAAATAGCATTTAAACATATTATCTGGTATTTAAATAATACAAAAACGTATTCTTTCGAAAACAATAAAACAATTATGATTAAAGAGTGAATTTCTTGAGGTAATTTCTACATATGTAACAATAAAGTTAAATAACAGGCCATTTGTACAGAGTAACGTCTGCAAATTAGAATATAGATAAAAAAGAGAAAAACTAGATCTACATTACATTAACTAATGAAGCGGGTAATAATAAAATTTTTGAGCAATTAACGAGTATTTAAAAAAATTATTTCAATATCGACTAAAAATGCTAGCGTAACAAACGATTATGTGTTTCAATTCGAAATGTAATTGTAAATGTGTACCTCGAATATATCAGGAAAATAATGAAAATAGCTTGAGTTATACTGCATGCAAATTTGAAAAATTATCTTTCGAGAAAAGTATTTTTAAACTTTGAAAGTGAATTACGATTAAGAAAAATGAAGTCATCTACCATTATTTATTTTTTACTATTAGCCTACCATCTTATAAATAAATATTTGAATATTTATAAAGATGTTTAAATTTTCATCTTCAGTTGTTTTTTGTTGTAATTTTTTTTTGGAACGTTCCTTTTTGGCAGTATATATATATATATATATATATATATATATATATATATATATATATATAATGTAGTCGCTCACCTGTAAACAACGTAGCCAGCGTCGTTTGTAAGTTCGCAAATCCATGGACAGGGCTTTGCCAGGGCGATTGCGTCCGTGTAGTTGTTGGCCGAGTCATTTTGGAAGCTCATTTCGTCGAAGAGGGTGGTATTGTGAAACAAGGCATTCAGAATGTTGTCTTCTTCATCCTGTAAAGACACATTTCATTTTACAGAGCATGCCTATGATTCAAAGCAATGATTTACTATTTTTTATAAGAAATATCATTGAGGATTTAAGAATTGAATGTTTATAAGCGAGATAAATTACTATGCTGCCCTATTTAAGCTGCTCTTATTTGATCATATAGGAGTATGTGCGATATTGGTTTCCTTGTAATTGTATAATTAAGACAATATAATAGTCAAAGCTAAAATAGCCCTCTTTATTGTTTATATTGCATACATATAAGGGCATGGGGATAATATCACCGTTCTAGGCGCAATATAAGTCTACATGTTATGTCCTAACGCCGGTTGTGTACTTATTATAGACAAGATATTATACATGATCAAATTCTTGGGTTGAAGGCGACGAATGAAATCTATCCGCCGATGGGCACTCGAATGGAGATGGCATTGCAATCGAACCACAGCAATACGTCGGATGATGACTGCTAATTGTAGAAAATCGTAAAGGGATTATACTTCTCATAGTCGCTAACATTCAGGATTACCGATAGTTGTAATAGGATTATCACCCCGTACGTGCGTTTGACTATATGATTTATGTCCAAATTATTGAAGTACTTTCGAAATTGATGAGAATACTTCTAAATTTATATGTTTGTTACGAACAGAATCGAAACTAGATGCAAAAATTAGTATTAAGTCTTCAGCGTTTATAATTTCTAGAATAAAGTTTTTCTTAATCGATTCCATTCTAGCTATTATTATAATTATTTCTACGTGAAATGTTTTAATATTGTTTGAATTCAAATTTAAAATAAGATATTTTCTTTATAGCCGATAGTCTTATATGTTTATAGTTTAAGAAAGTAGAAGTATAAAGACAAAATTAATTTATGATTTTGATTTTTGGAATTATTTAATCTGATACATATTAAAATAATGCGTAATAGTTTTTAAGAGATTTTTATAATATCGCGTTGCCATTATATATATAATATATATATATATATATATATATATATATATATATATATATATATAGGTTTAGTATTTCTTTTGTAACTAAGTATACTTATAAATTATATTGCGAGAAATGTTTAGTTTTAAGATTGGAAATAATGTAAATAAAAGATTGATATAATATTATATTCGCGGGAGAATATATAAATAAGAAATGTTATGCGATCTCCTCGGACAAAACGGCGCCGCACGAATTATAAAAACTGTTTATAAATGATATGTAAGTATATACGAGATATTGAATAATGCTTAACGAAATCATCGGTTGGCGATTTGAAATCTTATTTTATAAGTTATAATTTGAAATTTTGAATTGGACTCAATGAATTCATTTAATTGGGTTTGAATTGAAATTAATTAATTATTGAAGTAAGGATCGCGAGCAAACCTTCGTTAAAGGCCACCAAATTGTATACAACTAAGGTATACGCTTGATCCGTACCATGACGGGTAAAATCGAAGATTTTCCTGAAAACTGACTTTTATATGATTTACAACTAAGGTAATTAAATATTAGTCGGAGCAAAATCTCGAGATTTTACGAAAGAGGTTTGACTGGTTATGCTTCCATAAAAGCAATTGATCCGTATCATGACGGGTAAAATCGAAGATTTTCCTGAAAACTGACTTTTATATGATTTACAACTAAGGTAATCAAATATTAGTCGGAGCAAAATCTCGAGATTTTACGAAAGAGGTTTGACTGGTTATGCTTCCACAAAAGCAATTGATCCGTATCATGACGGGTAAAATCGAAGATTTTCCTGAAAACTGACTTTTATATGATTTACAACTAAGGTAATCAAATATTAGTCGGAGCAAAATCTCGAGATTTTACGAAAGAGGTTTGACTGGTTATGCTTCCACAAAAGCAATTGATCCGTATCATGACGGGTAAAATCGAAGATTTTCCTGAAAACTGACTTTTATATGATTTACAACTAAGGTAATCAAATATTAGTCGGAGCAAAATCTTGAGATTTTACGAAAGAGGTTTGGACGGTGTCAGATTACAATCTCGGGTTCTCCGACCGTCCGGTTGCGCGAAGTGTTTAGGCTGAGATTGATGAATGGGGCTTATCGCCCGAAATTTGACCCGCGATAAGAAGAGAGTCTATAAAGGGTGCTGTTTGAGCGCAGAAGGCATTATTCGTATCTCGTCTGTATGCTAAGGTGATTGCTATTTATATTTTCCTTTCATTATATATATATATATATATATATATATATATATATATATATATAGATAGATATATTAAAATTCAATTAGTTCAACACGGTTTTTAAATTGTTATTGTTTTTAAATCTCCCAGCAGTAGTATATTACAATGTTATATACGGGTTCTCCTTCGGTCAGCCTATTCTCCGAAAATCTAAGTTTGAGTATCACTGCGAGATTTCTCATCGTATCGAGTAGATAAGGTTTACGAAGTTCCTCGATGGTTATCATTGAGATAACGGTAGGACACATCATTACAGGCTGTCCATTTTTTGCATCAATAAATTTTAATCAAAACTAGCCGTCGTAGACACCGTTTCTCATTAAGTAATTCATGGGGAGGCGTGACCCAGCGGGCAGATGGTATACTCAATTCTCTCTGATTGAGACGTACGTGGAAATAGTCCATTGATGTATCGCTTAGATGTCCATTGGTGTATCACGATCGTCTTTCCATTCTTTTCGGAGCTAGAAAGAGAAAGAACGTACTAGATTTTGCCGTACTAATGAGCATCAAGTTGTTTAATCTCGCGCCGGATTCCTGAAGAAGCGACCGGTGTACGTGGTCCATGATGATGTTGAAGAGATCCGGGCTGTAAGGGTCGCTCTCTAACTCTTCCCGTAATTCTAAGGGATTCTATTTGTAATTTAGAATTCGATTCTCCGATGAATATCATAAACGAATCTCTTGCGAAATAAGAAGCTAGCAGTGAACGGTGTTCGATTTGTCGACGACCTTAGCAATATCAATGGTGGTAAAGTATAGTAGTGATTGATGAATGGTTAAGCGGCTTATTACGATGGCGTCGAGAAGGAAGGTCTTGTGTCTGTAGCCATCAAATTTCTGCTGAAGGTGCATTGTTGATCATCAAGGTAGACCGCCGATTCAACTACAAATCCAATTGTAAATGGAATTTTATCCTGAACCGAATGAAAGACCTCAAATTTCTATTTCAGATTTTTAGACTCTTTGAGAGTGATTGTAAACAAGGACAATCTGATCATCATTATAATAGTTTTGTAACACATGAAAACAGTTTATTTGATCAATATTAATTTTGAAAAAGTTTAATTTTATTGTATCAATAGATTTGTTTTAGAAGTTAATAGAAATAAATTTTTCATATTTTTTTAATATTATATTATTATTATTAATTCATTTCAAAATTCTTTTACATTATTTAAAATTTACTGTTTTTCTTTTCTTTGTAGTGTAGGGAATAATATATGAAAGCTTTTATTGTTGGAAGTTGATGAGTAATGCAATAAAATATGTTTGCAATTAAATATTCACTGAGAATGACTATGAATACGTTAAACTTGTAGACTGTAATATGAAGCGAGATAATCTTTGATCCCAACTTCATATTTTTACTTTGCTGATTTGAAGATTCATATTATATAAAATAAGCTTGGTAGTTAGTCTATGAGTAACGAGTCAAAAGATCTTAATTTTTTTTACTTCAGTGTAAATAATGCAATAATTATGAAAATCATAAATAAGGAAGCCCCCGTATCGTTCAGAAGCGAAGACTGCGAACGTTTAATTAAAACTCGCTTAATTGCAATATTGGCCAAGAGAACTAAAATATGAAAAACCTCTTATACAGCTTATGAAGCCATCAATTATCAGGTCGAGACACGCTTTAAAAGTGGCAAACTCCCAATTCAACGCAGTGGAACTTTAGTGAATCTTAATGAGTTTCGTTGGATCCGGCGTGATTTAAAGGCATTTTCTTAAAAGGAGAAGGAAAACGTGATGAGGTGGAGGGGAGCGGAGCGTCGGATAAAAAAGCATATTCTACGAGGCGGGATAGCACCCACGCGTAAAAATCCGCTTTACCGTATAACTACTATAGTATGATAAGAAATATAAATGAGATATTTCTTTTTCCACGAACATAAAATTATTCTCTTTAACTATAAGAATTCAGTAATTTAGATAAAAATTTATCTGATTACATTTATGACAGATTGGAAAATAAAGAGACATTTCGAAGTAGCTATGGGTTCAAACGATAAAATCATTGATCAGTTCGTTGGAAAATTTTCGGGAAAATATTAACTTTAAGTGCTCAAAAAAAAAATTCAAGAGATTTTTCGAAACATATGAACGGAATTTTTGATAAAGGAATCAGAGTTTAATAGCCAATATTGGCAAATGCTGTTGCCATATATGACTATCAAAATACCCACGCATTTTCACTAATATTCCAAAAGCAATGGAGATGCAGGGTCCATAAAAACATTGAACAAGGAACAACAGAAAAAGGTTCCATATTATACTTTGAACGCGCTAAATTGCTGAAATGATCTTATATATTTAATTTATAGAAAATATTAATACATCGTAATTGTGCGTTTTAAAAGAGTATATACATATTTATTTCTGATTGAAAGCGAATGGAGTCTGAAACGTTATGGAATAGGTGAGCATTTTAATAATTGCCTATAAATAGTATATTTAATACTTTCTTCTTTGATTATCAGTATTTTTTCCTTCTTTAAATAACTTCTTTTAAGAAACTTTTATCGATGCTACATATAAATAGAAAATAACTATATATTCGTTTCCAAATATTCGGTTAATTATTTTTGAACAATAAAAGTTTTCAATAACAATTACAATAAAGACTATATAAATGAAAATCGGCCAAATTTAAGAACGATCCAATTATCGGGAAACAAATGTAATATATGATAAATGCGTTGCAATATGTTGGTTAACTTCTCATTATTCTGTACGGCCTTATTCCGCATAAATTAATTGCGCCAATATCCAACAAATAGTCAAGCATTATATCCATCGCAAAATTCGTATGTAGCACTATAGTTACATATAGAATAATCTATACGGTAGACGTGCACGCGCGTGAAGCACACAGTTGCAGCATACACACACACGCACACACACATATCGGACGCATCGAAGGAGCTTTGCGTTTGATCGAGAGTGAAAAGGCACTCACCTTCTGGTCCTTCCAGCCGACCAGTGGCGGAAAGCAGATGATGAAGCTGAGCACCCAGACCACGGCGACCAGCATCCTCGCTCGTTTCGGAGACATGATCTGCTCGGGCGCGCGATCAGTCACGTGGATGGTGGCGATGGCGGTGGTAGCAGCAGCATCGAAAGACACGCATTACCGAAAATAGAGATAGAGAGAGAGAGAGAGAGAGAGAGAGAGAGAGAGAGACATATTATTCGTGTACTTTTGATATAATTATATTAATTTCGAATTTTTTGACGTTAGCCGCGTGCGGTGACTCGACGGGGTAGGTGGCTGTATAATGGGATTGACTCGAGGATGAGCACATCCAGGTATAGAATTGCGTGTAACATAATATTTTTCTTTTAGGATGGGAATTAAAACTAACATCATGGATCGGCGAAAGCTCACGCTTCTAAAATAATATGATTTATGTAGATTAAAAGTAGGAATATAAAGAATTATTTCTTACTGCGGAAAAATACTACTATATGGTATTATTATTAAAGGTAGAAATACTACTAAGCTAATGGAATTTTATAGAGAGTATTGCGTTACATTATTATCCTATACATATGATTTAATACATTCGTTTCATACCGTTATAATTCATTTATAGCATTAGTTTGTGTCTTCTCAGTTGGAAGGGCATCATTTTATTTTCACTCGATTACTTACTAATGGGATAGTTTTATAAACACCAATTTCAATCCTCATCACGGTCTTAATAAGAAATTTAGTTTTGATTAAATTAGTGCTTTGTGAGAATTAGTCAAAGTTTTTTGGTCGACTCTCCAATTTTGTGCCGATAGCGGTTTTAACATATTTAATCTGAGATAGATTAAGACTGTATTGATTTTTGAATATTTACTGTGCGCGTGCTCCATGATAGTTCATTATGCCTAAGATTTTAATTTCCTTTGTTGCTTACATTTTTTTGTTTTCTATTGTCAATTCTAGTTTAGTAGATAGGCTTAATTCTCTACTACATATTATTGTCAGAGTTTTTCTTTTAGAAATGTTAAATTCTACCAGTTTATCAATTCCTTATTGCATAAGTTCTTGGCTAATATTTATGCTTTTTTCTCAGAAAAATCGTAATTCTCATTTGTAGGCAACGTATACTTGATAATAATGCTTGAATACCGTCTGGTATCTCATTTTGCGCCAATAAAATAATATGATATTAATAATATATTTTTGAGGAACTGCATTGTTTATATTGATCGATTGAACAAATAATTGTTTACTTTTACTTTTGTACTACAATTTTTTCAGAGATTTTGAAAGTACATTATCTGCAATCTTAATTATTTCTTATGAATCAAGAATTATTTTTTTACATAATAAATTGTAAAACTTTTCCTTTTCTATGGCTAGGAAAATCATGTGTTTTTTAAATCATGGGCTTTTCTATCACATTTATTTGGAGCGGTATTAACAAATGTTATGTATGTTACAAATTCTGGTATGCAGTGGATATCGTTTGAATTTTCGGCAATTAGCGGTTCTGTTATTATTTAGTCAGTGTTCTTTAGGACTGATATGCTTTTGACATGTCTCCCTTGAATAGTTTTTATTTGTGGAGTGAATTTAAAAATTTCATCCATGCTTTAATTTCAGATGATTTTATTGTTCTTGTAGCGACTGATTTAAGTTTTTTGTATTCGAATTTATTTTCAGTATTTTTGTTTCTTTTGTACTTATTTATAGCTGGTTTACAATTTTTAATACATTACTCGCATTTATCATTCCCATAAGGAGTTTGTTTCTAGTCATGATATTTTCACTTAGACTTAAATATACTTTAGAATCTGACCCTTGAGTAATAATTTCTGTGAATTCCTTGAGGATAATGTTTATGTTTACTTGAGTATATGCAATTCCTTCTACCTACTGTGAAATAAAATCTGTTTTGTTCTCCAACCTTTATTTTTTTTATATTTATTCCAGGTCGCCTTTTTAAATTTCTATCCTGTTATTGTATGATATCATATATGCTGAACTTTTCTACTTGATGTTTGATATTTATTGGGAAATGGTCAATTCTACACATAATCTGAAGTACTTCCAAAGCCATATTTTTAATGCATAATGTAAGAGCAATTACACTGGTGTTTTCATTCGCTGCATTCAAACAGTTTGAGCATAGATAATTTACTACATAAAATAATCACTACGTAGTTGTTCATAATGAGATTTTAGATTTTTTTACCTCTTCCTTCAGTTTGGTAAGAACTTATAATATACTGTGGTTACTTAAATTGCCTAATATAGTAAAATACTAACTCCTCAACTAGCCGATATGCTATTGAATCTGTTTGTATTATAGAAAGTAAAGTACTTTAAATTCATTTTTTGTAAAATTTCGTTGTCGTAACATCTCATATTGACTTTTTACTCCGTCAATCTTCTTTTAAAGTATATTAATTATCAATTTAATTATTTATACACGAGTTCGAGATATTTATGAATTGCTTTGCGGAATATCGTTTTTCCTTACGTTTGGATGAATTTTATTCTCTAGAATTTTTATCTAGAAAGTCATTTGTGTATTGGAGATCTATTTCGGCGGGATTTCTTGAATCATTTGAGCTTTTACAAAGGCTTTTAAATTGAATATAATTAAATAATATGTTAACTTCATTCAGATATCTTTTTGGAGATGATCATTTTTCATATAATTCGTTTATTCATTCATCTTCGTTTGTGAAAAAAAATTCTTAGCTAACTCTTTTTCAAGTAAATGTGCAATATCTCACCTAATTTTTTGTTTCGATAGAATTCAAAGAATGACGTCTGTGCGTCAAATAATTTACGGATTTATGCTAGTTAATCTAAATTGTATGGGGATAGCGTAGAAATCAAATTTTTAAGTTTTTGGAATAGTAATAAAATTATGTGTATATTAATTTTTAAAATGCAATAGATTATTAAAATTAATTTTAAGATGCAATATTAAAAAGTTCCTTTAAAAGATATTAAAAGGTGTTATTTATTAGGATTGTTAGACACTAAGATCTTTATGTGTATATTTGAAGAGAAAATAAATATGTATAGTTTATATGATAATATAATGGCGAAGTTGATTAAATATGTTTTTGTTGAAAAGTGTGTTTTAGTATTATGAATTGAGATTATTATAATATACAGCGTAAATATACATTTAGCTTTATATTATATGATATTATCGAAATTAAAATAATAAAATGTTTAATAAATTATATTAGAAGACAAAACAATCCATAATTTTAGTTATGTATTGCATAACTATTAGGAAGAAGAACGAACGAAGATAATTATTGTAAGGAAAGCCAGTAATGGTATGGATATTGAAATTAAAAAACTTTATTCGGATTAAATATATTATATTGCATGAATAAAAGGAGTTTTTATATATCTTATAAGAAGTAATGAAGAAAATATAGTATCGTAGAAAAATAGAATCAATTTGGATTGATTAAATGTGAACGTCTCTCGGGGAGTTTTTAATTATCCACGATGTGACTGGAAAATATTATTTTTTCTCATTGAAATCCTTTACATTTAAAATATATCGGTGTCATGATCGGAAAATATTAACATTTTCGAAATTTGTATTTCTGACATTTATGCGTCAATTTAGAAAATTTTTTGGCAATTCGGAAAATAAATTATTTCTGCACTTTACCCTTTGTAGCTTATCGTTAAGTTCGTATAATTTGGCGTTGTCGAAAAGGACAAGCTAATAAAGGTTCTAGCACATCAATTATTGAGTCATTACCTCACTGAACATCCTGTTGGATGCGTTGTAAGTATTATTCTCTCAAACATTATATTAATATTAAATATTTTCAAAAGTGGAATATTGCATTATACTTTAATCCCTTGATTAATCTCTTGTATCTCTTTTTTATACATTCGTCTCGCTAATAACTGAGGTCACAATCAGATAAGATGCACGAAATATAATTCCAGCTGCAACAGTATCGAGCTCGTGTGTGTGCGTATAATATAATTCTAATTCATTATCCTCGGCAATACAATTCGAAATTCAAGACGTAAATAAATCTGAACGTAAATCATAAACGTAGATATATTAATAAAATAGATACGATAGAGAACTATAAAAAGACAACTACTAAACTCGTGTTTCAGCCTTTCTTTTCAAATAAATTAAATAAAATTAGCCAAATGTTAAAGTCTACAGATTATGTTAGGATAAATTGATTTTTTTCAATACATTATATAACATGTTAGAAAACTTTTTATTACATACTTGCAATCAGAATTGAGTTTTTGATATTTTAGAATTTGAATCGGATTGCATAAAATACGGAGCTACGATTATATTAAGGGGACATCTCTAGTCTTTTTGCATACATTTTCAAGATTTTTTTCTTGCAGTAAACTTTATTACCACACTACAATTTTTTTTATATTAAAAAAATACATTTTTTTTTGTTCATTTTTCATCCAATATGGCCCAGATATGGCTGCCACAATAAACTTGCTTTTTTTTTGCTGACATCATATCTTGACACAGGAAGCTCTGAAATCACAAATTCAAAAAGCATATTAAAGTATAAGAAAGTGGCTATAGCCCGTACTAGAATTATGAATATTTGATTACATTTGAGCACTTTTTTAAACAACATAACCTCAAAAAATAAGCCGAAAATTAGAAAAGCTCTTGATTTTAAAACTTCTTGATTTTAGTACGGGCTATAACCAATTTCTTATAATTTAATATGCTTTTTGAATTTTTCATTTCAGAGCTTCCTGTGTCAAGATATGATGTCAGCCAAAAAAAGCAAGCTTTAATGTGGCAGCCATATCTGGGCCATATTGGATGAAAAATGAAAAAAAAATTTTTTTGCAGGCTTCAATATGTATTTTTTTAATATAAAAAAATTGTAGTGTGATAATAAAGTTTACTACAAGAAAAAAATCTTGAAAATTTATGCAAAAAGACTAGAGATGTCCCTTAGTAATTAATGAATTTAAATCGTACTGCAAGTAATCCGAATTAAAATCATGATGTAGTGATATTTGAGCTAGAACGATGATGGACATTGCACGCGGTTTGTAATGAAATTTTAATTCCACGTTATTTTCATCTGGGTTATCCGATTAGAATAACATAAGATCGATTTGTTCAAAAGAATTTTATGTGCCAAACGAGTTGATGTGAGAACACCTTTTGCATTTTAAGAAGTGACACATGGATATTGTCGTAGAATACGATCAGGGTTCAATTTAATACCAAAGAAATAATAGAAGGAAATTTTATTACATATGAATTTCAACGTATACTTTTAAATATAATAATTTTTCTTCGTATATAGAGGAATTTACCGCTTGATTTAGATAGAAAATCATCTTACAGTCGGAATCATCTCATGAATCTATCACGATGTCTCGCACTACAATTTAAATGCGTCAAAACAGTGGTGATTGTAAATGTTTACAGAAGGCAATAATATCGATATTCAATAGATGGTAATGAGCAGTAAGAAAAATGGGATTTCGTATGATTTTTTATAAAAAAATATCAAATTTATTTTTATGTTATACATCTCTGCTGACAGTAGCTGTATTATAGATATGCAACGCGCCACCCGTGAAGGAGATGAATTTTCATCCTCCGCTTCTGTAATGTAATTTCTTCACACATTTTTCACATGATATGTTAAAGCAATCTCGTGCGGTGAACTGAAATTTTAGATAAGTTATAATTTTTATAATATTTTTTTCCAACTCTCCTACTCAATTAAGCAACACGTCCGTTGTAGAAAGAGAAGCTGTTTGATTTATTCATTATCATTTTTATTTCCATTGTTTTTAAATTCAAAAATGTCTGTAACTTCCTTGTTTTGAATAAAAAGTTTTAACATTTTTTGAGAATAAAGATGTTGATCTTTATATATGAAAGAATGTGCATATCCATTATTTATATAAAGCGTGGGCTATTTTATGAAGTATAGATAAATACGTTTTGAAATAATATGTAGAAAAAAAATAATGACGTCCTTACGGAGAGTCAATAAAATCTAGTTTATTCGCTTCTATCGTGGAACAGGCATAAACTGAACGTTGCACCTTTATGACGTTGTACTGGTATTATTATACATGGAAATCGAATTTGAAAAAGCACGATTTGGTCGGCTTGTTCAAGTTTCTACTTATCAAAATTCTAGACAGTGATATGTAGGAGCTCTCTAAAAGTATGAAAAATGCGCTCATATTAAAGCTCTATCGATAATATTTAAATATAAAGAACACTTAATTTTAAAAATACGTATTATAAAAGTTTTAACTTTTGTTAAAATTTAACTTTTGTTTTTAACAATCCCTATTTGTTATATTTCTTTTTTTCTATGCTTTATATCAATTTTAAAAAATTTAAATAAAGTTGCAGGTATTTTGCAAATATGAACTCCAGCAGTAATTATAGTATTGTATATAAAATTTTTCATACTATATATGAAAATAACTATGTATAATGTCATTGTATGAATCAATAAAGAAATACACATTTCATTAGTCAAAGAAAATGAAACAATTGTGAATAATGAAAGAAAATACTGGGATGTTCGCATATGTAAGCAGAACATTCTATGATGAAATTTGGTCGTTTAAAAGATGAGAACAGTAGGTATTAGTTGTATACCGTATTATATACCGTAGTATAACGTTCCCTTCTATGTTCAAAAGCAGTAAACCTGGTCTTAATTGGAACAAAGCCTCACGGGAGTGCCATTCCAGTCCGCAGAATCGTAAAAGAAAAAAAACGAATTTTTACGTGTGCGACTGTGGTTCATATGAGAGAGATTCGGATACTGATTTGGATTCATTTATTAAACAAATGGCTCAAATATTTTACCTATGTATATGTGGTAGATGTAAATAGAAAAATTGTATAACGAAACAATAACAAAAAATTAATAATAATAACAATATTATAAAAAATAAAATGAAAAGTCTAATAGAAACACAATGAATAAAAACATATATATTCGCAAGTGACATATTCAATTACATGGGTAGAACGAATGCGCTGCTTTAATTTTCTCGTAAACTTAGTAGAGTAGCGACATTGAAGGTAAAATCGTAAATAAGAAGTGTTATAATGCTATATTTCAAGAGCAGAAAATGGACATCTACTACAGTCTGCTTTCGAATTGCCAACAAATTGACAAATACTGCGATAAACCAGATTTGTGTGTGGACACTAGGCCACGAATATATATATATATATATATATATATATATATATATATATATATAAATTTGTGTATTTTAAAAATTTTTCAGTTTAGTATTTGAAATGTGATCAAATTACCTACGTAAACATAGTAGATCGAAATGATCGTAATATTCGAAAATTTAAATCTCGATGAGCAATAAATATAGTGATCTCGATAACAATCCTTGATTTTTGATCAAGCCAATTGATTTTTAACAAAACCAGTGTCGCTTTTTCCGCCATTACCTTATATTAGGAAAGTTACTCAAGAAAATTCAAGTTGTTTTATAAGTCCCCCAAAACTGAACCACACAACTTTTATATCCCTTCCATTAATTTTCAGTTAATTTGATCAATGTTATAAAGATAATATAGTAATTAATACAATAATTATGTGTACTGTAAAGATAGGCGTTGATTATGTTCACGACCTCATAAATCATTGCGAAACGTCCTTATTTACAAGATAAACCTGTGAGCGTGTCAGCGGGCGAGAGAGAGCAAGTGAGAGAGAGAGCAAGAGAGAGAGAGAGAGAGAGAGAGAGAGAGAGAGAGAGAGAGAGAGAGATGAGACGGAGGAGGATGGGGTAAAAGCTAAAAGCGAATGTCGTTATATTCTCGGCCGAAATAAGTTCAATTTCGAAAGAAACATACTGGCGTGTGAGTTCGTCTCAAAATTGGGTCACAGCTGGGACTTCTAGCCTTCCCATAGATATCAATAAACCACGCGTCACATTCGCTCTATATACGCTTCATTCTTCCATTTATAAATTATTTCTTTTTCCTTTATTTCTAAAGCTTCTCATTTTCCATCGCTTGATTCTTATTGTTTGTTTGGTTGGTTCTTTTAGATTCAAAAAACTTGCATCCAGAAATTGAAGCGAAGCTTCCAGAAAAATTCCAGCTGCTCTAAATTTTGTAAACAATCCAATATTTTCAATTACAATTTCAACAGTAAAAAAATTGCGTATAGAATAAATATAATTGTCTATCTTCAGTGCAGTTAATTCAAAAATAATCTTTTTGGATATTATGTTCTTTGAACTAAAACATAAAAAATCTGATTCAGAATAAGAAGATATTATATATTTCAGAAATTTATTGGAATTTATATTTTAATTTCTATAGCCAGGGTGTATTAACAATAGTACCATAGTAAGACAAACGCAGAATAAGATCCCCTTTGTACAAAAAATAATTTCATTATTGATAAGATGCTATTAGTTTGAAGTCCATTTTATAAATGAGTTTGTTCCCTTATTGTAGGTTCTATATCTAACACGAACGAGTCGATAGATGGCTGCACTGTTTTGTTCCGCATTGAAAAAATGCGGTAAAGCAACAGGAAAGAAAAATGTAGTTTAACAATGATTTTCGCCACAATCAACTTCATTTTCCAAACTTGTTTATTATATTAAAAGAGAATCACAAAATAATTATTATTTATATGTATATTATTCCTTTCTTTTAGATTCAAATTGATTCAATTGATTTGTAAATTGCAAGCACAATTGGTTTTCAATGTGCATTTATTTATTTTCCTACTACAGAAACAACCAAGAAATAAAACTATTAGCGTTTCAGGAGGTAAACGGTAAATAAGGAGTACAACTTGGCCGTTTTGAGGCGTCTACGTGAAGCAATTTGTCGTAAACGATGATTATGTCTGATTTTTTGGCTAAAAACGAAATAAAAGTCATCGCTCAGCCATCGTATTTGCCAGATTTGGCTCCCTGTGACTTTTTCCAATTTCCGAAACTTAAAAATCTGATTCGGGGAACGCACCATGAGTCCATAGTCAATATCGCCAGACAAACTTTTTGCATCATAAACAAACAGCTGACAAACACACACTAATGGAGATATGGCGCTCAAATTTTAGACGGACATCAAGAAAGGTTGCAGCAATGTAGGAAAAGAAAATTTTACTGATTCAGTTTATGCGCGGAGTTTAAATGCATCGGGGTCAAATTTGATCAGATGGTAGTATAAAAATTTCCCAGCTTTTTCTTTGTTGTAAAGATACAAGAAAACTGGCTTCGATGCATTCTTAACAAGATAAGTTAATTAATCATATAAGTAATGTAGGAAGTATATACAACTATAGTTTATAATAAGTAAATTTGTGAAGCATGTTGCTATGCATATACAATGCGCATATATGTAGTTATGCGTACAGATAGGAGGTGTTAGTGTCGCGCGCAAGGGCAACGCGGCAGAGTTGATCTGAGAGAAGTCAAGATCTCACACGCGACTTTTGTAATAGACGTAACTTATAGTAATCATTAAATACTGTACAGATTATTTCCATCCTTATAAACTACATCCTAATAATAATAAATATCATAAATATACAATTAAATTATAACAAATACCTATAGACTACTGTTTAATAACCTAAAGTAATGATAACATTCACATTTTATTTTATTATATTTTATATTTATTACATCTTGACATCCATATACTTCACGAACGCGTAGTACCAGTTGGATATGTATAGATTTTTATTTTTGCAGTTTCATTAATATCTATTTGAGGATAAATGCATATTTACATTGTAATTTCGCTGAGGAATACAGAATTTAGGCATGCTCAAACATAAAATATGTGATTTGTTTCGTATATAAGGAAATAAAAAAAGCAATACCGGAACCTTTAACCCTCATAGAAGTAGTTTGTACGGTATCTATATGTGGATATTTATGTATGTGTGTGCACGCGCGCGCGAGCACGCACGTATATGTGTAAAATGTGTAAAATTGTAAACAAATTATCGACCATTCGCTTTTCTGTCAAATAAATATTGCCGGTATAAAAGGAGCATTACAGGAATACTGTCTGCGCAAAGAAAATGCTAATCATTCCAAAAAGTTAAAGATACTTTACTTGCGCATTGACAGCTACTTAGGCAGAAATGTAGCTGGAAAAATAATTATAATTTTTCCCTGAGTTTTTTCGCAAATTTTATAAATGGGCATCGTATGCGCGTTAAGGCAAAAGGGAATTCATTACCGATAAGCTTCTTATCTCCAGGCATTTGAAAATGTAATAAACGTCAAAAACTACAGACTCTCGAATCTGCAAATTTAAAAGCTTTGCACTCGGCGTACACATGCAGAGGGAATTTTCAATACGTTTCCGCACTCGCTGCGGAAATATCACAATGCCACATAACTCGCATACTCTGATGTTCGTCCCGCCCTCTCGAACCCGTGCATGCGCGAATATCCAGCGAGTTACAGGCCAAAAATGATAAATACCAAATATTCTCGAATGCGTATATTTATAATGCACGAATCGTCCTCTCGGAAATTCGCATCCGAACGCGAGGTAGGGAGTGCACGAATGGCGAGAAAATATGGGAACGAGATTTTTTTTCCCATAAAATCCGGAAGGACCCCGTACGAGGCGAACCGTTCAAATGTTCCAGTACCTGCCGGTAAGAAGCTTGAGGTTGTTTCGTGGCTATATATACACGAAAGAGTGCTTCGAGTAATTTTAGTTACTCCCCCCCCCCTCGCCCAGGATAGACGTCAATGCTCCATTAATAGGAGATACGATACAAAGTCATCAAGAGTCATTACCGTATCTAATTAGGTCAATGTGCTTAATCGAGCTCTCGTTATTCTCATTGGGATGTCCATACCGTGATTCTTCTGCAATTTTATTTGCTTGCGGCTCGGCGCGATGTAGCTTTGTAACTTTAATCCACGGCAATGCGGATTGTAAATTCCGGCCCTCAAAGCATTCCTGTTTTCGGTTTTGAAGCATATTTAAGGCGCATAATCTAATTTTTCTTTTGAAAATTCTTGAAATTCTCGCGATAATATATATATATATATATATATATATATATATATATATATATATATATAATAGATTGTTATTTTTCATTTATATAGTAGATATTATTAAATTATATATAGTTAATAAATACAACGATAATCAAAATATTATTTCTTTCAAAAAAGAATTTTATTTTATTTGATTCATTCCATTTATTCAATTCATTAAACACTCAAAGAAATTGATCTAAAACATAGCTAATGAAAAATTGAGATTTTTTATTTTTAAAGCTAATGTTTGCTCGCTTTTATTGATTGCATGTATAACATAATTGACACTGTTTTTGAAAATTTCAAATAGTATGACAAAGATAAATTCAAAGTATTATCATCTATCCGTTTTATATATTGTTAAATGATATGGTGAAATAACCAAAATAATTAAAGTAGGACGAAAAATCACATATTTGTCTCCATCTTCAACAATTTGAAAACTCTGATCTTGATTTCATTTTACGATGTTTATAAAGATTGATGTATCTTTTATATATTATTTCTAGATATTTAAATAAACAATGTAAGACTAATAGGTATAGGCATACTTAGAAAAAATCTTTTAGGAAATATTTTCATTTCGATTTTTTAAAATAATAATTAATAATTCTGAATTAATAATTATTATTAAAATAATTATTAATTAATAATTAAGTCTTGTCATTATAAACTAAGTTGAGAATTGATTTTGTTGTACGAATTTATAATAGGATCAACTTAATTCAGAAATAAATTCAGTCATGTGTACATCTTCAGTCTCTATCTGTTTTTATTGTTCTCGTGCATTCGACTAGTTTGATAACCGTTATACAGTATAATATTAGTAGTTGATTTATCTATTATAACGATAATAATACTAAATAATACTGCACTAAAGCATAAAAATTATTTTTTTAAATTTCAGAGGATAATAATAGTAAATTAATTATTAGCATTTTTTATTATAATTAAACTTACATGATTCATCAGTATTATTATTATTATTATTATTATTATTATTATTATTATTATTATTATTATTATTATTATTATTATTATTATTGTTATTATTAACTCCGCCACCGCGGATTCATAGTGACCCTATGTTTTGGCGGTGCCGGTCCCCAGCCCGGATAAAGGAGGAGGGCTGACTGACAGCAACTGGACAGCACACTTACAGGTATATACTTCACAACACTGACACATCAGACAACATAACACCTGGTAAAGGAAGGAGTAACCATCGCCACGCTCGCGTGTGACGGTTTCGGCTCGGTTACAGCCGCCATTGAGTAAGGATTTAAGAAAGAAGCAAAAAAAGAGACGAAGGTCCGATAAAAGAAGAAGACGCGGCTGCCAAATCAAATCATGGAGACAAGCCACAGCCTGAGCAAGGCTGGAAGAATGTCACCACCAGGAAAGAAAAGAGAGCAGCCAAAAAAAAGAAGCAGAAAAAAAGAAGTTAAATACAAAGGGGACCACCAAATCTGGAGAGGGCCCACCAAACCGAAAGGTAAAATAGAGAGAAGGGCAAGGCCTTAGGCGCCTCTCCTCATGCCCGCGGAGGGGAAGACCTACGTAGAGATCCTTGGAGAGATCTGCCATAAGGTCGGTCCCTCGCAGCATGGACTCACTATCAGGGACATCCGTCAAACATTAAACGGCGATGTCCTGATCGAGTTTAAGAAGGCTTCGGCGGAGGGCAGGGAGGGCTTTACTAATACCCTAAAAAAAGTCATCGGGCAAAACGCGGCACTCGACGAAGTTAAGACAGTCCTCCTTGGATTCTTGCGGGACTATGATGGCCTTCTCAAGGTGAGGCTTACGATGGAGAACAAAGTCGGCAAACGACTAGCCCTCGTGAGCAGTTACTGGAAGTCGAAAAAGTGTCTATTGGATAGGTCTTTTGCGGCTTGCAGCGGCAGGTCCAGGTCTAGCGCTATTACAGATGGCTCGGCTATGGATACCACGATTCGGGTTGCGATAGCCCAGACAGAAGCACCAACGGCTTCAGGTGCGGACAGCAGGGACACAAGGCGTCTGACTGTAGAACACCTCCACAGTGTTTCCTTTCCCCAGGGACCACGCCCGCAGCGTTAAATCACGTTGCGGGGTCTGAGGGCAGAAGGACGCTGACATCGTCATCGTCAGCGAACAATATCGAGATGGAAATGCGGAAATCTGGTATCGCGACGACCTCGGTACCACTGCGATTTGGATTTTTAACTCGCACCGCTTTCGGGTGGAGCGTCACGGATCTGGCCGTGATTTCGTCTGGGTGAGGGGTAACAACGTAAATTACGTCAGCTGCTATCTCACTCCGAATGAGGCCATCGGGGGTTTCTAGTCTAAACTGGATGCCGTGAAGGTTGCGGTAAGAGAAATGCAGGGGCAGTTGGTAATGGCTAGCGATTTGAACAGCAAAGCTCTCAAGTGGGGGGAACCCTTGTCGGACTCTAGGAAAATACGAGTGATGAACATGGCATGCAGACTAGGTCTGATTATCTTGAACTTCGGATCTACGTCGACCTGTCGGAGACTTGGCTACAGGGAGACCATTCCTGATGTATCCCTTGCGACTGAGATTATGGCCGCACAAGTGCGGGACTGGCGGGTGATCGAACACTATACAGCCAGCGATCACCAATACATCACCTTCCGCGTTGAAATACCAAGAAGCGCAACGTTTTACGAGCGCGTGAAAGCGATAAAGGAAGCTACAATGCATCTGATCCGCAAGCAAACGATACCGAGGAAATTTGCGGATCGTGCTCGCCGTCTGACTTATTAGTGGACGGACGAAATTGCCGCGTAGCCCAAAGGGCTCAAAGGTGCGAACGTGATGCCGCTCTTAGAATCGCTCAACATCTAACGGCGAAGAAGACTCTAAAGCGAGCCATCAAAGCTAGTGAACACGGATGCTGGAAAAAGCTGGGAGAAGCTCTGAACAACGATCCATGGGGATTGGTGTACAAAATCATAGCCCGCAAATTAGGCATGTTCCGTAAAAGCATGCCTATGAGCGCGGAAGCGATGGATGGTATCGTCCATGCCCTATTCCCTACTGATCCCAAACGAAGGGATGAGCTCCTGGTTCCTGAGTGTCCTGAGACACCGCCTTTTACATGGGTGGAGCTAGACAGACCAGTGCGCTCTCTGAAGAACAAAAAGGCACCAGGACCTGACGGACTTCCGGCAGAAGTATTGAAAACGGTGGTACAGAGCCATCCTGAACTCTTGCTCGGCATGTACAACTCGTGCCTTCGCGCGGGAATATTTTATCCCCGCTGGAAGGAGGCGAGACTTGTACTGATGAGCAAGGGCAAAGGATCATCTAGTCCTCCGTCGGCGTACAGACCCTTATGCGTGCTAGACACCGCCGGGAAACTCCTGGAAAAGCTGGTGAGACCCCGCCTACATGCGACGCTTTTTATATCTGGTGACCTTTCCGAGAGGCAGTATGGCTTTCGGAGAGGGCGGTCCACCGTAGATGCTGTTCAGGAGGTACTGGAGGCGGTCAGGACTACGGAGCGGAGGAATCACTTCTGACCTGTGTCTTCTGGTGACACTCGATGTCAAAAACGCCTTCAACTCGGTTAGGTGGACAGACGTGCTGGGGGCACTGGAGAAGGACTTCAATGTACATAAGTACATACTCCAGATCATAGGAGATTATTTGAAGGACAGATCCATTCTGTACGAAACGGTAGAGGGCTCTAAGCGAAAAGAGTTAACGTGTGGCGCGACCCAAGGCTCCATTCTTGGTCCCGATCTCTGGAATATTTCCTGTGACGGGATCTTTCGGTTGGACATACTGGAAGACTGCTCGCTGATCGGGTATGCGGATGATGTGGCATTTGTTATTATTGCGCGCAATATGACACTAGCACAGACGCGCCTTGACCAGACCATGCGCAGAATTCGCCATTGGATGGGCGATCAGGGGCTGGAACTAGCGGAGGAGAAAACTGAGATCGTCCTCCTTACGACGAAGCGCGTCCCCAGAGTGCAGCCGCTAATTACTGGGGAGATGTCGGTCCTGACCGAGGCATCTGTCAAGTACCTGGGGGTGATGCTAGATACTAAGCTTACCTTCTGGGAACATATTCGGAGGTCGGTGGATAAGGCGGCGGTAGTGGCGGCCTCCCTTTGCAGGGTCATGGTCAACGTAGGAGGACCACACCCATGCATCAGACGTCTGCTACTGTGAGCTGCTGAGTCCGTCATGCTTTACGGTGCTGAAGTCCGGGCCGATGCGCTGCAATACGAAGAGTATTGCAGGCGTATGGCGGCTGTACAGAGGAGATGCGCTCTTCGTGTAACATGTTCGTATCGCACAGTCTCGGAGGCCGCCTCCCTAGTGGTTGCCGGGTTGATCCCGGTAGACTCCTGGCCCAGGAGCGGAAGTTCTTCCACCAGATAAACAGCCCACTTCGGCAAGCCGAAGGGAAGCAGTAAGCCAGAGATCGTTCGCTGGCTTACTGGCAGAATAGGTGGGGGCATGATACGTGCCGAAGGTGGACCGCCAGACTTATAAGTCAGGTGGCCCCGTGGATCAGTCGGCAGCATGGGGAGGTAAATTTCTACCTCATCCAGATGTCGACCGGCCATGGGTACTTCCGAGCATAGTTGCACAAGATAGACAAAGCCGCGGATCCAGGTTGTATATACTATGGATCCGCAAAAGATGATGCCCATCATACATTTTATGTGTGCGGGCAGTGGGAGCAGCAGAGAGCGCTACTGGGGGGGGGGGGCGCTGGAAGTGTTACCACGGAATGCATCGTCCCCCTGGTGCTCTCCAGCCAGGAAACATGGGGAAGGTTTGCGTATTTCGTCGAGGATATCCTCAGATGGAAGAAGGCGGACCTTCCCTAGATTCTTTTATTTTGTTGGGATATGGTGGCGCCAAAAGGCGAACATCCTAGTCGTCTCCCCCGAAGTAATGCCTAACAGCGGTTTCCGGGGTGGGGAGTTGAGCCAGGTAGAGGAGGTCTCCTCGGTGCACGCCTGCCGTCTCCGGCTTGCAGCTCTTTTCAGAGCTGCGGGAAGCAATCGAGGGAATGCACCGAGGAGGTAGTTTTTTAGTGGGTATGCCTTTCTGTTGGTGATTCCCACATGTCCGGGGTCCGATCCCAGGGATCCATAAAGGATTTTTCTCTTCCTCTATAAAAAAAAAAATTATGTAGTTGAATATAAGCCCTGATCAGCAGAAATACAATACTTTGAACTTAAATTTTGAAATCTAAAAAGGAAAAGTGACAAAACTGCACCAGTCTTTTAGATAGTAGTTGCAATTAATGAATTATCAGGCTTTTCTACAGTGTCAGTAAGCAATGCATGTGTAAGAAGAACGTAGAATCGCGAATTAGTGAAATACTGTAATAAATATAATGCACATGTATCATCACGCAAGAACTATCGCCTAGGCTAAAGTAATGTATAAGAGTTCCAGACCAGTATTAATCTTTGAATATCAGTTTTGAATGAGCGACTATCGGAAATTCTGAAAATACATTCACTGACTCTCGAAACAATTTGTCAGAATAATATAAATGATGATGATTGCGTAGACGAGGATCAGAATAACCGAGACAGTATGACCCACGAGGATGATGAGAACAATTTTTTACTATAGAACCTTTTAGACGAGCGCGAATAAATTAATATAATGCAATTGATTTTATAATGCCATAAAATTCAGAATATTGTCAATACAGAATGTGAATTACTATTTTCAACGGTTTAATCGTAATAAATTAAAATAAAGTCTCATTAAATTATTTAAAAAAGATTTTAAAATATTTTTCGACGAACATTACTGCCTAATAGGCGCGGGACTTTCATTTCAAATAATAGTCGAGCAATGCTCTCGATCAGAAGTCAAGCGCGCCAAATCAAAATAATACGCGTGCGAAGGTTTGATCTACCTGCTCCGCGACCGCGACTAAGGGGGGGGGCAGAGGGGACTTCTCTCGAGAGATCCGTGGCTGCGCGGCGCTAAGCGTGGAAAAGATGTCCCGCGCTCCCCGAGCATAAGAACTCGAAATGCAGTGAAGGCGCTGGCCTCTGCATTTCGGATGCTCTGTTTGAATTACATAATATAAAACTTTCACTTTAATACTTTTATATCATTTAATATCAAGTATACATATGAAAGCGTACGTGCAAATGAATATTGCTAGAAATAATCACGCGTATACAAGTGTCCTCAAGGACGAAACATCCTATGAATTATTATTTGCGTAATTATTATGATTAGAATAATTTGTTAAAATAATTATTATTATTAATATTGTAAGAAATAAATATTATTTATAATCTATAAGAATACGAGAGAATTAAATTAAGAATTTTTATTGAAAGACGAAGCCGTAAGTATAATTTATAGTATAGGAATCCGAGCATCCTCAAGGGCAAACATTAACTAACGAATAAGCATTATAATTATTATAATTATAAATCATGTTATTATATTCTTATAAAATTACTATTATTTTTCGTCCGCTCAAGGCGAATTTAGTTGAACGGAGAGGCCTACGATGGCTCGATCGCTATGTGCTTTGTTTACAAACACATCGTAGACCTCCGTCGCTGATTAGCAATGGTATTTGGAAGCATAAATAGAGCGGCGTTAAATAACATAAAAAAAATTGAAAAGTGGCGTAAACTCCCAATCGACTAATTTTTCGTGTATAAAACGGCTAATTTTCCAGCATAACAGCAGCATTATCTCGGCGATATGGCCGAATAAAGCTTCCTAGAGCTATCCTGCTTTCAAAGTTCTAGTAATTCTACCTCCAACTGAAAAACGTGAATAGATAGAGTCGCGATCCCGGCTGCACGGCGCTCCGATAAAGACCAGCGGCCTCACCAAACCCCTCCTGCACCCTAGTAAGGCTTGATCCTGTTTACGTGTATATATATACGTACGTATATATATATATATATATATATATATATATATATATATATATAGGTATATATCTCTGCTTATTAGATAGAACGGCTTCAACACTTTAAAGATGTTGCAATCCGATCAGAACTCGCATCTGACGTTATTTTTATATTTATTTTACCCCCCCCCCCTTCCTCCGCCTGGCTCCCATTTTGTGTAACGCTTTGGGCAACGGTGTCCGCATATCTATCTGTAAATCGATCATCCGCTTGAATTTAGTGTTTGGTTTTTTCTCCACCACGGATATACTATATTTGCATCTACGCGCGGAAGATTAAGCTTGGCTTTTCCGCGGGCGCGCTACGTATACTCGATAAAGTCCGGTACGTGGCTCTGCCCAGGCAGAGCCGCGAGGCAAATTTATTGACGGAGATAAAAATGCAGTCGCGCGCTTTTGTTCGGGGCTCGTTCGTTAATATTTATCGGCCTCGCGTGTGCGAGCGCCTTTTCACATTTACCGGGAAAAGTTCTTAGGGGGCAACATTTGCTCTGCATAAATTTGAACACGGGCTTGCTTATTAGTGTTAAAAGTTTTATCGACAAATGCCCACTACACAGGGCAATTTCGTGGTGAACGTGTGCGCTTTATTGGTAATTAGTATAGTGATCCAGTATCATGATTTCGTTCTAATATAAGAAATGATATTAATTATATTATTGGTCTTATATAAATTACGCTGATATAAATATTTTATAGCAATTAGTTTTACGCAATGTTTGAAATAAATAAATTTTTCTGCTACTCATTTTACAGCTACATGTCATACAGCAAGAAGTGAATTCGTTTTTCTTTTTAGAAATGAATCTAACTTTTCAGGAAATCTCTAAAATAGAGCTCAAAATTTTCTCTTTCTGTTATGAGACACCAAAGCCCACAACGACGACGAGGGCGAAAGATATCTTTTAGTCCCATCGATAGGAATATTTGCAAAAAGAAATTTCATCCCCTTTTCTGTCAGTCCAGTCAACATAAGAATGAATATTAGAAAGGAAAAGAAGAAGAGTGAGAATTTAAAATTTATTAAGGCTTTTTGTTTTTATTTTTATTTTATCTATAAACTTGGCTCAACAAATATTTAAAATAAATGTTGTAGATATAGTTTAATTATTAATGAAATTAAATGACATTACGCTACATTACTTATTCAATAGTTTCTGAGAGTCAGTTATTTATTACGTTTTTTATGAAATGGTAGCAATTTTGTAATAAATTGAAAAACGAGTATAGAAATCCAATTTTTCTGTGAAATGAGCGTTATTAATCAGTCGATATTGCGTTTTAATCAGACCGTTTTGATAATTCAGCATCGATTTCGAATACGGACAAATGGTATTCATATTCACACTCTTGAAAGTTATACGTTTAGCGACAGATGAAAGATCAGTTATTTAAAAAGGATTACCTACCGCTGGCAGCGTTTCTTGCCATGGGGCTGTGAACCGCAGGAATTAGTAAAATTATCGGAGCATGTGAGGTGTCAGGAAAGGAATTATTATATAAATTCCCTACTTAGTGGGAAATTTATTAACTAATAATTCAATATGTTTAATTCAATGTTTTGGCTGCTTTATTTTTGTTTTTGAATTATTCTCTGAAAATGTAACGAAAAAGTTACTCCTGTTTGTCTGAGAAAAATATAAAACTTAATTTTACAACAAATATTTTAATAAACTTAAAATTTGTATGCAACATTATTCTTTTTATTGAATAGTATAATAAATTCAACATGGTTTGATTTTCAAATTTTAATAAAATCATAAATTTATTTTTTGTGTGACAATTGACAAAGCGCTATCTTTTCATTATATGTATTTAATATGATGCTTATCTTCTGCTGAAATCCTGAAAAAATCTGACAAAATCGAGCACTGGTCTCACTTTGTCAATCTATCAAATGTGTAGAGCAATTAAGATTAAGGAATCTGAAAATATTGGATTTAAACTACCTGATACATTAATGGCTTTTCTCGCCATTTCGCCGTATACGGCCAATGATTCTGAAAGTCCAGAATTTATGATATCGAATGTATATGTGTATAAATATTGATATATTATATCTATAATGGATGTATAGCCAAATATGTTACTGGCAAGAAGGCTACACGTCCACTGGATAATCCATCCTTACTAGTAGGTGAAAAATACATTAATTGTATATAAAAATTAAGTATCTCATTCTTTCTTTAGCCTATTTGAGATTCGTTCCATTAATTTTATATCCAGCTTCAATAATTCATTTTAATTTTAAATATCTTCTCATGCATTAAAACATATATTTTTCTTTATCAAACTTCTTTTTTTCAAAAACAACAACATATCTTTTTTTTTTTCAATATTACAAGATTTCGTAAGCTTATGTGTTCCAATCTTTTTTTTATTTATTTTATTATTCTCATACTCCGACATAATTTATTTCTTATTCTTAAGAGAGAAGAATACTTTGGGAACTTTGAGTGACAAAAAAAAACTGTAAAACTGAAAATATTCATGAAACGGTTACAGGTACATTCGTTGAAATAAAAACACGGATTACTGTATATACTATTGTTAGTAAAGGGTAACATGGCCGCCCTTACCACCATTACTGAGTAGATGTATCGGCTGCTATTCAAAGTTTCGAACCGCTTTGGTTCATCTTCAAAGACTGATATAAAATTCTCATAACAAAATTATAAATACCCTATCTCCACACCGTTCTTTATATTATGTACCAGATACAATGATTTATATTAAATTAATCCTAATACTAATATTAATTCCCGTAGTTTAATACCAAAGCTCAATAGCCAAAGCAAAGTACATTAAAGCCAAAACTCAGTACATTAGCATAATGACATAGTACTTCATTTTTCTGTATAATTTATGTATTTTTCGCCGACTAAAAAGAATTAGTTTTTTAGTGCGTCAATTTCATACTCTGGAACCACGCTCGAAAATTGTTTAGTACAAGTTCGTATTAATTTTCTGCTAGAGCATAAATAATTATTAACTTTTTCACTTGTCGGAGTATCATCAAAGAGTCACTGAGTTTCCCGTTTGTGAGAAACTCTCTAATTGCTATTGTTATACTAATATATATCTGTTTGAGTAAAAATTTCGCTGTTTTTAGTTGATGTGGTAATTAATTGTTCGCGCAAATTTCTGCTTTCACGAATAGTTTAAAGCTGCGCATTGTAGTTATATTCATTAGAACGTAGCCATATAAACTCACAATGCCAACAAGTAAAATTAAATAACGCATCACAAGGTTTCCTTAAACTATGAAATTATTAAAAATGATCAATCACATACCACAGTTCCTTCTTATTACTTATCTAGTTCTATATACGATGGTTCTATGTATCATTCATCTAATTCCGGTGCAATATTTTCATTTCATTGGAAAATTATTTTTGTATAATTTATTATACGTGTTATTTTTTAATTAATTTAAGTTCTAATTACCTATCTACTATTTACAGTAGGCAATGTTTTGAATTATGCAAATATTTTAATATATAATATATTAGTATAATGTATACACTTTATAATTAACAATAAATATAGTATAATTAATTATTTTATAAATAGAGTTATCAGTTATTAATATATGAGCATTCTATTAATTAGAAAATGATGTGAAAAAACATTTCTTCTTTACGATGGCTTAATTTACTCAGCACTTACTTTATTTCGTAAAAGAATTTAGGAGAATTTCAAGTGGTTGTAGAGGAAACTTCAAAAATTAAAAATCAAGTATGAATGTAATGATGACAAAATTACAAACTACGTTTTGTTGAATGCATAAGTATTACTTCCATGTTAATATTGAACCTTCTAAATGAATTTCGGTAAATTAATAAATTGTTCGTTATATATATATGTTAATAAATTTTAGGTTATTGTTAATTATACTTTAAATTTAAAATATATAATATGTATCTCTTTTGTATATTTTCATGCTCCTTAAGGTTTGAATAAAATTTAAAATATATTTCTAAAATCAATAAAATTTTGCCTCTGATACGCATTGGAAAGCAATAATTTTTTTTCTTTCACTACATGTATTAAACCGTACACCAAACGTTCGCAAATGTCTAAGTAACGCTTTCAAGCAGGCACTCGCTTATGCTTTAATGAAAAGTAGAAATCTAAGAACAAATTGAGGGCAAAAGCGCGCCCGAAAAGGATTGCGCGAAGGCGGGATGGAGCACAAGTGAGCGTAAAAACGAGGAGGAAAAGATAGAGCGAAAATGAGGGTACAAATTCCCGACTATATACGTGGGCGTATAATTTTCCCCGACGGTATAACCCGGACCCCGGTATTTCACGGTTCGCCTTCCCATATTCCCCTCCCCTCTCCTCGCGCCTGTACTGTCCTCAACATAGAGTCGTACGAACGCGTCGAGCGCGCCGCAAGGGCGTCGCGCGTACGAAGGATCAGTGCTGGGAATTAATGCCGGTTTCTGCGGGAGCACCCGCGCGATTCTTTGGCAAAGGGCGCAAGGACGGGGGGTGGGATGTCGCGAGGAGTGGGTCTTCAAAGCTAGATGCAAAAAGCCACCCGCATCCGCAGGGTCGAGTTCGACGAGGACAAAATCGTAAATGTGTGTATGTGTATATATATATATATTCAGCGTAGAATTTCTGTCTGTCTGTCTCTCTCTCTCTCTCTCTCTCTCTCTCTCTCTCTCTCTCTCTCTCTCTCTCGTTTTTTGTCACTCTTTGCCGCAGTGTACGATGAAGAACCGAGTTAATGGATTCATTATTCCAATGCACAGATTTAAAATAAATGAAATGATAATAGGTATAAGGGATTGCAATTCGCTGCCGAAGCCAGTGAAGGAAAAGATTGATAATCAATTTTATCGAGTATATATTACTTTGTACCGAATCTTCCGCAATCTATTTCTCCTTTCAATCTATTCATTCGCTCTTTTTCTTTCCTCCTGTCTCTCTCTCTCTCTCTCTCTCTCTCTCTCTCTCTCTCTCTCTCTCTCTATCGTCCTTTTCCTGCTCATTAAGGTGTTGTTTCGTAATAATGAGATTGTCGCAATACGTGCCAATCAATTGTTAATGATTCTTCAACACGAACAGAATCTAATCAGTCTCTGTGTTTTATTTGAGCTGGACTCCTAAAAACTGTTAGTTTTATCTATGTGAATTATCGTAGGAAAACATCTTCAAAGTGTTCTTATCATTTAATTGTGCATAGTGATAAACTAATAATAATTGCTAAATGATGTCAATGTTTTTACATCTGCATATAAAAATTTTGATTCAATCCGTCATGTAGAAAAGCAATTCCAGTCAAAGCTTTATCTAAAATCTAAAATGGCATTGTGCAAAAACAATTTTCAAACATAAAAGTAATTGCTGGTTTTAGCTTAAACCTTTTTATTATCCTTTTAGCGTATATAGTATAGAAAAAGTTTTGTTTATATTTGGCCTGTGTTGTCTACTGGCAGGCCTAATAAATATACAAAAGTCTGGCCGTATTGGAATCAGAAAGGCGGGGGTGTAAGTTTTCCTGCTACTACGCGAGCAACACACGTGCACACTTTATATTTTTCCGTTCCAGTGTGCGAACTCAGGTATAGCGCTTTGTGTTTCTGACGCGGGAACGGCGAGGGGGGGGGGGTTGCTGAATGCTGAGCTAGAGCTCGAAAAAAGGAGATTGATTAACTTTTACTGGAGCAAGTATTTTTTGATTAGTTTTACTTGTGTAGACTATAAAGCGACTATTAATCGGTAAGTCGTGATTGCTTTTTTGATAAAGTAATTTAAATAGCTGATGTAATTAAATTTAGAACAGTTTTTCTTTGAAGTTGGCTGGAATAGACGTTTAATTCATGTTAAAGTAACCTCATTATAAATGTATCTTCACGATATTGATAAATCTGTTAACGAAGTCATTATTTAATTACCTCCTGATGACAAAACAATAACCATTAATTGAGTGATAGATAACATATAATTTCTGAACGTGAAATTGGATTTTCGAAGTATTTATATTCAATAAATGAAACGCATAGCAAGATAGAAAATAATAGCGAATGAATGTAGCGTACTATTTTAAAAAGTGAAATTCCGATATTTATAACGGACTCTTTCTCAGTAAAAATTTTACTGCTTATGCGTCAAGGATGGTAGGATAGGCTCGACTTAATTGTAGAAAAGTACTAGCATATCGTAATTAACGCGCGCGCGACACTTTCTTCCCTGCTTCTTGTCGTGCGTTTAAATCGTTTCGAGAGCCAAAAATCAACATTTGCAAGGTAATCAGTTCATGAATTTAGACAGAAAATTCATCCTAATTCGCTAGTAAAAATACGGTTACTTATGCCACGCACGGTAAACACTAACTTGGATATGTCTCACAATCTTCAAATACTGTGAATTTAACTTGTTTAAAGCATAATCTTGTAATGCTTGTAGGTGAAGAAAAAGAGACGCCGGAATGCATTGGCTGCGATTGATCTGCGCAAGAACTGCTTCTCACGTGGAAAGATTTATGCGAAATGCAATAAAACGAAATTACTGAGCTGAGTTATCATTCGCGTTAATCCTCTCGCGACTGACGCGAAACATACTAACGTGGTCCAAGTAGAATTAATTCGATCAGCAAAATGTGTAAGTGTTTAAATAATTATGCATATTTGAACTGTAGCGAATTTTCTAACGATATCCTCAAGTCAAGAGAAATAATATACCATTTAAGATTTGACGTTCGTAGATATCATTAAAGTGTATATCATTAAAGTGTACTTTTACGTACCTTTATAGCATGGGTGAAGCTCTGAGAGAGGTCATTTTCTTTCATTATAATTATCTACAATTTAAAAATTTTGCAATGATTATTAGATGAGAATCAGTAAAATATTCTCTAAAGGTAACTTCCGAATTTTCTGAAATGTCAACCATAAAGAGACGAATTGGGGTAAAGATTTTGGTTAGGAAATTAGTTTATAAAAAATTTTTATTTATTGTAGGTATTATTTCGTGCTAAAAAGCCTGTTGAGTCTCAGTTTATGTAGTTGCAAATTATTTCTATTGGTTAAAATAAAAGCCGTTGTTCAGTAAATTGCTGCAGAAATCGATTTGCTATTTAATTGTTCTGCGCTTTCAGTCAACTAATTTTGGATTACTCAACGATTGAAGTAAATAAAAACAAATTCAATATTTCAAAGTGAAAGCTCTGGTATATGAAGATTACTATATAATATAACAATAACAATGAAGACTTTAAGTATATTACATATATATGATTAAGTATATACATATAAATGACTGATTGCAAATATACTGTTTAATATAATATGCCTTTCAGTTTTCTATAACAAATTTAAATGTGTTTGCGAATACAATTAAACATATCAAAGAAGATACATAATAAACGATAAAATAATATTAAAACCATTTAATGCTTTACATACTACTTTTTATTAAGCGATCATAGATACGGATATAATAAAGCAAATCAATGCTTTAATAAGAAAGTTTCATAATAAAATTAGAAAAGATATGGATTTTTGATGAAATAGAAGCCTAAATACTTTTAATGGAAAAATATTTCAAATCAATTAAGCCTATGATAAAAATGTTATCATGATTTTACCAGAAAAGAGCAGTATTTAGAAAGGTGTGAGCCTAAATGTAGCGTGTTTGTCTGTATAAATATTTAAAAGCTGGAGCAATCAATTTTGTATTTAGTCCAAACTTTGAACAACGCTAGTTAGTTCTTCATATATTTTTAACAACCGTACTTTATAAATGAAAGTACTATTTAAGAGTTTCCTTATTATTTATAGGATTATTTAGTGTACTAAATAAACAATATATAAAGGAACTCTTTCTTAAACTTTTGTTATTTCGGCAATTACTTCTGTGTGTAATATGATGAGACTATACGAATAATATTTCTATTTATTTATTTATGTACATATAATTTGTTTACATAATATAAAAATAATTTAAATAACTGAACAATACGTTACAGTCTAATTACAAACAAAATTTAGAATTCTAGCAGTATTTTGAATAATTAATAATTTTTTTTAATACAGTTAAGTGGTTAGTAGTATCTCTTAGAATACATTATAGGACAGTCTAAATTTATATAACCCTGTAATAAGACCAAATAATTAACCTTGTAATAAATGAATAAGTAATTGATGGTTTGCAGTATTTTATCAAGAATACGAGACCCCATAATAACAGGAGCGATTCAGCAAGGACTGGAGTGTGATCTAATTTCTAACGAATAAAGATAGTTGGAAATGCCTCGGCAAACCAATAAATGTTCATAGTAAACATAGTAGGCCCTTTTAATAAAATAAATTACAAAGGTAGTTTAAGAGTCAATCCCGATAATCATCCATAAAAATGTTATTTCACTAACATAAGGCTAAAACTCTATGTCACCGCTACCGTGTGTGATTTATACATAGTACAGAGTGTCATTTATGTTTATTAAGGTCTTTCGTTCGAGACTAACATCACGTACTCTTCGATTTTAGGCGCTCGATCTTAGGCATCTAATTACGACTGTATAATATTTCATATAAAAGAAAATATCAGAACATAAATTTTTAGAAAATAAATTTAATTCAACTATGACGGGCTGCTCATTTTGATGTCGTAGATACATAGTTTGACCATATTTATAAGACATATATTTTAATAAACATTTATGTCATCTCTTATCGATGATGATAAAATAGATTTAAAATATATTTACAAAATCGAAAGTAGATCGTTCATGATTGCAATACGTATTGAATTCATTGATATTTCAAGTGAAAAATAAATTTATTTTTAGAGCCAGACGCGAGATTCATTACTTTACGTATTTCGGTAATGAAGACTTTAAACCCTTATATGTGAATGAGAAGAAAATAATTCATCAATAATAGTACTTTAAAACGTATGATGTTTTTTTAGGCCTTCTATATTCTGTCAGTGGAGGCATTGAAAATTATTTAATTGGATAAAAACAATCTTGGCTTCACTATCTTCAATCTTTCGTTTGTCTATCGTTAAACATTTATGGTTCGTTTGAAATCTCAATAAATTAGTAATAGAATTAATAATATTACTAGTTTCTTAGTGTGACTTTTAGCCTACTTAAATATCCATGTAATTTTCCAGGCAAACATTCGTAATATCGAAAAAATTTGAATAGAATATGCCATAACTTCTGTTTAATCCACGATTCAAATCCTTATGAATTCATCAATTTTTATCGAGTACTATCTTAAACTGGATAATTCCATACAGAAATAGCAAGATACTCGACAGATATGTATCGGGACAGAAGTCATTGAGTGCCAGGTCCACCAAGGTATCGATACATTTTATTATTATTGACATGAGCAAAAAAAGTAATATTTACGGTTAATTAAACAAATAATATAAAGAAAAAAAAAAAAAAAAAGAAAAGAAAAAAAAAATAATAATATAGATATAGATACGGAATTTGCTCAAACGTTACGCAGCGTTAAAGATGTAAATAGCAAAATTAATGAATTTGTAAAAAAAGAGTGTGCTGTTTCGATATATACAGACGGAAGCAAAATTCAAAATAATATCTCAGTTGGTATAGCTTGCTTTTCAGAATCGCTCAATATATCCGTTCAAAAAAGCATCTCAAATTATGCATCCATATTCACGGCAGAAAGTATTGCCATTAACGAAGCACTGGATATAGCCATAGCGATTTCCAATCATAATATAATTGTGTTCACTGATTCATTAAGCGTACTGCAAAAATTAAAGCATTCTAAATTAAGTATTAAATGTAATAAATACATATATGAAATTAAAAAAAAAAATTATAGAATTCAATAAGATATGTGCAAATAATAAAAAAATCCAATTAGTATGGATTCCAGCTCATGTAGGGATTAAAGGGAATGAGATAGCAGATCAATTAGCCAAAACCGCTACACTTGTAGAGCCATTAGAAAACATACGACTTCCTTTCTCTGACTTAAAACACATCTTTAAGACAAAAGCAATACAAAATACTGATAATAAAATTACTAGTATCGGACTACAGAAAGGTCAAGAATATTTTGCATATTACCATAAAACTAGAAGTAAACCATGGTTCTACAATTGTAATCTCTCCAGAGCCAACATTGTAACGATCAATCGAAGTAGAGCTAACAACTATGGTCTTTTTGCGTCTCTTGCTCGCATCAACATTATTGATAATTCTGTATGCCCTTGCAATACTGCAATTCAAGATCTTGATCACGTTCTATGGCAATGTCCAATGTTTAACAATGAAAGAGTACGACTACTAAATCAATTAAAAAAATTACATATGACACCTCCCTTTAGAGTAAGATGCTTGCTATCTGTAGAAAATGTACACATTTATAATATTATATACAAATTCTTTCGAAGCTGCAAGTTGAATGTATAAAAAGAAAAAAAAAAAAAAATAATAGTAAATAAATAAAGCAGTATCATATAGAAAGCTAACATGTATATCATACCATCTGTAAAGCGAAAACTCTGTAAAATAACTGTATGTAATGCTAAATAACTTCAACAGAAGTTAATAAAGCTTTTAATAAAAAAAAAATAATATAAAGCATTCAACTGATTCGTTTTTAACTTGATGCTTCATAATCGGAATAATGATTATTTTTTTTATGATTACTATGAAATTCATCGATCCACACGTCAATATTACACGTTCCAATAGATAAAAGAGTAATTTAATCTGGATGTACTTTTACAATTTTTCAAATACTTTTAAATATATATATAGTGGGTGTTGGAATTAATTTGTAGCTTTTTTTTTAATGAACAAATATTATTTATGCACGTTCGAAAATAGCGCCACTTTATCGCCTGTCTTTTGGCTTATTCCGGCCGTTTTTCCTTCAATTTGCGACTGGACGGAATCAGCCGCGATCGATAGAGATTGCCCGGTAACAGTTTCATGGGGGTTATGGTAGTCCGGAGTAAAAAATGATCACGCTCATCAAGGATCCCGTCAAATCGAGTGCCAAAGCTTTGAGCCGTCGACATTGGACATCGGCGTATATGACGTTTGATCGTCAATCGAGCTTACAAGCCGCGTGATTGGGGATTTCTACGCTGGGATTGGGGATAATGGATGATTTGACGTCAAAGCAACTATTCGTTTCCGACCACCGAAGTAACAACGCACACGCTATTCCGAAAAGAAGAACACGTTGAAGAGTCTCGTTGTTGTTGATTTTTGAAGAAAAGCCGTGCATGGCAAATGACGTCCCCTAAGTTAGTACGTTTGCAGATACGTTTGCCATCGGGGTACGCAGATTAGTCTTAGGGAGCGATGAAATGGCGCGCGTGTACTGTACTCGCGCGGCCTCTTGTAAACTACAAATCGATTCCAGTGCTCATCCTCGCGATAGAAGGTCAGGGACAAGGGCAAGGTCGTACAATCGCGCAATTCGTGAAAACGTGGCGGGAAGCTGTACCTGATGTAATGCTCTTACCTGTGGATAGTTGACGGGTCGCGTCACCGCCAGGTATCTGTCGAGGCTTATTGCGCAGAGGTTCAGTATCGAAGCCGTGCACATCCATACGTCGACCGCGAGCCATATCGAGCACCAGATATCCCCGAAGATCCACACCTGTCGAGCGAATCGCATAACGTAAAACGATCGTTCAGTTACACATTTACATTGATCAATATGTATATACTCGCGGCGTATATTCCATTTTCCATGCGGGAGGGAACAGGAGGGGGCGGATTTCGTTCCGGATTAGCATGCGGACGTTAATTTCGCCTACGTATTTTGCATTACGCGATGAATTACGATTATATGTCGTTCGGAGCAAATTAGTCTCGGCGACATTATTTAACTAAATTATCATGAATTTATGCCCTAAAATAAATGACGAGACTAATCGACAATCGCAGCGGTAACAGGAAATATTAAGGATTTTATATTTATACAAAGCGTTAATAAAAGTATCGTTGCTTGATTGCAAGAATAAAACAAATAAATATTGATCTAAGTTTTTTATTAAGATGTTAATAATATGTTATTTACTACCATTATTCGGAATATTAGAAAAAAAAAACTGATGGTCATATTTTAGTCTTCCGTTGAAATTGATTAGAATTATAAAACTGTAGTATATACAATCATGTTTATTAAGCGTAATCTAATAATGTTCTGATACCATACAAAAAGAATAATAAGAATAAAAAAAAAGTGAAACTAAAATTTTTTTCACACAAAATTCTTATTCTATAGATAAGTGTACATATACTGTTCGTTAAAACTTGTATATTGCTTTAAATGGTCTTGATAATGCTGTTTGGGATTATTAAAACACCACATGGTAAATATTAAAGCGTTTTGTAGTGCATCATCAGAATAATGGTTATTTTCTTAATTATCACATGCAATTTTTTAATTTAATTTTATACTGTCAAGCAATATATGTTAATTGAGCTAATTCAATTGTAAAAGTTGTCGAGATGAGATGTGTTTAATTTAATATGATTAAAATAAACATCGACAACATTTTTAGGGAATAGAAGTACATTTAACATGTCGTACTTTTCATTTATTATAATTCTAATCTTGTATACATATTTTATTCAATTGATTAGTATAGGTGATTATTATCTACTAGGATTAATGCAAACTAAATATTTAAAATTAATTGTTAATAGCCCTTAATTATAGAACATTATAAAATCTGTAAGCACCTAAATAATTTAATTAATTTACACTATAATTGCCTGATGCAAGTAAATTTTAATTAGAATAATTTTTATTTATTTAATGTAGCTCCAGAAGCAGAAATCGATATACTATTTTACAAGAAGTTCATAATAAAATAATTGAAATTATTAATTTTAATGTAATATTCAATTCTCGCATTTTAAACGGTTTCACAATAAGTTTTTCATTTCTTTACTAATCAGCGAGTCTAGGATTAGACGACCTATGATTTTATTAAGGAGCCCAGCGCCGAAAAGTAATAAAATAATTCATTCGTAGTTTATTCTAAAAAAAATTCTGCTGAATCACTTTTCAGTTATTGAAATTGCTTTAACATATATATTCTTACAATCGCATGCTTCTAATGAGGTTTGTTAATGTTAAAGAGAACCCGTTATCATTCTTAATACATTTAGATGAACTTAGTTGTACCATTATTAATTATTTAACATCTGCTAAATCTCTTTAATTTGTATTCTTTCTGCGAAAAAAAACTTGCGAAAATTAAGATTGTAATTTGGATGTTTTATATGGGGTCTTGTCAAGAGAGGGAGAATTGAGAATGAAATTAGTGATAACGTTTAGTACATACAAATATTAACTTCTTTGCCAACAATATAAAATATAGGAATTAAAATTTAAAACCTTTCTCTTTATTATCTCATAAATTACTGCTCACATCGGACAATACTGTGACATTACAGTTTTATTAAGTACGATACAATAGTAGCTGGAAATTAGAGGATACACTTTGAGACAACACGTATCTTTTTAATTTCAGTTGTAGCTGGCGGAGCCCTCTTAAAGCATTACGTACAAAGATTGATGTAATTTTACAATATTTTCATTCTACGCGTTTATGTTTTTTCATTGAACCTTGAGGTGGTTCGGGCACGACTCTCTAGGCAAATAGATGTCATAAAAACAAAGGGTCCTTGTTTTTGTTAATATATATATTAAACGAATAGATAAAAATTAATGCGTTAACTCTTTTAGTTTGTTTTAATTTCGTTTGAATTTTTCAGCATTTTCAATATAATTTTCACCGTTCTAACTTCCAAATCACAAATTGAACACGATTTAACGTATTTCCTGGTAAAAACTATAATCCAGTACTAGTGAGTAAGTTAATTTTTATCTTCTTGGACTTAGCCTGACTATAAACTGGCTCAAAAGGTAAATAATCAATTTCTATATTGGTATTAATATGCACTAATTTATTTTCAATAACTGACTAATAATTGAATATCTATTTTTTTTACCAAACCTATAAGGAAGCTCTATACATCTATGATTGAATAACTAATCCAGCACGAATAACTAATTTTTTCTCTAATTAATTTTGAAATATATATCATGAAAAAAAAGCAATCGAAAGTTTCGAAATTACCTTGAGTACTTAGTTTGATTTCTGACATGTTCAAGTTCTACATAAAACAGTTAAGTAAACATTTTGAAGAGAGCATGGCATGTCATGTATGTATATAGATATATATGAACCATGTAATAGTTACCAGTTGCTACGGACAACTGGCAACTTTGGTTGACTGTTTTTTCTTTAAAATCTATAGTTTTGCGTGATAAAACGGATTTCACATGAGTTTCCATTAGTTTCAGTTATGCTCCAACTACCTTAAAGCTGAAAAATTAATTTTCGGAGGACCGTACACATTATTCAGAATACGTTAAGGAATAAATATTGTATAACTTTTCAGAGAATCTTTTCCGCGATGAGTTGTGGTGAATTCAGCGTACGTGTCGTTTAAGGCTACGGATATGTTTGCAAAACCGTATAAGGAGCATAGATACATAAAAAGGCCCACGGACCTTGAAAACCTCCCACGTGGCGCTGAACGGCAGGACCGCGACGCCGACCATGAGATCGGCCACCGCCAGACTGACGATGAACATGTTGGTGACGTTCCTCAGCTTGATGCTGTTGTAAACGGCCGCGATGACGAGGACATTGCCAAGGACGACCATCACGTTGACGACGGCGAGCACGGCCAGGGTGACGATTATACCGGGGCCCGACCACTCGACCGCCGAGTAAAGCTCGCTGCACGCGGTCTCGTTCAGTTCCCGCATCTTTTTCGCGTCGATCGCCGCGCGCGGCGCCCGCCGAATCACCCGATGCGGCAGCCCAGTGGACTCGGGCCGTCGCGCGGCGGCCTCATCGCCCGGAGGGCCGCTGTGCGAGGAGGCGGCTCAGCGGCCCAGCCCCGCGGCGTCGTCGCAGCGGCTCTCGGGAGGCGCCATCTCGCGGGCTCGCGCGCCTTTGCTATTCCGTATGTACCTGGACAGCGCCCCCTAGGCCCGCCTGCCGGGACTTGTTACCGCCTTTTACGTCGCGCTGAGCGTCGCACTTTCCTCCGCCACGGCCCTCCTACACGCCCTCGGCGCCGTATCGAACTTTTCGACGAGCAGGAAGGTCGGGGAAAAAAGTGGAAGAGGAAAAGCTCGCATAGTCTGCCCGCCCTGTCCCCGCCCGAGTTTCGGTCGCGCCGCAAGTTTGTTACACTCCCGTTTGCCGTTCACGGATTCGACGTCATTTGTTTATTCATTCACGGTCGTCCGCGCGAGTGTTTCTCCTCCCCCCCCCCGTCTATGCACCAGCGATACAATAATTCTGCGAACGCGCCCGCACTGACTCTCTGTCTCCGTCTCTCTCTCTCTCTTTCTCTATTTCCTCCGCCAGCGAAGTTCGGAACAGTTCGTGACTCTGTATATGCTCTCTTAATTTTTCCAGGAGCACGCGCGAATGTACTTTTTTATTTATTTTATTTATTGATTTATTTTTTCATTAAACGCGCGAGTGCGCGTATAAAAAGTTCTACGTATATTTATTCGGATATATTGTGAGTGCGCGTGCGCGCCCGCGCGACAGGGCCGAAGTAGTCGAAGACGTAGAAACTCGAGCTAAACTTTAGATTCGCAAAGACAACGTGACGACTGGATCTTTATTTCGTTCGCTCTTAACCGAATCTCCCCCCCCCCCTCAATTCAGTTTGTCAAGCTGTATTATCGATTTCTGTCTACTTTAATACACTTTGAGTCGTTCTTTCTAGTTTTCTCTCCGCTGCCGGGTTCGCGGTTCGGTGCCGATAAGAACACCCGTGAAATCAATCGCAGTCGACCGTACGCGCGGGACGCGCAGTGCCGCGGACCCGCCGCACGATTGCCTCCTCGCTCGTTTACGTTTTTGCTCTCGGGCGAACTTCGCCCGGGTCTACAGCTCGACCGAACAATGCCGGGCCCCAGCGACTTTACTCGGCGAGGATGCCGTTCGGCGCTTTCGTCGACGCGCGCTGAGGAGGCAGCTTGCGAATTCCGAGAGAGGGGACGAGGAGGATGGGCATCCACCAAGAACGCTGCTGGCGAGGCGAGTCGTTGGACTCTGACGACTCCCCTTCCTCTCGCCCTCCTCCATTTCGAAAGGTCCTGCAAGCAGAAAAATACGGATCGGTCGTTATGCGATGCTTGAGTTGGAACATCGTGAAAATTGTAGCAATTTAATTAATTAATGATTGAGTGAAAAGTGCGCTGTTTTAAAGATCATTTATTATAATGTGAGCTATCACAGTATTAAACTATTACGATATTAGTTGAGCGTACGCTTTATTTACGCTTCTTTCACATTCAAGGAAAGTTTCGAAGAAAATCGTCCAACGGTTTCAAAATTTTATTCATTCTTTTTGATTATTAAATTTGTGCGCTTATTCTCATTTTCATCTGGTTCCGTGAATATAATTGAAACCTTGCAGCAATGTAGAATAGATGTAAATAATAAGTATGATTAAATTAAATTATCAATACTTAAAAGTTTACATATATCTTCTAAGTTCTTTCAAAAATTTATATCAATGCCTGCATTATATTACAGTTCTAGGTTTAGTTAAATTTAGTAATATATTCATAACTACATTATTATGATAAAAAAATAGTTATGTTACTTACTTGAAAATGCTCATAGTTAAAATAGAGCATCAGTTTAATGCATAATTATATATTCGTAAAGGTAGTTACACAAACAGAGAATTCACAAAATTTATTAAATAAGTTTCTAATTATATAATAAAATAAGATTCGTTAAAGAATTTATTATTATATGATAAAAAATAAAAAAATATTGAAAGAAATTGCAAGCAAATGATAAGAAAATGAGATTTAAAGAATCCAGCATCATAGGTTTGGTAAATGAATTTAAACTAACGTACAATCTTATAATTAATAAAAGAACTTTAAATAATCTAAAGACGTGTGTATAAATAAAAGACATTTATGTTTTGATTTATCTTCGTAGAGCTTTCAAGAAAAATAATAAACGATCATCGCGTATTCGAGCAGAACAACTTAACAAAATAAAATTTCATCCAGCTCAACAACCTGAATTAAATATATATTAAAAGGGAAATTAACTGTAGTATGATATTTATTTAATCATTAATTCCACATTTTTTTAGCAGAAGCAGATAATACTACCTATAATTTAAAGTCTTTAAGGCCTCTTTACTCGAAGCTGCACTAGTGAGCATGTACTTAAAAAATACTAGTTGTTGTAGGATTCCAATTACACTAGTGAATCAATGAGATAAAATTTGCGAATGTTGCTACTGATAACGGTATTATATTGTGAACGGTACAACAATGATAATTGAATTTGAACACCCTATTGACTTTTCAATTAATTATCTATTGATTCAAATATATTTGTATTTTCAACAATAATGTCCTGAAAGTTGAACTTATTTGATCCATACGTTTCGTGGGAATTCCACAGTAAGAGAATTAAAAATTCATTCGTACCTCTTGTGACAGATTTAAATAGCGTGGAATTAAATAAATTGTGTGTCCATTAGCTTAATGAGGTTTATTATTTATGATTATATAACTATATAATATATATATATATATATATATATATATATATATATATATATATATATATATATATCATTTTCCACAATGATAAAAAAATAAAAAGTTAACAATTCAGAGAGGTCTGCCATTTGTAAAAATCATACGATACTATTAAAATAGTCAATTATATCGTTTGAAATTACTTCACTAGCGATAATAATGTCGGGATGCATTAGCAATACAAAATTCAAAAAATAGTAATGAAATTCGCATTCTTGTCTTTTTGATATCCATTTGGACGTAATTAAAATAATACGGGAACATTGATGGACAGAAGAAAGATGAAAAGTTGCAGGAAGATCTAACGAGCTAGCTCGTCACTTTTAATGAGTTTTCTTTTTATCGACACTTGTTCTCTCGATGTCAGTCGGGTGTTATAACTTTTTAAAGTAATCTTTCTGCAATCTTAAACTCGTGTGAGATTTTTGGCGATCTGGCATTAGTTTCACTTCCACTTGAAGACCTAAGATGATTAAAATGTCTTATTTTCAAAAAAAAAAAAAAAAAAAAAATTCATTACTGCAGTGCTCTCTTTTTAATTATACACTTAAGATTTAAGAATGGCAGTGACGAATCAAAATCAATATCAAGCTCAGAAACAGTATGGCTTATTCGTTATGATTATAATTGACATAGGAATGTCTCTAGTGAAATCGTGAGACAATGAACTTTTTATCTTCATTTTTATATGTACCCTTTTGTCAGTTTGCATTATGGAAATATCAATATGCTCCATGTGTAAAATGTGAAAGGCATATTTATTCAATGGGAAACGCTAATATATAAATATACTACATATGCTAAATATATTGATATTAATATACCTCCATTTAAGCGTATAACACTTGTCATTTTCATTTATATTTTCTTTTTTAATAAATAGGAAATAAAGTTACTGAAAAAAACAAAGCTATATATAAGAAATTGGCGAAAGTTTCTTGAACTAGATCGATCTTTATGACTGAATAGATGTTCTATTGAATCGAGAACTAATTTTTTTTAATATCCAAAATAATCAATATTTTAGACGTCGACTTATTCTAAAATTCTATATAGTCGGAGAATATCTGATTGTATGTGAATATATAGAAAGCACTCATAGCCTAATGAAACAGATTCCCATAAACTTTATGTTACTCTTAAGCGGAACAAATCGAAATCGTTTATTAAAAAAAATATGCTGCAACATCATAAATGCCATTTTTTAGTAAATTTTTATAATACATATAGGTATCATACTTTAAAAGAGGTTAAATTAACCGAATTATTTACCTAGAGAAAAAATTAAAAATTTATTGCATTAAATGGATCAAATGATCATTGATTGACTTAAAAACTTGGTCACATTATTAAGATGCAATGTTAAAAGGATTTTCATGTTTCTTAGAAATTATTAGATCTACCAGCTTTAGAAATTGTATTATTATAGATACCTTATAATTTACTATATTATATTTATCGATCTAGGGATCAACTTTTCAAGCTGTTTAGAGTCATCAAAATTACGTATATAATACGAAAAATAAATCTACAGCTTGATGATTGTGATGATTTATTTAATAGGGATTAAAGTACTCACAATATTCGGAGCCTGAAAATGGCTTTACCTTAGATTCTCTCATGCATAAAAAATTCGAGAAGGTAATCCATCTTAAGTTACTAGACCATTTTCACAATAGCTGTAATATAATTGTTGCACAATTGACCGATAATTATGAGTAAATTATCGGTGGAATTTATTTTTTGCCGTGGCATTATTTTTCAGGAAGCATGCAGCGTTTGCCGCTTTGATATCAAGTTAGCAGACTCAAATTGAAATTATCGATCAAAATACGTGTACCAGGGCGCAAAATTTGCCGCATTCTTGCGGTAGATGTTCTGAACTGTTGGGATTATAAGATAAATTTTTTTTCTCAAAAAATTTCTACTAATGTATAGTAAGATATATAATATGTAATAAATATACACATTACTAATTCAATTGGATTAAAATATTTTTAACTTATCTTCCAGAATGTGTTAAAGATATATAGACAAACTGAGAGTATACAGATCTTCATTCTTTCATAAAATTCTTCATTAAAAATAAACAACGTTTAATTTACTTTCAATTCAAAGCTTGCGTTCTTTCGTTTGATTACAAATATTATTTTTGTAAATTGTGAATTGCATTTTTTTAATCGAAGCTTCTTCACTAACCTACTTTTGAATAATTATATATAATTTGCCGTTAAGATAGCTTTGAGGCTCCATTGGATATTTATAAATTTTTATTTAGCTAATTAAATCAATTTAAAACTCATTACAGTTTATTCAATATGTTGATATTATTAAATGATCCCAGTTATTCGCGCATTTTAAATTATCAAAATTGCAACATTAAGTTTGAATCTAACTCTGCAGGTTTTTTTCTATCTAGATAAGGAAAAAAGTATTGCTGCCGTGATACATTAAATTTCCTTCGAAACGAATCAGATGCCATATATATTTCTCTTTTTATTGAACTTTGCAAACTTTGTTCTCCAATGTTTTCAATGGATTTGATAAATTTTGAAAGTGCAGACATGAATAGAATTATATTCGTTTGGAAAAATTCATATAAACCTAAGTGTAAGGAGTATTAAATTACATGCTTTTCAAATCCTGCTCTTTCTTTCGTTAACCTGGTGATCCACTTAAAATTTGCTACCGTGCAAATTAATCTAATTTCAGTATTTTATTTAAAGCCTTCGTTTTCGATTCTGAGAAATTTTTTCCTCTCAATAAATAAGGAAAACTTTGCAATTATATGAGCCTGTGCAGTCAATTCGTTGAAAAAGTAAGAAATCGGTAAAAAGTTTCGCAATTCGAATTCAGGATTCAGGACCGCAGCTCGTAAACTACTTCTCCGTCTTTTTCACCGTCAGTGTATATATATAGGCAAACACATTGGTACTACGTGTGTTTCGTTTCACTGCTGCAGTTCAGCCAGTAGCCATTCGTCTGCATGACAAAGTAAGAAGGCTTGAGTAGCCGGAGGGTCGACATAAAAACGATTGGACGAAGACGTATATTTTTCAATTTCTTTTTTCTTCTTCCAGCTTTAAATCCATACATATACATAAAAATACACACACACACACACGCGCGCGCGCGCGCACATACCCACGCATCTGTCTCGGTTTCTATAAGAACAAAGACACACTGAGCGACCGCGCATTCCTTGGAAATAAGGCTATATAACGGAGAGAGAAAACTTTCGCGTGATTCGGCGATGTAAACTTTTTTCACGAGTCCCGCATGGCCCACGCGCTCCGTGAACAAGGGAGAGGGGGCGAGCAGGAAGCTCGCGACCGAGAAAAATAATCCAAGTCAAAATTTTTGTTGCTGATTTTTTGTTCTGGAAGGTGAAGTTCTACTTACTTTTTATCCCCATTCCTCTTATTACTTCGGTCTTCCCCTTTATTTTTATACTTATCGGAACCTTTTATCGCGCCGCCGGTGCTTTAGAACGGCTTCCTCTGCGTTTGCCAAATAATATATATATAACAGCTCGATGGAGAGGGGGGGGGGTCGCTCCGTAGGTATGGATCGTATTGACTGTACATCCATTTACAAATATGAAATCATAAACACGTCGGTAAATACGAGTTACGGTTTTCGAGGTATAACTAATCATATTTTCATTGACTACTATTTATAGTTATAAGAGATCTCGTAACTAAAAGTTAATCATGTCCTTTATTTTATACATCATATCATCAAACATTTGCATATCATGTTCTTGATCACCAATATGTCATATTCACATATCACTTATTCATATTTGTATATTTTCATTTCTTTATATGCATTCTATACTTGAGAATTGGTGCACTGATAGGTGTTTATAAAACAATGGGGTGTATTTTTCTTTAATTACTTGAGTAAAGCATTTATTCTTTTTTATGTATTTCACTTGTAGACATGTATGAGCCAATGGTCCAAGAGGACTTTAACGGAGTTAGAATTTAGTATATTTACATTTTTAACTCATTCATTTATCACAACGATTATACTTAAAAGATTCTATTTTATATTAGTATAGAATAATATTACACTTAAATATTATACTTAAAAGATTCTAGTGCTTTAATTACATTAAAAAAAAGTAACTTAACCACATAATTAATAACATTTTTAATATATACGTCTGCTTCGTTACTCTGTCCAATCAAATAATAAACTATTATCCAATGAGTCAATTACAAAGATGAAAAATCTCAAAGATCATTGTACGACTTTTACAATATGGAGGATGTACCGAAGCATCCGTTACAAGAGCTACACCGTAATTATATTGGGTAATCGTTCCTGGAACCTATATATATATATATATATATATATATATATATATATATATATATATATATATTTAGTCCATCTAGCGATGCACCGTGCGCGCCGAACGACCACCCGCAACGTGTACAACGGGGGGAGGTGCTTGTGATGGGAAGCGAGGGCTCTCGCTCACGAGCGACTGCCTCGTTATGGCTATATACCCATTCTAAATTCGTAAACGAGGAGAAACGTCAAAGGAGAAGAGTTACGCGAGACGCAGGTCGAGGCGTTAACCAATTTACGCCCCGACAATGATTATACCGTAGTAGCTCTCTTCGTCCACGCCCGACAATACGTATCGTGAAAATTGACGGCTATATATATAGTTTTAAAACTGCTCATAAAATTTTTTGTAATATTTAACGTTAAATACTTAACGTATAAAGATTTATCAATATTTTAAACCCTCCTAAGGCATGAAAATGATAAATATGTATTGTTTATTAAAAATTATTGCTAGCTATGCGAATCTTTTAAAAGAGTGGAATGCTCAAAAAAAAGGAAAACAACAAAAAGTTATGTCCCAGTATTTGTACTAGCTAATATATATGTTGACGATAAAGGTTTTTTAATAAGAAGGATCCTAATTCGAATTTTATACATATAGAAGTATTTATGAAGAGGATCGGAAGGTCTGATTTTTAATATTTAGCCACGTCTCGTGGGATTTATTTAAATAAATTAAAGTATGCGTCAGTGCTGGTTAATTTTAAATTACGTTCCCCTACGTCTTCCTCTCTCCTCGGTTCAGCAAAATACCCATCGTATCTACATTATAACGAGTATCAACATTTCGCAATTAATCACTTAGAAACCTGCACCTCTTCGCTTTATTTCTCACCGATAAAACTCAAAAGTACTGCCTCCCCTAAAAGTTCTTTGTTAAATATTATAAATCTTACATTGTATAGATATATAAATTGGACTTTAAACTTTGCCATTTCATCAGGCCACCTTTACTCACGGACTTTTCTTTTTACGTCTTGTGTAAAATTAGTCCTGTTACTTTTTGAGGCTGGGTTCTCAAAAAATATTTTATACATAATCATTACACTTTCCAATATAATGTATTAGTATCTACGTATGATCGTACATTTTGTTTAATAATAATAAATTAAACGATTTCGAAAATTACCTTTCGGCAAAGACTCAACGTGTTTTTCGCGGGTGAAATTAAGACTTTTAATCAACTCGAGTCATCAACTCGCTTTAGAGAAGGCCGAGCTTTTCGAATTTCTACCACACATAATAATAAGATAGTATTAAATATAATTTATAAATTTAAAAATAAAATTGTAAAAATTTTATTTTAATGACGTATATGAAACAATGGCAAATATCCGCAACGTACAGTTTTCCATATTGCATAGTATTTTCTGTCATGCACCCGCGCGCTCGATTAATCTATTATTATTAACGAGACTGCGGCTCCGAAGTACGGGTTTCTAGCGCGCGCGCGCGCGTCATTCCCTCCACTCGGTCGGCCATTCAAGAGCGTAAGGGCGGCGTAGCGCTTGCATCAACGTGCTTCGTTACTTCGCGTACAACATCTCGGCCGACTACGCGCGCGTTCACGGTCGCGGTCGCGTCGCCCCGATTTTATTCACCGGCCAAATGTGCGCGCGGGCGCTGGCGCGACGGTCAGCGACATACGATAAAACGTATCATAATACGGGCGCGCGTTCGCGCCTGTATATAAAGTAGCGCCTCGCGCGCCGCCGCTATTGTTAGCGACTCGACGACGTCGGAGCCGGTTTCATTCTTCGTGCACCCGGCAAGGTGATACCTCTCGAGCCCCTCGACCGCCGGCCTCCCTCCGTCTCCCTCCGCCCCGCGAGCAAGCGTGCAAGGGTTGGCGGTAGGAGGGGGGGGGGATCGATTCCGTTCCGAAATTAGTTTATGCCCGACTATATATATACGTAGAGCGTATGTGTGTGCGTGTACATGTAGTTACTGATTGCGCGGACGAGGGACTGCACGATAGCGGACTGCATAATACACGCGGCAAGCGCAAAGTATATGAACTAGTTGCGGGGAATTTAGGTATTATACACGCTACGTCGCAACACCGAAGACTTAATGTTTTTTTCACTCGTCAAATATCGAAGAAGGGAGAAAGATTTTTTTACGCGACTTTTGTTCGATTGAGTTTGAAGTTTAAGTTTATTCAACTTTAAACTTCCATAAGTTCATTCAAAATATTTTTGGTAAGACACCATTTGTCGTATACATCGCTGAGCGCGTATTAAAATTAAAAAAAATACTGCGAAAATGACCAATCACTCGCATTCCAACAGTGACTCCATTATTTATAAGCCTGTATAATTTATTGCGATTTAACCGTTATAAGATAAATCAGCATTATTTTCACCTTAATTACATAGATTGACAAGTAAAGTGACGTAGAAACCTAGGAAGACTTTCTTAAAAATTGCTGGTGTGGTAAATTATGGAAGCTAGAATTTTTTTGATCATTTAACAGTTTTAAAATTTTTTAATTTCAACTCGCAAAAATGGTCCATTATACCCTAACAATACAATAATATTTTTAAAATATTTCAAGATATATCAATTTTTGAAATTGGTTTATTGATGGTGTATTTCTTTATTGAAGTGCAACAGCTACAAGAATAGGAAATAAAAAGTGTTTAACATGAAAGAGAAGAGCAGATTTGTATAATAGCATAGTAATTGAGGAATCAAAATATCTTTGTTTCCTTACTTTTCTGTCAAAATCATTGCTTCAAGGTTATTGTGCATTCGTCCTTTTACAGCAAGTTTCGTTCAATTACAAAATCATTTGCGTATAATAAAACGCTTCGAAAACATACTGGGCGCTTTATTACCTAACAGTTTCTTTTTTTTTTAGATTCACGGTCTATATAACTTTTTAGTCTAAAAATTCGTCTATTGAAAATTCATCATGCAATTGTATTGAATTTTCACGAGATGAATTTTTGTTGATCATGCAAAGATTTTTACATCTTATACATTTTCAACTATTTAAAATATCCCAATTCTTATGTAACATAAAATTGTCCAAGATCTTTATTAGTTTTTGAGATAAAATTGTGTTCAATATACATTTCATATAGTGCAGTTATGTAGAATTAAGTATAAGAAAAACGTTTAAACGAATTTAAACGAAACCAGTCTGACGCAGTTAATTGAAACCTATTAAATAATTTACTAATATTTTAACATTATTATTTATAAGAATATTCAAAAAACAATATATTTTATATCTATATATATATATATATATATATATATATATATATATATATATATAAATGTAAAATAAATAGCTATTGCTAAGAATCTAATATATTGAAATATGATGCCAGACTGATTATCCAGCCACTTCTTGAAAAACCTAATGAATATGACATTAAATCTATAAAATAATATAATCGATTGTTGTTTCGACATGAACATTTGATAGCTGTGAGGATCGCAAGAACTAATATATATATATATATATATATATATATATATACATTACTAAGTAAGTATTGTCTTGACCAACGTCGAGATTGCTGGTTTACTACTGTAATAATGACACTTGAGAAAATCAACCCGAAAAAATTCTGATAACTATGTTATCTGTTTAAGTAGTGATATGCGAACATAGCCAGACGCATGTTAAAGGAATATCTCTAATACTTTAATAGTGCTTTTATCGACTGCTTATATACAAATTAATAAATATTTTCATTGGTCTTACAGTCTAATTAAATAAATCGAGAATAATACGTAATAATATCAGTATATATTTATATTAATATTAATACATCAATATGCAAAAATAATAAAAATAAAAAATAAAAATTAAAAATTATAATGACAGTCAGAATGTCCTTGTATAAAATCACCCCCGTAGATTAATCTGGAAATAAAAATCTTAGCTGAAAAATTTTTTATGTTAGTAAAGTGCAGTCTGACTGTCCCCAACACCCTTACCTAATTGAAGACGTAGTCCAACGCTTCGAGTTCGCTACGGCTCCTCATCAGGGATTATACTAAACTTTATACTCTAATCTATATATACCTTATCCCCAGTACCAAATTTAGTAAATCAACTATCAAATCCCCCTCTACACAAATTGTTCAAATCCAATCAATTTAATGAGGAAAGATAAATGTTGTCCAATTTACTAGACTCTAACATTAAATTCACATTATTTTGATTCTTGGAAATGTGAATACTTTCAAGACTCTACGTTTTCTACTTATTATTAATACCATGTTCTAAAATATCCACATTCACAAAATCAAAAGAATATAAAAATTTTAAACAATGCTCCTTTAAACCGGAAGTAATATGTGAGCTACGTAAACTATATTTATGTTCATAAATCCTCTTTTTTAAATATCTATTTGATTGTCCAATGTAGTATTTTTTACAATCCATACAATTAATCCTGTAAACAATTCGAGATTTTAAACATAAATCATCCCTATCTTTGCAATTGTTAAACAACTTACTTAAATTATTGCTATTTTTAAAGAAAATTTGAATGTTATATTTCCGAAAATTTCTTTTAATTTTTTCAGATAATCCTCGAACATATGATAAGAAAATAATTTTGCCTCTGTTAACATCAACGCGCGCATTATGTCTATTTTCGGTATTATAAATGTCAAACAATCTCTCAACAATTAAATTATTAATCAATTCAATTGTATATCCAATATTAATGAAAGTATCTCTTACTATCTGTAAATTATTTTGTCTATAATCTTTATATGACCATAAAGCAATAAAATTGTATTTTCAATATACGTTCACAGCCTTTACAGTATATATTTTATTTATTTGTACATATTAACTTTAACATCTAAAGTTAAAATGCTTATAATATATTAAGCATATTAATATTCATGTTTTATATGTGAAAGAAGAAGGAACAAACTAAAACTGGCTTTTTGAGCCAGACAAATAACATATTTAATAAATTAAATCAAATATTGCTCTACTATATAATTATATTAATAAGAATATATATATATATATATATATATATATATATATATATATAATTCAAAACCAGAAAAATTATTATGGAAGTGTCGAAGATATTTTTAGATTGAATATCAATGATTACATTATTTATATAGTGATCATAATAAAAAAATGCTTTTTAATGCAGGCTTTACATAAAAATAATAGAATATAAGGTTCATTTGAATAAAATAAAAATTTGCATTAATTTTTTTATCATTTTAAACTGATTTGTCATGATCAGGTAAAAATTCTGCGGTGAAGTGTCCTTGTTAGTATCGAATGCTGACTTGATAGATTTATAGTATTAATCGGTATGAAATAAAACGATATTTGAACCATTTTTCAAAATTAACAACGCAGGTAGTCGTTAATCTTGTCAAAATTATTGGATACCGATTTTTTCTTCTCCTATAGAATCTGTACATAGAGCAAAATCAAATTTATCAAACTATTTTTTTCTACTTTTAATTTCTAACCACGAACCTCTTCAGAACGTTGAAACCATCTCATAGTCGACAATGATAGCAAAACTTATCCTTATAATATATAATATTTCTGCTACACCGGGCTTTATTTTTAATTGAATGAATTTGTTTATGAAAGTAGTATTTACTTTTCCCGTAATAGCATCTCGGATGTGAATAATCTTGCCGCGCTTCTGATGCCCGATAATTACAGACTACATTCTATTTCCGGTCGAACGCCGACGACCAACGCCATTACGTGAGAACGCTCTTAAAAATCAATGATTGTACTCATACTGAGCGAGTCAGATAGCGAAAAAGAACGGGAAGAAGAGAAAGATGGTGATAGATAGGTGTGGATAGTAAAAATGAGACAGATAAATGGAAAGTTCTCTATAGTTGTATGTACTTAAAGTCAATAAAATAAATATAATACACTATAAAGTATATTTATATAACCTATGATATATATATATATATATATATATATATATATAAGAAAATAATAAATGGTGTATATATATATATATATATATATATATATATATAAAGTATATAAACGGTTGTTGAAAATTATTCTTAATATGTAAAACAAAAAAATTATTACAAAAGCACCTTTTATGGTGTTTTTCGAAACACCCGAAAATAAAACTGATCAGTAATACTCGAACACGAAAATATCAACAATCTCTGCAAGTGCCTTTCTTAGGATCATATAGTGGTCTATTTTTGAAAATATTTGTATAGAACGACATTACGATATATTTCAGTCTAGCAAGCATATATCATTAGACTAGTATTAGATCATAAAGAAAGCTACATATCAGATACCAGCGTCGAGTCTAACGCTAAGCAGTTGATCGATTTTTATTTTTGCAATATTTCAGCTTAGTTCACACGTTCTATAGAATACATTTGATATGAAGAAGCTTATTTTCGATTATTTATCACCTTTAATAATTAATATCTTCTACCGTTACTGACGAAGTATCCCTAGTAATAGTTAGCACTCTCTAATTTTTCATAATTGAGAAACATTGTTGTTAACTGCCTCACTACTGGACCTCGCTACTAAAACGCAGCCGCATTTAATGAATTTACATTGAAATCAGAAGAAAATGTTGCATTACAAAAAACACATTATCCGTTTCATATATATACAGATACAGAGACCCCGGTAAAGCAAACATTTACGTAGTTTCTCAAGAGTTAAATCATGCAGGCACATTACCTTCACAGCTGGAAGTTTGAAGCTGAGGTTTGAGTCAGTAAAAGGAACTAAATAAACAAAAACACCTTTTTCAACGCGTATCTTATGGCATAGTCTCGACGAAGATACTGTGCAACGCCACAAGAATCTTACAGAATCGATGAGCTTTTAAGCATTTTTTGCACTAATAAAAAAAGTAAAATAAAAATTTACAAATAAAAATCTTAAAAGTATTTAAAGCTTTCTGAACCTAATGCACATTATTCTTCTTGTTTTTCATCTTCATTTTTTTTACAGTTCCTCTTCTCTTCGATTTTTCTCATCCCTTTGCCGGATAAGAGTTTTCAATAAACGAATTTCGAAAAGAGTGCGCCTTCCCTCGGTACGGCTTACCCAGAGACTGGAGCTGGATACCGGCTTTCAGCTCCAGATTGAGCAGGCAGTGGAGGTTTTACTCGTAAACGAGACTTCTAAATAAATGGCGAGAGCATCCTCCCTTGGAGCTATAACCCGATCGATATCAGCTGTATATCCGAATATGCACTTGCTGACAGAAGCTAACATTCAAGAAAAGTCGCGGTAATATGCGAACTTGGGAGAGGAAATGTTCAGGGAGATTTAAGCAGGGGATAAAAGAGAGAAAACTCTCTCTTAAAGCTTTTAATATAATACGATATTATTAGGATAAGTTTTTCATTTTTCCGGATGCGCAATATCTCGAATAAGATTCTAGCTTTCGTCTACGCATTCAGAGAATTTTGAATTCGATCAATTTCCTCAGATTTTATGCAGTGAAATTAAACGCTCCTCAATTTAGTACAATATACTACATTACAATTCCTTTGTAAGGGTGTTGAAAAACCGAAAGCTTCTACATTAAATTAGTATTAAATCCAGGATAAAACTTTTATGATATGAGATGAAAGTACATATTTTCAATAACAATTACTTTCTCTACTAATTTAAAGTAATGAAAACATTTTTCAACAATAGGAACGTTTAATCGATATTATATAGTTTGCAAACAATGTATTTGATTTATATTAAGCTTTGGTAGTCTGACGAGAGCAGAAAAATTAGCTGCGGAACAACGCTGCGCAGAAATACTGCCAAATCGTAGCTCATTATTTAATTAAGCTACTTATATAATCCTCGAGGCAAGGATATTTTAATATTTACAAGTTTTTTTTTGCTGCTTTCAATGTTAAAGGCATTTCGTATTATGCGTCTACGTTAATTTAATTTCCTAATAATTCAATGTTTACTTACCTTCGTACTAATTTGTAATGAAATAATTGTTTCCACGTTTTCCACATTGCGTATCAAATTTTCCTTGAAATAACTTTTTCCACGCTTAGTATCACGGTATATGCTTCTTTAAATATTACACAAATATATCTATAATTCAAGCATATTATTTGAATTTCACAAGCTATGAGAATAATTGCAATATTGAGAAATTAATATGCTACTTAAAATGCGCACATTGAATTATTTATTAACAATACAGAGTTTAGTCCCTCAAGGTGAACCGTAGTGGTTCGAGAATATTCGGTAAAGTTAGGCAATGGAGGTAGTTTGGTTGTCTTTTGCTAAATAGTAATGTGTTAGTAAATCTAAATTAAAACCTCTGATTTGTGATTTCATGAGGTTAATGCACCAGATAGAAGCTGATCTATTGGATGGGAAGTATGATGATCCCTGTGTCAGTGGAATACTATTGGGCTACAAAGCGTGTGCTATACAAGTTGATACACCTCGACATATATCCTCGATAATAGTCGAGCACTAAAACCGAAATATGTGTACTCATGTATAATTACGGTATGCATATTTGATCCGTATATCTCCGTATCTATCATTTTCTCTTATTTTAAGTAAGCTATAATACTAGAGTATATTAGGTGAGTTTGAAGATTTTTTTTTTAAACTATTGTAAATATAATAGTATGTTATACAATAAATTTAAAAATAAAAATAAATCAAAGAGATGCTCCAATTATAAATATTCTTTTTTTTTTTTTTTGAAAATTTATAGGCAATATTTATTAATTAACAAATATTTTTTTATTGATCTTATAGTAATAATATTAATTAATATTTATTAATATTTATTAATTACTTTTTGTCTTATTTGATAATGTTTGGATTTCAACTACAGGAAAATAAGGCTAAATAAGTTTTATCCGATTAAGTTTAGTTTCCCATGTGATCTTCTGATAAATTATACCGTATTTTAATAAAGACGATTAACCTAAAAAATAAAAGAATGTATAAGAACGTCCTATTTACAATATTTTTTTAAAAAAGCAAATTTTTTATGGAAATTAATTCTTAAAACTAATTATTAAAAATTGTTTCTTTGACTTTTAAAATACTTCTTTAATCAACCTGTCGTCGAAAAATTCTGTGATAAATATTTATGAAATTGAATTTTAAATTATACATTAAACACACCTTTATAAAAGCTACATTTAGAAACTATGCATGATACTGATATAATATTTTTAAATATTATATTTTAAATATTATATATCAGCTTATATTTTTATAATATTTTAGACATTAAAACTTACAAAGTTAATAAAAAAAATATTTTTATATTATAACATCTTTTAATTTTCTAAATAGATACGTTCAAAATTAAAATTAATATTATAATCGAAATGTCAAGAATTATCTGTTTTAATTATTCATAATATTCTTTGATTAAAATTTCTTTTAGTAATTATTGCACTTTGGTTTATTCATATTTAGTTAATTAAATATTATCTTTTCCAAAGTAATTCTGTAAGACAATCAGTGGAAAAAAATCAATATAAAACAGAATAGGAAGCTGATCTTTGACATTTTTCACGTGTTCTCCGGTCAAGTCTCAATATTTAACAAATTCTCGTATAAATGCCGGTCTAAAAATTAGGAAAAATTATCAATAAATTTTATGCTAACTAAGTCCTGTTCCGTATTGCAATTAGTATTTCAGCTTAACGCATCGCTGATTCCAAATAGCTGTAATTTCACTACACAGTTGCACAGTTATCGACATATCGATATAGCGTGCATGTATATTCTTATATTTTCTCCGTCGTTCGTTTACATGGCTTAGGAAAAGTGCGGGAGATCACAGGACGTAGTCTAATGTGGTATAATTTTGTCACTTCTTTTGATCACTAAGTAAAGATATGCAATATGACCAGATAGGAATTTTCACGGTCAATTTTTCATATATACATGTATATATATATATATATATATATATATATAAACCTTATGATTTAACAAAGTTAACTAATAAACTGCTGATATTACATTATAGACATAAATCTATAATTTATTTATGTTCTTAATTAAAACTAAAGCTATTAAATATAAAATATTGAATATGAAATAAATCATTATAACTACTGCGATTGTATAATAAATATTCATAGTACCATTATAGAACTATACGCATATACTTAAAGTAATTTTTACATTAACTTGTAATTTTTAACATTAATCTATTCCCGCGTCGACGACGAAGTTCATATTACACTTATAATATAATATATTAATTTCCAGATTTTACTCATAAATATGTTTATGAATGTTTATGAAATCGATTTAATTAGATAGAGCCTTTTTAGAGTACATTGCGGCTTACATGGGTCTTGGATGCTGCCTTTTTTCAACAATTATTATTTCCAATTAAAATAATGTCTTGATAATAAGATCAACTAATGCTATATTAAAATACTATTCAGTTTTCACCTAATTAATTGTATGCATACATTTTCTTTTAAAAAAATTTTATATTAAATAATTTTGCGATCAGAACATCATTTGGCGACATTAATCTTAAAAACATTAAGTTTAACATATTACAGATTATTGATATTATAGACATTGTTAATAAATTATAATTTTACTCTTTCATAAATAACAAGTTCAATTGATCAATATCTTTGTTAGCTTCTTATCCTACTTGTCTCGGTGATTTTATTGGACAAAGGTTTATTTCGATTTAATCAATTTTTTCCAACGCGTGTTGTATATTTATGGATTTTTTTTAATATTAAACTACTGAATTAAAGAATTAAAAATATTTCTATTTTACTTATTATTTAGAGCGGACACGAGTGCACGTTATTTATTGATTAAGTTCTTGTTGCAATTATGAGTAAATTCTAAGCTTTATTAAGAAGAATTGTTAGTGAATCTCTCTCTCTCTCTCTCTCTCTCTCTCTCTCTCTCTCTCTCTCTCTCTCTCTATTTCTATATATATATATATATATATATATATATATATATATATATATATATATATATTGCATCTAACCAAGCTCACGTAGCCGACGGATATTGGGTGGGATATCGGCATGCACGGGTAGTGCGCTTTCGCGTCAACGGGTGGAATATGCCGGACAGCCGCACGAGCCTATATTCATGTATAAGCAGGGTCGAGACACGCATAGCTGACGCGGTGCAAGTGTCGCCTCATGCGCTCATTTATATATATTGGCCACGGGACCATCGGATACTTGCCGTTGGCGCACGTCCAAGACGTGCCCTCGTGTCCCGGTGGCGGGGCCCAGCGCGGTACGTGGCGCGCGCCTGCGGATGCATTCCCCGGATGTTCGTCGGCCGCGCGGCATTCCGACCGGGATTTCGCGCGACAGACTCACCTATATGTCTGTTTATTGTCGTCTGTCACATTGCGAAAGGCGAGGCGACGCAGCGCGACGGCTCGATTCAAAGAGTGCATTTTACGCGTATATACCCTCCGACGCGCCGAGGAGCCGAACGTCCGAGTGTATACGTATATACGCGTGTAAATGTACCTATACACATATGTACACACAGATATTAAATTACTACTAGAATAAGCGAAGTACCATGGGGCGTAGTTCAGCACAGTGCTTCATTTTACGAGAGGAGGCGTAAATTACCCGGAGTTCGCGCGACTCTCCCAGCATATTTCGAAAAAATAAAAGCGCATATAAGCATCAAAGGATTTCCTCGATGGCGCGGGCGGGTAAATCATTCGAGCGGTAAAAACCGTTAATGCGTAAAATTGAATATTGAAATTGAGAATTGCATTCAGTATTGTTTTACTTGAGGTGCGGCTTTAGCGCAAAGACAGCGGTAGCATTAAAAGGGCATTATATGCATACCCGCGGAATTATGAAATTATTTTCATTGCGATATGAAAGTATGAAAATTATTTATTAGCCATTCTTCAGATTAAAATGTTTGCATAAAAAAATTGTAGTTTTTTAAATCTTACTTTTTTCAACCAACAAGTAAATGAGTTTTATCGCGCCGGAATCCTTTGTCGGATACATTTCAGTTAAATTTATGCGTCTGTCAAATTTAATTACCGTAAATAAAAACTTTTACATTTGAATGAACTATTCGCTTAAATATTTTAATTTATTGCCTCATAATTTCACGGCAAACTGAAATTTTAAAGTATGTTGAATCCTGTTTAACTTCTACACGTTAAAAATATTTACATTGAATTCGAAATAGAAAAAAATAACAACGATGTCGATCAAGACACCTCAGGATTTTTTTTACTCAGGCGTTCATTTATATTCTGCATTATAAACAAGAAATGTTTTATTTTGTTAAGATCTACTAGACAATAAATATCTAAATGTGATGGATTACGAATTTAATAGTTTTATTATAAAACAGCGAGGCTTCGGCTTGATACCGTGGACATAGAGACGTGTACAGACAGCATATAATCGTAATTTTCACTATTACCATAACTATCAGATAAATAATAATTGTTTATAGTGATAGAAAACTTGCTAAAAAATCATTTTTCACCGCTGAAGATTAAAAATTGTTATATTATGAAATATCCCAGTCAAAACTTGTCATGTTACGCGGCACTATTGTGGTCAGATTTTACTGAGATATCTCCGTAACAACTGAAATGTAAAGTCTTAAAGGGTTGAAATCTTTGAATTGATTATGATATGAGACAATGAAGCATTTGTGTACGTTCTAGAAGAATCAGAAAAGACCGATCATAGGTCGAATATCGGGCACGGATCATTTTGCCGGTTAATAAATAAAAGACTGCTCTTTCGCCGTAGTATAATTTCAATTATATAGAAGCTTTATACTTTGGGAGAAATGTTTGAGCTCCAGCGAGCGAAAAGGGTCGTTTGACTGTGTCGACCGATTGGATGGGCAATGAAAGCAGTGAAAATTGATAAGAGAAACTAGGCCGGAATTATAACCGAAAGATAAAGCTATCATCTGATTTTCTCGGCCTTGAGTGTAACTAATAAATGTGCTTATAATGTGAATTTAAGGGAGGACTTTACGAAGAAGTCTTGGCGATCGCTCTATATAGTAGAAAAAGTTAAGACAGAAATTTTAAACAACCTCGTTACTGGATACTCGAAAACTGGCAGTATTCGTCACTATAATTGCATGAGAATAGTTATTTTCCAATCATCTGATTAATCTCGAAAATTAAAAACTTTATGTGACCATTTAAAGGGACTGAGATAGATGAATGTATGAGTGTACTTAATTCCAAGAAAGCTTATACTTGAATAATAATATATATAATATTGATTTTAAAGAAAAAAGAACGAAGCATAAACGCACAGCTTACCCCAAGACTGGAGCTGGATACCGGCTTTCAGCTCCAGATTGAGCAGGCAGTGGAGGTTTTACTCGTAAACGAGACTTCTAAATAAATGGCGAGAGCATCCTCCCTTGGAGCTATAACCCGATCGATATCAGCTGTATATCCGAATATGCACTTGCTGACAGAAGCTAACATTCAAGAAAAGTCGCGGTAATATGCGAACTTGGGAGAGGAAATGTTCAGGGAGATTTAAGCAGGGGATAAAAGAGAGAAAACTCTCTCTTAAAGCTTTTAATATAATACGATATTATTAGGATAAGTTTTTCATTTTTCCGGATGCGCAATATCTCGAATAAGATTCTAGCTTTCGTCTACGCATTCAGAGAATTTTGAATTCGATCAATTTCCTCAGATTTTATGCAGTGAAATTAAACGCTCCTCAATTTAGTACAATATACTACATTACAATTCCTTTGTAAGGGTGTTGAAAAACCGAAAGCTTCTACATTAAATTAGTATTAAATCCAGGATAAAACTTTTATGATATGAGATGAAAGTACATATTTTCAATAACAATTACTTTCTCTACTAATTTAAAGTAATGAAAACATTTTTCAACAATAGGAACGTTTAATCGATATTATATAGTTTGCAAACAATGTATTTGATTTATATTAAGCTTTGGTAGTCTGACGAGAGCAGAAAAATTAGCTGCGGAACAACGCTGCGCAGAAATACTGCCAAATCGTAGCTCATTATTTAATTAAGCTACTTATATAATCCTCGAGGCAAGGATATTTTAATATTTACAAGTTTTTTTTGCTGCTTTCAATGTTAAAGGCATTTCGTATTATGCGTCTACGTTAATTTAATTTCCTAATAATTCAGTGTTTACTAACCTTCGTACTAATTTGTAACGAAATAATTGTTTCCACGTTTTTCACATTGCGTATCAAATTTTCATTGAAATAGCTTTTTCTTGCCTAAAAATGGCAATGTTTAATAGAAATTTATGCCTGGCATGAAATATTATCATATATGTTTAATAAACAAATTATTAGATTAATTTAAATAATCTAAATAAACATATTCATTGCATTACCTTACATAAAATCAATACATCGGCATGATCACTGTCTCATGAACAACAACATTCGAATTCTTCATAAAGTCACTAATTAATTCATATAATAATTCTAGGAAAATAATATAAATAAATTTATATCAAATTTTCTCAAAATTCTAAGCAAAGTCTCGTCATCCTTCCGACGCTAACCTTTCTAGGGCTTTGAAATTTGACTTAATAAGATAATTATGAACGAAGTTTTTCATTTACTTCAACTACTTGTACCTTTATGATACTTATAAATGTCTTCTCTGACGAAAGCCTATGAATTTTTCGAGGATCTTTGGATTTTGCTATCTCTTGAATTCTTAATTGCCATTGTCATATCGGACCGAATTCACAAATTTTTAACTTGTAGATAGGTTTTTAATTCATTTTCACAAATTTATAAGACTTATATGAAAATATAATTGCTTTTCACAATAATAAGCGCTTGAAAAACACTTTTTTATTAATTTGAAAAATAGATAACGAATGACTGAGCGATTGCGTAATAAAACTAAACATATTCATATAGATAGTGTAATTTTTGCGAAATGGACGATACTATGTGATTTCCTAAATAAAAGTAAAATTGTATTGGTATTACAGTAGCCGTAAAGCTATACTGAACGATGCGGTCGAAATTGGAAAGCGGTTAGAACAATGAAAATCTTATCGTAATATGAAGAAATTATTAGAGAAAAATAGGAGACATCTAACAGGAGAGAACCATCTTTTCGATGGTTTTTTTTATAATGTGAAATTACGTGCTTGTGGATATCTATTAAATTCATCAATAAACAATTTATTAGAAATTCTAGCTTTAAAATGTTAATCCTAAATATAAAATCAAGGTATATAAAAAGGAATGCCAAATATGTATGTATATAGCGAAATTTTGAGAAACGACACTTCTTCGCTTCTCCGAAAAATTGGACGCCTTTTAAGCGCCCGCAGCCCCGCCGGCATACGACATCCCTCGCGACGTAATATACGCGCGAAGTTCTCTCGGTTCGGGAGGAGTGCCGCCCGTCCGCCGCTCGTATATCATCGCGCGAACGTTCGCGGACCCGTTTCACCGCGACGGCGCTCGGCGTTTTAATAACGCAAGAAAAGAGCATCATCACCTGCGGCCTGTCCGGCCGGACGAGCGCCGTGCCCCGCTTCCTGGAACTTTAGTGCGGTTGGATGGGGGGGGGGGGCGCTGAAAGGCAGGCACGAGTCCAGCGATACTTCGGCAAACTGCAACGTCAGGCCAATTATATTTATAGGCTAAAATAGGCCCGCACCAATTCGTGTACTCGTTACAGCAACACGATTGTGGTCTTTGCGTTCATTATGGGATTTCGGTTTTTATTATATTACTATTAAATTTTCATTATTTTTATTATATGATTACTTTTATCTTCGCCTTTAAAAAGTGTACCGTCGATTAATTATTTACCTATATTAAATTCAATTCTTTTAATCACTAATTTGCATTGCCATTTATTTAGAAATCAGACTAATATTAGACCTCTTTTATTGACAGGATTCTTTATATTCTGGCTTCTCAGAAATCTGTATCGTATAAAGTAGTTATATCAAGGATAAGAGTAAAATAAGATTAACACTGATAAAGAAAAATAATATATTTGCGATTTATTCTACGCAATAAATTGATTTTTCTTAACTTTCCATTATTAAAATACTTTAATTGTGCTTATGTCGACTGTATTTAGATAAATTAATAAATATTTCTATTGGCCTTACAGTCCAATTAAATAAATTAAAATTAATACATAACAATATTAATATCTATATTTATATAAATACTAATATATATCAATAGATAATTAATTGAAAATTATAATGACAGTCGGAGTGTCCTTGTTCAAAATCACTCCCCTAGACTAATCTGAAACACAAATATATTAGTTGAAAAAATTCTTAATTAGTAAAGTGCAATCTGACTGTCCCCACCACCTTTACCCAATTGAAGATGAGCTGAGGCTGTCCAACGTTTCGAGCTCGCTACAGCTTCTCATCAGGGACTGTCTGACACACAAGGCAGTCCTACTGTCATTATAATTTTCAATTAATTATATATTGATATGTATTAGTATTGACATAAATATATATTGATATTATTATGTATTAATTTTGATTTATTTAATTAAACTGTAAGACCAATAGAAATATTTATTAATTCCATTATTGATATTTATTTCTTCTAATCATTGAAAAAGGAAATAAATTTTTCATAAAAACATCTACCTCTACATTCTATATTAATTTTATTAATGAAATGCCGTACAAAATGTGTGGGTGTAATTTATCATCATCGAATGGAATGAACAAAAAATTTATTAAAAAATAATTACTACAGCATTAAATTAAGTAATTAAATTTTTTTTTGATTTCACATATTTCGTCAGCATATAGGGATCAAAGAATCACTATGTTTCATTTTGCGTATAAAAAGGGGATAGTGCATGTCGTTAACCTAAAGCTATAGACTTGTCCCTTAGGAATAAAATAATAGAACATTTATGTAATTTGAGAAAAATACTATTCAACCATGACGTTTTAATTGCGTTATGGTAAAATATTCTCTCTAATTTGTAGCATCTCCCACTCGGATTGTTCCACATTGTAAGAGACAAATACAGACGCCAATCTGATTCGCTCAGTTGCAGGCCATCCACGCACTCTCAATTTATCTCTTCATTCGTTCCTTTGATTATAGCGAATATAAATTCTGAAGCGATTCTCTTATCTAAGAATGATTTTTTGCCCCCCCCCCTTCCCGCCATACCACTGTATCCATTTGGAGCTGCGCCTTTATTAAAGAATCTTAATTTATTTTTTGGATACACTCGCGCGCATTCGACTCTATTTCTCCAACTTCTTGCGCTCTTGCTCATTCTCCCTTCTTGCTTATCTCTCCGCGTGCTCTAGCGCTAATCCAATTTTGCAGCACGATGATATGCGCATTCAAGGCGAATTTATATCGTATAGGCGTATCGTGGATAGCAAAAAAAAGTGGGGGGAGGGGAACAACGCTGTCGCTGGCTCACTCGAGTGGGTGGTCGGATTCGGCTCGCCCTCGGATTCGCTGTCGGCCCCCCTCCCACCTTTCATTCTCCGAGATACTGCGGTATATTATCTTTCCACGGCAAGGTAGCTTAAGACAATCGCGTTTCTTTTCCCCACCGAGCTCCTCGCCTACCCCTCTGGAATCTTGATTTTATCTTTCCCATATAAGCCTTACGGAAATGTGAATTCTGCAGATCTAGGGAAAATCGATTGGCGAATCACGAGCTACAGAAAAGATTGCGAATCGAGATGATATAGTATAAATAGCCTAGTGCCGAAGTTCTTCTGCCGACTTACCTTAGAACTGTTATTTGATCTTTTATGTTGTCCCGTAAAAAAAATTCGATTATCTCCGTTCGTTGATATACGAGAAAATAATTTACTGTGCAAAGAGAGTTAAATTAGTTATGGATTTTTACGGATAATGACGTAACTAATAATGATAACATTGCCATTCCCATAGGGACCATTTGGCATGAAAGTCCAAAGCAAACTCTTGTTTGCTTTACATCTTTTTATAAAATACTATCTCGATAACGTCATCTTCTCGCTCAAGAGCTCGACTTATTGACGTTCCCGTCTCTTTGAGTGTCGCAAAGCACGCAAGATAAGTATAAGTATCGAGCGCCAATGATATTTTATTTTTTTCCGCGTGGACTTCTCTGACTCTCACTATATATATATGTATAGAGTGCGAAAGAAAAAACAGCAAAAAAAAGTTTTCTTTCTCCGCTTTCCGAATCATACGGAGAAAATCTCAAGTTCTTGGAAGAAGTCGAAGAAGCCACTTAAGTAAATTTTCTTCTTTTGCTTCTTTTGGTGAAAGAGCAAAGAACCTGCAGCTTATACAGGAGAAAAACGACGCATTTTGCGCCGGTGCCAGCTTATTTGAAGCAGAGTTAAACCGAGCGGCGCCGTTCAAGCGCGAAGTTTTTGCGAAGCGACGCGACGTTTCGTCGAGAGGGGACAGCGAGAAGAAGGAACGAAGGACGGTTCCGGGTGCAAAAGTGTAAAATCGAGAGAGACGAGCAAGCGGCCTGCCAGTGTAAAAATAATGCAATAGAGTAGGTTGGAGCGCGTCGAACTCAGGAAGCTTATTTCATTCTGCTCGATTCATCGGTCTTAAACCCATTATCCGTCGACTCCTCTCTTTTTCTTGTCGAAGCGTTGGAATAATTATATCTCTAGGGAACAAATAGTAGAAAAATTGCGCCCATACCGATGCTTTTCTTCCCATTGTTTTAGGTATAAATGAGTGTACTTAAACCTTCAGATATTCATCAGGTCTCTTTTAAATTTAAATTAAGATCAGGAGTATGCTTTTACTCTGAAAACGTTCATTGTGCTCATATTAAAAAGAGTTGGAAGTTGTATAGTTTCAAAAAATTATTTTATCATACAATATCCAACATATTAAAATTAGATTATATGCCGAAAGACACAATTGTTAGTGAGGAATAGTTACATTATTAGCGTTACATAATATGCACTATAATTAATAGAAGTTAAGAGTGTATGTATGAAAAAGTAAATAGATATTGGAAAAGAAGATTAATTTAAGAAATTCTGAGAGTTTATGAAGTATCATTTGTCAAACTTATTGATGAAAGTAATTCTCTTTATAAATACGCGAGTACTGGAGGCCGAACATTTTTGTTGCTCGAAGAATAGAACTGTACCGAGCTGAATGAAATCCGTCAAGCTTTAAAGGGTCAAGCAGAAATAACACGTGAATGGAGAGAAAGAAAATTCTAGCTGTGTAGTCGTGAGAAAAAGAGTACGAGAGAGCAAGAGAGCGTGAGTGGGAGGATAGGTGGAAGGGGGGGGGAGAAACTGCAACCTAAAATTTTAAATTTTTCCGCACAATTTTTCTTAGCACGTCCACGAGTTTCTCCCCTTTGGTATCACTTTCTTTCCACAAGTCCTATCCACTCAGCCTTCCTTTCCGTTCGGCTTCTCTGTGCTCTTTCGCCGTTCCACCGCTTTCTCCTCCCCCTGCGCGCGCCGACGTTTCAGCTTCCACCCCCGGGTAGCCTCGTTCAAAAGCGGCTCCATAAGAAGAAACCACTCCCCCCCACTCCTACCGCCCCTCTGTCTCTCACCGTCCCTCTCGTCGTTTCTTTCTTATTCTTTCTTTCCGGAACGGGGCGAGCTTTTGAGCCTGGGCTTTCGGGGTCAGCGGCACGTCTTAATTACAAAGTAATATTCTTGCCCGGCGGAGAGATGCGGGGTTCTTTTTTTTCTCTTGATGAAGAATTCCGGAGCCGGAAGAATTGATATCACGCAGATGTTTATAGGTCGAGGCTGCCGCACGCCGTACATATTTATAACTAATGCGCGTGCTTCCCAATGCTTGCAACGTTTGCTTATTTGCCAGGCCCGCCACTCCGCCCTCCATTCTCTTATTTTTCACCCCTTTTCCTTTGTACCCAAGCTTTTTTGTTTTTTGTTTTGTTTTTTCATTCGCCCATCCCTCACAGTAGACATTCGACGGAATTCTACGTTTTATCTTTCTTGCGCGTCGTTGTTAAAATTTACTTCTCTGTTTTCCGTTTTAAACGTTCTGCAAAAAATTGGTCTTCGTTCTTGGTTTTTTTATTTCAATCGTTGAATTAAATTTGATAGGTTGAAGAATTCGCAGCTTTCTGTAAACGTATTCTCCAAGCGAGCGTTAATAATTTTTAATATATTTTGAAAAAGTTCACCAAGTCGACTATTAATATTCAGGCTGGCTATATGGTCACATTAGGAAACATGGTAGACTCGGCAATCAGATCAAGCATATTAAAAAAGTAAGAATTTTTGGTTGTTTTGAAAAGGCTCTTACTGAATTGCAAAACGATCACATTTAAATTATCAAAAAATATTTTCTAACCTTAGAGATTTTAGATCTTTGGAATAACAGTTTTATTATCATGAAAATTTGAGAGCAAATATTTTTAAAATTTTTTTCACAAGAAGTTATTCGTCATTTTTTACAATTTACTTTGTTGATATCTATATCGAAATTAAAAAAAGTCATCGTAGCTGATAAAACTTCTTACCTAACAAATTTGAATACTAATGACTTAAACCTTTAAGAATATTTTTTTAATATCTTCATTTGATAATTTTATAAGAAAGTACAACCTTTCATATATTATTAAAAAATAATCGTAATTTTGTTCCGAGTGATTATACTTATTTACAGCTGCCATAAGACGGCTTCATTATACATAATAGTTTATTTACTGTGACACAATTTCTCTCATAAATTATGATAATCAAGCTGCAACTCAAGATTATTAATAGTTTAAGAGGTACGTGAAATATTTAACAATACAAATTATACAAGGTACATGTGAATAATTTATGCTGCTTTATTATTTCCTAATTTCTAAAGAACAGTGGCATGTCCCTTTTTATACGTGAAATTTTCGTTAAAAATACTTGTATTCAGCACTAATTTATGAAGTAAATGTTTAATTATGCTTACAAGAGGAACTAAAATTACCCCGCTGTTCTAATAATAAAGAGATTGCTACTTTAATAAGGACATGATACTTTCTTATGAATAGTGACATAAAATGAAATGAATTCTACTTCTGGCCTACATTTTATAATAAAATGATAATCTAATAGACGATTACTTTATCTTACCTTTTTAAAACAAAGATATAATAATAATTTGATATTTTCAATTTTTTTTTGTTAAAATTTAAAAATTTATGAATATGACCGAAATAAATGATCTTGTAAAAATATAAATTTAGTAGGTCTTTGTCGCTAATTAGAAAATTAAAAATGTCAAAATCAAATATATAAGCTTTAAAGCGATATAATTTTATAAAGCCATAATTAAACTGTTTAAACAAAAGCACTTGTATTTATTAGAAAAGTTTCAAAAGAAATATCTACTTTACCCAAAGTTAAGTGCGATATAGTTAACTCTCGGTTGTATTTCGAAGATTTTTCATCCGACCGTAAAAACCGCCTGACTCCCTCTCTCTTCCCTTTCTTTTACCTGGAGAAAGAAAAATCTCTTGGCTGAAAACAATTTATTCTAGAAACGTATAAAGATCAGTCACCCAATGCGGGTTATAAAATCGTTTCACTGCGTTTAGCGTCTGAAAGGGACAAAAGGGCTTTTCCTCCATTTAAAGAATGGACCCACCGTCGCTTTTTTGTCCCCTATATATAGTTCACGATAAACGTTCGCTTCCCATATATATACGGCGATTTTATCGACTTGGCAGTGCGAGCCTGTATCGGTGGCTGTGCCAAGTTTTCCCTGCTACCCCCACTCCGCCTTCACCCCAAGCCCTCTTGTCGTGGCGCGAAGGAGTAGCTATAGATACTACCTCAGTGCGGCGTGATATATGGGGGTTGAGGGGTTGGAGGGGAGGATGAGCGAACCGCGCCGCGCCTGCGGTCCAAAGTTTCCGCGACCCCGCCCGTGAGTGACACGCTGGTGGAGAGCGGGCCCGGGCAGTGCCGCGGTTACGACCCCGCGAACGAACAATGGTTATAATAGTTTCACCTGGTTTTACGCGCTCGTACGCACGAACGCGCGCACTTCGCCCGAATTATGCTCCACTAAATGATGCGCTATACTGTTTCTGCCGCCGTTCCGACAATTATATAAAGCGCGCGGGGGCGAGGATGTAATGGAGGGGAGGGCTCGTTTTTGAAGTTGTCGGGACATGTATTTAAAGAAGTCGATGTTCGAAACGCTACTCAATCGCGACACGTCTGCTTCGCTTTTAAAGAGTAGAAAAAGGAATAAGAACATTTAACTTTTACACATGTGGAGGAAACGGCTTGTTACGACAATATAAAAATTAAAAATTCTTATGTGGACTTCTTTTTAACACACTGATAAATACTTTTGCATTTGTCTAACAGTTCTGCCACAATGATCGCTCAGAATGTCCTTGTTTAGAATTACCCGTGAAAAATCTAAAAATTATTATGACTATAGCTACCCTGAAAGAATAATCTTTTTAACAAAGGACGAACAAAATATGTTTAGCAAAGATGTTCACTTGACCAACTTATTTACCCGTGGCAATGCAACATGCTGAGTCCAATATTTTAAATACGACCCAGCTATTCTTCATACACGAAATGAAAACCCTATGATATTTTCATGATATCCATCTCTCCACTATTCTTACCTCTATCTTCATGATTTTTTTTTCTCAAATTCCTAAAGAATGAAAAATATTATCTAATTTAATTTATTCTTTAATGACATTAAATTTACATTACATTGATTCTTCAAAATGTGAATAACGCGTTTTCCCAATGTAACATTTATTATAATTAATAGAATTAATTCTATAAACAACTCCAATATTTAAAAATTTATCATCCTTATCCTGGCAATTCTTATATAACTTATACAAAGTACTATATTATCTTACATTAAGATTAAAAGAGCGTTGCTTAAATTTCTTGCATTTTTTTTTAATTCTGAGAGTCTTTCCCAGAAACGAGGATAGACATTACTACCTCACCAAGAACCGGAGCATGCTCAAAACGTCGAACTCATGGGTCCACCACTTCACACCCGAAACAAAAGAACACTCAAAAACAAGGACTCAAAAAGAAGAACCGGCTTCAAAGAAGACAAGGACCGTTCTATCTGCAGGCAAGGTTATGGCCTCGGTTTTTTAGGATGCGTGTGGTGTAATTTTCATTGACTATGTTGAAAAAGGAAAAATTATCAACGGCGAGTATCATGTGAACTTATTGCAACGTTTGAGCGAAAAAATCAAATCAAACGAAAACAGCCACATTTGGCTAAGAAGAAAGTTTTATTCCATCAAGACAATGCACCAGCTCACACATTCGATATTGCAATCGCCAAAATTACTGAATTAAAGTTTGAATTACTATCTCATGCACCCTATTCGACAGATTTAGCTCCCTCGGATTTTTTTCTGTTCCCAGACTTGAAAAAATGGCTCGCTGGTCAAAGATTTTCCAACAATGAAGTCGGCAGTTAATGGCTATTATGAGAAGCTTATTGAGGGTATTGAACTTATTAAACATCGCTGGGAAAAGTGTATAGAGCTGAAATGAGTTTATGTTGAAAAATAAATATATTTTTTTCTAAAATTTTTGAGTTTTATTTGTTGGGCCAGGTACTTCTGGGACCGCCCTCGTATATTGTTGAACGATAAATTCTCGACTATCTCTCACTCTATAAGGATAGTTACGCATTAGTGCACTAATTTTAATAAGTAAATTAAATAACATTTATTAATCTGATACTGTCTTCAGTATTTGCGACAATATTACATATTTGATGCAAAATTCAGGAGAAGGATAACAATGTCAAATTTATACCATCTATAGATTTTCATTTTGAATAGCCTCTTTGAAAGAGCATATTAACAATTTTCTTCAGTCAATTTTTCAGATATATAGTTAGGTGATAATAGCAGTGTTTTTGACTACGAGAACACTTTTTTGTAAATAAATTCTCCTTTTTTACTATTTCCTCCAAAAAATTTTATGAAATTAATAAATCTGAGTTTTGGTAGCTTTTTAATGTTATTACAAGATTCAAATTGATAATCGAGTTTGTTTCCAGCATTTCATAAGAATACAATTTTTGAGCACTTGAAACTCGTGCAGATGAATTTTTAATTTGAAAAAACCCAGCAAAATTTAAGTTTGTCAATTATTTTTTAGCTTATGAAGCTCATATATTTGGCTGACATTTTGGGTATTTTTATGTTCGTATTAAAATTATCATTTCCGAAATGAAATCGGCTCAACTCAACTGAACTACGAAACTGTTGAAAAAAAACTGTTAATTTCTATATTTTTTAACGTTTTAGCATAAATCTAGGCAATTTAAAGCACTATAAAACAGCAAAATTAGTAAAGACTTGTTTCCCTAGACAGTTGTTAGACTTCAGTAGACTGCGTCGCTGTACCTGCATAAGAGGTACATGATTCAGTCAGCTATCGACACTCGGAAAAGGGCTGAACATTAACAAACTAAATTAAAAAATATTACAATTTATTAATTAATGAAAACGTAAGAAGAAGTAAATAATTTATAATAAAGTAATTATATATTATTAATACTATATGATAAAATTACAGCAATATTTTAATGCATACATATTTTGAATCTTCGTCACGATCCTTGCGTGGTCATTTTCCATACTGAAACATAAATTTAAGACAATTTGCCTTTTCTTTTTGTTTAATAATATTCGATTGATTACTACTAGCAAGGGAGAACTATCTGATATGAGTATTCAATATTGTAAACTTTTAGGATCTAATGCTCTTCCATTCTGCCTTTTTTCATTTAAAATAAATATTTTCTATAATTGAAATTTGAACAAAAAAAACGTTGACATGATTAATAACACATTATTAGTATGTCGGCGAATAAAACTTTGGACGAAGAGGTTTTAAAATTTGTCCGTTTGAATGGTTAAGTCAAAATAAAAATTCTGATATATGCTATTTCTTATGCAAAGCTTTAGCATTTAATTTCCAGGAAGAATTGGAAGAAATTAATTGACGATAAAGAGGGCAATAGTAGATTGAATCGATTACGCCAAAAAATAATTTACTACTCAACATTATATAAATATACAATAATATGATATATTAAGTTTGTATATTCTGGATAACAAATTAACTATTAATCGTGAACTGACACTCGAGTAGATAGAAAATTCCTTAGTCAAAGTGTCTACTTAAGGTGTTGGCTTCAATATAGTTAATTTTTTCTCCGCGTAAAAGCGGATAACGATAATTACAGAAGGCAAATTTATATAACAGCTTATTTGATATAACAGATTAGTTCAAATTAGTTATAACAGTGACAGACTGTTATATAGACTATATTGAGCGTTTAAGCTATAGTTTCTCGTATTGGCGAACAGATAACGTGCTAGTATATAGAATAGTTAGTATCGGAGCATTGGATTTGCCGTATATGTATACTAGTGTAAATATTTATATTTCTGACATTGAATAAATGGTTCGATGAGTAAATGAGGTTTTTTTTAAATATATTTATTTAACCAATACAAAATAGTTTGTTAAATAAATTTTGAATATTCTGCAAGAAATATACACGTCTGTCCGCAAAAATCGGCAATAATTAAATAATATAATATAAAAAATAAAAATACTGTATTGATTACGATCTTCAACAATTTTTATCAACGGTAATCTAATTAACGATAATCAAATTAACGATATATTTTATACCACGTCGATAAGTGTATGATAAATTTCGACTGAAAATACGATTTTGAAAAGAAAATTAGTTTTTACTAAAAGTTTGTATTTGTAAATCTAGAATAGTAAAAAGTTAAAATTTTAGATTCGCGACATAACGTGCTGTCCTTTGAAATATATCTCGTAATAACGAATTTTTATAAAAGAAAATAGTATAATAAACTTGCGTTATTGGCGTTCCGTTTTCCACCGAGCGTCGAGAATGGAAGGAAGTTTTCAAACAGCTTTAAAATTTAGCTGAAACTATAAAAATTTAACTATTAAATTTCGACAACGTTCAGTCAAAGAAGTATCGCATATTGCACGAAATAATAAGGGACGAGGTATACCGTCGTGTAAAGGAAACTTTAGTTTGTTAAGTTAGATATAAGGGAGTAAAATATTATTTTATTTTTCAAAATATCCGCATAACCTTGAAACTTTCTTACATTTGCAACAAAGTATGGGACCCAGTTGCGTCCTTACCCGTCCGTCTTATGAAATTCTTTGAAATCATAGCCCAAAGTTTATTATTCTATCTACCTTTATAATACTCATAAAATTCAGAGTTTTTGATAGTTTTACAACATAAAATTTATTTTTTAGAGGCGTATTATCAAATCGTAATAAAGATTCGTATATGATTAAATTGATAGGTCGAAAAAGTGGTTCCACAAATCGAAACGTATTAGCGTAAAGTAGAAGAATTGGTTATACATTACAAAACATAATATGTTGCATATTATATATATATATATATATATATATATATATATATATATATATCAGAAAAGTTTTTGGCTGAGATTATAGACGCATCGGTTTTTTATGCCTATACATAAAAACTACAAGCTTCCTAAATAAACTGTCGCCGGTTCAGAGTTCGATTCCTGAATTGCTGGAATTTTGTTTTATGACAATGTGGTCTACATGATAAAGACAATGCACCGAGCTTATACAAGATCTTCTTATCTGTAACTTTGAACTTCAGGTAAGTACCAATGCTCTGATCTACGAATGAAACACAGATTTCATGTATTCTGGAATTTACTAAAAATTCTAATTGGCACATATAACTTATATACTGACAACTGTATTTCTATACAGCAAAATAATCTCTATCATCAGATTCCAATGGCTCAAATAAATAAACAATATAATTTTTTATACATAATACACAATCATATCGAATTCCTAGCAATGGAAGTAATTCTAAAAATAATAATATCGTACTAATAAATTTAATAATAGATCATTAAAGAAGACTTTTTTGTAATTATTATTAGATTCTTTCGCTTTGATCATAAATATTAATGTCAAGCATATATTTAGTAACTGTTTATAAAGTATAAAATTTTTTATATAAATATCATAATTTAAAGAGCTCTTAAAATTCTTGTATTTTTTATGAATTTGGCTCAATCGCTTGTTTACATCAGCCGAGCTTAAATGCTGTCGTTGAACTTTAGTTTTTTTATAGAACTTGGTGTCTTGACAATACTGTGTTTAAAAGATATATGAAATCGAGTGATTTGAATTTGAAACTTTCAAAATTTTTAAAATAACGTATTGAGATTATAAATATCATAAGATACAAAAATTTAAAATCCCCAATCTTTCGGAGTTTAAAAATAACCGATTAATGGTGGTAAAATAATTTATTTATATTATGGAATCTTTAATACTGGTTCTTTCCAGGCAATAAAAATGTTTATTCTTTGATTTCGAAATTTCAGATATATTTTAATCATTGAGATGACGTACAAATAAATAAATGACGTAAAATTTTTGACATATTGTATTAATCATATTTTTCTTTTAATGTGTCAATAAATCTAAAAATTGTATTTGAGTTATATTTTATTTGAGTTTATTGTCACGTTAACATTGTTTAAACGTTTTGGAATGGTTTATTGTCTATACATATTTCTTCTGACATTGACGATCTGTCTCAATATAGTAATTGTAATAAATACAACGCAGAGACTGTAATTGCTTCTATGTAGCTAAAATTTTTCATAAGTTCACAACCGGTGTAGCAGGTATTACAATCTCGAAAAATCGACTTTAGTGGAAAATGTTAATAAAACCGACCATATGTTTGATTTTTCCAATAACAAGATTATGAAGAAAGAAAAAAATAGGTATGCGAAAGATTAGGAATGGTTATTTCTAGACGAAAAACGTTATTAAAATAGCCAATATGATTCGCTGATCGATTGGCAACACGATTGGCAAATTACGAACAAAATTCTACTTCCATCTTAAACGACATGCATTTGTAATGTAAAAGTTCGTGTATGTCTCTGATTTTTATTCTATTCCACTGTTTCGCGGGATTAATTTTACCTTCAGTATTGACTTGTAACTGAAATTTGTTCATTTGTTTACTTATATCATTTTGATTAATTTCTTAAATTTGCGAATTTGCTATACCTTCTTTATTATATCATTAATATTATATTGTTACTATTTAATGTCGTAAATTTTTATGAATTTATAAGGCTTGCGAAAGGTCTATAAAGTGCATCGAAAGAACTTTAGTAAATGAAGAAAATAAAAAAAATTGTACGACAGCAGTGAACAGTATTTTCAGTTATTTGACTATTTAAAATTTTTAACTATGAATAGCATTTCATCTCTATCTATAGTTGCTATAGAATTCATAGTATTTACGAAATAGTTTAGCTACAACTTCTTAAGTCTTTGGCGTTTCGAAAGATAACATATTATAGGTTGAGGTTAGTGCAAAGTTAACCACATGAAAAAAATTACTTATGCTTACAGTAAAAAAACTTATTAAAATAATCGTAATTAAACCCTACGTTTTTGATAAATAATCGATATTACAATATAAAGTTTTTCTAGTGGGGCATGTTCATTTTTCTTTTATTTCGTCTTGCAAATATACTTTTTAGTCTCCTGATAAAATTGCAGATGTCATAGTAACGACCCTCTACCCTCTTCAACTTGAAACTGTGTTCTCTTTATACAGACTATCACGATTCTAGTCGCAAAAGTTTTCCAGTGCGATTGCACAGTACGAGGTTGAACTTATACTAACATATCGCAAGAAAAACATAAATTATTATTTAATTAAATGTGATTTAAAAGAGATCGGTTAGGGGCGTAATCTAAAAACCTATGCGTAAATTCAACATGTTTGAAATTCGTTAAACTCGTGGAAACAGTTTAAATATCACGAATAAAGAAAAGGAAGTTTTGTATATAAGGTGAAATAGATGCTAAAACAAGAGTTTATGATAAAATCTTTAAACTATTCTAACTAACTTTTACTTTTAAATAAAAGAAGCGGACTTTAGAAAAGTAAGAGAAAAAGGATTTAATTAAAGCAAGCAGAGCATTAAATAGTATTTGAAATATTTTACAAGAAATAAAATTTATTGATAAAAGTTTGATTACGGAGAAGCATTTTAGTTATTTTACAAAAATTCGTTTATTTATCGACTGAACTTTTAAGACATATATTTTCAAATGTATTAACAATAGTGTAAATTATTAGGATTAAAGTCAAAGGTTGAAAAAATCACCAGAATAAACAGAACGTTATTTCAAGTATCTATCATTGTTATCTGCTATAAAGAATAAACCAAAACCTTATATATAGCACTAACGACATTGTGATCAATTAGTAGAAAAATAAGTCAACTACTAGTATGCAAATAATTACATAAATAAAAGCTAGCGATGTATTTATATTATTTATATTAAATCTTTTGTTCATAAGCTTTTTATTTATAGCACATTCAATTACTTTCATTTTTGTTCGGAATTCTCCGTTACCTCTCGCCGTATTAAAGCGAAAAAAAAAGAAGAATGGTTGAAGCTAAAGAGAAGTGGGATAGGTCGGAAAAAGAGCTGGAGCTATAGTTACTAGGCTTTTTTTGTATCGTCGCAAAAAAAGTATAGTTTAAAAGAAAAATGATAGATTTAGGATTGAAGTTTTAATTCGAATTATTTGTTAAAGTGGATTGATGAAGAAATCTATCCAAAATCTATGATGTTCAGGGTGGAATTTCAATAATTTGCGTTGGTAAAGAAGATTTTATATTTCGTTATTGAGGTAGATTCGTTTTTTTTTTTTGTTGACGATGTCAATCGTTTGGAGCCCCTTTTAGTACGTCAAGTTTTTTTTCCCTCTTCGCAGTTAGATTACTAACCGCGACTGAATCTTTCAAATTCCGGAATGCAATACCCCGCATTAGAAAGGCGTAGAAAACGAAGAATAAAGTGAAACATTATTTTATAGATTATAACGATTTCATATATTTTATAGATTAAATCATTATTATTCTATATTCCATTTATAAATTACCAAGGCATTTATATAATTGTATTCTGTAAAAAAATCGATGAAACAAATAAACTGTGATTATGTAAAAGGTATTCAATTAAAATTTAAACGATCGTGACAGAATTTTATTTCAAATAATTCTTTTATAATGTACGGTTTTTTTAAGACGGATGAATTACATTTGTTCAAGATTAATTTCTATAGAACCGTTCGCATGGCCACGAATATAAATAAATATTCGCAGCAACTTGGTATGAACTGCATTTTAAACGCTCTGCAAATGTAAAATTTAAACTCGAAAGGATATTATATATTTCGCTCTAATACCTTAATAATTGCCTAACCTTTTGAATGAGATAAATTTTGTTATTTGAATTATCTTTCACCAACTAATATTCTTAAATATTATTTCAAATAGAACATTCGTCCAATCACAGTTCCGAATACATAAATAAAAATTTCCAATATATTTAAAAGTGTACCGAACAATTACTTGAAAATGTTTAACAATATAGTATTTCTGTATTAGATTGAATCTCCTTTGTCCTTTTGAAATCAACGTGGATAAAATTTTGAATGTTTAATTTTGTAGAACGACAATTGAGAAACGTCTTAAAAAGGTTGGAAGTGCAAAAGTTACTCTCGAGGACAGACGTTTCATTCCTGTCTAATGCCAAAATCGGAGCATCCCCCAGAGACTGATTTAGCACTCTCTTCAATGCTAGTTTCAGCGACCCTTTTAGGAGAACGAATAAGCCAGCTCCCAAAGTAATTTTCGCTTTGACAGTTTTAATATAATTTAGCCAATTATTAAAGCAAGATTAAATAAGATTACAGATAGTACATTGCAACGTGATAATTTGCTTTAACAATAGTATAAAGTAGCGAGAATAAATCTTCATACTTTGAAAGTACCGTCGGATTTCTGCTGATAGTAAAAAAGTTGCCATCGACTAAATTGACTTCCACAAATAAATACTAACTCGAATGTTGGTATGTAAGATTAAAATTATCATGCTCCAGTTGCATACTTGATAGTCAATGTCATGTCAAAAGCACGACTTTCAATTTATGTGCTGTTCTTTTTTACTCATGGGTGGCTCAAATCACCCTTGAGTGGTATTTTCCAAACTCAAAAAGACTAAAGAAGTAATACTTAAGTCACTCTTTATTAAATATATTATACGAATAATAATATTTATATTTATGCGATTTAATTATATTTATAGTATATTTCTGCACGGGTAAACCATTAATATAATTATAGTTTATTTTTCTAAAAGAATAATTAAATTTAAGGAAGTTTCAAGAAGAAAAATATATTTACGAGAAGTAATTTTATAGATGAAAAACTATTAATAAGTTAAGTAACAGTGAACACTAACAATTAGAATTAATTAATTCAGATTAATTTCAACCCAAAGGAAAGACGACCTAGTGAAAGAAAATAATGGTCTAGTGCTTCATATTTATCTTCAATTAATATATTTTTCACTCTCTTCTAAGGAATGGGTCCTCGAACGAGTGCGTACTTGTATACTCATAAGAAACATCAATAGCCTAATTAGTACTTAAATTGTTTATGCCTCCGTCTGACTCCGGACACTTTTAGTTCATACTTCTTCATTCGATTTTTCATATCTTTACGTGTACTACGTTAAACGTCATTTTATGTATCGTGCGAACGAATCTAAGTAAATGATACATATATATATATATATATATATATATATATATATATATATATATATATATATATGCTTGCGAGTATTCTCCAAAATCTTTTAACCTTCTAGTATTTTAAACTCTACACGTGGCGAAAAGTTTTTTTTAAAATTAATAAACGATCTGTTTTCGTATGTTTTCAATATAGTATAAGCAATAGACTGGTTGAAACAAGATCAAATATGAAGGGAGCACAGAGAAATTTTTATATACTTTTCATGGTCAGGATATAAAACCAAACTTTGTTTTTTTGCAAATAGATCTTTTAGTGAGGATATTTACACTGTGTAAAGTGTACACAAATATGAACATTGAATACACAAACTGAACATTATTAAAATAAAAATAAAAAATCAAAAAATTTTCAAGTCATCATTCTGGTATTTTTAACTATTATAATTCTACTTTTGTAACGTATAAAATAAGAAAAAAAGTTTCCTTGTTCATTTATAGACTCAGCGAGAAAGTTTTACCGAAAAATTTCATAAGTGTGCTCTAAAATTTAAAGATTTTTTTATTTTTAGTATCAAAGTTGAAAAGTATATATATATATATATATATATATATATATATATATATATATATATATATCAGAAGAGCAGTAAAAACGTAGTCGTGCCGCGCGCCTTCCCTATCGGGAAAAGATAATGAACTGCCGAAGCAGATGCCGACGGTTGCGCACAGGTGGATGGATCGTATCCAGTATATAGATACGCCAGTATCCTTTTGTTCGTAAAAAAAGAGAGGGAAAAAATCGATAGACCCCGATGCTGACTAATTAACAAAATTTAGTTGCAATTCAATAAAGCTAACGGTGGATAATTTGAGCCTTACATTACAGAAGATAGAAACAAGCGTGCACTATGAATGAAAGATGTAATAACGCTTACATTTCGCTTCTATTACAGTATTATAAGTGTGCCGGATATAAGTTTTATCACGGTCTGCTTTCAAGCGGCTCCTAAGATAATTCACAACTTGCACGTTTTCTCGTAGCCTGGTATTTCGAGTAGATTTTCCGATATCTCCGGCGCGAGAATATTTTACGACGTTCCGTCCCTTGTTCACGTACCTACTCGAGTATTTCATATATAGATTTCCTAGAGTTCGGAAAGCTATTTTTTGAGCAGTTCAGTTAAATTTGTGACGATCATCCTCGTGGACGGGGGTTCCTTCGTGTATTACCCGTGTCTAATATGTATACTTTCTTGCATTTCCAACTTACCCTCTATAATACGGATATAAAATCTAAGAGTGCTTCTTATATTAGGATTGGAAATACAAGTTGGATTGGAAATTCGGCGAGTGCAGGCAGCCGGACTTTATCATACTGCAATGCCGTCGGCAGTAGAGTGAGAGTTGATTAGTTAACTATAAGGATCCCCCGTCTCTCTCTCTCTCTCTCTCTCTCTCTCTCTCTCTCTCTCTCTCTTCCCGAGGCTAATTAATTCGGCTTTCGCAAAATCCTCTCTAATAAAGAACGATTACCGCGGCCCACGCAGCTGCCGCTTGAGGCGGGGCGTAGATGGCGGGAAGGGTAGGGGGAGCTAATGATGCATCGCCGCAGGAGAAACAGGAATTTGCATTATATTCGAATGAGTCGTGATTTGTATTGGCTATTATAGTCTTCGGAAAACCGCCGGCAATACGAGAAAATTTGTTTTTGTCGGATTGAGATTTATCGGTGCATTATGAGAAGGGAGTAATTTTCGATTTTCTCGTATCATTATCGAGAAAAGTGTATCTATAAATATAAAAATTTACTAATAACTGACAATTTAGTAAGTAATGCTGCTACGAAAAGTACAGATAATAAATTTTATATATAACATACCACCCAGGATGAGTATGGATTAAATTGTAGACACACTCCTAACGAACTTATTAGTGTTACGAGGAAATGGATGTTTTTTTTTTAAATCGTCTATATGCACAAATGAATGCTAGATACGTAGTAAGGTACTTATTTACTTACTTTACGTGAATCACGATTGGTTCTTCTATTATAAATGTCTATTATATCGTCTATTGTTAGTAGGTACTATCGATTTAATCTAATTTATTAAACAGAAATTTTGACGTATTCTAAGATCGTTAATATTATGCTAAAATTAAAATTTTATTGATCGTAAGTATTTTTCTCGTCTTATTTAAATGATTATTCAGAACTTGAGATTAATTTACTTCAAACTAGCATTTTACATTTTTTTCCCTCAATATCTGATGGCTCATTAATTCAAAATTGTTGTAATATTTTATATATTTCGCAGCTCGACATTAGTTAATTAAGATTTAATAATATTTGTAAATATAAATTATTAAGCTAACGCAGAATATATTGGATTCATTAATATTTATGAAGATTCTCTGAATGCATAGTGTAGGAATCTACTTATTTCGATTTGCTATGATTATTTAAGATATTAAAGTCAGTGTTAAACAATTTTCTCAGATTTAAAGAAAGGGTAAATTATAGTCAAAATGTTTAAAAAATTTTTTTATTTGAACACAATTTGAAAAATCTCTGGACTTTAATTAAGGTTTTAAATCATTACATTAAGGAAAATTATGTTTTGTCATATATATATACGAGGGTGGTTTGATAAGTTCGTGACTTTTAAATGAAAAAACAATTTATTTAAACAATTTTTCTTTATTTTTCAATATAGTCCCCTCCCAACTCGATACATTTATTCCAGCTGTATTCAATCTTTTTGAGCCTTCCAAAAAGTAACTTTTATCGAAATCCTCAAAATAATCATTTTCGGTGGTCATAATCTCTTCATTTGATGAAAATCTTATACCACCAAATCAAGTTTTCATGCTTGGAAATAGAAAATAATCGGACGGTGCTAAATCTGAAGAATAAGGTAAGCGAGAAAGTAATTTGTAACGTAATTCTGCTAACGTAATTCTCGTGTGAGCTGGTGCGTCAGCGTGGTGGAAGAGCACTTTTTTCTTCAGATCTTTCTTCTTCCAGATAGGACCGCTTTTCCTTCAGCATGACTTCAAATTTATCCAATAATGAAGCATAATACTGCCCTGTAATTGTTTGTCCCTTCTGTAGGTAATCGATTAGTATTATACCCCGTGAGTCCCAAAAAACTGTGGCCATAACGTTACCGACTGGTCAAACAGTTTTTGCTTTTTTCGGAGCAGGTTTTCCATGTTCAGTCCACATTTTTGACTGCCGTTTCGTTTCTGGCGTGTAGTGATGAATCCACGTTTCATCAACAGTAAAATAAAGGCGCAAAAATTCGGTTGGATTACACTGAAACATGTCCAAACATTGTTTAGATGTAACAATACGTGACCGTTTATTGCCAACTGTGAGCAAACGCGGCACCCATCTTGCAGATAGTTTTCTCATATTGAAAATGTCATGCAAAATATGAAATAAGTGTTCAGTCGAAATTCCTTCAGTGTTACTAATCTCGCGTATCTTTAATCGACGATCTTGGAGTATCATATCATGGATTTTATTGGCCATATCTTGATTAATCATCTCTTTTGGGCGGCTACAACGCTCAGCATCGCTTATATTCATTCTATCACAATGAAATTCAGTAAACCACTTGTAAACAATTCCATGTGATGGAGCAGAGTCCTTATAATATTTTTTAAGCTTTTCTTCAGTTTCCTTAATTGTTTTTCCATGCAGAAAGTAATGTTTAAAAACCACTCGAAATTCGTTTTTTCCATGCTTTTGTAAAAACAATGAAACACTAAATTCAAAAGACTAGCAAAAATTTTCTAACCAACGTATTGACTTGAAACTTTGTATACCTATTTGTATGAGATGATAATCTCTTAGAGTAGTAAAATATTTACGATAACAGTCACGGACTTATGAAACCACCCTCGTATATATGAGACGAGCTACATTATATAAACATAATTATATTATATTTTTGTAAATTCATGTATATCATTCAAATTTCACAAAATATATATATATATATATATATATATATATATATATATATATATATATCTATTATTATATATATATATATATATATATATATAGATATTTTTTTTTGTTGAGAAAATAATTTTATTCATGACTTTTTTCAGCAAAATATTTCGACTATATTTATTACATTCCATATACAAAGTATCATTCGGCAAAAATCTTGAAAGGCTGAGTCGATAAAAATGCATGAGAAATAAGAATAAAATATTGTAATGTCACTGTGCCTATGTAGTCATTTCGAGTATCGTATACGGGAAGAAAGTGTCTGAGCTGCATTCGCGGATTGGATACGGCTATTTGCAACTATGATATAATATGCACAAACGAAACAACAAGGAATTAACATTGAGACTGGTGAATCAGATAATCATCCTACGCGTCGTCCTACACTTTATACAGGTCGTATATATATATATATAATATATATATATATATATATATATACTTATATATATATATATATATATATATATATATATAAACCTCTTTTGATATCGCTGGCAAGCCTGTATTTCAATATTGAATAGTATAAAAGTTATGATCGATCCTTTTTTAAAAAGTCGCGTCAATGACGATGACCAGGAGCACAGATCTAATAATCTAACAAAAAAAGACATATCAACTTATTACGTAAGATAAATCCACGTCACCCTTTTGCTTTGTATGCAAAATTCGAACCCGGTAGGCGACAAGTTCCAAGATGAACGCAATTCCCGCTACCGACATACAAGCCGTACAAACGAACGAACTCGAATGCCACGAGCGATGAATGCGTGAAAGTCCAAAATTCACGGACCCAGATATCCCCGAGCATTCTGCAATTTCGACGTTGCCACGGGTTTTCCGATGCGAACGGGTGAAACTCTCGGCGCGCCCTAGACCAGAATCAGTCACCGGTTTTACGGATATGTGGAGTGCGGTTGTATGACTAAAAAATAAATCCGTGCAGTCGAGGCACGTGAAGAAATCGTTGCTTTTCAGCATAGAATATAAGCCAGAATTAATATAAATTAGAGTAAACAAATGTATAGTATCGCATAAACGCCTTCTCCCTTGTCCGGGATAATCTATTTCCCATTTAGCATGCTCTGATTGTTTGTCCCCCCTTCCTTGATTTCCGCGCGTTCATTTGCTAATTTTTGTTGCACTCCAGCCCTTGTGACTATACCTCGCGATCGATTCAAATATATATATATATATATATATATATATATATATATATATATATATATATATATAACGCGTTCCGTTTGGTCACTGAGAATTGCGCGCGATTACGCGATTTTATGCGGCGGATTGACGAATGTTCTGCCTATAATTGAATGGATATTTGTCGCTATATGAGCGGATAAACTATATATAAAATTAACATGCAATATATTGTCATCTGCATGTTCTCATATCGCGTGCTCCGAGAGGCAGTTTAATTTAAGAATAACATAAGTTTATATGTAAGAAGAAAAAAAATGATACTTTGTACATTTTGTTTTATTTCTGCCGTAACGACAACGATAATAAGAATTCAAAAACTCAATAAAAACTTTATCGTCGATCAACCAATGTATTATACATTATAATGCAAATCGACGCAACGCGTGTCATTCTTTACGCGCGGTGCCTCACCTTGTCATATATAGAACTGAACCTTAAAGCGCGCACACAGACACGCGCGCACATACAACGACCAACTAAGTCTTCAACAAAGTTTCTTAGCTTTGGTAAATTGCGAACATTTTCTTCATTTTCTTCAAGTGTAGTTAAAGAAGCCCATTATACAATAAATAGTTGTTCTCGCTTCATTACTATACTAGAATTTTTTTACTATGAAGAATTTTCTGATCAGCAATGCTCAAATGAGGGTCACATATTTTCTACAATTTTAATAGATTATTGCGTATGTTAAATAATAGATACTTAAGTTGGTAAATCTACGTTTTCTGATATAAGAAATTGTCCCTAGAAGTTTTTCAAAATATTTTGTCAAAATAAGGATTTCATTTTGTGATTATTACCGTAATAGTATAAAAGATACAAATTATTATTTAACTCATTTCATGCTAATTGGCGTTGGTGTATGGGAGAAGATATAAATACAACAGAACGACTGCAGTACCGAGTATTTACTTACACTACTTGCGCGTACGCTCTATCGACCAATGATAACCCCCTCTCCGGAATCCCTCTGGCACTCTCTCTCTCTCTCTCTCTCTCTCTCTCTCTCTCTCTCTCTCTCTCTCTCTCTCTCTGCTTCTCTTTTTCCCTCTCACACGCACGATTTCTCTCTCATTTTCTATATCTGTCCACGAGTTCAGCGAACCGACCATTGTCGTGAATGATTTTTGTTTCGTCGGCCGTCCCTGCAACGAGAATAAAAACTATAACACAGTGACAATCTTCGTAAATAAGAGATCGCTCGAACCAATCTTTCGGCGCGCTCTAATCCACCGCAACTGGAATATTCGTTACTCTCGGCGTCGAGGCCGTTGTGATTTATTGTCACATTCGAAGATTTCTTCAATTGATAGAAAAGATGATACATTTTATTTGTTCTCTTTCCTTTCGATGGTATAGAAAAATCCCTTCTAGTACTAAATATTTATTCAGGAAGTTTTTAATGAAAATGCCTTCTATATAGTGGGTAACGTTCTGCTCTCAGAAAAAATGAAAATTATAGAATCTTAATTTTGAATTGATTGCATATGATACTTTAAATTATTAGTGAACGCGTCGAATATACTTTCTCACCAACGCGCAGTTGAAAGAGGAATTGCCTCAATTGAACAATAGAAAAATCTATAATTTACATCTTTTGTTTACAATTTTTCCCATTTCTGTGTCGAGTCTTGCGCGCACGAAGGATCTAATGCGTCTATCAGTACGACACTATACAACATTATACGGTAAAGCCATGATATTCTACTTCCTGAAGCTGAGACTGGAAATCCGAAAACGAGATACAGAATTTCATACGTCTTATTAATGTGTATTAGTACGGCTAAGGTATACAAGTTTCTTAAGTGAAAAAACCTAACGCCTGCTATGTTTACAAAAAGAATCTAATTTAGTCGATCGTTCAGGCGCAGCAGCCTCGCGAAGCGAAAGCGACACGGTGACATACGCGTCATTTATATATTGTGCGTTATAATGCAATAACAATGACGTACACACGCGCGCGCACTCAGACGCAGCTAAATGAACATAATGCAGTATATTCCTATTGCACCACGGTCTACCGGAGGGAACGGGGAGGGGACAGCTGTTTACTGCCTGGAATCACTGCGCCTGCAACCTTCAAGTATATAAGATCTTATAAATCGTTAAAAATTGCCTCCAGCCTTTGCGGCTGGCTGATTATTTGGCGAGAAATGTTGTATGTATAATAGTAAAGGAACTTTTCTATTAAAAAATAATAATAATATATAATTAATCATTTTTTTACGTAATACACGTAATAGACGTATAACAGTCCTTTTATTTTATTTTTTTTTAATCAAGGAAATCAATAATGGAGTAGCGCTCGGCTCTGACTGCGTGCAAACAAGGAAAACTGACGAAAGTGTGACCACCTTGAAGATTAGTTGTAAACGTAAGGCTTGGAAAAGTCTTACAACCTTTCATCAAAATTTTACGTATTCGCATATATATAATACATTTTTTATACTGTGATAATAAAGTATGTTACATGCACTCAAGCTCGCGCATGCGCACATGAAATCATTATAATCTGTGGATTGCTCTACTTTCTAATAAAGTAATAGAGTAAGAACCTACGGTTTTCGAGTATAAGAATATAGTTTCTAATCATGGTGAAGTTTCAAATTCAGACAATCTAAAAAAATGTAAGTAAAATTTCATTTATGCAGTATATGGTTAGCAGCCTACACACTGGGTGTCAGGTCAACATATATATACATATATACATATATATACATATATACATATATATATATATATATATATATATATATATATATATATGTATATATATGTATATATATATATATATATATATTCAAAACCGGCATGAGACACCGAAAGATCCTGCCCAAGAAAACTGGGCGGACATCAAATTTTGTAAAATAACAAAAACGTTAACATTTAAAGAACATCTGTTATTTGTTCTAATCTTCAATGAAGAATATTTTCGCATGATTGACAATATTTCGAGATTCGAATAGTAATGAAAAATATATGCGAAATTATCAAACAATAGCATGATAAGAAAAGTATAAAGCAAAATATTACTTAATTGAATTACTTTTACATAGTAGACTAATGAATTTATACAAATTCATTTTCATTATTTTAACTCTAAATTAAATCAATTCTATAGCTAAGCTTTTCTTTTAGAAATAGTACAATTTAAAAACTGCTACATTTAATTGTTCTACATGAAGGTTATAGAAATTTT